>CM028130.1:39810000-40465000 GCA_016271365.2 Neoceratodus forsteri | reverse complement strand
TTTTAATTATTTTTTAATCGTACAGAAGTCTGCTTTATTGTAATCCTGTATAGCTGTTATCCTTTTGCAGGTATTTCTTTAATTTGTCATTTGAACTGTACTGTATTATGATCACAGTTGTTCAGATTGTCCCTTAAGCTGATATTTCTAACCGTGTCCTTCTTATTGGTAATCCGAGTCTAAGCATTTTCACCCCTTGTGGGCTTATAAACCAGTTGCTTCAGGTCTACTGTTGTCAAGGTTTCAGAAGTCTATTCTCTGACTTAGTAAGACATGATTGATTGATCTGATCTATACCTGGGTAATTAAAGTCCCCAGTAGCAATTATGTCTCACTGAGTTGCCATTTGTTCTAATTCAGAATTAAGTTATCAACTGTGATATTAGAATCAGGTGGTCTCTACAGGACTCCCAAATATATTTTTTTGGCTGATTTTGATTTTACTCTGACTCATAACAATTCTCTGCTGTTCTCATTTCCATTTCTATTATGGATAGAGCTATGTCGAGATTGTTTTCTATAAGTGCCAACTCCTCCACCTTTCTAATTATTTCTGTGCTTTAAGTATGATGTTTTTCCCTCTATATTCTAATTCCAAATGATGTTATATTCCCACCAGGTTTCTGTCACTGTACAAATATCCACGTCTTCTTTAATTAACAAGATCTCTTAACTCTGATTTTCTTTCTACGCTTAAGCTTCTAGCATTTAGGGCCCATATTTTCAACTCCTTTGTTCCTGCCTTTTTTGATTTTCTCACTTCAACCTTTTTATCTTGAATATATCTAGCTGTACTGTCCTGTACCTGCCATCCCTTGCCTGTTAGTTTAAAGAGTTATTTATAGTTCTTTTTAGTGACTGACCCAACTTCTGGCTACCCGTTTTACTAAGATGTAATCCATCTTTACTAAAGAGCTTTGTTTTTAACAAACTCCTCCCAATGTGTAATACAATCTATGCCTTCCTGAAGTGTCCATTGCCTTAACCAATTATTTAATCTTTTGATCCTTTCCATTCCGTGATGGCTTGCATTTGGTACTGGCTGAATTTCTGAGATGAATAATTTACATTTTAATCTTTTTGCTTCTTGTTTTATCAGTTTGAATTCCTCCTTAATTTCATTCTCTGATTGCCAAGGAATAATACAATGTCTAAAAAGTAATTCAGAGTAGAACTTCAGACTTGTAAAGATTATAAAATGACCTACGCAATAAACAAGAGCATGTTACACTAATTGCATCAGAATCTTTTAGTTAACTGGAATACAGTCAGGAATTTGTGAAATCAAAAAAGGGTTTCCAAATCTCATTGAATTTGTCTCATCTATTTGAAACTGGGTAGCTAATATTTTTATTGTTGGCAATGTTCCCTACAGAATCCAATAACTCTTTCAGGACAGGAACTCTAAGAATTTCCCAGTTCTATAACAGTAACCTTTTGTAAACCAAAACCAGATTCAATAACAATAGTTGAGAGGGTCTGGGTTAAAAAGATAATTGTGTGGAATCACCCATTATAAACACAAGATGGGAAAAGGGAATCTGTACTTTCAAAATCTTTTGACAAAGTAAGTGTACTTCCCACCATTTTGGAGGTATTCTTGTACAGTGCCAGAACAAATGTCCCATGGATGCTGAGGGGGCTCCACACTTCCAACACACCTGATGCTGAGATGTAAATATTTTATTCAGTCTCAGTGGAGAAAAATAATACCCGTGTAGTACCTTGAACTGAGTTAATCTCCAATTTACCTCACTGCTGCATTTGTATGAATTCTTCCACATACTTTCCTAACATTGATCAGAGATGTTTAGTTTAAGATCTTGCTCCCAAGAAACCTTAATTGAGGCAGTGATACCAATATCACAATTAGAAATATGCTTATACAATAGACTAGAACCCACTTCATCAGAGCAAATTTTTGAATCTGGTGCCTGTCAGAATCTCAGAATAAGAATGGATGGTTCAGCTATATACTGAGTTAACCTTTATCAGTTGTAAGTACAGCCAAAAATAAAGCCTGGATATGTGGAATTTCTCCCTTATCTCCTTAAAGGAAAGAAATACCCCTGATTCTGTGTCTAAAAAGTTCCCCACTTGAGATAACCATGCTTTATTCCAGATTTTGTTCTTAAATTGTAACCCGTTACAAGTGAGCATCGGATTATCCCAGATAGAAGCTGTTTCCAAGGGTAGAGTACCCAGCTGAAGTTTTCCAGCAACTGCTTTAAATAGCCAACTAGTGGCAGACAAAGTGGGGTGCGATCTAAGGGCAGATGTTAGTGGTCTGAAAAGAAAATAAATCAATCTATGTGGCTTAACCATTTCCTGCTCCATGAGAAGCTATAATGGCAACTGCTCTTGGCTGTCCTTAGATAACCAAAGAGCTGATTGTTTAAGGAAGAATGCCCAATGATATCTCTGCCACTGGGGATAATTAACCCCCACCACTCACCATGTGGATCTCAGTTTGGTCATATTCAGTCTGGGGGGTTTGTTATCCCATAGGAATTTAGAAAAAAATCTTGTCTATTTTCATGTACCAATCTTTATGTATTTTGGTTGGCAAGTTATTGAGGACATAGAAAATCTTGGGTGCAAGACTCATTTTGATTTAATTGATCTTGCCCCATAAGGAAAGGTTCTGCTTAGACCATTTATCAGTTTCTGTCTATATATTCCCAATAAACACTAATAAACTGACTTACACCATTTGTAGAATCGAGTTAAATACTTGCATTCCCAAATACTGTATCCCTTTATCTCCCCAGGAGAAGTTCTTTAGAGCCTCATTATCCTATCTGGATACCTGTAGTTTGATTACCTCTGATTTTCCCAGTTCACATCAAGCCCTGATAGTGTGGCAAACCTATCCAATAGGGTATTTAGAGCATCCAGTGATTTGTTCAGGCGTGAATGAGTCACTAGCAGGTTGTCTGCGAAAGTGAGAGGTTTATTTACTATATTCCATGTTCGAATACCTTGGATTGGGGTAGAAAGACCGATACAGCATGTCTGAGCAGAGGTTCAAATGATAATATAAATAACAAAGGGGAGAGAGGACACCCTTGACAAGTATTCCTAAATAGGTAAAATTGTTGTGAAATTAATCCACTGGCAGTAATGGTGACTTTGGGTGTCAAGGATATGGTTGATACCCATTGATTAAAAGTGGGGCCGAAATTAAAGCTCTCCAAAACTCTATGTAAATATGACCAGTCTAGAGAGTTGAATGCCTTTCCTGTATCTAAGGAAAAGGTTATATATTCTGGGGTTCCCACTATTTTTAGCAGCACAAATTATCAAGAAAAGTCTCCTTAGGTTGTCTGATGCCTGACAGCCACTCACAAATCCCACTTGTTCTTTACCAATTAATCGCTGTATGACACCAATAAGTCTGTTAGCTAAAACTTTGGTCAGGATCTTATAATCCAAATTTATGAGGGAAATAGGACAGTAATGTGTCGACTCCAATGGATCCTTCTTTTCTCTGCAATTAAACAGATATATGCATTGTTACGGGAAATGATATTTGCACTTTTGCAAAAATTCTTGATATAATTTCTCTAAACCATCCGGGCCTGGAGTTTTTTGGGAGCTTGCTGATTCTATCACCTGTGTAATTTCTAGTTTCAAAACTGGTTTGTCTAGTGATTCCTTCTCTATTTTAGATAGACTGGGTAAATTAGCAGATTCTATAAAGTTAGCCATATCTTCACTAGTCTTAGCATTAAAGATTTTATAGAGGTTTTCATAATACTCCTGGAAAAAATCATGAATATCTTTCATATTATGAGTTACAGTATTATATTAACTCCATATTTTAGGAATCATATTTTGATGATGTCATTTTTTCAGACGATATGCTAAAAGGTTCCCCTGTTTGTCCCCAGACTCCCAGTTTTGTCACTGCGTGCAAAAAAGTACAAATTCCACTCTACTAGAATATAATTTGTTGATCTCAAATTTAGGCACTATCAATTGATAAACTGTGCCTGATTTTCTTGGGGTTATGTTTTAATTTATCCTCAATTTGTTTGATAAGTTTTTGTTTATTTTCCATCTCCTTTTGTCTTTCCTTTTTCCTAATAGATGCAAATCTAATTATACCACCCCGATTTAAGCTTTACAAGCATCCCATGGTGTTTGGTAGGAGATGTCTTTATTATTATTAAGATCAAAATAAAGCACTGTAACTTTAGTAAGCCAGTTTTTGAACTCAGGGTCTTGTACCAGGGATGCATTGAATTGCCATCAGAACTGTTTCTGAGGTGATCCTTCCAGAACACAGATTGTTTTAAGCAACTCATGATCCAAAATGATAATGGAGTCGTACTTAGAGTCTGAGGTTGTATTACACAATGAAAGTGATATAAAATAGTCTATCCTGCTACAGGTATTATGTTGTGTGGAAAGAGATGAATACTCTCTAGTATTGGGGTTGACCAGTCTCTATACATCTAAGAGTCCCAAGTCAGTAACTAGTTCTTGTAGGTAGTTATGAGAAGGGAATTGCAGTGCTTGGTTTGAGGAGCATGTTCTGTCAAGCAATGGGTCAATAACATTGTTAAAGTCCCCACCCAATACTGTCTCAAACGCTTTAAAAGGTAAAAGAGATGAAAGTAGTTCCTGAAAGAAAACAGACCTCTCTCCACTTGGAGCATAAATATAGCACAATGCAATATCTCTACCATACAGGGATCCTGTGAGTATTTGCATTCTGCCCTCCAAATCGACCACACGTTCTTGTTTAATAAAAGGAATACTTTTGTGAATTAAAGTTGCCGTGCCTGTTTTTGGGGGATGAAAAACAGTTGTGAGTAACCTGTCCCACCCATTGCCTTTGTAACTTACCCAGCACTTCTGGCACTAGATGTGTTTCTTATAAAAATACTATATCCTCTTTGTGTTTTTTTTAAGTGGGTCAGTACCTTTTTCTCTTAATAGGGGAAGCAAGACCATTAACATTCCAAGTAATGACGTTTAGCGTTGACATTTCAGCTGAATTATTTGAACTACAAAACAGTATGAAATTGCAAAGTTCAAATAAAATCTTAAAAATATGAAGTAACTATAATCCCAAGTAACCGTAACATTACAATAAATTAACAGCAAAAAGTTCTAATAATTTAGTAGCTAGCCTTAATACAATCGGGCTCAATATAAAGTTATCACCAACAGTTCTAAGTTTTTTTTAAAGAACCAAACTAAGTTTAGCTCAGGCAGAATAAATATAAAACTATAAACACTACATTCTAAGGTGTCTAACCCACCTAATCTGAAACAACTGGACTCGAAATTACCACGTTTTTCTGATTTGCTTTAGATAGTCCCAACAATAAAAAAGAAATAAGAAAGTTCAGTCAGACTCTTAGGAAAGAGCCAGTAGAGACTGTACTGAGAAATTACCTTAGGGTACAGCTAATTGTTCAGAGCCAGTTAGAATCCCGCTACCTTGAATGCCAAATGTTATTCTGTTTATATATTTAAATTGTCAGAACCTCAGTTTAATAAAACTAATGGTCCAAATTATCTAGAAGCCTGAGATCTGTTATTACAACTTCTTTTTATCTTACTATTCTCGAATGTTGCCTCTCCCTTAGAATCATCAGTAAGCATATCTGAAATAACTATCATAAATACTAAATATTGCAGATATTAGCCACTGGCAAAGGGAGTACCTATACTTTAAAAACTCAGTCTACCATTCTGGCCCATCCTATCCCATTATAGAAATACCAAGTAGAGAACGCACAACACTGTGCTGTCCTTCCCAGTGGATGAGGTACAGGTCAACAGAAAAATATATTTCCACAACCCTTAAGGTGGTATCTAAAATAGTAATGCACATCATTAGCTGTCATTGCTTCTCCCTTTGCCCAACCCATCACCTCTTCTCATTAACTATATTATCACAAAATCTCCAGACTGCAGTTAGCATCTAAGAATATTTATTTACCAGTAGGGTCCTTTATTTATGTCAGCATGTGTTTTAGGTTGTCCCCCTGTTTCAGTTTACCCAGCCAACCAACACAGTATTAGAGCAGGTATGCACTCCCTGTACTCCCACCCCAGGTATTGAACCATCAAAGGATACACCTATGCCTCATAGAAGAACTTGTCCAGGAATGGGAGCCTAAGTCTTCTGCCACCAGTGGTTGTCTGACCTATGTCAGGACCTCATCTAGTACCAAGAAATATCTTAACACACTATACCTGAACCTGAGATTACTGGGACACATATCTAATCAAAAGATTTTGCAAAAACAATGTTTTTAAAGCAGAGACATTAGCTAAGGACTGTAGAGTTAATCAGAAATAACTGATTACCTTAACACTGCCTGCTGTGACCTAAGCTCAGTCCTCCTCAGCAGCTTCTTTGACCCAATCCCTACCTCTCTCCCTCTGGTCCTGCATCACCCACCATTCTACCTGTGCACCCTATCCCCCCAAGAAGCCAGGCCGCACCTGATAAAAGCCTTAGACAGCAATAACCCTAGCAGTGACCCCCTCGACTTTAGGATCCTCCGTACGGTCTTGGACGAAGTCCTAGTCCCCCTGACTGACCGTCTAAACTGGTCTCTATGCCTGGGTCAGTTCCCAAGTGCTTGGAAAACTGCTGAAATCACACCCTTACATAAGAGTGGGGACCGTCCATCCCCCAACAATTACCGGCCCATCTCCATCCTCCCCCACTCTCTAAAGCCCTTGAAAAAGTGGTGTTGATCCAGCTCTCTGAATATCTAACCAAGTACGACATTATGTGCCCAGAGCAGCATGGTTTCCACCCAGGACACAGTGCAACCATGGCTCTCCTGGAATTCTCCCAACACCTGCATGCTGCTCTTCGATTCTGGCAGCCTTGCAGGAGCAGTGTTCATTGACCTCTCCAAGTCCTTTGACACTGTCTGTCATCCCCTTCTACTTGACTGTCTCCACCAACTTGGCTTCTCTGTTGGTCCCATTTCCTGGTTCTCTAGCTACCTGTCTGCTAGATCCCAGCATGTCAAGATCAGCAGCTCCCTATCCAGCACTCTTCCCGTTCGCTCCGGGGTCCCTCAGAGCTCCATCCTGAGTCCAATACTTTTTAGTCTCTACCTCAACACCTCCCCAGCTCATGTACCAGTAAAATGCTCCTCTACACTGATGATGCAGTCCTCATTGCCTCAGATCCCAACCCCACATCCCTTCAATTATCCCTCCAGCAAGCTTACAACCAAGCCGAAAGGTGGTTCTGCGACCGTAGACTAGTCATTAACCTAAAGAAAACCAAATCAATACTTTTCTCCCACCACCAAAATAAAGCTAAAAATACCTCCTCTTGATTATCCCCAGCACTCTGCACTCGCTAGAACAAGTGACCACATACAAGTACCTAGACATCACGTTCGATACTGCCCTCTCCTTCCACACCCACATTAATGCCCTGTCAGCTGCCATTAACTCTCTGATTGGCCTGCTATACTGGTACAGGGACTGCCTGCCTAAGGTTGCCCTCAGGCTGGCATCACCTCCTCCATCTTGTCCCTCACGGACTATGGCTTGCCCATCTACACTGCAGCTGACAACACTGCCCTCTCCAAAATCCAACTCTCTATCAATAAGGCCTGTAGGCTCCTGACCAGTGCCCCCAGCTGCACTCACACCTGCCTTCTCTATACTACCACCAATCTGCTCAACTTTGAGGAGTGACTGCTCTACCAGACCTGCCTTCTCACTTAGAAATCACTGCTAGGACTCAGCCCCCGGGGGTCTTCACCTCCCTACAGCAGTCATCATCGTCCATCACCACCCGTAGCTCTAAGGCTGCTTTCAATGTGCCCAGAACCAAGACCTCTCTTACCCAGAGATTCTTCCTCTACCAAGCTCCCACCTGGTACAACTCTCTCCCCAGCTGCATCTCCAACTTGCCAAAAATTGGCTCCTTCAAAACAGCCCTTTGGAACCATATCTTTAATACCCGCTGTTGTAGGTGCAACTAACCCCCTGTTGTAACCTGTGGTACCCGCCCACCTTGCCGCCTGGCTCAACAACGTCCACTGGACAGCCTCTCCCTCCCCCAGACCCACTCCTTCCCTACTAGGTCCATACAGAGATGTAACCCACTGTCTCCTCTGAGGACCTACTATATCCATGAGTGTAACTCACAGTTTTGGAACACTGTGTAACCTAAGTAACATACAAACTACTACTTTATGTAACCCAAGTGTATCTATGTTAAATGCTCATTTTACTGCACCTGTAATGTTATCCTCTGTTTTAATCTGCATTGTAATAACTGTCTTGATGTCTTCCCCCCCATGACAAGGTGCTTTTGTAAATGAGTCTCTGACTCAAGGGTTGTAAACCTGATTTGTAATGAATAAATGAATAAATAAGAAATGAACTTAATAAGTACCACCCACCCTTTTGAATGTCATCCACTAGAAGGTAGCATCAGTCTCATGCCTCCCCGTGGACAATTCCCATGAGTAGATAGTGATAGCCAGCAAGGGGGGACTCACCATAGCCTGACAGATCACAAGGGCTATTTATCTTGAAAAGAAGAAGGAATTATCTCATGGAGTGTTTCCATCAAACTGCTTCTGATGAAACCTGAAAAGTGAGGAATATGAACATTGAAATAGATTAAGGTGCTATTTTAGCTTATGCCTCTAGATGTCACTATTGCCTAATAAGAATCATCATCATCATCATCATCAAATCTTTATTTATTCAGGTGAACATCATTGAGCAAGGAACATTTACAAGATGGACCTGATAAGGTCAAGGTTCAACAGTTGATACATAACAGATACATCATACACTTATATAAAACAGTTATATATACAGGGAAAAAATGTTTATAAACATAGTGATGTACAATAAAATTCACATGATACAAATGGGTTATAGGAGAGTTAAGCTAATATTTACAGTATATACATATCCCAGTGGAGGGGCCATGGCAAACACATAGTATAATGTAATACTAGGATGGTGAAGGTATTACTGGGTGCCACAAGATGGGGTGTCTGCCTGGGAGGGAGAACTGAAGAACAAAGATTATGCCATATATGGTTAATTTTGGGAGGGAGATTGTGAGATGACAAGGCTAGCTCTAGTGGTAGCAACTGCATTTCTCTGTGAAGAAAACTGTACAATGCTGTTTAAAGGATGCAATTGGAATAATATTGGACAGTTTTAGGGATTTTTGTAGGGTGTTCCATGATATAGCTAGAGAATAGCTGATTGCTGCCCTCCCTATCTGGGTGTTGAATTTGGGCAATTCGAGCAGGATGATGTTAGAAACATAGAAACATAGAAACATAGACTTTGATGGCAGAAAAGGACTGCTAGGCCCATCTAGTCTGCCCATTTCCCTACCTACAGGATAGGCCACAGATCCTAGTTAACCAACAGCCTATATCTTCCTGCCCCCCACAAGAATTGCCTTATGTCTGTCCCATGCATTCTTGAATTCTCCCAGTTTTAGACCCCACAACTTCCTCAGGAAGGCTGTTTCATGCATCCACTACCCTCTCTGTGAATAATACCTCACATTGCCCCTGAACAGCCCTCCTTCTATCTTTAAATCGTGTCCCTTGTTCTTGCAAGTCTATTTTTCTGAAAGATGCTACCCTCTTGGACTATGTTGATTCCCTTGAGGTACTTGAAAGTTTCTATCATGTCCCCCTCTCCTTCCTCCCTCTGTTGTTGCTTCTTAGGGCATAGGAGCTAGGAATGGTCTGGGTGAAGCAGTCCAGAATATAGTTGGGAAGTTTTTTTGATAACTCTCTGTAGATCCATAGGGCTGCATTTCTGTTCCTTCTGAGGTGAAGGGAAACCCATCCAACTGCAGCATAAAGAGAGCAGTGGTGGGTATTATATGGCAGATCTGTAATGAATCTTATTGCTCTATGGTATAAGGTATCCAGCTTGTGTAGGTAGGAGATGGGGCAGTGACTATAAAGGAAGTCTGCATAGTCAATGACTGAGAGAAAAATGGCCTAGACTAATGTCATCTTTGAGTCTCTGTTTAGGAAGGGTTTTAATCTATAGAGAAGGCCAAGCCTTTGGCGAAGCTGTTTTAGCAGTTCTTCTAAATGGTGAGTGAAGTCGAGTCTGTTGTCAATCCACACACCTAGGTATTTGAAATTTTCTACATACTCCAGGTTTTCTCCAAGTATAGTGCATAGCTGGGGAGAATGATTGAAGAGGAGGTGCTGGTAGAGCTTTGATTTGTGATCATTGCTTTAGTTTTCTTTGCATTCAGTAGAAGCTTTTTTTCAAGTAGCTGATATTGTAACAAAGAGAATTCTGTTTGTAGGATTTCTCTAGCAGCTGCAGATGAAGGGTTGCTGACATACAAAACAATGTCATCATCAAAGAGGTGTACAGAGAAATTGGTGAGGGCTGAATCAATATTATTTTATATAGATAACAAAAAGGATGGGACCCAGGATAGGACCTTGGGGGACCCCTCTTAACAGTGGTTTTAATGGGGATAGGTCACCTTCAGCTTTTACCTGCTGTGACCTACTGGTGAGATAACACCTGAACCACTTAAGGGAGGGTGGATCAAGGCCAAGGTGGTGCAAGGATGATAGTAGAAGCTTGTGGCCCACAGTATCGAATGCTTTGCTCAGGTCCAGAAATACTGTACAGACATTATTCTTTTTATCTAATTTGGTTTGCCAGTCATTTGTGACCTTGGCTAGTGCAGTGATAGTGCTATGATTGGCCCTGAATCCAGATTGAGCTGGATTCAAGAGGTTAGCATTGTCAAGATAATCCCTTAACTGGTTACTCACTAATTTCTCCAGCATCTTGGAAAGCACTGGCAGAATGAAATGGGCCTGTAATTATTAAGTTCCATAGGGTCCCCTGATTTTAGAAGGGGAACCACCTGGGCTGTCTTCCACAGTGTGGGAATAGAATCAGAGTTTAGAGATAGGTTAAAGAGATGAGTTAGGGGGACTGCAAGTACATGGGATGCAATTTTTAGAAAGTAGGGGTCCAGAGAGTCTGCCCCAGTGCTTTTTTTGGTATCCAGCTGCCATAGTAGGTCCTCTACTTGCTTCAACAGTACAGATTTGAAGCTGAAGGAAGAGTCAGCTCTCTGAACACCAGTGTACTGGTAGCTTTAATTATTCCCTCAGCAGGTTAGCTGGAGAGGTGCCAAAGGCAAGGCCAGCCATTGTGAAGTGGTTATTGAAGGTGTCCAGAGTTTCCATTTTGCCAGTGATAGGGCCTTCACTGTGGTGTAATTGAGTTGGAAGGGAGGTACTAGCATCCTGCCCCACCATACCCTTGATGGTACCCCAAAACCTGGCAGGATTATGATATGAGAAGTCGAGCTCAGCCAAGTAGAAGGCAGCCTTTGCATCCCTAACTTTCTTGGTGCATCTGTTCCTCGCTTTCCTAAAGATCATCCAGTCATTTGCATTCTTGGTTTTTCCTTGCCATTTTCCAGAGTTTGTCTCTCTCCAGCAGTGCAGCTTTGAGGTCAGCTGAAAACCAACGACAGGATTTGTTTTTTATTCGGATACTAGATGTTGGGGCATGGGTGTTAAAGGCATTTATTATAAAGCTATTTAGCAACTGATGTGCTTTTTGCACAGAATGGGCAAGGTAAAACTCTTGCCAGTTTGGAGAGTGAGCTAGATCATGCAAATATCCTTCAATATTGATGTTTTTCTTGGATCTCCTCATGACGAATTTTGCAGGGGTTGTTGTTTTGCTGGTGGATCATACCCCTGCAATGGGGCAGTGATCACTTATGTCGCAGAGAAGCACTCCAGCTTGTGTGAATAGATGTGGTTTATTCACCAGCATGATATCGAGTAGTGTGCTGTTATTACTATTCCTTGCATTAATTCTTGTTGGCTCATTAATTAGCTGTGTGAACCCATATGTATCACAGAATGATACCAGAGGTGCAGCTGCCTGGGTAAGCCAGTTGCAATTCAGGTCACCTAGAATAATGACTTCTTCAGTGCTGGGCTTAAGCAGATTCCCCAGGTGGGATAAGAGCTTGAGGTCATCAGAGGGGGGTCTGTAGCATCCAACTAGCTGAAAAGCTGCTGTATTGGGGAGAGAGACTTTTAAGGATAGGCACTCAAATTCCTTGGGCATAGAGGTTGCAGCAGTACAGGATACAAGTATACCGGATTTTACATATATAGCTACTCCACCTCCCCTTGTTTGGCGATCCACTCCTAATAGCTGATAGTTGGGTAGGTTAACATCCCTGTCTGCTGTGGTGGGTTTGAGCCATGTCTCAGATACCATGAGAAAGTCTGGCAAGGTATGGGCAACCCAGGCTTGTATCAGGGTAAGTTTTTTCAACAGACTGCATACATTAATATGCAGAAAACTGAGGCCTTTAATTGAGGTTAGGTCTGATGGAGAGGTGATACATTCAGAGGGTCCAGGGTTGATTTCCACGTTACCAATACAGAGTAATAGAAAGAGCAGGAGTTTCATGAGGGCTGCCTGTGATAGGGAGAGGGGGCTGTCTTTGGTCCTCCTTCTCTTATTCTGTTGCCACTCTTTTGGGGTGCTCCATGTGGGGTTATGGAATTGTGTCGAGACACCAAGTAGCAGTTTGGTGGTTAGGCGTGGGGAGAATCTGTATATCCAGTAGTGGAGCCTTGATTGAAATACATCTGTGGTGGTCTGTGTCTCCTTTTGAGGGTCAGCCCACTGTAATCGATGCAGCAATGGTAGGGCATATGTGAGGGTTTGAGTGTCAAACAATGGGGATGATTCAGAGAGACTGGGTGGATGGATCACCCTAATTTGTGTGGCAGGGACATCTTCTTTGTGGAACCCATGGCTGACAGTGAATGAAGTATCAGAAGTAAACTCCCATTGTGAGAGAATATTGATAGTTGGCTACCGGAGAGTAGTGAAGTTGCTGATTGGTTGGATCAGCAGGCCGGTGAGACAGTTTGTTGGTTTAGGGTAATGTTGAGGACGGGGAAGAAATTTGGCGGATGATGTCTATAAAAGTAGCACACAAGAGGGTAAGGTGGGTGGGCAAAAAATTTACAACAGCTTTCCAGTCCTCCTCGCTGTCCCTCCCGGCCTGGTGGTTCTGAGTCAGCTGAGGTGCTCACCGCCCCGCATGGTGAGCGAAGCCCGCGCCTCAGCTGGGTGCGCTGGGGCAGGGATGGCAGACCGAGAGAGACAGAGTAAGGTGCAATAATTAAATAGAGGTAGAAGCAAGTGTTCCTGTTTGTCACTGACTAAATCTGCACAACCAAAGGCTGTGGGGGTGCTGTGGCACCTTGGTGTCTGGCCCACCTTGCAAATGCAAAAAAGGATTTGTAATCACAATTAATCAACAGTTTCCCCTTGCAATTACCTTAACAGAAACAGCACTTTTAGGTATTTTTCACAGTTTAAGGGAGGAAAAGTGGCGCCTCAGCGTCTGGCCCACTTCGGATACCAGGATTTAGAATTACAGCAAAAATACAACAGTTAAACAGAAACCCTTCACAGTTGCAGCAGATAGAAGACTGCTCTTTTTTGGGGGGATTTTGCAAGAAAACAAGGAAGAAATTCCCAACTCCCAGACAGGTTTTGGTATAGCAGGCTCAGTCAGTGAAAGTCAATGAGGCAGGAGAGCCAATCGGCTGCTGTGCCTAGAGGAGCGCTCGCTTACCGATTGGCTGTGGCTTTCCTGAGTCCTCCCTCACTGTCCCTCCTGGTCTCATGGTTTCCTGAGTAGGCTAAGGTGCCGCTGACTGCCCACTGGCGGAGCTACAACCAACTAAGCACATTCATTAGTATTTAGAGTTCATCAAGAGTTCCAAGTCTGAAGAGCTGTGTAGAATTCCATCATGTTGCAATGTTCTGTGTTGAATAATTACACTAGACCCAGGCTAAATGTAAGTAGAAGCAGGCCCTTAGATTAATGGGGTACTTCCCTATATGGTCTTCTGCTGTCCTTTCTATCACCCTATTCATCTTTATTGTTCCCGTGCAATTCTTGAACCAAGGTTATGTGAATGGAGTGGACCAATCAGGCAAATGCAAGGCTAAGCGATGCCTTCTTTCTACAACCAAGTAAACTTTGCAGCCTTCATTTTGGAAGTTTGACCCAGCTTCGACTTCTATTGAGCAACCAACTATGTACCCACTTTAAACATTTTGTAGGTAATGGGCATTTTTCATGGCAAGAGACACTTCAGAGTCTGAATGTGGAAATTGTGAGTTGTTCAGGGAAGTGGATTGCTGAGATGCAACTGAGTTTTGCAGGTTCACATTGGGCTTATTCTGCTGATCAGTAGCATTGGATGACGCTTCTAGATATTCTGTGTCTGTTTTGAGACCAGTATAGTCTTCCTATAGGACTTAGCAGACCATGTCAGGGATTTGGGTAAACATTTGGCATTTACTGTTACTGGAGTGTTGGTTTTAAGGGCATGTGTATCAGCAGCTGCCTGCTTGAACAGTTCCTTGTCTGTATGGTCATGTGCAGTAGTAGGCATATCTGAGATCCTGTGGAGGTGGCTTGATCCTTAAGCACGTGCAGGTGACCGTTGGAATTTACTCCTCCTCAGCAACCCTTTCTGACTGGAACAATTAGGCCAGTTTCTATTAATAAAGTTCCATGCATTATCCATGTTACTGAAAGAGTGTTGGTCCCTCCTTTCTGTATCAGCAACGCTGCTGGATATTTACCAAAGTACTTAATGTTCAGTATCTGGAGCGCTGTTCTAACTGGGGAAAACACTTTCCTTTTCTCCACTAACTCAGCTGAAAAGTCCTGAAATACATAATTTTTTTCCCTGTTCCAGCTCAGAGATTTCTTTTTCCTAGCCACTCTAAGTAATTCCTCTTTTACAGTAACCCTCAGGAAATTAGCAATGGTGGGCCTAGGTCTCCAACCTGGTTTAGGTCAGGCAGACAAACAAAGCTCTATGTGCCTTTTCACTCTCAACTGGCCAAGTCCAATGATAGTTCAACAACACCGGGAGGAATTCTTGTAAACAATGGATCATGTCTGGCTCTTCTAGTCCTTCAGTGATTCTCACAATTCTTAAATTATTACAGCAAACTCTGTTTTCCAAACGTTCTCATTTTTCAGTGACTCGTCCCATTTGCCTTGCCTCCCCTTCTACAAAATCTTCAAGCTTAGTAAGGGATTCCTCCTTAAACATCAATTTTGCCTCAAAAGAGTCTATTTGTGAAGTAATCTCTGTAATTTCTTTTTTTAGTATTGTCCTTAAGTTTTAGATCCACTGTGTCAGCTTTAATTAAATTCATGTCACTCTTGTCACTTTTATTTGTGCTACTAATTTTATTGGAGGTAGAGTGCTTTTCTGAAGGAGGTGCTGGACAGAAGCCCGGCATTCGCCCTGTTGTGACAGTTGCTGTGAGTCGTAGTTTGTTTTATATTACTAGGCATCATTTTTCAGATAGGCCACCGTATTTTCTACACAAGCTTTTTTTTTAAACTACTGAATGGACAGGAAACATTTTGGAGATATTTAGGACAATGACTGCGAGCTGCATTGAATTCTGACAGTTGCAGTGATGAAAAAAGGATTTTTAATAACTTAACCCTTAGGCTGTCAAAAGAATTAGAAAGTATAGGAATTCTGGACTGATATAGCAAGGATTAATTTAGTCAGATTTTAAGGTGGCATCAGAGCTCCTGAATCAAGCTGACATCCTCATTTGCATTCGTGTGCAGTCCTTCAGGGATAGGAGACTTTGAGAATATTGGGCAGAAGTCCCAATAATGTTTAAAACTGAAGTTTGGACAAGGGGGCACTCAGTGGTTATGAATATTAATGAGCATACCCTATAAATATTAATAAGGTTGCTGCCTGCTGCTGCCTAGGGGGACAGTTTTGGTGGCAGCAACAGCTAAACTGCTGGAGCTGGCATAATGGTATGGTGCTTGTGTAAAACAGCACAAACAGAACTACAGGTCAGTTGGGTCATTAAATAAAGTATTTTGTGGGGTTGCAGCAGACCTTGGATTCTAGGGACTGCACTAAACTGTATTAAACAGGTTGGGAGCTAACATCTTTATAACACTTTAACCCTGTCCAGCAGCCAATCAAAAATCTAGGCGCCTAAAACTTTGACATAGGGACTTCTGGGAAAAGGAGGAAACTAATTCAGGTGCCTGAATCCTGCCTCAATAAGCCAGCAGGAAATGTTGATCTCTATGGATATAAATTATTGATAGGCTCCATCAGATAATCACAACTCTTGTTTTCTCTGCTAAAACCTGTGGACTTACTGGGATTTCTTCAATCTGTTCCCGGACTCTGCACCAGTCGGAGATATCCTGTGAGGGTGGACTTTAAACTGCAGGGCCTTTCCCAGGTTCCCTTTTGGAGACTGCTACATGCAAAACTGGACTGAAAAAGGCAAAGCGAGTGAGACGAAACTGTGGTCCTTCCCCAGGTAATAAAACATTGCTTAATTATTGCTGGGGAAAACTAAATCTCAGACCATATGCACTAGCAATTAAAGCCCTACTTGGGGCACACAACAAAACCCTAACAATCATCTCTGTCTACGTTCCCCCTATTGAACACAAAAGGGGTTTCAAGGGTATCGTGGACTTCATCCATGGCCTGCCATCTTACTCTGAGACCATCTTACTAGGTGACTTTAATGTCAATTGGCTTTCGCCCAATGCAGGCACATACAGGGACGATATCTCCCTTCACCCAGCTTGTCTCCTCCCCTACCAGGGTTAATTACAAAATGGGCACCAGCACCCTCCTAGACTGGATACTTTCAAGCAATCCAGAATGACTCACCAATGTGACAGTGCACCCGGATGCTATTAGTGACCACTCCCCAGTCTTGTGTAGCTAGTCGAATAAATTCCTCAAGCCACTTCCCCACTTCACTTTTAGTAGGGCACTAAAGGCTGGGCATCTTCAGTCCCTGAAACATGATCTTGCCAACACCCACTGGTCACCAATTGACCATGCTACTGACATCAATACTGCCTTGGATTATTTTATAAAACAGTTCACGAAAGTCTGTGATGGGCATGCACCCATTAAAAAGGTCAAAGCACAGGAATCAGTCAACTCATGGTTATCATCTGACTTAATAAGCAAACTGAAGAAGCGCGATCACCTATGGCACCTTGCCAGAGAGTTGGGTAAACCCTCAGCCATACTAGCCTACAAGCAAGCAAGAAATGCCTGCACCCAGGATATACGCCAGGCTAAATCAAAACACCACAAGCAGTCACTTACTGCCTCCTAGGGAGACGGAAATAAACCTTTGGACCAACTTGAAGGAAGTCTTATGTAAGGATGTGAAATCGGCACTGAACCTAATCAATTTACTGGGTACCCCTAACCAGGACCCCCTAACTGTAGCCAATGCCTTCAATGAAGCTTTCTTGACCTCTCTGGGTCACTCCCTCCAGACTTCTTCGAGGACCCTCCACACTCCAACACCTCTACTACTGATGCTCACCTTCAGGCTGCCCCTCCTTTTAACTTCAAGAAACTTAGCCCCTCTCTAGTCAGATAATACTTTCTCAAAGTGCTCGGGAAATCACAACAAAGAGCAGCCATATTGGACCTCAAACTTGTTGCTCTCACTTTAGATGAAGTTCTCTTTCCCATAACAAAGATTCTGAACATGTAATTCTGCCTTTCACAGTTCCCACAGCTATGGAAATTAGTCATCGTGACTCCTGTGTACAAAAATGGAGACAGGGCATCACTGTCAAACTACTGGCCCATCTCAATTCTGCCACTGCTCTCCAAAGCACTTGAACACATAGTGACTGACCATCTGGTAGAATACTTTGTCAAATACTCAATCCAATGCCCAGAGCAGCATGACTTCCATAAAGGCCATAGTACCTCCACAGCACTACTTGAACTCACTGGGTTTATTCACCAGTCTCTGGACCAAGGAACCCTTGCAGAGGCAGTATTCATTGACCTCTCAAAGGCCTTCAATACTGTCCACCACTCCCTCCTCTTAAACAAATTAACCTCCATTGGCATCTCTGCAAAATCACCTCTCTGGTTCAAAAGCTACCTAGGACAACATACACAAAGAGTGAAAATCAACAATGTCCTCTCCAAACATCTGCCTGTAAAATCTGGGGTCCCCCAAGGCTCCATATTGGGTCTGCGCCTCTTCAGCATCTTTCTTGACAATCTTTCATGCCACTGCCCACAGCAGATGCCACTCTATGTAGATGATGCAGTAATCTTCTCAAGCTGCCCAGACCCAGAGAATCTTGAGTGCAAGCTGCAACATAGTTTTGGGACTGTTGAGGAATAGTTCCTAAACCGCAGACTTATCCTAAACAGCAAAAAAACCCAAACCATGATGTTCTGCAGCACTCGAAGCAAGTACAAGTCACACATTCTCAAAATCAGTACCCGATCTGGAGCTCTGCTCGAACATACCCAGCACTTTAAATATCTTGGGGCCACACTTGACAGCAGCCTGGCCTATGACTAGCACATCAGAAATGTGGCTAGAACTGTTAACTACTAAAATCAGTCTCCTCCACAGGCACAAGCACTGTCTCACTTTGGATGCTTTTAGACTAGCCACCAACAGCTCTGTCCTTTCTGTCATAGACTACGGTTTTGTCATCTATGGTGCTGCTAGCCCCACCATCCTCCACAGGATATTGGTTGCACTGAATAAGGCTTGCAGGCTGCTCACAGGAGCTGAGCATCTCACCCTTACCTGTGACCTCTATGCTCAAATGGGCTGGCTCCTACTCAGTGGGAGGTTACACTACCAAACCTGCTTGCTGGCCAAAAAGGAACTACTTGGTACTTTTCCCCATGGTACAGCAAACCTACTTCAGCCACACAGTAGCAACTCATAACAGACAAGAAGTGACAGCACTCATCTCTTCCATGTTCCTTGTCTTCGAACAATGCAGGGTCAATGCTCCTTTGCCTACAGAGCTCCCCTCTGGTTTAATGCCCTCAGCCAGGCCATCTGCACTCAACCTACTCAGGGCCCCTTCAGGAGACTACTACACCAGCAGCTTTCCGCATCCAGCACCTGTGACTGTTTTCACTAGTCCCCCTGCCATTTGACTCTGACCTACCTCTTTGTGGATCCCAGTAATGGCATGGTTCTGTGCCACCTCTACCCTCTCTTTTCACTCCTTCCCTCCCTCCCATACTACTTTGCCACATGGTGGCTCTCAACTCTGGCTTGGCACATGCAGCCTCCATCCACCCCTCCCCCACTCTCTCCCTTGACAATGTCCATGACTACTGCAACTCTCTCTCTCTCACCTTACTGCCTCCCCCCACTCACAAGCATTTTAGCCCTCTCTTCCCTACCTCCCACTATTCTCTCCGCAAACTATTCTCTCCACTAACTTTCCCCCACCATCAACTATCCTCTCTGCTAACATATTCTATACATAAACTGAGGGTATCTTACCCTCTATTGTTTTGTCTTGTATGTATAGCCTGCTTGTATAAACCACTGTAATTATAGTACATGTCTGATACTCTATGATGTTTAATCCTTTGTTATACTGTCTTCCCTTCCCACTGATGTGGAACCTTTGTAAAAGAGCTCTCAGCTCAAAGGTGTTTAATCCAAGATCTTAATAAATAAAGAAATAAACACAGAAATACAAACATGCTGCAGAAACCCAGCACCAGTAGGCTGAATTGGCTGAAAGGACTATGCAAAGTACCTGAGTGCTATAGTGCTCTTGAGGGTGTAGTAAACTGTTTGGTACTAAAACTGTGATACTGAAGGGGCAAAGCATCTCCAAAGTAAGGGGTGTTGGCTGGGTGCCAAATTTCTCCCAAATAAACTGTGCGAGTGGCTGGGAGCTGTGTCACAGTTGCAGCTGAAAGACTTTTGTCTTGTCTAAAAAAAGGTGAATTAGTGAATAGGGATCTGTTGTGCTGGAAATCACCTGCTGCATGCACCTGTGCTTTAAGAGTGTATAACTAGCACCCTCGCTACAAATGGTGGACTTTTGGAGAGACTGCCTACAATTTCTGAAGTTCATGAATTCAGTGCAGGGACTGCAGAGGACTTCCCTGCTTGGAAGTCCTTGCTAAGAGCTAGTGAGAGAACCTGCAAACCCCTTCCAAGTCAGGCACCCTGTCCCAGGAGGTGACCAGCACTTGCTGGGGTGCTAGGGCACCTAGGATCTTTTGTGGGGAGCCTGGCTGTGGAGCCACTTCCAGGTCTGGTCCTTCTGGGGCTGGTGTGCCACAGTGCTCTGCAATGGGCAAGAAACAGCTGAGGGTGATAAGCGGCCCAAACTGCAATCAAGGTGAACAGCTGCAAGATCCTCAAGCAAGTTCCATCCTGTCAAGGGGTGCCAAGGCCAGCCTTCTTTCTGTGCTGTGTTGCACTAACCAAGGAGCTCCACTCCATGCCCCAGGCTTTTGAGATCAACAAACAATGAGTACCCAGGTCCTACTTCCTGGAGAGGGTAAAAGGGGATTTGGTTTTCTTAAACAAAGCTATCTGCAAGTATTTCAGGGTCCCAACAGCTAGCCAACCCACAGCACTGATCAGGCCTGCACCTAGTGGGTACCTTTAAGGACAATTTAAAAGAATTGGAACCAGCAGGGGTGGGCTTGGCCTGCTGGTCTAAATGGTTACTGTTGTTAAATATTTCACTAACCTTCCTTTCTTTCACAGTCATCCTTTATCCCGGTATCCCTTCCCTAGCCCTTAGCCAAAAATAAAGCTGTAAGTTCGTTTGTTAAAACTGCTGTGTCAGCGAGATTTATTGCATTTGCCTATTTCTAAAATTGATGTTTGTAGTAAATCAAGATTATTAAAAATTCAGTGTGTAAAGTGGTTGATTAAAAAGGTGGGTAAATACAGTATCCCAGGGGGCTGGACCAAACAAATACCTAACCCACTTATAATTTACTCTAAGTAAAGGCACCACACTATTATTTATGTCTTTAAAAACAAACCCCTAATTGGCACCATAGCAGGACCTAGGCAGTTTAACATGTGCCAAAAACAGCAGGCAAAAATGGTAACCCACTGGCATACATTGCCTGGGCTATACATAAATTTTCCAGTAAACCATGATGAATGCAAATTTGATGCCCTGGAGTGCAGGATAGGACTCTGATCGCCAGAAAGCCCTATCAGTGTTAGAAATTCCCATAGGAACTCACAGAGCCAGACAGAGGTTGCTCTTACTTGTATCAAGGGGTATAACTCTGAGGACCTGTTTGTTAGAAACAGAGATGCAGTCATGAGGGAACACAGTTGGAGATTAGTGGGAGGTAAATTCCGGAAGATGTAAGATGTAATGAAGAATTTCTTCACAGAAATGGTTGTAGAGCCTAGTTCAAAAAGATTATTGGCAGAGGCTGCTGGGGCAAGGACCATTAATGGGTTCAAACATGGGTACTCAGGGCCAAGGGACTAATAATCCTACTTGGGGAACCAGGAAGGGAAGGTGGTGGAAGAGAAGGACAGGGTGAATAACCAAACACAGCACTAGGAGGGTAAGGTAGGAAAAATGATGGGCAGACTTCATAGCCATCAGTCTCCTTCTGCTGCCAGATTCTGTGTTTCAATCAAATGTCTGGGCAAAGTGAGCATGCAAGGGAGATCCCTTGATAGTGATGGAAGACACTATACAGGGTTTCATACTGGGTGGTATAGATCAGAGAAGACTAAGTGCCAATTTGAGCCATCCATCCATATCAGCGGGAACAGTCACTAGCAGTGTTACTGGAATGTGCAGTCACTTTGGATGTTACTATTGTACCAGATGGACTGACCCCCTCAAGGGGAGTATTACCAAATGGACAATAGTGCCCCAAGCTAATATGTGACCATTCTACAGTAACACACACCCCCCACACACACACTGAATTGTCAGATGGTTTAAACTGAGGTATTAGTCATGGTTAAATGGCAGAAGGGAAGACCCATCAAGATTTGTAAGAGTTGTGTAAAATTGATACTGTCATGCTGCCTGCCCTAACCCTAACCCTGACTTGTTGCCTAGACACCAGACCGAGAACTGGATTTTATCAGAAGTTGAAATCTGTGCCTGCCAGAGAGAGAGAGTAAATGACTTTGAATCATGGATGTGACAAGCCACATCTGTGGCTCAGGGTCCACATTAACCCAAAATGAAAAAGCACAGCTGGGGAGAAAGTTTTGGAGGACCCACTATGAACGCTGTTGCTGCTTCATAAGCAACTAGACCAAAGGTGTCTTCTCAGATGTACCTCAGCAACAAGGAGGAGATATTTGGAGGCAGCAACAGATAAGCCAACATCCAGAGGAAGATAAAAGGCACGGTGCAAAGTGATGGATAATGTTTACCTGATTCAGTCGGAACAACTGATACAATAGACCTACCTCAAGTGAGTGATGTCTGCCCAGAAGAAAATATTACTCATCTTAGTAACCTTGTTTCTTTCAAGGTATTCTTCAATATACTTAACTCTTACAGTCAGCCTCTAGTGTTGCACTACCTAGAGAAGGGAACATTTGCAAATGATGGAACACTCATAGGCTCATGCCAACATTCAAATTGCTGCCCTTACCTTACCAACTGCTGCATTCTATAATGCTCATATTCATTGTAGCCTGCAATGAAAGGCCCCTTAACTAAGCTGTCATAAAAGACTAATAATAAAATCCCCTATGACAAAAACTCCCCCAAACTGATGGACAAGATCTAAAAAGGGGAAACAACACCCAACTGGGCTCAAAAACCTATAACACACCAAGATGATAACCCTTGTTTGTTTGTTTTTTGGAAATCCAGCTGATATGCAGAGGCTACTGGTTCTGGAAGGGGAGGTAGGGAGGGAGAGTTAAGCATACTGAATAATACCTTGGAAGAAACAAGATTACTAAGGTGACAATACAGAAGAGAGTTTGGGATGCACCTGGGACACTGTGCTGTGCCTGCTAAGTAATGAAATGCTAAAGAAAGGAAGTGTAGGCCAGCACTGGCTACATACTGGATACCGCTGTATAAAAATATACACTTGGAGCCAGTTCTTGCCCAAAAATGTGCTTCATTTTATTCATCCGTGGCACACAAAAACATGCAAGCAACTCTGCTAAAGCATATCCCCTCCACTCTGGTATGGTCTCCTAATGTGTTTCATGCCCCCTGGTACTGAATCATAGGATGAGAGTTACTCACTACCTCTTCCAATAAATAGTGTGCAATTTAAAGATACAGGCCTGGATATTCAAACTGCGCTCAAAACTGGCGCAACAGTAGAACCAGCGCCAAACCAGTTGTGCAAATGCGCGGCAAGGTGCGATATTCAAACATGGAGCAGAGCAAATGCGCGAAGCAACCAACGTCTGAATATCGCACATACTGCGCTCCATCACAACCAGGAAGGAGAAGTTGAGCTAAACAGCGCTTATGGCGAACCATGGAAGCTGAGCTGAGCATTCCAGAGCTGCCATAGCACAAGCACAGCCCCCAGAGCAATGGAACTGCACATCCAGGGAGGCAGACTGGGGCCCACCGCCAGCCATGCCACACATGGGCACAGGAACACACTGCAGAACCCACACCCACCACACCGGCACACCCAATCAGCAGCATCACTTGGGGTGGGACGGATGATCCACATGCCCATGGGGACAAGCCAACAAACATAGCATGAGCCCTGACACCCCAGCACAACCACTGGCAGGCAGAGAGTTCCACACACAGGGGTTGACAACCACAGTGCACATCAGCCCCGTATGCACAGCACACCCGCACCATGACCCCAAGACACCACCCATGTGCAGTGACTGGCACTGCAGGAAACACCATGCATCCCCCTGGCACCGTCAACCCTGTGCTGCAGAGAAGCATGCATGGCTAGACCACCTGTGCACCCAGCAGTGGGTGGCAGCAGAGCAAGACCAACAGAAAGTCAATTCCATGCTGGAGATACCTCCCCATGCACACACACACACACACACACACACCCAGGACCATACCACCCCAGATGGCATGCACACCACTGCAACTGAGCACCCATAGCCAGCTGCAAATCAGAGACCAACACAGTATTCATATCAAAATATAAAGGTATATTTAAATTTCAAATACTAAATAACCAAAACCATAAACAACAACTATTTACAAAGGGGATGGGTACAAGGTAGGGGTGTTCAAGGGGAGGATGAACAACTGGGAGAGGAAGGCAGGGTGGTAGGGATGGGAGAAGTGAAGGGATGTGCCACCAAGGCCCAGCTGGCTGGTCATCCTCTGCCTGGTGCTGCACTGTCCGTGACGCTCCTCCGCAGGCCATGGCACCTGATTGACTGAAGAATGGCCTGGTTCTCAATGGCCACCTGTGTCAGGCCCGAATGTCTTGCGAATCCCCGGAGAACCTCAAGGCCTAGGAAAATGGGAACACAGTCAATGGCTGTAACTGACCACAACCCTGAACACCACCCAACCTGCAAGCCATATAGCCCAATGTCCGCACCTGTGATGGCATGCACCCACCCACAGTGAACATGCACATGGCCATCACAAACAGGCGGCACCAGCTATCGCACCACCGCCCACACACTCGCCCACGTCAATCACAGTACAAACTAGGCTGGCAAGTGATGTGGCAACGTGGTGCAATGCCAGTTACAGCTATGTGCCCAGTGCATGCCTGACCACCAGTGATGCATACACAGGCGTGCGTGATACTGCACTGTGATGCACAGGTCACCTGTGTCATGCCGACATACATGGATACATGAACAGTGTCGGCAGATAAGGCCTATGGGACACCCAGTCTGTCCATTTGACCTTGTAAGTTCACTCTGTTGTCCTATAAGTCGTTCCCTTACCTCCTGACCTCCAGAATTCCTTTATGGCCAACCCATGCATTCATCAATCCGTGACCGCTCAGCCCCACCACTTCCTCTGGCAGGTGTTCCACTTGTCCACCACCCATTCTGTGAAGAAATACTTTCTCATGTTTCCTCTGAATCGCCCTCCAACTTCATCCCATGACTCTAGTCCTGGAACATCCTTTACGCTTAAAAATATTGTTTTCCTGCACTGTTCCCCCTGTAAGATACTTGTATGTCCCCATCATATCCCCACACCTCCTCCCCTCCAGGGAGTACATGTTCAGTTCCGTCAACCTGTCTGCATAGGACTTGTGATGCAATCCATGCACCATCCATGTCGCCCTCCTCTGAACCCTCTCCACCCAGTCCATGTCCATACGTAGGTATGGTCTCTGGAACTGTACACTGTACTCCAGTGTGGGGACTCACTAGTGTTTTGTATAGTGGAATTATGACCTCCCCATTGGTTGTGTCCCGCATGGCTGGTGGTCTGCCTCAGCATGCAATAGCATCCATGAAGTCAATGATACACACCTCCAGCAGCTGGGTCTGGCGCTGCTGCTGCTGCTGCTGCTGTTGGGGCACAACACCCCCGCACGGGCCCTGGCATGGCCCACTCACCCTGGCCCTGTGTCCTCAATCCGGCCTGTGGAGACATATGTTGAGACAAACATCAGTGTGACTCAAAAGCAGAGTGCCCCTGCCCCCAGTGAGAGTGCCTGCCCACACAGCCATAACCATCCATCGCACAGCCTGCACACTGACACACCATGCACAGCCAATGCAAGCACACACACACCCCTACAGAGGAATATAGGTGCATAGATGGTACACTCACCTGGCCTAGGCTCCACGCCCCACCTGGCATGTGAACGCAGCCACGTCAAGAGTTCCTGCTCCCTCCGGCGGAGGTCACTGTACCGGTGCCGGCACTGTTCAGCAGACCGGCCCCGGCCAGTGACCTCCACTAGGTCAGTGGCCACTTGTTGCCACTGTGGTCCTAGGCATGGTGAGGGGGCCTCACCATACAGTGCCTCAGTGGGCTCCACCAGGGCCACCAGGTTGGCCACTTCAAGCTGGCTCCAGGACACCGCCTCCTCAGCCATGGCACCAACTTTACAGCAGGCAATATGACGCCCGCTGCGCCATAACCCCACGTGGAGTTGTTGCGCAATAGACCACCACAGGCTCCAATGGCGCTATTCGGCAGGCATGCCATCTACATGGCGCTGTCACCGGACAGGCAATGTGAGACAATACACATGGCATGCCAACAGCGCCAGGGTCAGAGGGCATACATAAGGTCACGGCAATGACGGCAAGGCTACACACAGCGCCATGGGGACGAGCAGGCATCCTGCACGATTGCCAAGCTGAGCACCAGTGCACAGTGGACTATCGCGCAGTAGTGCCAACAGCGCCATAGTGCCCAGTGCTGTAGCGCCACTGGCACAATGGTGGCTATGGCCTGAATCGCCTATCGCGCTCAGCAGGTCTGCCGCGATAGGACGCATGTGTGCTGTCTGGCATGTGCAATGTGGTGTGGCACGTAGCCACAAACCCTGCCATTGGCTCAGCCGATTCTTCCAGATGGCGCAGCGCAAATACGCGATATTCAGCCGACATATGCAACCATCCGATCAGCCATTCAAAGGTGCAGTGGTGCGATTAGCATGTCATTAAAGTTGAGCCACACTTCATTTGCATTGTTGGCGCTATAAAAATGCGACTGTGGGTTGTGCTGGCCAGATTTGGTTACTGCAGGTGAGAGGTGAGTTACATGCTGTGTGATGCTCAGGACAATGCTCATGGGCGGAGGATGATAAAGGCTGAGGGGCTGAGCATGAAAAGGGCACTTAGGAAGGGACAAAGGGCACCTTTCTATCAGTATCTGCCATGGGAGAGGAAACGGGGGCTTCTGCACCCCCCGGCCGGCAGCTATGCTCATGGGGAAATGCTGTCGACTGCACAGTGACAGGTGTCCACTTCCACCCATACAGACTACCATGACTGACCAGAGCCAGCTGAGGTGTGGACGGCGGGCGAGGCGGGAGGCCGAACTTCACCACGGCAGACAGAGGCCTCTTCCAGGCCTACATGGAGGATGAGCCAACATTGAGTGGACAGAGGGCACCCTCAGGAGCCGCAGCTGCATGGAAGGGGTAGCTCTGGGCCATCAACCTGCACGAAGCCACCAGCGCTCCGTGCAGGAATGGAGGAAGAAGAAGATGGGACTGACCGCAGGAGGCTGAAGGAGAAGGTGGCAGCCTTCAGGGTGTGACGTCGCTGGCACTGGTGGGGGCCCACCAGTGGTGTTGCAGCTGACCCTACAGAGGAGACACTGGTCGCGCCATGCAGCTGAGTGCCATCGGGGCGCATTTTGGCAGAGGATTCCAGACAGGTGGAAGCCCATCACTGCACGGTATGACATGGTGATGTTGTTGGGGGCTGTTGTTCACATGCACTCACATGTACTCTCTTCTGTTACAGATCCTGTTCGTCTGCAGGAGGACGGTGGTGGTGGTGGGTCCAGACAGTGAGGCAGACCTGCTGGACGTGGAGGAGGAGCATCCACCTCCGCCACCAGCCTGCAGGCACTGCAGCAGCATGCACGCTGGGCCAACAACTCCGGCGTCAGTGATACGGGTGCAGGGGTGTGCAGCCTGTGTCACAGCAGCCTGGCATGCAGGTATGCCAGCATGCTGTGCCTATGGCAGTGGCACGCACCTGCACCATTGATGATAGCAGGCCTGCAATGGGCAGTGATAGGTGTGTGTCCTATGACGGACACATGGCAGGCCAGCATGCCCCTGGGCCTTCCTGGTTCCACCTGTGTACTAGCATGCTGGCACAGTCCCAGGCTGTGCCTGTCAGCACCGTGGGGCAGCACCGTGGCTGTGCAGGTGTCTGCACTGTTGTCAGCACGGAGGTGGAACAGGTGGACCTGGGGCTCAGCAGTTGAGGGCGGCAGCAGTTGCACACCAGGTCTGGGGTACAGTGTCAAGCAGTGGCACATGTCACATGCCCCTGATCCGCCCATACCTGGTCCTGGTGAACAAAGCGCCCACCCTCAAGGGGTGCTGTGCACAGGACCGTCCACACCCTAGGGGTCACGATGCCATTGGGGCACAGTACCCATTGGGGCTACACCGCCTGCTGCGGACTTGGTACAGCTGTAGGGGTGGGTTGCAAGGTCCGTGGAGGCACTGTCTGTGTCCGTGGAGTGGCATAGCAGGGAGTGTGCTCGAGACCGCCGAGCTGGTCCTTGCGCGGACGGATGTGACCGCTGCCATTGACAGGCTGACCCAGGCAGTGGTCTCTGTCGCGGATGCATTGGCCACACTGTCAGGTGCCCCTGTACCACACACCCCACACAGTGCGCTCTCCACTCCCCATTCCCGGCGTCGTGCGACACCAGGCCTGTCGACGCCGGGTTCTGCTGTGGGCATCCCGAGCACCCCTGGTGCAAGTTTGTTTGGCAGGATGCAGACCCCTGTGCGGGCAAGGTCGCGTTCATGCAGTGGGACCCTGGTGGTGCACCAGCACCACCCGATGTGGCCCTGCTCAGCCTGCCAGTGCTGTTGGGCCATGGCGGAGCGCCCATGCATCCGTGGTGGCCGTGGGACAGTGCTACCTGACTGAACTGTCTCCCAGTGCAGGCCCTGTCTGGTTGCCCTGTGTGCAATGTGTTCATGGTGGCAGTGCACTGCTGGGTGCTCTGCTCACCAAGCTGACACTGGACCACCTGCACACTCTCCCAACTGCTGTCCACAGGTGCGTGTGCATGATGATGCCTGCATTGCACTGTACACCAAGGTGCAAGGGTGCCCAGGTCCTGACACACATACATGGACAGTCCAGGTGGTGGGGGTGGTTGGTGGTGCTGTGTGTTGGCAATGTCATTTCCGCAGTGCTGTGCTGCTGCCCATGTATGCTGCCTGGTGTGTGTGTGTCCATATGAGTGCTCACCCTCTCTGATGGTGTTGGCATGCCTGGAACCTTCAACTCCCTGACCTTCATGCACGTGTGTGTTCCCTGTGTGCCTGTGGTTTGCACATGGACAGTGTTGCCTGCACATGTCCCTTGACTTACCTGTGTTGGGCGTAGTGCTCTTCTGCAATGGTGTCCCGTGCGCTGGGCCTGCTGGGTCAGTCGGGGTCCCTCCGTCCTGGGGCTGCTCATCACCCACATCACCGGCGCCACTGGCGTCCCCATCGCTGTCCTCTCTTGACCTGTACGGCTATCCCATGGTCTTTGGCCATGTTGGCAGGATGCAACAGGCCAGGAATATCCCACAGGCCTTTGGGGGTTGTACTGTAGGGTTCGGCCGAGGTGTCCAGGCATCGGAAGCGTGCCTTGAGCATCCCAAACACCCGCCTATGATGTTACGTGTGTGCATGTGCCTCATTGAAACCTAGCTGCGCTGGGGTCGGGGCGCGTATGGTGTGAGCAGCCAGGGACGGAGGGTATCCGAGTCACCTGTGTGGAGATAGTGGAGATCAGTGTCATGTCAGGTCCATATTGCCCTATATCCTTGTGTGCTACTACCATGGCACCTGTGTCATTCCCACCCTTGCACAGAGTTTGCATTCCATACATGTTACTCACCCACTAGATGACCGTGGGGATGTTCCCCTCTCGAATCAATGGCACAGTGCAGACTGGTGCCATATGAAGACATCATGTGCTCCCTGCCAGTGTGTGGCACAGACATTGATAATGCGCCCAGTGGCATCACACACCACCTGGCAGTTGACACTGGAAAAAGCCTTTCGATTCTGATAAGCCTGGCACGTCGGGCCAGGTGGCGTCGCGAATAGCCACATGGGTGCAGTCTATGGCCCCTAGCACGCCAGGCATATCTGCTACCCTGTGGAACTCCTGCATGTTTGTTGTACGCTCTGCCGTCGGTGCTGGGAAATGGATGTACTCCGCAGCATGAGGCAGCGCATGCGCTGAGGAATTGGTGAGGATGCGTGACATGGCCGACTTGTGTAATGCCTGTGGTGTCCCCTGTCAGCCTCTGGAAGGTGCCTGTGAGTGAGCAGGCATGCAGGTTGTCACCTTGGTCTCCACGGACAGAGCATGACTCCGTCGTGAGGGTGCCTGCATCACATCACTGCACAGCTTGCAGAGCCGCCTCAGTATTGCCCTGTTCAGGCGGTGTACGGGCCACAATCTCGACATCTGTACAGCTCCGCTGATGGGCATATCGCCTGTCGGGCACGCTGACGGCCCTCCGCTGCCACGTCCCCTGCAGCATGGTGTCTCACCTCATTACAGCTTCCATGTGGAAGCTGACACTGTCCATCTCCTGGCTTCTGCCCCCCGCTGCTGTTCCTGTGTTACCCCACTGCCCCCACTGCTGCTTCCACTGCACCGGCACCCCCACTGGCCTCTCTGTCCTCCTGGACCCACTGTCCTCTCTGCCCTTCCAGCTCTCTCTCTCTCTCTCTGTCTCTCTTCCCCAGTTTGCAGCCTGCTAGAGTTCTTGCGCTGCTTCCTTGAGCCTTTTATTTTGGCTCAAATTCGGTACTACGCAACTTCCTGTTAAGCCACTCTTGCGCATTGCGCCAAGTGTCTGAATGTCGCATTGCGCACTTTATAGCATGGACCTGCCCTTTGGTTGCATGCCTTCATTTCCATTTGCTGTTGCTCAGCATATTTTCGGTGGCGTAACTGGCCCCTTCTGAATATTGCAGAATGGCGCATTTTTGGAGTTGCACACGCGCAACCCTGTTGCGCATGGCGCAACCCTTTTGAATATCTGGGCCCCAGTGTCCAAACCACAAAATACAATGTGCAGATATTAAAAAACATGTAAAATATTTTCATGTACTGTATAGTCTCCTAATGTACTCTAGTAGGACCTATGAACAAAAGGCAGTTGACAAATCATTAAATACATTTGTGTGTGCTACATTTGGCTTTGTGAAAATATGTACTGTTCTCCATGTAGCTGCTTTACAGATTTCCATCAGTGGAATATCCCAGGCAGCTGCTATTGTGGCAGTAACTATTGCTATTGTGTCAGTGGTGCCCCTTGTGGAGTGTGCCCTCTGGCCTACTGGGGGCTCCTTACCAGCTTTGGAATAACAGAACTGGATACATTGTTCAATCCAGCATGAAATGGTCCATTTAGAGGCTGGTTTTCCTTTTCCTGCATCCCCATAAGTCAGGATCAGCTGTTGTCTGTCTTGCCCGTGGTCCATGATATGAGTTATGTAGTAGCTTAAAGCTCTCTTAACATCCAGGCTATGCAGCCTGCATTCACCGGAACTAGAATGCTCAGTGAAAAAGACTGGCAAAGTAATTGGCTGATTCAAATTGAAATTAGAGACCACTCCCTGTTTGTCCTAAGCACTGCCTTGTAATTCTGCTCTGTACACAGGGCCTGCAGTTCACTAATCCTTCTGGCTGAAGTGATGGTGGCTAGGAAAACGGTTTCCAGGTGACATATTTCAAATGTGCTGAGACCACAGGCTCAAAAGGAGGTTCCAAAAGCTTGGCAATGCATATATTAACGTCCCATGCTGGCACCGTTCCATGTGAGGAGGTGTGCAGGTGGACCAAGCCTTTGAAAATGTCTTGAAAATGGGATCGGATGCCATGGAGACACTTTTTACTGCTAAAATGTAAGCTGATGTTTAAACCAGATACATAGATACATAGATAATGTAGCAGATATGGGCCTATGGCCCACCCAGATGGACCTTCAGAGTAGTGGGCTGTAAGCCCAAGGAATGTAAATGGGTAAGGTAGTCCAGAAAGGCTGGTAATCCTACCTGTGAAGGTATTACATCATTGGTAGAACACCATATAGAAAGCCTCTTCCACTTGGAAGCATACATCCTCTTTGTCAAGGGCTTCATGGATCACCTCAGGACATTAAGGATACTCTCTGAGATGTGCAAGCCTGCATACTCTAAGTCCTCAAGAGCCATGCCTTGAGCCTGAGGGACCTGAGGTTCAGGTACAGGATCCTCCCCTGTGAGGAGGTTAGGAGATTGTGCCTCTGAGGAAGGTGTGTTGGTGAGGCTACTAACAGGGAGAGCAGCAGTGAGTACAATGGCTGTCTGGCCCAATTTGGAGCTATCCGAATCATTGAGGATCACTGAGTCCTGAGCTTGATCAGAACTCTGAGCAGCAATGGAAAACAGTAGTTTCCTCTCTGATCAATCCAGTACCAGGGCATCCAGGGATACTGTGCCTTCTACTGGTGGCCTGCAACAGAATGTTGGCACTGGTGGTTGTCATGGGATGCAAAGAGATCTATTTCTGGGTGCCCATCTTCTGAACACCACTTCCAACACTTGTCTGTTTAGAGACCATTCGTGGTGATCAGGTTGATTCTGCTTAGAGCATCTGCTAGGGTGTTGTTCTTTACTGGCAGATGAATGGCTACCAATGAAGTCTGAAGTGAGTAGACCAGACTCCACACCTTTATTCTTCTGTGAACAGAGGGCTGGACCTTGTTCCTCCCTACTTGTTTATGTAGTACATTACAGTGGTATTGTGTTCTGACCTGTACCACCTTGCCTTGTATCAGAGATGCAGATGCTTGCAGGGCTAGAAACAGTTCTGAGTTCCAGCAAATTTATGTGCTGGAGAGATTTTGCCTTGACCATGTACTGTGTATGGTATGTGTCTCGAAGTGCACCCCCCCAGCCTTGGAGGGAAGCATCTATTGTGAGGACTATGGAAGGAGACTCCTGCTGAAAAGGGACTCTTTCCCTGAGGTGGTCCCTGATCTTCCATCATTGAAGAGCCTGTAATAATGTTCTTGTTACTGGTATCACATTTGAAAGGGGGTCCCTTCTTTGACACCAATGCATCCTGAAGTGGAACTGAGTGTCCCTCATCTGGAACCTGCAGCCTATGACTGTGCCTGTTGCTGCTGCCATATGCCAAGAGCTGTAGAGAATGTCTTGCTGGCCTTGGCTCGTTGAGGTTGAAGTTCCCAGCAATCTGCAGAATATTGCTCACCATCTCTGGAGGCTAGAATGCCCCCCCTGCCGGGTGTCCAGCTCTGCTCCTATGAAATTTAGCACCTGCACCGGCTTCAGGACAGATTTTTTGATATTGATCAGAAACCCTAGGCATTCCAGAAAGTCCTGTGTTGACTTCAGGGACTCTCTTACCTGTTATGATGACTTTCCCACCACTAACCAATCATCTAGGTAAGAGAACACTGTGATTCCCTGTCTTCTTAAGTATGCCACTGCCACGCATTTTATGTATGCCCTTGGAGCTGAAGTGAGGCCGAATGGCAGTGCTGAGAACTGGTAATGACTTGATGGTGGTCTGTACCTGAGGTATTTTCTGTGGGACTCCATTATGGGGATGTGGAAGAATGCATCTTTTATATCCAGGGACGCCAACCAATCTCCCTTCTGGAAGGTTGGCAGAATCACAGCAAAGGCTACCATTCTGCCAAACGCCTGTTCAGTAACCTTAGGTCTAGAATGGGTTGCCACTCCCCATTTTTCTTTTGGGTCAAGTAGTACCTTGGGTAGAATCCTTTTCCCCTTTGCTTCAGCAGGACTGGTTCTACTGCCTTTGACAGTAACACATTTGCTATTTCCCTCTCCAATAGCTTCTTTTCTGAGATGGAAGTTGGGCTGAAGATTCTTGTCCTTAATGTTGGGAAGGATTTGAAACTGAGGGACAAACCCTGACTCACTACTACCAGGACCCACTTGTCTGTGGTGATGGGTTATGTCCTTCCATGCCTGGAAGTAGCGAGCCAGCCTCCCCCTACAGGTACAGGGGAGGTGACCCTGGCAACCATGACAGGGCTCTGTTTAGGCTGGGATTGAGCCGGGTTAGCCAAGTTCCCTTGCCTAAATCCCCTTCTGCCCCTTCCTCTGAAGTATCCTGTCTGTTGAGGATACTGCTGGTACTACTGTGAAGCTTGGGCCTGAAAAGAGGGTCTGCCATAAGTGGACCGACCTCTACCTCCCTCCCCCTTCCATAGGGCCTATAGGAGGTTGAAGGTTTTTCTTTGGCCGAGTTGCTCTTGTAGGTGGTCTTGTATTCATCCACCTTCTTCATGCAGGCTTATCCCCAAAAAGTGAGTTGTTCTCACAGGGAAAGTTCATGGCCTTTATTTAGAGTTCTTCCATGGTGCATCGTGATAAGTCTGTGATTACATGGTTTTGAGGCAGTATAGCACAGTGGGTTAAGGCTCTGAGCTGCAGATCTGGAGACCTGGGTTTGAATCACACAGCTGCCTAGGTGCACACTGTGTAATCCTGTGCAAGTCACTTACCTTCTTTGTGCTCCCAAGTCACATCTGGAAACAAGCTTCGGATTAGTGTGCTACTCCTGGTTAAACAATGTTCTCTTTCCCTATTTATTTATTCAAATTTTGGATTAACACCTTTGAGACAGAGGCTCTTTTACATAGGTTCTACATTTTAGTACAGCATAATACATAGTGGGTGAGAAAATAAAGAAAAATCAACACATAGTGCACCATTAAAGCATAAAGAGCTACAATATGTACAACATACAATAATGAACAAAGGCATTCTTAAAACATAGTAGAGAGGGCAAGAAGACATCTGCAGAGAGCTTTCAGATTGAGAGTCCTGGATTAGAGAAATGGACAGTAATAGGTTAGTAGTGAGAGAAAAGAGTTTAGTTCAATGAAAACTGCACAGTGGGGGAGCAGCCAGCAGCCCTTGTCTACACAAAAAATAATAAAGGCTCAATGGGCAGCAACAGTAAATGCCACAGACAGAAAGTGGGGTGGGGGAGGAGGTATGGGAAGTGGTATAGGCTACTTAAAGTGAGTACCCATTGGTCTAAGGGAAACAATCACAGGTGGCACGAGCCACTAGAGACTAGGATTGTCAGAACTAGTTATAGGAAGATTCGAACCCTGATCGAACTCTAGTGTTTGAGTTCTAAATTAGAATTAGAACACTAGAGGGTTCACAAAAAGGTGTGACTTTTTTTTTTTGCCTTTTTGTTAAATTTTACTGTGAAGGACTGGCTATGAGGGCACTGTTTTGTGTTTTTTTGTCTGCTGTCCCTTCCACAACTCCCCACATCAGTCCTCCTCCCAGTCTCAACCCATTGCATGACAACTATTTTTGTTTGCAGTCATCATCATCGGCTCATGGCGTTGTCGCCAGGTGCAAAAACAAAACTGCACTAATGTGACTCACGCTTGTGTGCAAAGTTTTAAGTGCAAGCATTGTACCATCGTTGGTCCTAGCACAGGTGTGTGTCAGTTACTTTGAGGATCAGGAGCCGGGGTCAGATCGGGAGTTCAGTCGCTGCATGGGAATTGGGCAGCAGGAACAAAGCAAGGAGAAAGAACCACCATGGAAGTATGATTTCAGACTGAGGGTATTGCACATCTGTTGGGTGTGGAGAGTGAGAGAGCAAGGCAGTGAGCCCTCACAACTCAGGTAAAGTCTGTACGGTAGTTTTTTCTCTCAGAGAAGTCTGTAGATAATGTTTTTTAATCAAACAGGTAAATGATCCTTTATTCCAGAAAAGGTGATATTGTGAACAAACAGCTGAAAGAGACTTTAATCAAAGTAGATATAAAACTAGTGCACTAAAAATGTCAAGGGCATGCCACCTGATCAAGGTAAATAAACTGGATCTTTAACTGGAAAATAATACGGTGGGAAGTACACTGAGCTTGAGGGGATGCCTTTGATCTAAACGAGATCATATTACAGGGTCAAGTGATTCTGAGGGTTCTTGAAGTTAAGTTTTTAAAGCAACTATATCAACCCTCTCTGGCCATCTTTCTAATACAGTTTTGGGGGGGGGCTTATTCAATAGACACCCAGCCCTGGGGCTAAAGGAAGAAGAAAGAACACGAAAAGAAGGGGCTACACAGTAGATAACCAGCTGTAGTTTCCAGACCACTCAGACTTCGCTTTTGTTATAAGGTCCATCCTATTTCTCAGATAGCTGTGTTTTAATACAATACAAAGTACACACGATTAAACTGAACCGAAGGTGTGTGGGTATACTCTGGAGATAAAGTTAAAACACAAAAACAATGTGTATTTTACAAAACAAATATTCTAGAGTGATGATGCATTTCATTGCAAGATTTTTTTTTCCTTTTACTGTCTCCTCTCTATGGTGATTTTTGGTTTCCAGTTCAAATGCTCATTGGCCACGGGATTGATTTGCACTTGTGCACACATTGCCTAATCTGTGTGCAACCAAGCAGCCAGTTGTGTGGTGGTATCCTTAAATACATGCCAGAAATATACTTCCCTGTTGAGCGGAGACAGAGAAAAATTCCCTTCACTGTGCTGTGTGACTCTGTCTCCTGTAGCGTACTGTGGCCAGCCCATTACCCTGCTGTGTGCCCATTGCCTGCACTGCACCCTACCCAGTGTGTGTGTGTGTATGTGCGTGTGTGTGTGACTGTGTGTGTGTGTGTGTGTGTGTGTGTGTGTGTGTGTGTGTGTGACTGTGTGCAGTCCCACAGCCAGTTGTGTGGTGGTATCCTTAAATACATTCAAAGCAAGCAAAAGCAAGTGAGGGGCTCAATTCACTCCTGGTGAAAACTACGGCCCAGGGACTGAAGATGAGCCCAAAGCAAGAAAGCATGAAGGTAAAATTGCCCAAACGAACAAAACTGCAGCACTCGCCCTAAAGTCTCGCAGGAAGGCCCAATTGTCCCAACTCCGCCCTTCCCATGACCAGGTGTAAGTTAGTACATGTTCTGTATTTTTCCTGCTGCTGCACTCAGACATCATGCAATACTAAGTCTTCCCATGTATTATAACTGCACAATGTCCGAACCCAGTATCATCTCTGTAATGCGATTTGTCTGTATATCCTGTGACATAGTATTTCACTGTTTTCCCCTACCCCCTACCCCCAGGACGCATCTGGAATCGAGCATTGCACTGCTCAGTATGCCTTCCTGGTAAAACTTTTAAATAAATAAAATAAATAAATAAAGCTTAAATGTTACATGTGGGATTAGCTTTTGGAGCACTTTAATAAAGGAGATAAAACTGGTAAGATTGCCTCTTGTTTTTGTATATTTGAAGTTAATTTCAGCTTTCAGTTGAGTGCTGCAGTTGCGTTTGTTTGGGCAATTTTGCTTTTTTGCTTTCTTGCATCGTTAAACACATACCAGAAATATATTGCCCTGTTGGGAGGAAAGTCAGAAAAATCCCTTTCCCTGTGTTGTGCGACTCCATCTCCTACATTGTGTATTGGCCAGCTTATCCTGCTGTGTGCCCTTTGACTCCTGCACCATACTCAATACATCAAGGTCACACATGATCATTTCTCTCTCTCTCTCCTCTCATACTAAACAGATTTTATTTCTTTTTTCATATGTATTTCACTGTTATCTTCATTATTGACAGCACCATTAAGAAATAGGGTTCGAGTTCTAAAAAGTTCTAAAAAAAAGATTAGAATCCTAGAACTTTTTCAGAAGTTCTAGACTAGAACTAGAACCCAGAACTTCAGAGGGTCCTGATAACCCTACTAGACAATCTTTCGTGTATCTTGGGACAAACTAGTAGCTCCTAGCCAAGCAAACCTTCTTAAAGCGATTATAAGGGCTATCCATCTGGCAGCAGCAGCATTAGCATCTACTGCCATCTGGAATTGTTACTTAGAAGCCTCCAGGCCAATCCTGGCTGTCTCGGTAAGGCTGGCTGCCAATCCAGTTGGGGCCTTGTCTGCCATGGCTGTAACAGACTGCCACAGGGACTTCTGATATTGGGCCGCACAGGCCATATCTTTTGCCTGTCTGATGGACAAAGAGGCTGACAGGTAACCATTTTTGGACATACGGTCAATTTTTTGAGATTCTTTATCAGGGGGATGGGTTGCCAAATGCACCCTGGCCCTATCACAGGCTGCAGTCTGAACCACCCCCTCATGGTCGGTGTGAAAAAATAACAATTCTGCCTCTGTTCTGTCTAGCTGATATTTTACATCAGCTCTCTTATCCGGGGTGGAACAAAGTTGGGAGTTTGTAGAATCTTCGGGATGTGCTTTTTTAGAAACTTATTGATTGGCACTAGGAATTTTTAGGTGGGAGTTACTCCCATTAGATCCAAAAACTCCACCTCCTCTTCATCCTCTACCAACTCACTGACAGTTAGATCCAGAGCATCTTACCATTCATTTTACAAATGTGTAATGTGAGGCGAAATCTTCTGGCAATCTGGAAAGGGACTCAAATTCCTGCTTGGGGAGACCTCTGGAAAAATGGGCATCCATTCCTCTTCCTAGTTTCTGTGTGGAGTTTTTCAGAGCTGTTCTCACTTGTATAAGCCACATGCGTGTAAGCAGATTCAGACAGAAAGGTCTTATCTTTGGAAGGCAAAGGTTGCTTTTGCAAAACTGAACTTGGAGCTGGGAAGGATGCACAGTCTTGAATTAGAAACTAGGAAACTGGAGAAAACACAATCTTGCTTGAATTCTGAGGGAAATTGACCTTACTTTTAATTTTTCACTGATTTTTGCTTGTTTGAATCAAGAAGGGATTTGCAATGCTGATCTTTGTGTAGATCCCTACTTTACAAACAGAAGGATTCAAATACTGTGGATTGTTTTTATTCTTCTGTGAATCTGGTGCCTTATTTGTAGCTTGATAGTATTTTGATGACTTTTTGCAACAATATTTAGGTTTCCACTGGTGGGTTCTTTCTTTCTTGCAGTCAGTCAAATTGTGTCTTAGAGCCAAAGCTTCAGAAGGTTCAAACTGGATTGCTCTGATTGTTCTCACAGCACAGAACAGGTGGATTGCCCAAACCCTACCCTTCCCATTCCCAATCTCCCCCAGCTAGCCTAGCGTCATGGGGTTAGGCAGGAAGGTGTGACAACTTCCTGCTCAGACATAAAATAGGGTGGGGTGTGCCACAGAAGGCAGCCAAGCAATGTTGCATAAACTGGCAGGATATCTCCTTGTGATTGTTATAGTAAAAAAAAAAAAAAAACTTGGGAAGGTCCTAGTACATAGTCCCTAGGAAAGGATACACTACTAAGAAGTGAGGTTCCTAACAGCAAAAAACAAACAAACAAACAAACACAATTTCAACAGGAGGAGAGAGATATGTGGGGAGTGGTGCAATACACTAGCTGTGGGGCAGCAGTCTTCCATGACACATTCTGGAGGCAGCAATGCTGTTCTATTTGCAGACACCTCTCTGCTCTGAGAGAGGAGGTTGCCCATCTGCCGTCCAATCTGTCATGGAGTGGGGAAACCTCCTCCCCCACCAAGGACCTGGCAGGGGATTGGGAAATCTCTTCCACCGCCCAAGGACCACCTAGGCCATTGCTGCAGACTCAGAGGTTGCCAAGAACATGAAGTGTTTGGACTACAGTGTGCTCAGGGAGGGTGAAAGTAGTGGAACAGAGGCGCGTCCCTCCAGTTGTACCTCTCCACAATTCATATGCCTTTCTGGTAGAGCATTACTACTATATGTAAGTACCCGCAGTGGAGACTAAGGAGGATGCTGGGAACCTCCAAAAAGGAGACCCACAGAAGGGTGGCATGGGATCCCACAGGGGAAGGAAACAACTCTTGGTGGGGGACTCAATCGTTAGTGGGCAGAACTAGAGGGGGGAGAAGAGAGGGAGGTAAGATGCCTGCCTGGCACCATGGCCGGGAGGAACAGGAAGCAAATCCTCAGAATCATGGAAGCAGCTGCACAAAAGAGGGAGCTGGATGTCATTGTCCACCTAGGGACAAATGACCTAGCTGGGAATAGGATCAGAGCTGTGCAGGATGAGTTTGTGGAGTTGGGGAAGGGCCTTAGACAAGTAGCACACACGGTAACCTTCTCGGAGGTGCTGCCTGCCTGTCAATGGCATGGGTGAGGCTGGGGTACTCTGCACCCTAGACTTCAATGAATGGTTGGAAAACTGGTGTGGAGCTCAGGGTTTTGGCTTTGCTAGGGACTGGGAGTCCACCTGGAGGGATACAGGCCTATACTGGCACGATGGTCTGCATCTGTCCAGGAGGGAACAGAATCCTAGGTGACAGGTTTAAATACTTAATTGGAAAGCTTTTAAAGTAGCCAAGGGGAGGGCACTGAAAAGGATCAGGGAATTCCCAGCCTCCCCCCACAAAACAGGATAATTAGCGAGGTTAGCACCAAGGTAGAAAGGTCAACAGGGGGCAGGGCAGGGGTAAATGGAGAAAAAGGCAAAGGCAGTAGGTACAGAGATGGGGCTAAAAGGGGTAAGGCCATCAAAAAATGGAGGGCGATGAGTACCAATGCTCATAGTCTGGGTAACAAGCTTCCTGAACTAGTGGCGTTGATGGAAGAGAGATGCCTAGTACTGTGGCAGACACAGAAACCTGGTACACAGAGAACCATGACTGGGATGTCAAAATACCACAGTACACAATCTACAGGAGGGACAGGCAGGGTAAAAGAGGAGGAGTAGCAGCTCTCTACACAAGGGAAGGGATCAAAGCAATGGAACTAAAGGGTAAACAGAGAGGAGAGGAGGTACTGTGGGTCACCTTGGAGGCAGGAAATGGCACCACAATCCGCACAGAGGTTGTATACAGACCCCCATATCAGGGGGAAGAAATGGAAAAGGAAATAATAGGAGGACTCCTTAGAATGGCAGAAAAAGGGGAGAGATTGTTGGTGGGGGTCTGAATATGCCAGATGTTAACTGGACCATATTTGCGGCAGCCACATCCAAGTGCAGAGTCGTTCTCAATGCCCTACAGGGGGCATACCTCAGGCAGCTAATGTTGGAGCCCACTCGGGAGGGAGCAATCTTAGACCTGGTACTCTCAAACGGGGACAGTGAGAGGATCTCGGATTTAGAAATGGGTAGCCATCTGGGAACAAGCAACCACCAGTGTGGTTCACAATAAACACAGTCATATAGGTACATTAGGGAGTGAAGAAAGACCAGGGGAGGGATAGTGAGGCTTAATAAGGGAGAAGTGGGGTGGGAAGAAGGTGACAGTGAAAAGGCAGTGATACAGTATGAATACTTTTGTTCAGGATTCAAAAAAGAAGATGAGGCGATGTACCCTAAAACAAACAATAGAAGCACTCTGGATAGGGTAGTCAATACCAGTCCATTCACAGAAGAAAGGGTCCTGAAAGAACTTCTAAAACTCAAGGTGGACAAGGCAATGGGGCCTGTCAGGATTCACCCAAGAATTCTAAAAGAACTAAGGGGAGAACTAGTGACACCACTGACTACACTTTTTAACAAATCATGGGAGGATGGTGTGGTATCTGAGGACTGGAGGAAGGTGGATGTGATTCCACTTCACAAAAGTGGGAGCAAGACAGAGGCAGGAAACTACAGACCAGTTAGTTTGACATCAGTGGTAGGGAAAATGATGGAATCACGTCTGAAGGAAAGAATTGTTGAGTACCTAGAGGCCAGTGGGGCATAGGACCCTAGGCAGCATGGATTCACAGTGGGAAGGTCATGTCAGAGAAATCTAATAGATTTCTTTGACTGGGTGACCAAAATAGTAGACCAGGGAGTGGCTGTGGACATGGCCTTTCTAGACTTTAGTAAGGCATTTGACACAGTCCTACACAAAAGATTAATTAACAAGTTAATCAGCCTGGGAGTAGGTCCCAGGGTGGCAGCCAACAGTAAACAACTGGCTGGACAAGAGAACACAGGGTAATAATAAACGGAGTCCACTCCAAAGAAAGGGGGGTTACTAGCAGGGGAATTCAGGGTTCAGTATTGGGGCCGGTCCTCTTTCGTGTCTTTATAAGTGACATTGCAGAGGGACTGGAAGGAAAAGTATGCCTCTTTGCAGATGACACCAAGATCTCCAACAGGGTTGATATACGGTGGGGGGGGGGGGGTAGTGGAAATGATGAGAAAGGACTTGGCAAGGTTGGAGGAATGGTCAAAAGTATGGCAGCTTAGATTCAACACAAATGTAACCCCCCTACAAGAGGGGGTTCCCAAAAAGTCTTCCTTGGGTATGCCTAAATGCCACTGCCAGGCTGGTGCCCTGTGTCTTAATAGTTTAAATGCTATTGCCTGTGAGTGCCTTTACAGCCTCTGTGTACTGTCTGTTTAAGACCTGCCTATATTGCAGTGTAATAGTTAATCTGGGTGGGGTCCGAGTGTTCCTATGCTCGAGTCTGGGCTGCAAGGTTATTGCTCCATTCTGCCATTGTTAATTGCACAGAGGGAGCTCTGTTAGAAGCTATACATATTTGCTGAGTATCTATTATAATAGTAATGTTATTGAAGTTTGTCTAACCTGCCTTCTTTGCAGCATGGACATTTCTGTATTGCACCACCATCTTGGTTCTGGACTAGAAGTCTGGACCAATCAGTACCTTTGGGGACGCTACAATGCTGTCTGTCCCCAGGGATCTTGTGGGAGTGAAATTCTGTAGAAATTGTAGTTTTCAGTCTTTGGCACCTAAATGGACCTGAAGGGGGAGCCCTTGCTGTGACAGACAGATGGCTCAGCCAACCGAACCCTTTGGATCTTGGGGAAAGTCCCAAGCTGCCTTCAGCAGAGGTCAGTCTGAGTTGGGAATTGAGAGAGTGAACAGCTCAAGATATTCGAGCAGCTACCCTGTGAAGTTGCATGGGGAAACTGGTGGAGAGGCTGAGTTTTGCCTGTCTACATAATTGCCCCTAAGATAGGGATTCTCTGAAGTGCTTGATTACCGGACTTTCTCCGAACCAAACTGCAATAGAAGGCACCGGATTGTGACTGTATTATTGCCTGAAGAAGACCGAAGATTTTCTGTACGCAATCGGCCTGTCAGGACTTCTGAGATCACCACAGAGAGCACGGTTTGCGCAGAGACACTGTGATTGTGACCAGACTGTTATCCAAACTGTGGTATTGATTTCTTTTGCTATAAATGTGCTGTGTGCTGTTAATGGGTCGAGATTTGTTTCCCCACTGCAGAATTGTGTCACACTTGCTGGAGGCTGCATCCAGTCCCTACCAGACTGAATCCGCATTCATCGCCACTTGGCCTGGGCCCTGCCACCTTTGCCTAGCCAGTTACTCACACCACAGAGAAGACCATCGATGAGATACCCGCCTGGGGATCAGTCCCCTGCTCAACACCTTAAACAGGAATGACACCTCAGTAATTCATGTGGGCCCTACTTCTCCTGGCAGCTAATCAATCTGCAGTCTCCATTTCATCAATCCTGTGTCCTGTACTGGGTAGCATGAGTAAACATCAGGGTAGCTCCCTGCAACATCAGCTCAATCAAAAGCGTTGTCATCTGATTCAATTGTTGTTTTCTTGTCATGAACTGAGCCTTCCGGCTCCAGATTATAAATTGTGTGTGGTTGTGCATGCCTTTTCTTTTCATCACAGGGCCCTGACCAGCTGCAATGCCGGCCTACCCTGGGCAAAGTTCCTCGCTAACCCACCTTCCTTCAAACTGGGTACCAGAGCGTGTGACTGTGCAGGAACTCTATAGTGCATGCATGAATGCCGGACTGAATCAGCATTTAAACCAATCAGCTTGATCTCACCCCTCCCTTGTTCAAGTCCCCTAAATAAGTCAGATCTAACTCTTTTTGCATTTAATCTGACTGTGGTTCCAGTTTGTACCCAGAGCACTGTACTGTTGTTATTTGCTGTGCATAACTTTGTTATATAGCAGGTCTCCGGGGTTGAACTAGTGGAACCAGCCCTGGTGGTAAGTGTAGACAGTGTAGGGATTTGTATGCTGAATAGGGACTATTGTGAAAGTGTTTGCTGTATATTGTCTAGGCCACTAGAGGGGAAAGATTGGGTTACAGTGTCCCAGAGGGCTGTACCCAGGTTAGCTTTGCTACTAACAATCCTGTCCTCCGGGTGGAGGCACCCATTTCAGTACCCAGGCCCCTTAACCTGCAATTAGCCAAGCAGACAGGGGTAGTAGCCCTTGGGATAGTGCCATCTAGCAGTTACACAAAGACATGCAAAGTAATGCACCTGGGAAACAAAAACCAAGGTGGGCAGTACACAATGGGGTGGGGAGGTACTAACAATGACAAAAATGGAAAGGGTCCTGGGGTAGTCATATCAGATGATCTAAAGGTAGGCAAGCAATGTGAGAAGGCATTTAAGGGAACTGGGGGGATACTGGTATGTATAGAGAGAGGCATCACCAGTAGAAAACATGAAGTTGTTATCCCTGTGTTCAGACAGTTGCTGAGATCCCATCTGGAGTACTGCATGCAGTTCTGGAGACCTCATTTCTGCAAGGACATAGACAGGAGGGAGGCAGTCCAGAGGAGGACAACTAAAATGGTACAGGGCCTGCACCAGAAGTCATACGAAGAGAGACTGAAGGAGCTTAATATGTATGCCCGCTAGGAAAGGAGGGAGAGGTGGGACATGATAGAAACATTTAAGTACCTCAAGGGAATCAACAAAGTCCAAGAGGGTAGCATCTTTCAGAAAAAGAGATGTGCAAGAGCAAGGGGGCACAATTTGAATTTAGAGGGGGGACGGCTCAGGGGCAATGTGAGGAAATACGTTCTCATGGAGAAGGTGGTGGATGCTTGGAATGGCCTTCCTGAGGAGGTTGTGGGGTCAAAATCATGGTGGAATTCAAGAATGCATGGGACAGACATAGGCAAATCTGGTGGGGGTTAGGAAGAAGTACGCTGTTGGTTAACTAGGATCTGCAGCTTATCCAATAGCTAGGGAAATGGGCAGGCTAGATGGTCCAAGCGGTCCTTATCTGCCATCAAATGCTATGTTTCTATGTTTCTTTCCTCATCCTACTCTTCATACTCCTCATACGGTTCCTGAGTGTCAGGAAACCGCAAGTGATGCTATCGGTTGCTGAACTGAAGGTTGAACCATTGGATTTACTGGTATCTGCTGAACTGGGACCAGTACCAATCCCTGAGAAGTAGCGTCTTGCAAAGCCTGAATAACTTTTAAGGCTTGTGCAATTACCTCAGCAGTGGGCAGAGCCATTTTTTCAACAGAAGACCTCTTTGCCTTTTCAGCTGGGGGTTCTGTGTGCTTGGCTTTCTGTTTCTCTTTTGCCGGTTCCGGTTTGTCGGTTCGCTTTTTTTTTTGATGGCTCTCCTCTACTTGGAGTGGACAGTTCAGGAAAACTATTTTTATCTCTTTCAGTGGTGGGAGCAGGCTGGTCATATCCCCTATCCTCCAGAACTGCATGAGATACCATCTTTTTCTTGAACCTTTCCAGTCTTTTTTCCACAGTTTTAGGAGGAAAGGTTTTACATAGATCACACTCTGCTGTAAACTGAGATTCCCCAAGACAGACTAGACACAAGTCATGTTTTTCTACCTTGGCAAAAATCTCACCACACTGTGTGCAGTTTTTAAAACTGGTAGATTCCGTTTTCTTTTTAGGTTTATCTGACATACCTGAAACCCACTAAAGGGGCAGGGTTTCAATTTAAAACTAACCGCGGTTATGTAAATAAACTTCACCTAAAGAGCGATTAAAACCACACTTTCTTGGTTGTCCACGGTTGATTTCCCTAAGGAAAAAGACTGCAATCAGAGTAAGAACTGTGAAATAATGGTTCAGACACAATAATAAAAATAATATATAAAAGTAAAAGAAAGGTAAATAAAACTAATGGAAACGTGAGTTCCTTGACGGTTTGTCAGAACTGAAGAGGAACCGTGAAACTAAGTTAAAAAATAATAAACTGACTTAGCGCTAATTCTAAAAGCTAAAGGCAGCTGATGAAATAAATTTAAAAGTTATTTGTTTTTTCACACAAAAAACAATAACTTTCACGACTTGTGAGGAGAGATCTCTGAGGCGTCTTGACTAGCAGGCGGAGAATGAAATCTGAGCGTTACAGAATGCAGCCGTTGGAAAGGGCAGCAGTTTGAATAGTGGCACAAGTCAATGAGTGTTCTATCATTTGCATATGTTGCATTATCTGGGCAGTTCAACACTACAGGCTGGCTGCCAGAGTTAAGCATACTGAAGAATTCCTGGGGTTAAACTATGGACCAGATACTTCTGGAACATGTCCTTGAAGTAGCTGGACATTCAGAAATGTTACTGATGCAGCTGTGATCGGAGGGCTGGATAAGTAAAATCCCCTATATGTCATGATAACTGAGTTTAATGATAACTATCATAATTATCATTATTAATAAGGTAATAATCCCTCTTTACAAGACACTGGTTAGGCCCCACCTGGAGTACTGCGTGCAGTATTGGAAGCCACTCCTTCACAAGGACATTAACCAAATTGAGGCAGTCCAGAGAAGGGCAGCCAAAATGGTGCAGGGACTGCATCAGAAGACATATGAGGACAGATTAACAGAGCTCAATATGTATACCCTTGAGCAAAGGAGGGAGAGAGGTGATATGATCGAGGCATTCAAACACCTTAAGGGCATTAACAAGGTGAAAGAGTCTAACATGTTTAAATATAAGAAAATAGCAGGACAAGAGGACACAGCATGAGATTAGAGGGGGCCGATTAAGGGGAATGTGAGAATTATTTTCACAGAAAGGGTGGTGGATGCATGGAATGGCTTACCACAAGAAGTGGTGGCTATGAATACAGTGCAGGGCTTCAAACAGGCTTGGGATAGGCATAAGGGAGCAATACAAATGACTATGAATAGATAGACCACTGACAGAGCAAAGGCCGATGGCACATTTAGAAGGTAGAAAAAGAAATGGGCAGACTGGATGGGCCTTGCGGTCCTTATCTGCCGTCAACTTCTATGTTTCTATGTTTCTATTTTTTTTCTTTTTTTGTTTTCTATTTATGCTCCCCCTACCCGCAGCACTCCATTCCCTTCTGGAGTCACCTATGGCCTCCTAGTCTCCGTCCTGTTACCTGGAGCCTGGAGTGGTCCATCCCCCATGTAGCCATGGTTTGCCAACCAGGCAGGGATGAGGTGGGGCCCTTACACCCCGAATTGCTGAGTCTCGTCGGGATGCCGTACCACCTGGACAAGTAGGGGCATTGGGGATCAGGGCCTTGCACTCCATCTATCCAGGAGTGCCATGAGCTGTTTTCCCATTTTCTGTGTGTGGTGTGTGCCTTGACATCAAGGCACTGAGCACCGACGTCCATCACGCAGCTCCCCTGCTAGTAGCTGGGCTTGCTGTTCCTTGGGCCTCCCCCCGGGGTCAGCCAAGTACTGAGCCCTGGTTCTCCCCTCTCCCCAGAGAAGGTAAGCAGTCCCTGTAATGCTCTAACCTCCTCCTCCTCCTGGCCAGCTCTCCAGCTCCCCGGGCTCGCTCCTGAACCCCGGGTTACCAACATCACAAGTAGTAGTGCTAACACTGCACTGGTGGGCCAGCTTGATAATTATTTTTGAACTTTGTATTTATTTTATTGTTTTAGTTACAAAGCAATACAAAGCTCACTGGAGAGCAACATAAGAATAAATGACCATGGAGTATACAGCTATTACAAGAACATGTCATGACCAACATTTTAACAAGATAATACTGGGATTTTGCATGGAAATCATGAATTAGATATTTTAATACACCAGCTAAACTGGTTAAGATTTTTCCTGCACTAGGGGCTGACTGTTGGAGACAATATGGGGAATGGAGAGCTGATCAAGTACATATGTTTTGTGGATGTAGCAAATTTCTAGTGTTTTGGCAGCAAGTTAAGCAATCTTTACAGATGATTTATACGTCAGATTTAGTACTACGTCCACTACTTGCTCTCCTGTCAATCCCCCCAGAAGAGCTCAAAATACAAGAAAGGTCACTTATATTTACTTTCCTACTTTTGGCAAAGAAGACTATTACTGATCTATGGAGACAGGTTAGATCCCCTGTGGTGGATGCTTAGCATGATTTGATAGTAGAACACTATTTTTTAGAACATATGATTGCAGGGGCTGTGGGGCACACAGAACAGTTTGAATTAAAGTGGAGGGCCTGGGTCCTTTTTCAATCAGCAAGAGACCCCACATTTGTTCCATGATGGAGTCCAAATACTTGGATGCTATGAGATGGAAAAGGCACCATAAGAGAGGACTTTTTCTCTAGATAGAGGGGAGATAGATAGACAGAGGAGGAGGAGGCAGTCAAAGATGTTTACTGGGGTTAAGCTTATGAAATGCTGTGAACTCTATTAAATGTGATGAAGACACTACTAATACTGCTATTGTGCTACTGCTCATGGAATGATTTGATGCCATGGATATTTATTTATTTATTGAATTTTGATGACGGGGTTGGCTCACAGGGCCCCGAAGGTCCCTTTTTCATGGGCGACCCGGGGAACAGAAAAATACAGTAAAATACATACAGACAGCTGACATTTCTGAATGTCATCTATAATGTATCTGCAGTGTATTGTACCACCGATGAAAATAAAAGAAAAATAAAGTATATAAAAAAATTAAAAAGATAACAATGGGATACCTAAAATAAATTACATATCAAATAGCCACACTGGCCATTAGTAGCCACGCTGTACATACTGTACATAATAGCTGTGTTTGAATCTTGGCCTCTAGGCCATAACATAAATGGTCTATGAGTGTATTCCAACAGAAGATGCCCCGACCAGTGATAATAACTCTAAAAAAGTGCCTATGAAATTTAATAAAACAGCAATTGAAACAATAATCAATTATTGCTATCTATAAAACGTTCAATGCCTTACACTGAACAAACACTCCTTATAACGTGCTTTTTGGAGAGCAACTAAAACACACCCGTTCTTCTTTCTCATAGTTCAAAGATATAATGCATGGTAAATGTAACTGTGGTATATATAACATTAAACTTAGTTGGCTTAGCAAGTTACATTTCATCCGGCAATAAACCGATTATGATGAACCAGCAATGGCTGCTTGAATTTAACTACAGAATTGTGCCAGTGTAATATCAAATCGTGCTACTACTCATACTATCCTACCTGGTAGCATAATCTGACAGCATGGTAATATCAGATTATACTGCCCCTTCAAAGTATCCTACCCGGTAGCATTTTTTATTTTTTTTATTTATTTAAGACTTTGGTCACCATGTAAGGCCCACTAGGCACAAGTGCCTGTTTTCAGGGGTGACCTGGGAGCACTGGGTAGTTAAATGACTTGCTCAGAGTCACACTGTATGCAAGTGGCGATTATGAGAATCAAACCCAAGTCTGGTCTCTGAATGTACCAAACTCATTCACATCTTGTTACTCTAACCTCTAGACTATACTGCCAGCATAATCTGATACATTAGTACAATGATTAAAAAGACATTAGCAATTGTTCTGAGGATGGATTCTGTTTTCAATTTAAAAGTTTTTATTAGATTTTTTTTAAGTAACAATCAGAAATCAGCATTACATTTAGAAACACTACAACATAAACAACCTCATCAAAACAATGCAAGTATAACAATTGCGGACAATACAAAGGTGTCACCCTTCAAATACTACACTACTAAGTAGTCTGTTCATCACGGGAAAATTAATACTTAAATAGCTGAAAATGAAAGGAAAGGCTGCCACATATCATTGAATGATTCTGCTCTGTTACATAACTGATAACTAATACGTTAATTGTTTGCAAAATTACTCAAGGAATCCATTAATTCTCTCTTTCCAGGAACCTTATGTATCTTCCAGTGCTGCAATATCAACCTTTTTTTTCCATTTAGTAAACTTTATTAAGATTTAAGCAGCACAGAATACTGTACAGAGCAAGAATAAGACAAAAGTCTGCCAACACATGGTACAACAAAACAAACATGACCCCTCCTTCCTTACCCCCCCACTCCTCTGTCTGCTGCCCACTCAAGGAGAGGAAGGTGGCAGGCGATATGGGGAAAATTATAAGGACTATGGCTTCCAAAGGGAAAGCAGAGTAACTGGACTTGGAAAGAGTGTGGTCTTTGTTGCATAGCTGCGATGTGTTTCTCCAGTTGGATTGCCAGTAAGGTCTCCAGGTACGACTCCAATGTTGTGGGGAGGGGGGAGTCCTTCCATTGCCATAACATTGCCAGTTTTGCCATGGAAGCCAAGAGGGTAAAATGAGCTTTCCTCATTCTAAGCATTCCAGGAGGGAAGAGAGACAATAGGTAGCTTTCAGAAGTGAATAATGACTCGAGGCCCAGAAGAGGGTCTAATACATGTTTGATGGAATTCCAGAAGGATTGGGACTTAGGGCAACTCCAAAGTAGGTGATATAAAGAACTTAAGTCTTCCTTACAGCGGGAGCATAGGGGGATGCAAACTTGCCCATTCTGTACAGCTTGACTGGAGTAAAGTAAAGGTTATGCATAATATTAAACTGAATCAGTCGGAGTCTATCCTGTTTTATAAACTTATACATATTATGCCAGACCTTTCTCCAGAAGTCTTCATTAGCTGGGAGAGACTATTCTTGAACCCAGTAATAGCAGATTCCTGAAAGGAGGTGTGGGTCTAGGAACTGCAGATGTTTGTAAATCCTGGAGACTGCATGTGGTTGATTCACCACGGTGAGTGCCGAGGATAAGTCCTAAAAGGATGGGGTGACCCAAGGTTTAGGACCTAGGAAAGAAAGGACTGCATTTTTGACTTGTAGGTATTTTAAAAGATCTCTGTTTTTGAGCTGGAATCTAGCCTATAATATTGGGAAGGGGGCTAAGTCATCTCCTTGAAAGACATCAAGAAGTGTACAGTCCTGCAAGCAGGGACAGAAGGATTGTGGGATAGGATGCTGGCCAATCTGAAAGTGGGGATTATTAAATATGGGTTGGGCACCGGATCTAGACCAGCTCAGGGAAAGATGCATCTGCATTTGATATAAGGTCTTGAGGGACCAACCGATTGGAGAGTTCCTCAGGGGTCGGGGGAGTTAAAAAGGTGACAAATACAATAAAGAAAGTAGGGGAGCATTTCGACCTGACTGCCAGGGCCCGTTCAATGTCTAGCTAGAGAGAGGAATAGGAGGTAGGGTCTATTTGTGCCCCCCCTTCTCCCAGAGGGAGAGTTTACTGATGTGCTGAGCTCCAAAATACATGAAAAGAGAGGGAAGGGACAGCCCTCCTCTTAGTTTAGGGGCAGTAAGTTTACCATAGGCCCTGTGAACTCCCTTGTTGTGCCAGAGGAATGTGTTAAACATCTTCTGAAGTCAGAAAAACTATATCTTAGGAAGAAAAAATCCCAGCATGCCCACAGGGTAGAGTATACGGGGTAACACATTCATCTTGAGTATGCTAATTCGACCCCAAAGGGAGAGAGGGATTGTTGCCTATCTATCCAGGTCAGGTTTCAGAGTCTGCAGAAGTTTATTGAGGTTTTCTTCAACCATAGTTGGGAAAGAACGGGAAATTTTAATACCTAGGTAAGTCAGGGTTTTGGGCTCCCAAGTTAGTCCCAGGCCGCTGGCAACAATAACAGCCTTTTAAAACTCAGAGCTGCAGAGAGACTCCATAACTGTAAAGGTCTAGGAATATGAGTAATCAATGAGGTATCCCCTAGAATGAAAATACTGGGGGGAAAAGGAATCTGTTAACTCGGGATATCCTGGTATAACACATGTATCTCTTTCCACTTTTCCCGCACTCTCAGACAGAACAAGAATAAATAACTCAGAGGCCCAGATATTCAAACTGCGCTCAAAACTAGCGCAACAGCAGGAGCAAGCACAAACCAGTTGCGCAAATGTGCAACAGGTGCAATATTCAAACATGGAGCAGAGCAAATTGCACAAGCAACCAACATCTGAATATCGCACATACTGCGCCATTGCACAACCAGGAAGGAGAAGCTGAGCCAAAATGTTGCGCTATGGAGCAACCAGGGAAGCTCAGCTGAGCATTCCAGAGCTGCCATAGCGCAAGCACAGCCCCAAAGCAATGGAACTGCACATCCAGGGAGGCAGGCTGGGGCCCACGCCAGCCATGCCACACATGAGCACAGGAACACACTGCAGAACCCACACCACACCTGCACACCCCAAGCACAGCATCACTGGGGTGGGACGGATGATCACGTGCCCATGGAGACAAGCCAACAAAGCATAGCAGAGCCATGACACCCCAGCACAACCACTGGCAGGCAGAGTGCCACACACGGGGTTGACAACCACAGTACATCAGCCCCCATGTGCACAGCACACCCTACCGTGACCCCAAGACACCACCCATGTGCAGTGACTGGCACTGCAGGAAACACCATGCATCCCCTGGCACCGCCAACCCTGTGCTGCAGAGAGCATACAAGCCAGACCCACCCTGTGCACCCAGCAGTGGGTGGCAGCAGGCAACAAGACCAACAGAAAGTCAATGCCATGCTGGTGATACCTCCCCATGCACACACACGCACACACACACGCACACACACACGCTCACACACCCAGGACCAGACCACCCCAGATGGCATGTACACACCTGCAACTGAGCACCCATAGCCAGCTGCAAATCAGAGACCAACACAGTATTCATATATCAAAATAGAAATGTATATTGAACATTAAATAACAACAACAATAGAAACTATTTACAAGGGGGAAGGTACAAGGAAGGGGTGTTCAAGGGAGGATTAAAAACTTGGAGAGGAAGGCAGAGTGGTAGGGATGGGAGAAGTGGGAAGGAAGAAACTCATTGGTCAGCCGGACGCCCGTCCTCCGCCTGCTGTCGGCCAGTTCCATGCCGCCTCCTCCGCAGGCCATGGCGGTGTATGGACCTCAGGATGACCTGGTCATCACTAACCATCTGTCTGAGGGCCCGGACATCCCTGGACATGCGCTGGAGTACCTCGAGACCTAGAAAAATGGGAACACAGTCAATGGCTGAGACTGACCACAACCCTGAACACCACCCAACCTGCAAGCCGTATAGCCCAATGTCCCGCACCTGTGATGGCATGCACCCACCCACAGTGAACATGCATATGGCCATCACAAACAGGCGGCACCAGCTATGCGCACCACTGCACACACACACTGCCCATGTCCATCACAGCACAAACAAGGCTGTCAAGTGATGTGGCAACGTGGTGTGATGCCAGTTACACAGCTATATGCCCAGTGCATGCCTGGACCACCAGTGACGCATACACAGACGTGCTGTGATACTGCACAGTGATGCATGTCACCTGTGTCGTGCATACATACATAGATACTTAGACAGTGTCGGCAGATGAAGACCTATGGCCCACCCAGTCTGCCATTTGAGCTTGTAAGTTCACTCTCTTTTCCTATAAGTCTGTTGCACCCACTGACCTCCAGAATTCCTTTATGTCTATCCGTGCATTCTTAATCCCATGATCAAGTCAGCCCCCACCACGTCCTCTGGCAGGGTGTTCCACTGGTCTACCACCCGCTCTGTGAAGACAGTCCTTCTCCACGTGTCCCTGAATCGTCCCCCCTCCATCTTAATCCCATTCCCTCTAGTCCTGGAACATCTTTGTCACTTCAAACAGTGTGTCCCGCACCCTGATCCCCCCTGTAAGATACCTGTATGTCCCCATCATATCCCCTCTCTCCCCTCCAGGGAGTACATGTTCAGTTCCTTCAACCTGTTGTCATAGGACCCGTGATGCAAGCCATGCACCATCCGTGTTGCCCTCCTCTGAACCTTCCCTGGCCACTCTACGTCCTTATGTAGGTATGGTCTCCGGCAATGTACACTGTACTCCAGGTGGAGCCTCACTAATGTCCTGTATGGTGGAAATATGACCTCCCCTATCCTGCATGGCTGTATTGTGCAGGGCTAGTGGACCTCCCCCCCCAGCATGCAGTAGCATCCATGAAGTTATGATACTCACATTGCTCAAGCAGCTCCATCATCCGCTCTTGCCCCTGCTGCTGCTGTTGCTGCGGCTGCTGCCGATGCCTCATCCGGGGGTCAACTCCTTCCGCCGGGGCCCTGGCACGGCCCACCTCACCCTCGCCCTGCGTCCTTGGATTCCAGCCTGTGGGAGACATATGTTGAGACAAACATCAGTGTGACTCAAAAGCAGAGTGCCCCCTGCCCCAGTGAGAGTGCCTGCCCACACAGCCATAACCATTCATCGCACAGCTGCACACACTGACACAGCCAACCATGTCCGAGCCGTCACCTATGCACAGCCACACAAGCACACACACACCCCTACAGAGAATATAGGTGCATAGATGGTACACTCACCTGGCCTAGGCACCACGCCCCACCTGGCACGTGCCCGCAGCCTGGCCAACATGTCCGGCTCCCTCCGGCGGAGGTCACCCGTGCCGGTGCGGCACTGCTCAGCAGACCGGCCCGTCAGTGACCTCCACCAGGTCAGTGGCCCACTTGCCACACGTGCATCCTAGGCATGGTGAGGGGCCTCACCATAGAGTGCCTCACAGTGGGGCTCCACCAGGGACACCAGGTTGGCCACCTCCAGTGGGCTCCCACTCACTGCCCTCCTCCTAGCCATCTCAGCCAGTTTACAGCAGGCAATATGGCTCGCTGCACTGTAACCCCACGTGGAGATGTTGCGCAATAGACCACCACAGGCTCCAAACACGGCTGTGCGAACAGCGCCGTCACTTCACATGGCGCTGTCACCAGACAGGCGCAATGAAGCGACACATGGCATCGAACCGCCCGGGGCAAAGGGCATACACAGAATCACGGCAATGGCGCGGAGCTACGCACAAGCGCCACGGATGTATAGGCATCCTGCGTGACTGCCAAGCTGCATACCAGTGCCACAGTGGACCATCGCGCGAGTAGTGCCACAGCGCCATATAGTGCCCAGTGCTGTGGCGCCACTGGCACAATGGTGGCCATGGCCTGAATTGCCGATCACGCTCAGCAGGTCTGCAGCGTGATAGGCGCTAACGTAAGCTGTCTGGGCATGCGCAATGCGGTGTATGCTGCGGGCACAAACCTGCGCCATTGGATCAGCTGGACCTTCCGTATTGAGCAAAGCGCAAATTCGCGATATTCAACCCGACATATGCAAATCATTCGATCAGCCATTCAAAGGCGCAGTGGAGCGATTAGCATGTCATTAAAGTTGCGCCACTCCTCATTTGCATGTGTTGCGCTATAAAAATGCGACAGTGGGTTGTGCTGGCCAGATTTGATTACTTCAGGTGACAGGTGAGTTACATGCTTTGTGATGCTCAGGACAATGTTCATGGGCAGGGTGCGGAGGATGATAAAGGCTGAGGGGCTGAGAATCAAAGGGCACTAGAAAGGACAAAGGGCACTTTTTCTATTAGTATCTGCCATACGGAGAAGAAGCGTAGGACTTCCGCCCCCGGCGCACCTATGCTCATGGGGAAATGCTGTAGACTGCACAGTGACAGGTGTCCACTTCCACCCATACAGATCACCATGACTGACCAGAGACAAGGTGAGGGTGAGGACGGTGGGCGTAGGAGGAGGCCGAACTTCACAGCTGCAGAGACAGAGGCCCTCTTCCAGGCCTACCTGGAGGATGAGCCATTATTGAGTGGACGGAGGGGCACCCCTCAGGAGCGTGCAGCTGCATGGGAGAGGGTAGCTCGGGCCGTCAACCTGCACAGAAGACACCAGCGCTCTGTGCAGGAATGCAAGAAGAATATGGGGACTGACCGCAGGAGGCTGAAGGAGAAGGTGGCAGCCTTCAGGGCGGCACGTGCTGGCACTGGTGGGGGCCCGCCAGTGGTGTTGCAGCTGACCCCAACAGAGGAGACACTGGTCGCGGCCATGCAGCCGAGTGCCATTGCGGGTGTACCAGGCGGAGGATTCCAGACAGGTGGAAGCCCATCACTGCAGGTATGACATGGTGGTGGTGTTGGGGGCGGTTGTTCACATGCACTCACATGTACTCTCTTTCTGTTACAGATCCTGTTTGTCTTCAGGAGACAGTGGTGGTGGTGGGTCCAGACAGTGATGCAGACCTGCTGGACGTGGAGGAGGACCATCCACCTCCGCCACCAGCCAGCAGGCACTGCAGCAGCATGCGCGCTGGGCCAACAACTCTGGTGTCAGTGATACAGGTGCGGGGTGCACAGCCTGTGTCTCAGCAGTCTGGCATGCAGGTATGCCAGCATGCACTGTGCCTATGGCAGTGGCCGTACCTGCACCATTGATGATAGCAGCCCTGCAATGGGCAGTGATGGGTGTGTGTCCCATGACAGACACATGGCAGGCCAGCACATGCCCTGGGCCTTCCTGGTTCACACCTGTGTACCAGCATGCTGGCTCCCAGGCTGTGCCTGTCAGCACCGGTGAGGCAGCACCGGTGGCTGTGCAGGTGTCCGGCACTGTTGCCAGCATGGAGGTGGAACAGGTGGACCTGGGGGCTCAGCAGTTGGAGGGGCAGCAGCAGTCGCACACCAGGCCTGGGGTACAGTGTCAAGCAGTGGCACATGTCCACCGCCCCTGATCCACCATACCTGGTCCTGGTGAACAGCCCACCCTCAAGGGTGCTGTGCACCAGGACCGTCCCACCCTGGGGGTCACGATGCCATTGGGGCACAGTACCCGTGGACCGCACACCCACCTGCTGCAGAAATCAGTACAGCTGCGGGGTGGGTTGCAAGTCGTGGAGGCACTGTCTGTGTCCGTGGGGCGGCACAGCAGGAGTGTCTTTCGGGACCGAGCGAGCTGGTCCTTATGCAGACGGATGTGACCGCCGCCATTGACAGGCTGACCCAGGCAGTGGTCTCTGTCACGCGGATGCATTGGGCACACTGTCAGGTGCCCTGTACCACACACCCCACAGTCGCTCTCCTCCCGTTCCGGCGTCATGCGACACCAGGCCTGTCGGCGCCGGGCTCTGTGGGCATCCGAGCACCCTGGTGCATGTTTGTTCGACATGATGCAGACCCTGCTTGCGGGCAAGGTCGCGTTAGTGCAGTGGGACCCCTGGTGGTGCAGCAGTGCCACCCCATAGGCCCCTGCTCAGCCTGCCAGTGCTGCTGGGCCCGCGGCGGGGCTGCCATGCATCCATGGTGGCCGTGGGACAGTGCTACCTGACTGAGCTGTCTCCCAGTGCGGGCCCTGTCTGGTGCTGCCCTGTGTGCAATGTGTGTCATGGTGGGCAGTGCACTGCTCACCACGCTGACACACGGACCACCTGCACACTCTCCCAACTGCTGCCCACAGGTGCGTGTGCATGATGATGCCTGCATTGCACTGTACACCAAGGTGCAAGGGTGCCCAGGTCCTGACACACGTAATTGGATGGTACAGGTGGTGGGGTGGTCGGTGGTGCTGTGTGTTGGCAATGTCGTTTCCGCAGTGCTGTGCTTCTGCCCATATACGCTGCCTGGTGTGTGTGTATGTCCATATGGGTGCTCACCCCTCCCTGATGGTGTGTTGGTATGCCTGGAACCTTCAACTCCCCTGACCTTCATGCATGGTGTGTTCCCCTGTGTGCCTGTGGTTTGCGCATGGACAGTGTGGCTTGCACATGTCCCCTTGACTTACCTGTGTTGGGCGTAGTGCTCTTCTGCAATGGTGTCCCGGTGCAGCTGGGCCTGCCGGGTCAGTCGGGGGTCCCTCCGTCCTGGGGGGGCTGCTCATCACCAACATCACCGGCGCCACTGGCGTCCCCATTGCTGTCCCCCTCTTTGACCTGTACGGCTATCCCATGGTCTTTGGCCATGTTGTGCAGGATGCAACAGGCCAGGAATATCCCACAGGCCTTTTGGGGGCTGTACTGTAGGGCACCGCCGGAGGTGTCTAGGCATCGGAAGCGTGCTTGGGCATCCCAAACACCCGCTGTATGATGTTCGTGTTGCAGCATGTGCCTCATTATAGCATAGCTGCGCTGGGGTCGTGGGGCGCCGTGCGGTGTGAGCAGCCAGGGACGGAGTGGGTATCCGCAGTCACCTGTGTGGAGATAGTGGAGAGCAGTGTCATGTCAGGTCCATATTGGCCATCTCCCTGTGTGCCACTACCATGGCACCTGTGTCATTCCCACCCTTGCCCAGAGTTTGCATTCCATACATGTGTACTCACCCACTAGATCTCCTGTGGGGATGTCCCCACTCTCGAATCAATGGTACAGTGCAGTGCAGACTGGTGCCATATGAAGGCATCATGTGCTCCGCCAGGGTGTGTGGCACAGACATTGATAATGCACCCAGTGGCATCACACACCACCTGGCAGTTGACACTGGAAAATCCCTTTCGGTTCCGATATGCCTGGCCGTCCGGGGCCAGGTGGCATCGCGAATGGCCACATGGGTGCAGTCTATGCGCTTTGCGCCAGGCATACGTGCTTCCCTGTGGAACTCCTGCATGTTTCTTATGCGCTCTGCCGCGCGGTGCTGGGAGAATGGATGTACTCCACAGCATGAGACAGCAGTCGCTGAGGTGGGTGAGGATGCATGATGTGGCCGACTGTGTGATGCCTGTGGTGTCCCTGTCAGCCTCTGGAAGGTGCCCGTGGCGAGCAGGCACATGCAGGCTGTCACCTTGGTCTCCACAGACAGGCGTGACTCCGTCGTGAGGTGCCTGCATCACATCACTGCACAGCTCACAGAGCCATCTCAGTATTGCCCTGTTCAGGCGGTACTGGCCCACGATCTCAACATCTGTGTCGCTCGAAGCTGATGCGGGCGCGATACCGCCTGTCGGTGGCAGCACGCCGGACGGGCCCCTCATCGACCCACGTCCCCTGCAGCATGGTGTCTCACCTCTCATTACAGCTTCCATGTGGAAGCTGGCACTGTCCATCTCCTGGCTTCTGCCCCCTGACTACTGTTCCTGTGTTACCCCGCTGCCCCCACTGCTGCTCACTGCACGGGCACCCCCCCTGGCCTCTCTGTCCTCCTGGACCCACTGTCCCTGTCTGCCCTTCCAGCTTCTGTTCTCTCTCTCTCTGTCTCTGTCTCTCTCCCCCAGTTTGCGGCCTGCTAGGGTTCTTGCGCCGCTTCCTTGAGCCTTTTTATTTTGGCTCAATTCCGCTACTGTGCAACTTCCGGCTGAGCCACTCTTGCGCATTGCGCAAGTGTTCGAATATCGCATTGCGCACTTTATGCATGGACCCGCCCCCTTCGGTTGCGCATGCCTTCATTTCCATTGCGCTGTTGCTCAGCATGTTTTCGGTGGCTCAACTGGTCCCTTCTGAATATCGCAGAATGGCGCATTTTTGGAGTTGCGCACGCGCAACCCTTTTGAATATCTGGGCCAGAGTATCATTTAAGGAATTGTGCTTCCAGCAACCATGTTGTTTGGATTTATTTATTTTACTTAACCTTGCTGAAGAATAATAATACCTATGTAGTACTTGAAATTGGATAAGCCTCCCATTAACCTCCTTGCCACATTTATAGGCATTTTTCTGCATACTTTCCCAGTTCTGCTCTGTAATTCTAACATTAAGATCTTGTTGCTATGCCACTTTTGCTGAGAAAGTAATGTCTATGTCACAGTCAGAAAAAAATTTGTATAGAAGGCCTTTTCTTAGTAGTGCAGTCCTCAAAAGCTGAGACCAATGGGAGCTGTTCATGAACACCGAGATACAACTACCATGTATTGGTTAACTCTATCCCTCAGCTGCAAGTAAATTCAGAACTGAAGTCTGATTGTATGAAAAGTTCCCCTTAACTAGCTGAAAGACAGCAACACCCCGGAATCTTTATTCAGCAAATTCCCAACCTGACAAATACCTGCCTTTCTCCAGCCTGTGCTCCTGAACTGTTTGCCATTATATGTAAGACTTGGGTAATTCCAGATTGGAGCTATTTCCTATAGTATAGGATCTAGCTGGAGTTTTTTAGCAAGATTTTTGAAAAGCTATACTGTTGCACACAAAGTGGGATGTGTCCTAAGAGCAAATGGGAGGGGCCTGAATAAAAAATATGTTCCTTTATATGGTTGGGCCACTTCTTTTTCCTTGAGCAGCCACAAAGGAAGACATTCAGTGTCATACTTAGAAAGTCATAATGCAGACTGTTTTAACAGAAATGCCCAGGGGTGTCCTTGCCACCATGGGTAGTTAAATCCACTTACTTTGCAAGGTGCTCTTATTTTATTTATGTTTAGCCTGGGCGGTTTGTTGTACCAGAGGAATTTTGTAAAGATCTTATCAAGTTTTTTTATACCAGTCATTATGGACATTCACTGGTATGTTGTTTAAAATATAAAATATCTTAGGGGCTAAAATAATTTTTATGGAGTTGATTTTAAACCGAAGCGACAGATTCAGTTTGGACCATTTTTCTAATTCTTTTTGTAAGTTACCCAAAAGTTCCGAAAGATTGTTCTGGATAATTTTGGGGATTGAGTTAAACACATGCATGTCCAGATAGGGAATTCCTTTGTCTACCCAAGGAAAGTTAAAGGCTTTGGTTAACTTATCTTTCTCCTGACATCAGTCCTGCAGCATTATGCCTTCTGACTTACTCCAGTTAACCAACAGACCTGACAACGAGGCAAACCTATCCAGTAATGGGATTAATGCAGTAAGTGAATCAAAAGGATATGACAGGGTTAGCAACAAGTCATCTGCAAATGCAAATGCCTTGTTTTTCATCTTCCCAACCTTAATGCCTTGGATCTGAGTAGAACGCTTAATATGTTTCAACAAAGGTTCAAAAGTCAAAATAAACAAAAAGGGGGAGAGTGGGCACTCCTGGTGGGTGCCTCTAAACACTTGAAAGGGTTTAGATATTATACCATTAGAAATGATGGCAGCCTTCAGGGTAGAGTAAATAGTTAACACCCAAAGTTTAAATGATGAACCAAAGTTGTAGCCATCCAGTATTTTCTGAAGATACGATCAATCCAAAGAATCAAGTGAGACCTAGCTGACCGTATAACTGAGAACAATCTCCTAAGGTTATCCGAAGCCTCACGTCCCCTAATAAAACCCATCTGTTCTTTACTAACCAGAGATTATAGAACATCTATAAATCTATTAGTTAGTACCTTTGACAGAATCTTATAGTCATAATTAAGAAGAGAAATGGGTCTATAGTTAGCTGGACCCAAGGGTCTTTATTTTTTATTTTTTTTTGGCCAATAAACAAATGCATGCGTCATTCAGAGTGCCAGTGATCTGACCTTGTAATAAAAATTCTTGTTATAATTTTTCTAAGTAGTCAATAATAACAGAGTCATTATGTTTATAAAGCTCATTGGAAAACCCATGAGGACCTTGGGTTTTCCTGGAACTAGTTGACAGAATAATTTGTGTAATCTCTTAGTTAGGAATTGACTTGTCTAGGTCCTCTTTTCCCATAACGGACAAATTGAGAAGATTAGCAGTATCTAAAAAGTTAAACAAATCCAAATTGGTATCTGTATTAAATGGTTTGTAGAAATTCTCATAATAATCCTGGACGCAGACATTAATATCTTATAGACTACAAGTTATTTGTTATTATTAAGTTGAAGCCCGGTTATCATGTTTTGGTTTTATTTCTTTAAACAATATGCTAAAAGCTTCCCTTGTTTTCCTCCTGACTCCCAGTAACGTTGTTTAGTGCAGAAGAGAGCAAATTCCACTTTACTGGAGTACATTTTATTGACCTCAAACATTAGTTTAGTCAGTTCATAAATTAGATCTTGATTCTTATTAGATTTTTGTTTCATTTGGTGCTCAATCTGTTTAATAAGTTTCTCTTTATTCTCTACCTCCCTTTGCCTTTGTTTCTTTCAACTGAAGGAATATCTTATAATGCTTCCTCTTATGAATGCCTTATAAGCATCCCAAACAATTTGGTATGAGGCTTCTCTGTGACCATTGAGACTAAAATATGTAGTAGTCTTCTTAGCAAGCCACTCTTTAAAATCAGGTTCCTGAATTAGGGAGGCGTTAAAGCACCATACGAATTGTTTCTTTTTTTTTATTATTTAGTATACTTTATTCACACTTTCCAACAACATCCATACAGCACCATGGATTGTTAGGCATATGCATTATTACATGACATAGTGAAACATGCCATAATAGCCTTGTGGTTACATCGGCTAAAATAAACATTGTATACTCTAAAGTCCCCTACATTATCCCAGACTAAGAATCCCTCACCCTCGTCCAAGTCCTCCAAAATCCCCAGATACCACCCTCCCCCATGTCAAGTGTGTGCATTATTCTTGAGAATATCAGCTTAGGTTCTACTTATTAGCCAATGGATCCACAAACTATTGAGTCAATGTGGGTTGCAAGCAGTAATTAAAGCCTCCAAGGAGCCCCATCTAGGCTGATATAAATGCGATCGGTTGCCCATAAACAGGATGTGCTTTTCTAGTTGCAAAGCAGTTAGCATCTCTTTGTACCATTCCCTCACAGACAACTGGGTTTCTTCCTTCCAGTGCCTCATAATAATGAGTTTGGTTACCGCCGAGACTAAAGCAATATGTGCCTTCCTGATTCTAGGAATACCTTTTGGCAGCAAATATAATAAACAAATTTCTGGAGTAAAGAGGGAGTCCAGGCCAAGCCATGGGTCCAACAAACGTCTAATAGCCTGCCAAAATGTCTGAATGAGTGGACAACCCCACAACATATGGTATAGCGAGCCAGGGGCGAGGCAACACCTGGTGCATACAGGAGAAGGGGCACACCCCACCTTATGCAGTTTGGCCGGTGTGAAATACAAATCGTTCATAATATTGAACTGTATCATTTGTAACCTGTCCTGCTTTACCAAGGAGTAATTGTTCCTCCAGGCCCGCCCCCAGGTCGCTATATCAGGTGAAATTGACAACTCCTGGACCCAGTAGTAGCCAATCCCACGGGGAAGACTAATGTCCAGAGTCTGAAGTTCTTTATAAGTCTTGGACACTGCATGGGATTCGACGGCTACCTGCAAGAGCCTTTTCAGTTTCTCCGTGTCTACACAGTTGGTGTCGCCTTTCCCAATGTGGCTCTTAATCACCACTACCACCTGCCTATGTTTAAAGAAGTCCATAATTGGGATCGAGTAACGTGCTTGTAGGGTTGAAAATGACATCAGTTGTCCACCCTCAAGGAGGTCAATGACCTTCCTATTGGTTAGAAATGGCCAGAATCCGGGCGATATGGGTTTATGATCTATTTGAAAATGGAGATTACCCACAATAGGCTGGTCCAAGGATATGTGCCAATTGCATGAAAGAAAAGTTTGTGTCTGCTGAAGGGCTCGGACTGACTATCCTATGGGAGTATTTCTCAATTTATTGGGAAGCTGCGAGGGACTAACATAAATCAAGGAGGTGAGTTTACCCTGACATTGGGAGCTTAATGCCTGTTCTATATCCAGCCATATGGGGGTATACGCCTGATTCTCCCTGTCTGACCCTGCTCTTAACCAGTGGGCTATCCTACTGAGGTGATGGGCGCAGTAGTAAGTAAAAAAGGAGGGTAGAGCTAGCCCGCCTTGTCTTTTGGGCCCCGTAAGTTTATGATATGTGCATCTGACTTTCTTGCCTTTCCACAAGAAAGCTGATATAACTGACTGTAAGTAGTTAAACCACTTTTTGGGAAGGTAAAACCCTAACATTCCAACCGGGTATAGGACCCTGGGGAGAACGTTCATTTTTATTATGTTAGCTCTCCCCCACAATGTGAGCGGAAGATTACTCCATCTCTCCAAATCCGACTTAACAACCTTGAATATTTCTATGAGATTCAGTTTCATCATGACGGGGAGATCTCTGGCCACATGAATGCCTAAGTAGGTAAGAGTGTCTGGTGCCCATTCCAAGCCAGTGCCGTCTATGGACGCTCGTGTGGTCCTATCATTTAGGGGAAAGACCTTGGATTTGGATATATTAAGTTTGTAGTAGGAGACCTCTTCAAAGGACTTGATCAGCTTCTAGAGTGCAGGGATCCCTACTACCGGCTCTTCCATATGTATCAGCAGGTCGTCCGCATATGCTGACAAAGTATATCGATGTTCCCCCAGTTTAATTCCTCTAATTTGAGGAGAGGCATTAATCTTCCTGAGGAGAGGCTCCAAGTAAAGGTTGGATAGTAGAGGGGATAGCGGGCATCCCTGCCTTGTCCCCCGCTGAAGCCGAAAAGGGCCAGATAGGATGCCATTGCACCATACCTGTGCAGATGGGGAGGAATACAGAATCTGCACCCATTTGATAAATTCAGCTGGAAAACCATATCCTGCCATTACTTGGAATAAAAAGTCCCAAGAGACCATATCAAAGGCCTTCTCGGCATCCAGGGACACCAAAACTGCTATGGTATCGGAGTCCCTGAACACCAAGAGGATATGCATGATCTTTCGCATGTGGTCAACAGATGATCTCCCCGCCATGAACCCAATTTGTTCCCGTCCAATAAGGTAGCTAGTACTGGACTTAGTCTATTGGCCAAAACTTTTGCCAAGATCTTGACGTCAGAATTGATCAGCAAAATAGGTCGATAGCTGGCGGGATTAAGGGGATCCTTCCCTTGCTTAGGGATGAGGGTAATCAACGCTTTTAGGAAACTGTCTTCCGACATGCCCTCAGATTGCCAATGATTGAAGACCTCTGTGAGCAGAGGGGCAAGTTCTGGTGTATACACTTTGTACAAATTGTTGGAGTGACCATCAGGTCCCGGCGCTTTATCCGGTGCAAGCTGCTGTATGGCCTGCATAACCTCCTGTACCATTATTGGTTTGCCTAACACTTGGGCACTCTGAGGGTTCACCAATGGCAACTCTAGTGTGGCTAAGTAATTATGGATAGTTTGGACACTGGGACAACTCATCTGGTTGACTGAGTACAGTTTCATATAGTAATTCTTAATTTCCTCCACCACCTCCTTGGGGGATGTAATAAGGTGGTTTCCCACTTTAAGGCCAGCAATGAAGAGTGAAGCTTCTATCTGCCTGAGCCTCAGAGCTATCAATTTCCCATCTTTTCCCCCGGTGTCAAGATATTTGATTTTGGCACGTCTTAGTGACAATTCTACCTTCTGAGTGATTAGGCCTGAGTACTGGGCTTGTAGTCTATGCAGTATTGCCCATTCAGCGTCGGGGGACTTGTTATTGAGAATAGCCTCCAGTTTCCGGATATCTGAGAGCAATTCATCCTGTTGGGCTTTACGTTGCCTGGCTCTAACAGACACCAAACGTAGGCATTCTCCTCTCAGGGCACATTTTGCTGCCGCCCAAACTATATCAACTCTCGGGACTGAGCCCCTCTTGATTGAAAGGAAATTAGTAAGGAAATCTTTTATCTGCTGTATGGTCTCAGACTTCTGGAGTAGTTGATTATTCAACCTCCAAACAAATTCCCTCCTATATGCTTCCCCAAAGTGGAATGTTATTGAGACAGGCGAATGATCAGAGATGACCCTCTCATGGATTTCAGAACACACTGTATGTAGAAGTGAGTGGGAACTTAATAATATAAAGTCAATGCGGGATAGTGTTTTATGCGGGGGAGAGTAAAATGTATATTGGCACTCCGTGGGGTGCAGCACACGCCATACATCTAGGATATTTGCACCATTCATCAGATCATGGAGTGCCCTTTGTGTTGGGGAAAGTCTCTGTCTTCGAGGGTCAGATCTGTCCAATCGCGTGTCCGGCACCACATTCCAGTCCCCTCCCATTATAGTTGTCACTGGAGGATCAGTGACTACCAAACTCAATAAACATATAAAGAAGTCAGGAGACTCTCCATTCGGACCATATATTGCCCCCAGTAGGATTGGATTTGACCCTATGCTGACCAACAGAATGATATATCTCCCATTTGGGTCATATGTTTCCTTCTTTAGTATAAAGGGGATACTCCTGTTTATGAGGATAACGACACCTCCACTATTGTTAGACCCCCAGCCCCGAAAGCCTGTCCAACCCAGGTTTTGATAAATAATTGAGCATCTTCCCATTTCATGTGCGTTTCCTGAAGGCATGCTATCCCTGCTTTTAATTGCTGCAAGTGTCTGAGAATAACCAGCCTTTTGCCCTTATCCTGGGCACCCTTGATGTTCCAACTGATAACCCTGTAATGACTAGTCATTGCCAGGAGATAAAAAAGGCACCGGTGGGGTTGCTCCCTTATTTAACCCATTGACCCGATTAGGCTTGGTATGGCAACCTATTCCGTGGTATGTCCCTTTAATCACTTTAGTCACACTTGACATCCCCTTCCCCCTTAAATCATTTCATTATTTATCCCTTACCCTCCTGTATTGCCTCCCCTTCGATTAAGCATTCTCTTCAATCCTTTAATTCTCCCCAGTTCCCAGGAACTGCAACTCCAAAAACACCACGTCGCGAATATCTTATCACAAAGTGATACGCATCATGCCCCCCTGCTCCCCATCCTCCAATGTACAAAAGTATGCCCAACCCCAGTGAGTTAGACAATCTCCTTAACCCAAAATTAGAATCTAAACATTATATAAATTTAAACAGGCAAGAACATAGCCCTGTATAACACCTGTTAGGGTGGTAAAGTAGTTTGCCTCCCATTGTCAAAATCGCCAACAGTGGATGACCTGGGAAAAGCGAAGTAATAAGTATTTGTAAAGAATAACCATGTGACTATTCTTATTGCCATCGGTAGCTGGATTCAGCTGGCCCTTGAACCCTAGATCCCCGTGCCTCCGGCCACTACATAACCCAGCCGGAAGCTATGGAAGTCATCAAGTGGCCAGGTGTCTCATGCAATACTCGCAGTTCCCAGGGTTACTTCTGGATCAGTCCCATTTGTTCTTCTTGGTTATATACCCTTTCCAGCAAACCTGAGGGGGAAGCCCCAGCTCAAATAATATAAGAAACCTTGCTCTTATTTCTGTCATAATAAAAGGCTCAGATGGAAGTGAAGCCACCAAATCCCTCAGTCCGGAACAAGGACCCCTCAAGGGCCTAACAGACAATGCCATTATACTGTTTCTTCAGTCCAGATGTCCGGCCATGATAAAAGAAAGATTCTCGCCATCACCAGGTACAGTCCTTCCTGGCCCAAAACAAAAGAAACCTTTGGTTAATCCACCATCGCTCCAGGGGCACCCACTAATAAAAGGAAAAGATGGGCTGAGCTTGAAGAACCACTCCCTCAGAGATCACTGATGGGTAGACTCAGAACGCCTACTGTGGCCACCCCTGACCACTGTCTGTGAAAGAGAAAACAGAAACCAAAAGCCCAGACCCCTTACTGGGCTTCACATTATTCCCATGACCCGGGAGTCGTTGAATAGACCCTCAAAACACTAATGTGTCCAGACACTCTATCACTGCGAGCCTTCACCAGGTACAATGCTCCTTTATTCACTCTACTCCATTGAACAGGTGGGGAATAGTTCTCGGAGCTCTGTCAGGGCTTGCTCTTTACTTTCAAAGGAGATCCATTTGTTTTGATGCTTGATCTGGAGCACTGCAGGATAACGCATTCTGAAAGATTTACCAGCTGCGATCAATTTGGAGACAATGGAATGCATTTCTTGTCGTTTCACTCTGACCGACTGGGGCAGGTCTTGCGTTACCCTCAGTCAATGTCCTTCCCAGAGCAATTCTTGTAGGTTTTTGATTTTGGTCAGGATATGCTGCTTGTCTAAATAGTTGAGCAGGCGACAGATCAGGGGTCGTGGGGGGGAGCTGGGAGGTCGGGGAGGCCGTAGCGCCCTGTGTGCTCGCTCAATAACATACACTGCTCCATTTGGAGAGGGTCCCGCTGTCTTTCAAAGAATTTCTGAAGGAAAAGGATTGGGTTCGAGCCCTCTTCTTTTTCTGGCACACCAAAAATTAGTAAGTTATTTCTCCTACTCCTCCCCTCAAGATCTTCTAATTTTTCTTCGAGTTTTCACTCTTCTCCCAAGTTGTGTAAACATTGCATCATTTCTGTCTTGTTTTCTCTCTAATGAAGTGATCTTGACTTCTGAATCCCCCACTCTCAAACTTAGGGCCTGCACTGAGGTTTTGACTTGCTGCATATCTTCAGCGATCTCTGAAATGCGCTCTTGGAGCAGTCTCATTACCTCCAGGAATCTCTCCTCTGACAGAGCTGTAGTGGAGGCTGGGTTTTTGCTGTCTCTCGCCCGCTGGTGTCAAGGCTTCTTCGCAGCCTGCTCTTTTTCCGGCGTCGTTGGTGGAGAGTGACGCTGCGTCGGTTTCTTCATAAAGACGTCCATTCCAAAAGGACAATTGCCTACTACGAAGCTCTAGCGACCTTAGGATGTAGGTAAGGCACACTTTTTGTAGCTGGATTTGGCAGAAAGTAAAGTTTACTGGGTCAGAGGTGCAGAGCTATGGGAGACTGCTGCTACCCTTCACCCTGTCATCACATGACCATACGAATTGTTTCTGATAGGTTCCTTCTAAAACACAGGTTACCTTAATCAGACCATGATCTGAAATAATTATTGAGTCACAACCAGTGTCAAAAGACATATTGCATAATGCTAATGGCAGACAAATGTAGTCAGTTCCACTAAAAACATTATGTCAAGCTGAAACATAGAAACATAAAATTTGATGGCAGACACTTGGCCCACCTAGTCTGTCGATTTCCCAACCTAATGCATAGGTTGCAGATCCTAGTTAACCAACAGCCTACTTCCTCCTACCCCCCACTAGGACTGCCTCATGTCTGTCCCATGCATTCTTGAATTTCTCCACTGTTTTTGAGTCTACTACCTCCTCAGGAAGGCTGTTCCATGCAACCACAACCCTGTCCATGAAAAAATACTTCCTCACATTACCTTTGAGCTGTCCCCCTATCTTCAAATTGTGCCTCCTTGTTCTTGGACATCTCTTTTTCTGAAAGATGCTACCTCTTGGACTCTGTTGATTCCCTTGATGTACCTGAAAGTTTCTATCATGTCCCCTCTCTCCCTCCTTTCCTCGAGGCTATACATATTAAGCTTCTTTAATCTCTCTTCGTATGTCCTCTGGTGCAGACCCTGCACCATTTTAGTTGCCCTCCTCTGGACAGCCTCCATCCTGTCTATGTCCTAGCGGAGATGGGATCTCCAGAACTCGACACAGAATTCCAGATGGGGTCTCACCAACTGTCTGTACAAAGGGATAACAACTTCTTGTTTTCTACTGGTGATGCCTCTCCCTATGCATCCCAGTATCCCACCAATTCTTCTTACTGCCTTCTCACATTGCTTTCCCACCTTAAGTTCATCTGAAAGGACTACCCCCAGGTCCCTTTCCATTTCTGTAGTTGTTATTCTCTCACCCCCCATTGTGTACTCTTCCCCTGGATTTTTGTTTCCCAGGTGCATTATGTTTCACTTCTAGAAGAAGTAAAGATCTTTACCCCTTGGATGCATTAACCCCCATACTGTATCCCTAGGAGTCCCAGATCATCTACAAGTTATTGTACATAGTTATGAGAGAAAAGTTGTCTGACCATGTTAGAGGAGCCCGATTTGTCTAGCAAAGGGTTCATGACATTGTCGATATCCCCCTCTAGTATGATCTCATGCTCCTTATAAGATATTAGGACCGAAAGCAAGTTATGAAAAAAGGCAGCTCTATCTATATTGGGTGCATATACTGTACGTTACATAAGGCCACATTCCTGCTATATAAGGAGCCAATGCAAATCAGAAATGTTCCTTCTTTGTCTATGACATGTGTTTGTTTAATAAAAGGTATTCCTTTGTTTAATAGAATTGCTAGGCCCCTCTTCTTTGAAGAGAAACAATTGTGTTCCACCTGAGAAACCCATTATCTCTGTAGCTTATCAGCTTTCTCCAGGATAAGGTGAGTTTCCTGGAGGAACACTATATCACTTTTGTGCTTTTTTAAGTGGTTTGGTACCTTCTTTTGCTTAATTGGGGAACACAGGCCATTCACATTCCATGTTGTTATGTTTAGAACAGCCATTATACTAGTAGTGTAGAACAAATAAACTGTGTTTCCTTACTTTACAACAACAAAGCTTATAGGGTAATATAGTACGATATTCAAATGTCATAAAATGGAAATCAGCTGTAGAAGTGTTGATACTAACACAATTAAATGCATTTAATCTCAAAGTAAATAAATTAGCAGTAAAATAATTGGTTAAGTCTAAAAACTGTTATCTAAACTGTCTGACAATAGTCTCATGATCAACAGATAAAAACAGATAAAATGGATTAAACAGTAACTTAATAATTCAAAAAGTTTTTAATGATACACTAATAGGAAAGAACCACAAAAGACTGTACCAAATAACTACCCAAGGTACCTCTAGTGGATCTAAACCAGTTTAAAACCAGCAGACTTTGATGCCAGCTTGTAGATAAAATGCTAGTTAGTGCAACCCTAGTCTAAGAAAAATACAGATACAGTAATTTATATGCGTAATATTGACTCTCAAAAAGACCATAGATATAAAACTCCTACATAGGCTCAGAGACAACCTCTGGTTGATACCAGACTATCCTTGCCCCCTCTTGACCTTTTAAGAACTTGAGGGCCCCCAATTTAAGGCCTGTACAGCACTGGTCTCCCAGTATGTGAATGAATACACAGTTTTACTGCCCTCAACATTAGCTCATAAAAGCACCCATTCTGGTGACAAGTGAGATCAGCACCCCCATCCACAGGCCAATACTTCATAATTTATAATTATTTTAACTTTATTCCCACAGGACATTACTCTGCCTGTCCCCTTTGTGCCTCTGTTACCCTCTCCAACTGTAACTTGATAATTCTTCTTTCAGTACTAGCTGATAACTCTTCAATCCTCAGATCTCATCAGAAAATATCTGTATCCACATAGGGTCCTTATGGTGATTATATTGTGTGCATTCCGACTGTCCCTATAAGCTCTGGTGTTCTTTTTTACAAATCAAAGTTTATTGCTTTTAGAATACAGAGAACAGATCCAGTATAAACAATCTGTGTAATGCATTTAGTCAGAAACAGAACAATCCTATATACATTGGAACTGTCCCCTTCCTCACCCGACCCTAAACCCCGTCCCACCTCCTAATATACCCCTCCCTCCCAATTGACTCTGCCAGGTACCTAGGAGTTACTCTTGATCCTCAATTGGATCTCTCCTGTCACATTAGAAACATATGTAACGCAACAAACGACAAGCTCGGCCTAGCCTACAGAGCTAAAAACTGCCTTATCCCTGCTGCCTACCTGGCCATAGCTAGGGGGATACTACTTCCTACACTCTCTCTTACGGGCTTAGTGCCTTTGCTCCTGTCCCATCCTCAAGCCTTGCAAAGTGGGACACTACGTACAACAACATATGCCACTTCGCGCTCTTGGCTCCCCATCTCACGCATCGCTGTATGCTCTACTCTTGCCTGGAATGGCTTCCACCTGAAAAACACAACTCCTACATCCTAGGAAACTTCATTGACAATATAGTTCATACGGCCACTCCCACTTCACTCACCCTACCCCTGAAACACCCTCCCCTGTCTACCACCTCAGGTCATGTGCGTCCCAGGCTTGCCTGGTCCCCAAGACCTGAACCCTCACTGGTGACCGGGCATTCACCGTCCACATGCCAAAAATGTGGAACTCCCTTCCGGCCCAAGTTCATGCCTCCCCCTTCCATCCCTCCTTTAAAACATGCCTCTGGAACTTCCTAAAAGCTGGAGCTACCTGCCTGTGTGCCTCATAATGCCCAGTCTCATAGCCCTATTACCTTCATTGGTACCCCTACTAGGCACGTACTGCCCCACTGTTAGAGTTGTTTTTTATTCTAAGTTTTAGGCTATGTCTTGCTGTTCTAAATTCCTGTGTAATGTCTTGATGTTTTCTGCCTCCCCACGATGTTCTTTGAGCCTGTATGTAGCTTATACTGTTTTACCTACTTTTGGAGCATGTGGCTCCAGTTTGTAACCACGACTCTATATTTGTTTCATGGATACCTTATAACTCTCCCGGGTCACACCTGAAAATATGCACTTGGCTGTCTAGTGTGCTTACCTGGTTACCAAAAGCAAATAATTAAATAAATTCAGCACAGCCTACATCAATTATCATAGTCTGCAGACTCTACCCCTAACATCATAACCTTATATATATGATGGTGAACAGTGTGTGAAGAGGCTCCCATATCTTTTTGTATCTATCCATTCTATTGTTGAGACTAGCCACTATCTTTTCCGTTCTGAGGATGGCAAGTAGCTCTTTCAACCATTCGGAGTATAAGATATCAACACTGTCTTTCCAATGGCAGAGGATAACTTTCTTAACAGATAGGGAAATCAAAGCTATATGATATCGCCTGATGGTTACTGGAATCATGGCATAATCACCTAAAAGGCAAACCTCCCAGGTAAAAATATCTGACAAGCCTAACAAGGGATCTGTCTTCCGTTGGATATCCTCCCAAAGCATAGAGGCCTTGGGACAGGTCCAAAATATATGATACATAGAGCCCTCTGCCTGCTGGCAACGAGAACAGGTGGGTGAACCAATAAGTCCATATTTATATAATTTTTGAGGGGTATAATATATATTATGTAGTATATGGAATTGAGTAACCCGTAGTCTATCCTGAGTAATATATTTATGACAGTTACGACATAATATTGTCCATTCTATTTCTTGATGAGGAAAACATGAGTTCCAGTATTTCTCCGGCGCAAAACAAGTCAGGTATACACAATTATGTAAAACCTTATAAATATTAGATACCGAATAAGCAGAGTTGGACATAAGGGCCAATTCTTCCAAAAAAGCTTTAGTTCCCTTTGGGGGAGGTGTCACCCCAAATACTTCCACTAATATATGCCTTAACTGAAATACCTTAAATGTAAACTTAGTGGAAATATTGAGAGTTTTTAAAATATCAGTGGTTGAAAACCATAAATTATCTGATGTGACTAAATTGGAGAGCCGTGTATCTTGTAATTGGGGAAGCCATTTAAGTGTGATTGGCTTGTTATCTATTTTTTAATTTGGATTCCCCCAATAAGCTGTAGTAAATTGAGAGTGTGACTGTACTTCATGAAGGCACATATCTGAGTATGAACTCTAACAGAAATTGCGATAGGGGTTGATTTTAAACTTGCTCGAATGGCATGGGGATTGATATGAAAGAAAGCAGCCGGGGTTAAGCCATTTACTTGAATAAGGGACAGTTCAATTTTAAGCCAGACAGGAACAAATACTGAAGGATTAACTTCTTATGCTTGTCCAAACCATTTTATATATTTAACAATGTGACTCGCCCAATAGTAAAATACTAAGTCAGGGAGATGAAGACCTCCTTTATCCTTAGGAGCCGCTAACTTGTGAAAGGCAATCCTAGGCTGCCTGTTGGCCAAATGAATTTTGTAATCAGGCCATTAATTTTACGAAACCACGCCAATGGTAACCAGATGTTGAGTAAGTACAGGGGATACAAAATCCTGGGAAAGACATTCATTTTAATTAAGTTCACCCAACCCCATAATGAAATGGATAATTTGGACCATCTGTCTAAATCTGCCCCTATGGTATTCACTAGCACATCCAAATTTAATTTTTGAAGTGAGGCCGAGTTTCTGGTAATTTGAATCCCTAGGTACCTTAAGGATTTCAGGGGCCAAGCCAAGCCCAACTCTGTAATAGAGGTTTTAAGAACCTTATAATTAAGAGGAATGACCAGAGTTTTTTCAATATTTAGTTTGTAGTTAGCTAACTGGGAATATTCCTCAATTATTGATAACATAGGGGGGATGGATGCATTTGGATATAATAGTTGTAACAAGAGATCATCAGCATAAGCCAATACTTTGATATTATACCCTTGAATATGAATGCCCTGAATCCTCGGGGAGAGGTTTAAATGGCGTATAAGGGGCTCTAGGTATAAATTAAAAAACAAAGGGGATAACGGGCAGCCTTGTCTGGTTCCTGAATGTAACATAAAAAGCTTGGATACAGCTCCATTAGCCGTCACTCAAGCCGAAGGAATACTATAGAGGGCCCTAATCCAATTCAGAAAATGTAAAGGAAACTTATAAGCCTTAAGAGCAGAAAATAAAAAATTCCAATCAACCCTGTCGAACGCCTTCTCGGCGTCCAGAGAGACCAAAACAGCTGGAAAAGTAGCATCTCTGGACACCGAAAGGACATGCGACAGGGTCCGAATGTGATCAATCGAGGAACGACCCTTCATGAATCCAACCTGTTCAGGTCCAACAAGGTCAGGCAAAAAGTTCTGGTGTTCTAAGCAAGCCACACACTAGTTTACTACCATTATTATTCTGAAGTCTCCACCCCTTAGATCCCTTCACTAAAGGATACTCCTATCCCTTCCAAAGTAACGTGATGGGGATGAGGATCCTGAGTAACCTTTCACTAGAGATCACAGTCCACCGTGATCCTGATACGCATAGGACCTAGTATTCCTTGACACACTAAGAACTGAAGCAGGCAATACAGGGACTCAACTCTTAAAAAGGTAACATACCTAAAATTTTTCAAGAGGATGTAAACTGAGGATTGCAGCTATTTGGGTGCAGGTAGACAAATAGAGATATATGAGCTCCCCTCCCCCTGACAATCTTTAGTTGGCTGGTGGACTGAGAAGCACCAACATCACTCGGCCCTTGACTGGGATAGGTCCTATGAAGAAGTTGTATAAAACAGTAAAAAAGACTCACCCCAGATGACTCAATGTGTCCCGTACTGCTTGTTGTGGGGGGCCCTCCAAGGCATATCAGTCTGTGATTATTCATCCCTCAAACAGCAAATAAAGCAACAAGAACACAATATAAGCACATGCTTGCAGCAGACAGTAGACGGCGTTAACAACACAGTAAAACAGCAAGTCCCGACATCAATGGAATGAGCCTCACAGTCATTCAGTTCTTTCTAGACCATGATGTTCCTCGGCATGATGCATGAGTAACAGGCCAGATCCAAACAGATATCAACCTGAAAACCTGGTACATAGATACATAGACAGTGTCAGCAGATAAGGGCCTATGGCCCACCCAGTCTGCCCATTTGAGCTTGTAAGTTCAGTTTATGTTTTCCTAGAAGTCTGTTGCCCCTTACCCCTGACTTCCAGAATTCCTTTATGTCTATCCCATGCATTCTTAAATCCCATGATTGTTTCAGCCCCCACCACTTCCTCTGGCAGGGTGTTCCACTTGTCCACCACCCATTCTGTGAAGAAATTCTTTCTCATGTTTCCTCTGAATCGTCCTCCTCCAACTTCATCCCATGCCCTCTAGTCCTGGAACATCTTTTCGCTTAAAATAATGTATTCCTGCACCCTGTTCCTCCCTGTAAGATACTTGTATGTCTCTATCATATCCCCTTTCTCCCTCCTCTCCTCCAGGGAGTACATGTTCAGTTCCTTCAACCTGTCTTCATAGGACTTGTGATGCAATCCATGCACCATTTTTGTTGCCCTCCTCTGAACCTTCTCTACCCTGTCTATGTCCTTACATAGGTATGGTCTCCAGAACTGTACACTGTACTCCAGGTGGGGCCTCACTAGTGTCTTGTATAGCGAATTATGACCTCCCTTTTCCTGCTGGTGATGCCCCTGCCTATACATCCAGCATCTTATTTGCTTTACCTGCTGCCTTGTCACACTGTTTCCCTACCTTGAGGTCATCAGAGATGATAACCCCAAGATCCCTTTCCTGCTTGGTGCATGCTATATCCTCACCCCCCAACTGATATATTGTGCCAGGGTTTTTGTGCCCCATATGCATTATCTTGCACTTCTTTGCATTGAATTTCAACTGCCAAACCCCTGACCATTCTTCAAGTTTCTGGTAGTGATGTAACCCTTGATTCCAAGTTTACATACGTTTAGAGAGCTGCATTTCTCTAGGGTCCCTTCTTAAAACTAGTACTTTCCATTGCCTGCCAGGTTTTCCATCGGTCAGGACTCTCCAAAACAAAATCTGGATGAGGGCAAGTAAATTAGTGGGCATAATCAACATACACCTGATGACTCTAGGATCCAACTAGGATAATGTGTGCTCTGTATCAAGTTTAGAGTCATGGGCAGCACATACCGCAAATAAACCTCCAGATCCCATGCAAGAGATCAGATGAACAGAGGCTTTAGGACAACAGATGATAGAGCGCAGCCCTGTAGAATTCCTTGTAGATTGCAGGAGTGTAGCCAGACAATATAAATATGTACACCAGGACTGTGTTTGTTGTCCCATTTGGCAAGATAAATACAACTTATGTACCCCATGACACTGGTTGCTGCCCCCCCCATACATGAGTATATACAGATGCCATGCATTGTTCCTTAAGACACCAATATACCAGCCCAGACCCTGTAAAGCTGTATAGTTTTTGGGATGCAATGACAGTATCAGTGACCAATCCTGCTGGTTTTGACTAATATGAATAAACTAACAGAAAGGTTCTGCTGGTTCTGTTTTGTTTCCATGGACTAAGGAAGCAGTTCAGGGCCTAGTTGTTGCCCACCCCCCCCCAATAAAAGTGTACACCATGGAGTACGTGGAGTATGCCGGCCTACAACCATGGTAGATTGTACTTTCATTGTGGTGCATTTAGAACAGACAATGTGTTTGTATGTGAACTCACAGGGTCAAATTAAGGACAGCAACAGGAGAGTGAATGAAGACCCTAATATTCTACTAATCCTGCAGGTAGGGGTCACAGTCTGGCTCTCAAACATGTCCTAGTGAAACTGTAAGTGTAGAGAGAAGGAAGTGATCTGAGTGATTTCCACAGCATTCAGGATCGTATACTCTCTGGACTGAGTATGTTTGTCAGAAGACTTAGTGGCAGATTCCGACAAGTGAGATCTGTTCTTTGAAATAAGAATTGCTTTCCTATATGATTTAACAGACCAGGCTAGAGATTCGGGTACAGGTTTAGGTATAACCGTAGCTGGTGCTGACCTTTGGGAGCTTTGATTGATTTGAGTGTGACAGATTCTTGTCCACAGTGATCGTGATGTACTTTTGTGACATGCATATTGTAAACCGCAGACTGAGGGGGCAAAGGCTGTCTCGAGCTGTCCATTCTGGAGGGTGACAGTTAGATTTTCTTGATTTTGGTTAGACTTGGAACGTTGTTCAGCATTAGGCCAATTCCTGTTCACAAAGCCCCATGCCTCTTCCACTGACAGAAAGTTATGCATGCCTCCCCCTTTCTGTATGACTAAAATAGCTGGATATTTCACAAAATAATTTAGTTTTAAGTTTTGTAGCACTGATTTAACTGGGAAAAGAGCTTTCTTTTCTCAACTAATTAGCAGAAATGTCTTGAAAATATAGACCCTATCCAGGTCCCAACAGTGGGCCACTAGCGCCAGCATTTCACTTGTTAGAGCTTTAGTAATCTGATAGCTGATTTAATCTGTCTAACTGCACAACCCTCAGCCTAAGCAACACCCAGAAAATAGGGCCACACAACAAGTGCCCTTACATTACTGTAAAAGCTTTACTTCTACTTTGTTTTAATGCATTTTCAGTTTTTGTACAAAGTGGGTACCCCACTACCTCAAAATCTCCTAGGTAGCACAATCTAATAGCTGACAATATCCACCAGATTCTGCTACACTCAGTCCATCAGGGTCCAGAACACTGTCACCACATATTAGGTGCCCTTAAATCACCACAGAGGTTTTAGTTCGACTTTGTTTTAATTCATTTTTGGTTTTGCTGTACACTGGGCACCTCATTACCTAAATAATCCTCCAGGCACCACAATCTGACAGCTAGTTACTACACTGGGCATCTCATTACCTCAATAATCCTCCAGGAACCACAATCTGACAGCTAGTTACTACACTGGGCATCTCATTACCTCAATAATCCTCCAGGAACCACAATCTGACAGCTGGTTACTACACGGGGCACCTCATCACCTCAATAATCCTCCAGGCACCACAATCTGACAGCTGGTTACTACACTGAGCACCTCATCACCTCAATAATCCTCCCAGCACCACAATCTGACAGCTAGATACTTCACGGGGCACCTCATCACCTCAATAATCCTCCGGGCACCACAATCTGACAGCTAGTTACTACACTGGGTACCTCATTACCTCAATAATCCTCCAGGCACCACAATCTGACAGCTAGTTACTACACTGGGCATCTCATTACCTCAATAATCCTCCAGGCACCACAATCTGACAGCTAGTTACTACACTGGGCACCTCATTACCTCAATAATCCTCCAGGCACCACAATCTGACAGCTAGTTACTACACTGGGCACCTCATTACCTCAATAATCCTCCAGGCACCACAATCTGACAGCTAGTTACTACACTGGGCATCTCATTACCTCAATAATCCTCCAGGCAACACAATCTGACAGCTAGCTACTACACTGGGCACCTCATTACACTCAATAATCCTTCAGGCACGCAATCTGACAGCTAGTTACTGCACTAGGCACCTCATTACCTCGATAATCCTCCAGGCACCACAATCTGACAGCTAGCTACTACACTGAGCACCTCATTACTTCAATAATCCTCCAGGCACCACAATCTGACAGCTAGCTACTACACTGGGCACCTCATTACCTCATTGTGATTGGTTGGCATCCATGGCACTCCAGACATTACCTCATGGGTTGTAGCCCACCTGATAGGCTAGTGATGCACATGACCCAGATCAAATTTCTAGCATATCCAGGTCCCAGGAACCCCTGCTCTCCAGTTTCAAATCGTGCATCTGATCAGGCAGGAAGCACACCAGGGATCCCTGTCTGCTCCTATAAGGTAAGATCCTGTATGGGATATATATATATACTATAAACTTCTGATCAATCCCAGGCACTTGTATGAAAAAAAGCAGGAATTGTTAAGATAAGAAATATCTTAAGCTAGCTCTCAGCCTCAGGGTTAGCTAGCTTTGTGACTAATGTATCCGAAAATCTCTTTGTGCTGCCAGCTTCACCGGTATGAGTGCATACAGCAAGACAACTCACATTTGCTTGTTCGAAGGGGGACTACAAGTTCGGTGTAGGCCTCCGTGTTTTGCTATGCCTCCGAGTAGGCACCATAGGTTCGGGCGCCGTTGCTGGAGCAGGCCGCCATAGCAAAGCAGCATAGTACAGTGGATTAAGTCTCTGAGCTGCAAATCTGGAGCCCTGGGTTTGATTCCCCCCCCTTGCATACTGTGTGACCCTAACCATTTCTCTTACCTTCCCTGTGCTGCCAGGTCGCATCTGTAACCAAGCTTTCAGCTTAGTGTGTCTCTCCTGGTTAATCCTTTGGGGGAAAAAAATCATTTCTGGCGCTTCGCAGGGGCAGTCGCCTCCCTCCGCCCTCTGTTTATGCCTTGTTGGCCCGCGGCCACCCTTCCCCACTCCCGATCCCGGGTCGGAGGCCTGTCTGACCACGCGACTACCGCGTGGCCTCCGGAAGGTAGAGACTCCCTTCCCCTTCCTCTCTCTACCCGTCTGGTCGGCGGCCTGTCTGACCACGCAACTACCGCGTGGCCTTCAGAAGGTAGAGTTCCTTTCCCCTTCCTCTTTCTCTCTTCTCTGAGGGGGTAAGGGGGGAGAGTCATGCTGCTCGGTCGGCCGGAGAGTCGTCGGCCCTCTCATGCCGCCGGCTGGTCGGCGGCCTGTCCGACCGTGACGACCGTGTGGCCTTCGGAAAGCAAGCCCCTCTTCCACTTCTCCAATGAGTGGGGTGGGGGGGAGAGTCGTGGCCGCTCGGTCGCTTCTCGAGCCAGTCGCGAGCGCCTTCCACCTCGCACGCTTCGGGCACGCTTCCAGTAGGCCGCTGGTCGGGCCTGCTGCGGCCCCTAGGCGTTTTGCCTCCTCCTCGGCTCCGGGGTCCTTTTTCCCGCATGCTTAAAGTGTTAATTAGATTTCAAAAAATATTGCTCCCGCATGCTCTGAACAAAAAAATTCTTCACAGTCTTAGGAAGCCAATGCTACACCTGCTGGCACTGTGCCTTATCTGCAGACAGAGGGCTTCACTATTTTTGCTAATAAGGATCAGCTGCCATTCCTTAAGTTTCCAGGGTCTTAACATCGATCCCTCACTTTTCTCCCTGCCAAAATTATGCCTCTGACTGAGAAAAGAACTTAGAAACCTTTTGTCTGCATTTCTTCACGTATACTGCTGACCAGGAGCTGGCATTAGAAGAAGTGAGCAAGGGACAGGGGGAAGGCTGCGCCTCGCAATTTAGAGAAGGCGCTATTTGGATGGCAGGGGGGACAGCAATTCCCCCAGGGACCTCCGAAATTGCCATTTTCTCCTCTGCCCACTCATTCCCAGGAGAGGGGAATGGGATATATATCGAAGGCCAGGGGACCCTCGGCCCTTACCCCCCCTCCACGGAACAAAGTGGGGGGTGAGAGGGGGCATTCCTTAGATGACAGGGGTGGACAACAGTAAAATGCTTTTTCTGTGGGCAGAGACCAGGCACAGGGAATTATTTCCCAGTGAAAAGAAGAGATAGAGCTGCTCCTGTGGCTTGAGAGCTGAAGCATGAAGTAGCTTAGCCAGAAAGCAATAGCGACCAGGGTTCTAATCCTAGTCTTTCCACAAAAAAAAAAAAAAGCCAGCAGTATAGCCTACAGAGTCGACTCGATACCTCAAGTAGACCAGCCCTGAGTTGAGGCTCACAACCCCCCACTTGCATACTGCTGTCTCTGAGCAAGCCACTTAACCACCAAGTTCCCCCAAGTCGTTCCTGAAACAGATCTTGTACCTGAGGGCCTTACCTGGTTATTAAAAATTTTCAGAGGGAAGCGGAGTAGTTAGCTGGGCCAACAGCTGATGATAGAGCTTCTCCGAGTCCCTCACACAGCGACCCTCGGCGATTCCCCACGACAGAGTTTATCCATCTTTCCCTTGGAACCCCTCCCTTTCTCTTGCCTTTGCCACTCGGGTCCCTCCCACAGCGACCGGAAGGTAGTCTCCACCCGTGGTTCCACTGCCCTCACATAGCGAGCCCTGGTTTCGACCTCTGAACTCAAACCTTCCTCATCTTGGCACACGCTATGGGGTCCTCACATAGCACTCCCACAACCCACATTCAGTGCTCAGTTTAAAAAAAAAAAGAGGGGGGCAAGAAATCGCCTGGGCAATTTGTAGTTTGGTCCATCCTCTCTGGAGCAACACCAGCCCATGGGCCCCCTCAGCGCGGGGCCCAGCAACTCTATGGGGTGGTCCCCGGCCCCCCCCCACCTCCACCCTCACCGCCTCCTATTCCGACACAGCAGGCCACAATACCATGGGGCAGGGCCAGCTGGCCTTACACCGGGCAAGTCCCGAGCCCGGAACCAAACAGGTCAGGGGGGGCATCCAGGAGTCTCCAACCCCCGAGGACACCGCTCTAGGCACCCCACGTAACAACGCGTACGAGGACAGGGAGGAGGAGAAGAAGAAGAAGAAGTCATGCCGCCTCGCCTCGACCCCAGGGCCCATGAAGAGGCTAAGACCACTATGGGAGTCGACATGAAGGAGTCGGCCGCAAGAATACACTCGAACCCTTGATCTAATCAAGATAGTCTATCAGGGAAGCCTTCCCAGCATGTCCCACGGTCTAGGATATTCTCAGTAAGGGATGGCATCCCACGATTCGGCAGAATGGCAAACCGCAAGAAACCGGACAGGACGTCCCGTTCCAGGGTGAATCAGACGCCTGGCGCAAGGCACCCCCCAGATGGCAGGCCCTAGCAAGGACGGTGCTACCATGCGGCACAGTGGCACCCAGGGACCCGACGAACAGGAAGGCCAAAGATTGCTCAGGGGGAGTCTTATCTTCGGAATCGAGGACAACCGTACCCTCAGGGTTTTCAGTTCCCCTCTCTAGGAGCCTGAGGGCAGTAAACCAGAGGACGAGGTAGAAACTATTGGGGGAAGCAACAGCGACTACCCTCTCGCAACGTCACTAAAGTCAATCCAGATGCCGAGTAGTTCGGGTGTAGGACTGGTTGTCCAAGGGATGAAGATCCGCGTGGGTTCGAACTCCGCTTCCGACGAACCCTCACCTCCTGTGGGACAAGGACCAACCCACTCGCTCACCGCTTACTCCTCACAGCTCGGATAAGTGGGTTCAAGTCACGGTACCAAGGGATACTCCATCGAGCTGTCCCGCCCCCCCCTCTTTCCCAAGGGTTAACCCACCCCACCACCACAGCCAGGTGAGGGGCATCTTCAGGGGGGGCTCCGACCTATCCTGGGCCTAAAACAACCTAAGCCACTATGTGGCATCGCACCCGGCCAAATGGAGACTGCCCGGTCCACCATCCGATACTTTCGGGTAGGCGATTACTGATGTCGATAGACCCTTAGGACGCTCACCCCCATATTCTCTTGTAGGGTAACACAGTCAATCCCTCCGACTCAACGGCTTCTGCCCTTCAGGCACTCAAAGACCACGGCTGGAAGGTAAGCCGAGAGAAGAGCATCTGCTCTCACATTCAACAGGTCAAGCAAGGGGAGCACCCACAACTCTACTCAGGAGGAGACCGAAAAAAAAAAAAACACTCCCCGAGAGTCCACAGCTTGAGTACCTGGCCCATTGAATGAAGGCCCACCCTGGGCCAGGTGGCACATGCGCCCTCCCAAACTTACGTGCAGATTTGAGTAGCTGACCACCCACCTCAAGCCATGGTACCGTGCCCCCTCACAGTGAGGACAACCCGGGCATGATGGACGGTGGAGACGAACTTGACAAGGTGAGTCCCTCAGGAGGCACCTCGCCAATCCCTCATCAAAATGGACGCGAGTCCTTCCGGCAGAGGAGCGTGCTTGGGAGACACGCCGGCACAGGGACGGTGGCCACCAGCGGAGTCGGGCTCCCCATCACACACTGGGGACGAGCACTGTGTCGCATGCCCTGAAACCTTCAAACACCAGGTACACGATCAATCGGTCCTGACCCGGTCTGGCAATCAAGCTACGGCCCACACAGCAAGCTAGGTGGGACCGGGAGCAGGGAAATGCGAAGGGAGGCAACGATGGTCCTCAATTGGGCCCAAGCCAACCGCAGCCGCCTGGGCACAGCTCACCTGGCAGTCTGAATGTCCACGCAGACTGGCTCAGCAGGCATCTAGTGCACCAGGGATAATGACAATTACACTGGACCCAGTCCAGATGATCCTAGAGACATGGGGAACCGCGACTTACACCTCAGGGCAGTACAGGAGAAGACTCAGGTCAGACGTTACTGTTCACGGTTCAATCACAGCCTCGCCCAGGGAACTGAGGCCGTATCACAACCTTGGGAGCCAAAAAGACACGGGAGACCCGCTTGCTTCCCCACCGCTCCCACTGACTCCTTGGTCCCAACCAAAGTACGGGAGTCACGGCACACAGTCATCTTGGTGACACCCTACCAGCCACGCAGGTCGTGCCTCGCAGCGGCCAGACAGAGGTCACTGGCCAACTTCAGGATCCCTTCAGAACAGTCATGCCCCCCCAGGGGTTAGGGTTTCACAAACCCCACAGACCCGGAAGCTCACGGCCTGGTTTCTGAGAGGAGCAGACTGGGGGCAGCAGGCCTCATGATCCCATCATCATCAGAACCCCACCCCAGTCAGACGGTCTTCTCTCACCCCACACATACGGGAGACACGGTCCTTCCCTCGGTGGTGCCTGGAACAGGGCAAGGCTCCTGAGCAGACTGACAGGGCTAACATCCTACCGTCCTGCCGACTGGGAGTAGACGAGAGACTAGCACACCCCACCATCAGGGTGCAGCTATCAGTCGTAGGGGCAGCTATGAGCCTCATATCGGGACTCACCCCGGGAGCTCATCCAGAGGTCACACGCTCTCTAAGGGCAGTAGAGGCCCTCCGACCGAGGACGCGACCGACCATGGTTCCGTGGTTTCTTCCGCTCATGCTAGAGCCCCTCAACTCAGCTCCTCACGGACCCCTACGCGAGGCAGATCTGATCTGGGTCTATCTCAAGACACGCTTCTTGGTGGCAATCCGCTCAGTTAGAAGAGTCGGAGGACTTGGGGCCCTATCCTGCACGGAACTTGATACGGTGCTCACCCCGTTAGGGGCCCGTCTGAGATCGGTACCAATCTATCAGCCAGGGTATTCACCAGTTTTCATGGAGGGCAACCCAGTGAGCTAACCACCTTCACGGAAGGGCCCCAGCAGGGTCCTAGTGCGGTCCCACATTACCATGACGTTGGATCCACCCCCTCTGGGTACCTGGCCAGAACCTTCCCTATCCGCAAGACAGGGAGTCTGTTGTGTCTTCTCGAAGGGTCAGAGGCAGAGCAGAACCGCCTCCAAGGCCTTTGCAGGATGGCTAAGGAGTGTCGTCCGGAATGCCATCTCCGCTAACCGGAGGACTCCACCCCCCAAGAGATCAAGGCTCACCACACAGAGCGATCGCCACCTTTTGGATAGAGAGAGCAAATGCATCTTCGGAGAACCTAGGTAGGGCAGTCACGCGGAGTTCCCTCCACACGGTCACTGGGCACTTCATGCTGGACCAGTCATGGGCCAGGCAGCCCACTCGCCACCCAGGTCCCGGCGGCAACATCCTCAACCTCTCACTCTTAGACCACTCGGTTCCCACCCCTGGGTACTACACTGCTTCTTATCTACCCATGAGGTAATGTCTGGAGTGCCATGGATGCCAACCAATCACAATGGGTGTTTACTCACCTGGTAAAGGTGATTGCGTTGGTTGGCATCCATGGCACTCCAAGCCCCTCCCTTCCGAGTGCTCAGAGTGACCGGGACTGATCCAGGGGGACCTCCTCCATGGTAGTCCCAATAGGGGACACACCACATGACAGTTTTTTCGTTAAAACTGTCCACCAGTCGGACCTTCCGGACCGGGACTAGTCCATAAATAGTAGAAGAATAAGGGCTCTGCGCCGGGCCCTCGATACCTTTCGCAGCCCGCATTCTTCCTTGTTGTTGATCACCTCTCTTATCACCATCACTTGATTGTGCCTGCACAGTATGTTTTTCTTTCTCTTGCACTAACTAACCTTGATTTCAGCTATGGAAGATTTGAACTGGAGAGCAGGGGTTCCTGGGACCTGGATATGCTAGAAATTTGATCTGGATCATGTGCATCACTAGCCTATCAGGTGGGCTACAACCCATGAGGTAATGTCTGGAGTGCCATGGATGCCAACCAACACAATCACCTTTACCAGGTGAATAAACACCCAATAATCCTCCAGGCACCACAATATGACAGCTAGTTACTACACTGGGCACCTCATCACCTCAATAATCCTCCAGGCACCACAATCTGACAGCTAGTTACTACACTGGGCACCTCATCACCTCAATAATCCTCCAGGCACCACAATCTGACAGCTAGTTACTACACTGGGCACTTCATAACCTCAATAATCCTCCAGGCACCACAATCTGATAGCTAGTTACCGGTAACAGTCTGCTGCTGGTTAGTGATGACTGAAATATTATTAAAATTAGTTTAAAAATAATCCATACTGTATCTTGTCCATTTATTTTGTATTCTTTTTAAGTTTCCACAAATATCTCTATAGTTATTCATTATTTAAACTAAATGTGTTTTTGTACTTGAAAAACGGGTTCACATTAGCAGTAATGCCATATTGTCCATTGGTTAATTATAATACTAAAGCCTCTCATTGTGCTTTGTGACTGTTTTTTCGAGCGACGAGCAGAGTGTGAAGGAGATTTTATGTTCTGATATAATGCAACTATATTCTGTGCTGTGGGAAGTGTGGAGGGTGGTCTCCTAGTAACCTGATGCTGCAGACAGGAAGCCTAACTTGGGCTTGTAGTCCAGAGCAGCGTCTGAAAGAACTACAACTGTGTGAAACTGTAACTTTTTAATACACAAGGAGCACTCAGCTCTGTTTGAATACTGCAAGGGGGAGAAGCAGCTATTTTAAGCATTGTATTCCAAGAAGGTGTCACGTGACCCAGGACATCATTCTGGGTCACACAATTTAAACAGAATGCTCCGAGCAAGTGGGGAGAGCTTGAGTGGGTGAGCATATGGTCATCATGCACAGAGACGTGCACAGAGACATGCACATCCTAGCGCATGTCAAGTGTGTCCAGCGTGATGCACAGAGACGCGCACAGGGACATACACATCCTAGCGCATGTCAAGTGTGTCCAGCGTGATGCACAGAGACGCGCACAGGGACATGCACATCCTAACGCATGTCAAGTGCGTCCAGTGTGAACAGCGGGAATAGAGATATGCTTTCTGATGATTACTGGGGCATTGGGGTACTGAACATAGCCTGAATTAGATTGCAGAAGGGAGAGTAATCAGGTTCTGACAGCTAGTTGTGCTGTTGTGCACTACCTCTGTCACTTATTTCTGTGGGTAGTGAATTATTTAAAAACAAAACATGGGGACAAAATACTAACAATGGATGGGGAAGCTGGTATTAGATACACACGTTGTGATATGTACAAACTTGTAGAAACTCTGCTTACATACAATATCTTTATTTGTGACAAATGTGTCAATGATAGTGTCCTGTAGGGAGATAGTAAGATATTCTATAGTAAGCTAGCCCAGCCGGAGGAAAAACAGACAGAGATCATCTCAAAACTTAGGGCAATGAATGCAGCTGTCACAAATGTCACAAATAGAACAGGTGATTGTATTACTGAGCATAGTTTTCAATGTAAGGGTAATAAAGTCTGTGATAGCAACATGAGCCATAACATTCCTGAACCTATAGTTGACTCTATGTCCGCAAAGAAAAGGAGTAGGCCAGAGGAGTGTACTGAAGAAGACATTTATGAAGACTGGGAAGTAGTTAACAGCAGCAGGCAAATGAAAAAGGATAGAAAGGCAATGTGTTTACTAACCCCGTGGGGAATAGCGATGCCCCATTAATTGCTCTGGTGGATAATGAGTCATATATGCAGGGTTCTGGTGAACAAATGAGTAAAAAAGATACAGTTATGGGTAATCCTGAACTAGGAACTAGTGTGAACATAGTGTGAACATACCGCCAAATAAAGCTAACACCAACAGCTGTGTTCCTACACTAACTGATATTGGTAACCACCAGACACGCCTGATAATGGATGATGCCCTATTAAACAGAAATGTTTTATTTTATTTATTTATTCAATCTAGGATTACAAGTATCTTTGAGCGCCAAGCAGCTCATTTACAAAGCTTCCATGTCAATGGGGTGGGGGGGGGTACAGATCCATAATGGAAAACAGACTGGTTTCACTAACAATTAAGCAATTTGTATTACAGAATACAGAATAAGAGAATAGCAAATAAATACACATTAGTTTAGCACGTGATTGAAAGCAGGGAATGAGAAGAGGAGGGAATTAGGAGGGGTGCCAGATCAAGGAAGAGGAAAGCAACCAGGCAGCATTGTCAAGTAGCAGCTAGGATAGTAAGGGATGGAAAGCAAGGAAGACGGGGGGGGGAGAAAGAGGAGGAGATGGGAGGGCAGGAAGGGAGAGGAGAGTGAAAGGTCAAGACAAATAGAGAGAACAGTGGAAGAACGGGGGGGGGTGAAGTCCCTGGAAGAGGGACAAGGATGTTAAGTGGTGCAATCACAGGAGTTTTCAGTTAGGTTGTTAGGAAATGGTACAAATGTCTGTGTACCACCCTTGATAGAGTTTGGAAATCAATCTACTGACTTATTAATGGATAGTGCCTCCTCAACCAATAATGATAATTTCTCAAGTAGTCACCCCCCCAAGCACCATGAGACAGTCATTTGTAGTAAGTGCCTCCATTACTATGGATGAAACAAACTTTAGAACAAAACTGGGACCAGAGGTTGAAATGCATACACAAACCAGGGTACATGATAGTCCGGAGACAAGAGAACAAGTACAACTGAAAGAACAATACTATACACTGGGGGGTTCAATAACAAAGTACAGTGATAGGTACACTACCAGGGATAACAAGGAAAACATTACCAGTTGTAGCTACAGTGGGGCTGACTTGAAGGATATAACAGTGATGTTACCAGGAACTCTAAAAGATACTAACAACCCAAAACCGCTGCTGGTGCATGCTGACACCAAGTTTAGGGAGGTGTGGCATGGAAGAAACAGCTAAAGATATGGAGAACGTATGCAATTTAAAATAAATCACAAGAAGGCTCAAATTATCCTGTCAGAAGTGCTCCCAGTGCCAAGTGCGGGTAGGGAAAGAATGAACAGAACTAAAGCAGACAATAATTGGTTAAGGAGATGGTGTTTGGAAAAGAATATAAAATGTATAAAAACATGGGAGCTCGTTGACAGCCAATATGATTTATATTGCAGTGATGGGTTACATTTAAGTAGAAAGGGATCCAGAGTATTAGGGAACATTTTCTACAAAGCCATCAACAATAATTTTGATACCTCAAAAACTGATTAAAAAAGGATGTAGGGAACACACTGATACATCAAAAAGCAAAAAACGCCATCCCAGTGGCACTGAGGGCTGAGGCACTGAACACCTCACCTCACGTTATGCCAGTGACCCATGTTCAGGAATGAGCATGGGCCACTGGGGGTTGGTGGGGGGAGAGGGATCGAGCATCCAAGGGACTACTCTCCTTCTCCAGGGAGGGGACACCACTAGTCGGCATTCAACTGGCCCCTAGCGGAGGCTGGGAAGCAGTGCACTGACACTGCAGAAGGGGGCAGAGATCTGGCAGATACTTGGAGGAGCACATGCGGATGCGTGCACACTCCCTCCATCAGGCATCACTGCACGCCTCATCTCTGGGGAGAAAAAACAGAGAAGAAAATGCTGCCATGATGAACAACAGAGGGCACCTTGCAGGCTATGCTCCTGGCTAGCCATGGCACTGGACACACAGGATTCAGTCTCTGGCAGAGGTTGGGGAACCCCACCGGCCCTGCTGGGGATAAGCCCTGAGGGTAAGGATCAGCACCAGCTAGTAGACACCAGGGCATGGGGCTGGGGGCTCCCTCCTAAGGTAGGGACTGTGGTAACGAGGGGGCAGAAACATAACTAACAAAAATAAAAAGCACTATGAAAAAAAGACAAAAAGAAACAGTATATCAATCTTGCTAACAAATGTAAGAAGTCTTAATGTTGTTAAAAAAGCTGAATTGGAATTGTTCATGCAGGAAAGACAGATCGATTTGGCAATGAAAACAGAGAACTGGTGGACAGGTACCACCAGTGGGAGTAGGGATATCCCGGGTTACAAAGTGTTGTATTAAGATAGAGGGAAAGAAGCCGGGGATGGCCATATACGTGAAGGACGATATAATGTGCAGACAGTTAGATATAGGCATTCCTACAATAACTGAGAATAAGTAGTAGAACTTTGCTAGAGACCCCCCAATATTGATAGCAGTACCCATGCCAACCTGTTATATAGCGTAAATAAGAAGATCGGTGACAAAGATGTAATAGCATTAGGTGACTTCAATGCATCAAGCATAAATTGGGATAATGGTACAGCATCAAACAAGCAGGAACAACTCCTGCTAGATCGTGTACAGATAATGGATTGTATCAAATGGCTGACCAATCAGCAAGAGACAAAAACATCCTAGATATTGTTCTAACAGATAGAACTGATGGAGTCAAGGAGCTGGAAATACACAAGCCACTATTAAGTAGCAACCACAAGACAGTGATGCTTAATATAAACACTAATCCCAAAAATATTTCAGGCAAAACAGTTATCAAGAATTACTGTAGGGTGGATTTTGAACAAATAAGAAAGGAGTTAAATGACTAGGAATGGGATGTAGTAAACCAGAACACAGAACAATTATGGTTAAGGATAAAGAATAAAATATAAGAAATGGAGGACAAACTTGTCCCAAACAAACATTGTACAACAAAAGGGGAAAGGTTCACATATGGTATGCCTAAAAAGTAAAGAAACGGCTTGCAAAAAGGAGGCAGGCCTATAGGGCAATGAAAAGAGACATTATAATATTAGCAAGTACAAACAGCAACTAAGAAATAGTAAAAACAGCAAATAGTAAAAGTAGAATAAAAGTAGATTATTAAATCAGAGAAAAGCAAATTGGAATTTATAGCCAATACAAAGGATAATGGAAAATCTTTCTTCATATATATATAAATAATAAATCAGTGGACAGGACAGTGGAACCTTTAAGGGCAGGGTCTACAGAGAGTACTGAACCTGCCAGCCAGGCCAATATATTTAATGTGTATTTTTGCTCAGTTTTTGAATAAGATAAGGGAAATGGAGGAGGTTATATTAGATCAGATAGCACCCCCAACTTTTATAAAGATCTTCAGGGCTGAGATAACTAAGAAACTAAATAACATCGATCCATCTAAATCAGCAGGTCCTGACAATCTATTTCCTAGGATGATAAAAGAAATAAGTACATGATTGGTCAATCCATTACATAAACTTTACATCTATTGAAACAGGAAACGTTCCAGAACATTGGAGGACAGCGGTGGTGGTCCCCATTTATAAGAAGGGAGACAGGGGAGAGGTGGAGAACTATAGGCCCATCAATTTGACAGTGGTATTGGGAAAGTTGTTGGTATCACTCATCCAGGAAAAACTAGGAGATGAAATCAATAAAAGAAATCTGAATGATGAATCTCAGCACTTTTTTATTGTTATTTTTATTTATTATGCTTTTTGCCAGCCTAGCACCGAACTCAGCCCTGGTCATGACCCCCACCACCTCCTGCACCCTCATGAGCTACGCTCCCCCTCTGCCCCCTGGCTTACCCCCCCAGGGTGGGGTTACAGCACTTACCTGAGTCGTGAATGTCGGTTCGGGTTTTTCAGGGGAGCCAGCCTGGGAGCACATTGAAGGTGGCAAGGTGGGCATCACAGAGGTGCTTGGCTGGGGATTTTTCTTTCCCCAAAAGGACATTATTTTTTCCTCAGAGGAGGGGACATGCAATGATGTCCCTCATCTGCCCCACCCCCTTCTAACGTCTAGACGCTGGTTGCAGCAGAGCCCCCGGTCTCCGTCAGGGGTCTGTAGTGCACCAGACCTTCATACCCCCTCGGCGCGGAGGAGAGAAGTCCAGAGGATGCTCCATCCATCTCCCCCCAGCTGGCCCTCCAGTGACCAAGGTCCATTCCGAATCCTGGCTGCCAACACTGCCAGTGTTGCAAGTGGAAACACGAACCACTGCACCGACGGGCTGGCAATTCAGCACAGTTTTAAAAAAACATTGATCCAGTCTAACAAATAGCCTAATATTTTATGAAAAGGTTAGTAATGCACTGGACAACAACCAGCCAGTAGATGTGGTGTACTTAGATTTCAAGAAAGTTTTTGATAAAGTTTTACATAACACGTTAATGCTCAAATTATTAAACCTTGGAATCAACAACAAAGTAATTAAATGGGTTCATATGTGGTTAGCAGGAAGAACACAGAGGGTCAGGATTAAAGGACACTTATCAGATAGTGGATCAGTGACGAGTGGCGTACCATAGGGCTCGGTACTAGGGCCAGTATTGTTTGCACTGTTTATCAATTTAACAATTTGATCCTAGTATTATTTCAGTATATAATTTTAACAAGGCTAATTTTGCAGATTTTCACACTGAAATGACCCAATGGGACCGGAAATCGGAATTTGACCATAAATCATTGACAGAAATATGGCAGTCTATAAATACTAAACTGACCATTACCTCAAAAAAGTATGTCCCCCAAATTAGGAAAATTGTCAATAACAAACCTAAAACTCCATGGATAAGCAGAACAGTTAGGGAACATATTAAAAATAAAAATAGGGCATTTATTAAAGCCAAAAAAAGTAATTCTCAAAAAAACTGGCTTGACTATAAGAAGTACTTAAAAATACTAAAAAAAGTATTAGAAAAGCAAAGAGTGATTATGAGTATAGGCTAGCGGCGAATGTAAACGACAACTATAAAGCTTTTTATACTTATATAAACAGCAAAAGGGGTGGCGCACCTGTTACTGGCCCATTAGAAAATCAAAATGGAGAACTTCAAACTGATAAAACAGTTATGGCTGCTGTCTATAATAGGTATTTTATGTCAGTCTTTATGGATAAAACCACCCCTCCTATGAATCACAATTTTCATCCCATAAATAAACAATGTAAGATTGAGGATGAGGAAATGGAGAATTTACTTTTGGGACTTGACCCTAACAAATCAGCTGGACCTGATGGTATACACCCCCGTATCTTGAAAGAACTCACACTCCCCTTATCTGGTCCACTGGCTGCCCTTTTTACAAAATCTCTCATAGAGGGAGTGGTCTTGGAAGAATGGAGACAGGCTACCATCATTCCCATATATAAAAATAAAGGATCAAAACATAATGTTGTAAATTATAGACCCATTAGTCTAACATCTGTCCTGAGTAAAATCATGGAGGGTATAATAAAATTTTATAGAGACCACTATACAACCAGACCCATCACAGCATGGATTTGTTAAATCCCATTCCTGTATGACCAACCTGCTTGATTTTTATGGTTGAGTTAGTTTGGCTTTGGATGGGGGTGAAGCCGTGGATGTAATCTTACTGGACTTTTCAAAAGCTTTTGACAAGGTACCACATGGAGAACTTATTGATACTATGATAAAAATGGGACTTGATGGGAACATTACTAGTTGGATTGAGTCTTGGCTGTTTGAGAGGACACAACGTGTTTGTATAAAGGGTTACTGTTCAGAATACCAACCTGTGACTAGCGGGGTTCCCCAGGGTTCTGTATTGGGACCCTGTCTTTTTAATATCTATATCTCCTCACTGACATCCCCCTCTAATGTCTGGTTGACTAAATTTGCTGATGACACTCGCATAGGCTACACAATTAATAAACCTGAGGATGTAACTACTTTACAATGCGCACTAAATGAATTTGAAAATTGGGCATTAACAAAAAAACTCATGTTCAATATTGAGAAATGCGTTGTAATGCACTTTGGGAAAAATAACCCTTTAGCTGATTATCATATGGGCAACAAAAGTCTTAAGGTTATTGATGATGAGCGTGACCCGGGAATCAGGGTCAAAAATGATTTAAAATTTGGCTTACATTGCCAACATGTAATTAACAAAGCTTGGGGTATACTCCACTGTATTAATAAACATATCAAAAGTACAAATAGTAGGGTCCTACTACCATTGTATTCCTCACTGGTTAGGCCTCATGTTGAGTACTGTGCCCAGTTTTGGTCCTCTGGAGACAGGGGTTCCATAAATGCCCTTGAACGCATACAGAAAAGGGCAACCAAACGAATCAACGAGGTTCAGGGTCTGGATTATGAAAATAGACTAATAAAACTTGGATTATACAGTCCTGAATATCGCAGACTGAGAGGCGATATGTGTCTGGTATATAGAGCTTTACATGATGTTACCTTATGGGATTCTTTAGGACTGGTTTTTAGAGAAGTTGTTTATGATACTAGGGCTCACCCACTGCAATTATTGGTAGAACAATGCCGAACTAAACAGAGAAGTACTTGGTTCTCCATCAGAGTATCCAAAATCTGGAATGGGTTATCACTTTCTGTGGTGACTAGTGATAATATGAATCTATTTAAAACTTGTTTGGATACTTTTCTAAGAGACAAATCAATTATGGGTTATGACTAAATTATATCGGTGAGAAATATGGACTACGGTCTTCTCAGCTCTGACCTACCTATGATACCTATGATTATCAAGGATATGAATGCAGTGATAAAGAACTGGGTCACTAAGTTTGCCAATGACTTATAATTAAGGGTGGAAGTGGGGAACTGCATGCAAGTGAATGCATTAAGAGAGGACATAAAACTAATGGAAACTTGGGCATCCATGAATGGTATGACGTTCAACATGGAGAAGTGCATCGTGATGCACCTTGGGACAAAATATAATAAAAGCACTTATGAGCTAGGAGGAAAACTACTGAAAGCAGTAGAGAATGAAAGGGACTTGGGGTACTGATTTACAATGATCTGCACTTTAGTTCCCATTGTAATGAGGTTATTAAAAAATATAACAAGATCATAGGGTGTATCAAGAAGACATTCATATCAGGGAACAGAGCATGTATAGTCACCTCTACATGGCCTTCACCCAACCCCGCCTGAATTATTGCATTCCACTGTGGAGTCTTCACTTAAGAAGAGACATAGACTACCAGGAGTGAGTGCAAAGAAGAATCATAAAGATTATTCATGGTCTAGGGGAGGAACTGTATGAGGTTAGAATGCAAAAACTTGCTTATACCCATTGGAGCTTAGGTGAACAAGAAGTGATTTATTGCAGTTGTACAAAATTGTAGGGGATAGCCAACTCATGGATAGCCCAGTTATCCAGTTCAGTGATAGAAACATTAACCTGAGAAGTTATTCAAAACAAATAACATTAACACTCCCAAGGAGAAATGATAGAAGGTACTTCTATACCCAGAGAGTCATACCACTATGGAATGAATTTCCTAGGGAGGTAATAAATGCTGACTCATTCATTTCCTTTAAACATAGGTTAGATAAACACCTACTAACAAAACATGGCATCAGATGGCCCCGCTAACGCAGGAGACAGACATTATGGGCAAAACCCTTCTGTTTGTCTTAAACAACTAATTACAGAACTAAGTACAATATACCATGGTGCTGATGTGGTTCTCTGTTCTAAGTCATTTGAATAGTTACAATGAGGGCTTGGTTACTACACATCTGGAGGATCAGAATTTGAGGCCCTTATACTAGCCAGCCATAACAGACAGATAACCAAAATGTGTGCATAATTATAAACCAGCTTTATGCTATGAAAACCTCTAGTACGTTGAATAATTCATATTTCTATAGGCAGAAGAGCAACATAAGAGCAACGCTAGACTAAATATGTTCCATATTTAACATGCAAAATGTGAGAGGGCATTATATAATCAAACGCTACTTTCCTTGCATAGCTGCAGATATGCATACTACCTCAGTCTAATAAACTGTACTATTCCAAATAAGAGTTATCTGTCGAAACACCAGTGAAAGTCATATCCCCCTGAATATAACTAAACTTTATTGCTATTCTTGTACTTAGTTGAACTTGTGATTACAGAAAACACTCATTTCCACTTAATTCAGTCTCTTTTTTATGGCTGTGGGTGGACCTACAGCCATCTTGCTGTCTGTAGCTGGAAAAATGGAATACCGTGGAACACATTTTTGGAGTTTTCAATGTATCCTCCCGCACTTACAAATCATTATTCCACTTGAAATAAAAGATTCCCTTCTTTCTGTTTAGTATAATGGAGACAGAACTCCAAGCTGTTTATCAGATAGCCATTAGGAAACTGAAACAGCTGGTTAAATATTGGTTGCCTATTAAACTGGAGATTTGTTTACCCCATTCGAAATGCAACAACTTGTACACTTAAATACTTAGCATTTAAGCATTTTCCTGATGCTAGCTTCAGTTGGGCAAATATTGTCTTTCAAGAAAGATTCATACCTCATAAATGTCACCCTTTCCCAACAACGAAACAAAAAATATTTATACTGTTTTTTTTTGAACCTCTTAAGACACCATCTGATAAGAACTGTCTCAGACATATGCCAAATCTTTCTGTGAACTATCCAGGCTAAATATATAGCAATCAATTTTTTTATTATGCTTTTTTGGAAAAACAGCACACACACACACACACACACACACACACACACACACTGTGAACACAATGAAGTTCAGTTTACAGTAGATTTCCTTTAAATATTTCTTATCCTATATTTTGTATCCTGGATAGTGCGGGGGAGATGCTACATTTAATTGTCATAGGTTCTTCATTTTATACATTTTTGCACTGCATTTATTCAGGATGTCCTAGATTAGATACAATATCTTGTTTTCAGTGGGGTCATTATTTTACCATTTTTGTAATGTATTTATTCAAGGTAGCCTAGTCCAGATGGAAAATATTGTTTTCAGTGTGCTCTGATTTTATGCAATGCAGCATAATATTGTGTAGATGTACAGCCCAACTGCAAATAAGATGCCATGTCTTCTGTGAACTATCCATGCTAAATATATTGCAATCATCAGACGTATTCTAGGAAAACAAATTGTAAAAATGTGTAAAAGGAAGATCACATTGAAATTGCCTCTCATCAGATCTGCATTATGCAAATTCATTAGAAATAATGGGTAAAAGCATCCCAAAAGCTCTCCACAGCCATATTGGCTCTGACCAGATTTGTTTTTCTAGTCACATCTAAATGAGCCAGCATTCCATTCAGTGCACTAACTCATGTGTAGGCTGCCATCTCTGCTGGCTACATTTTACCAACTGTTATTGAATACTCCTTATTCTATTACTGCACATCTACTCTTTCAGTACTGCACCAGATTTTTTACCCTTGACTATTAGTCTCAAGAATGCATAATATCATTATTACAAATGATACCTTGTCCTATATAAATAGAATAAAGTATGGGATGATTTGTTTAATGAGAATTTTACACATGCCCAAGGGGTTGGGTGCCACATAAATCCCCAAGAGCAAAGCTCGAGAGGTTTATCTTGGCATCCAACAATGAGGATGTGTGTAAAATTCAAGTTTACACACCATCCCATATTTTATTTTATATAATTGCTGGGTTTTTTTTTTCTCCAAAGCAATTATATAAAATAAAAAAGAGAAGACGTCTCCATGCAGCTGCAGTCCAACCAGTTTTCAGCAGTGTCAGTGGTCGGACATGGCTGCAGGAATGAAGGATTGTTTTTTCTTTTGCTAGGAGGCAGTAGTAATTGTTTTTTTTACCAGTCATTTGTTTCTTTTTATTTTAAAATGTACTTACCACTGAGTCAGAGTGGCGGTTTGTTCGCTGGGTGTTAGGCTGTCTCGGGGGATGTGGAAGAGTGGCAGCTGGTGTTGGAACATGCACAGGAGAGAGAAAACCTGGTGCACATTTACCCTAATAAATGCTCCTTTCATTTCATTTTTCAATTCATTTATTCTTTGTTCACTGGGTTAGGACACTAGACCAAAGTTCCCTTTTCCGGTCCAACCCAGATATACAGGACAACAAATACAAAAACAAACTCACAAAAAACATACATTAAATAAAACACAGAGGGCTGGATATTCAAACTGCGCCCAAAAAGTGCACAATAGCAGGAGCAAGCACAAGTCCATTGTGCCCATGCGTAACAGATGCGATTTTCAAAAAAGGAGCAAGCCAAATTGCGCCAACAGCTAACGTCTGAATATCGCACAACCTGCACCATAGCACAACTAGGGAGGGGAAGCTGAACAGATATGATGTGCTATAGCGCAACAAGGGATGTTCAGCTGAGCAGTCCAGAGGTGCCATAGCACAAGCAGGGAACCCCCCAGCTGCAGAGCAATGCAACTGCATAATCAAGGAGGTAGGGGCCCACCACCCATGCCACAGATGGGCACAGGAACACACAGCAGAACAGGCATTGCCCCCCCCACAACCCAAGCACTGTACAACCAGGGGAAGGCTGGAATAACCACTGGTCCATGGAGACAAGCAACCAACCCACAGCCTGGCCATGGTGCCCCATCACACCTACCGGCAAGCTGTGACTGGCACACAAGGAGGGCGGACCACCCTGTGCCACACCATCCCCCCAGTGCATGGCACACCCTGCACCGTGACCCCCAGACACACCCCCATGAACAGTGACCACCACTGCAGGAATCCCCATGCATGCCACCACCCCCACAGTGTCAATGCAACCCAGTGCACCACAGAACCATGCAAGCCAGCCCCACCATGAGCACCCATCAGTAGGTTGCAGCACACAGCAATGCAACAATGGCAGACAAAGTGCCACCATGCACAGTCCCCCGAGGTACTGCTGAGAGACTGACAATGTGTTGGCACAAGAGTGACCCCATATGGGACAGTCATGTAGTTGACACCTCCACCTGTGATACAGCACTCTGCACAGTATTCCAGTGACACACCCCGGCCCACCACTGGACACAACAGCCAGCAGAGACACCCACAGTGGTGTGTGGAAGCATGCACCACACCAGATGCCACACAGGGTCTGGACAGACACCCACCCATACCCAAAGGCACAGCAACACAGGGACGCAGTGGTGGGGCAACCAAGCCCCCATTGTGGGCCCATGTAAGCCATGTACACACAACCTACAGTCCACCATGGCACTGGAGTGCCAACCACCCTGCGCAGGCACCATGGACCAATACCCCACCATTAGTCATCCGGAGTACAAGCCACGGACAGTGGGGCACATCCTCTGTAACACACACAAGCAACAGCATGGAGGTGGGACAATGACTATGTTGCCCACAGTGCCACCTGAACCAGGCATGCACCACACCAGTGACATGGGCAACCCAGAAAAGCGATGGGTACAGTGTCCGCCCTGCAGGGAATGTCACCACTGACATGCCAACAGATCATGCAGGTCACAGACAGGCATGTGTGTCGGCTGCACAGGCCATGGACAGGCTGATGGGTGCACCATGGACACAGAGCACGCACCATGGACCACTGTACACAATCATCCGGTGCACGGGGAACAACACAGACACTGACTGATATCTACCCCCACACCATAGACACCGCCACACGGACACGCACACATATCCATGACTGCACCACCCCTGATGCCATGCACACCACTGCAGCTGAGCACCTATAGCCCGCTGCAAATCAGAGACTACCATGGTATTCATATAAAAGTCATATGTATTATAAAAATAAAGAAATCAACTATTTACATAAACAACAACTATATGCAGTTATTTGGGGGGACACAAAAAGGTGGGGGTGGGCAGGGGAAGGGGTGGACAAATGGGATGGGATAGGAGGGGTGTGAGGGTGGGTTCAGGGGGGATAGGAGGTCAGGGATCAAGGGACTATTGGCTCCCACACCGGTCCAGGCTCTGACTCCCCTTGCTCTGTGCCTCTGAAGTACCCCCGACTCATCTATCCTTCGAAGGATTGTGACTGTCTCTCGTGCCAGGGTGAGGAGCTCCTGCAGGGTGTCCCTGATTTTCCTCAGATGTCTCACACCTAGGAAAAGGGAGCACAGTCAACAGGTGTGAATGCACAACCCCATACAGCCCGCCCACTGTGCATGGCATACGGCCATGGGACATACCACCGTGATGGTGTGTGACCAGCCACAGTGATCACGTCCATAGGACCTGCCCACCCAGGCACATACAGCCATGCAGAAAGCTGCACACACCCACCGGCCAAGTCACACACAGCACCATCATGGCCATCTAGTGACATGGCTATGTGCAAAGGCAGTGGCACAGCCATGCACCTGGTGCACGCATGCACCACCAGTGATGCACACCCAGACATGCATTGCCACTGGACAGTGTTGACTGTAACCAGTGGCGTGCATGGCAGTGATGTCAATGAATGGTGGCCATGCCCCACTGCCTACCTTGTCATACAGCATGCAGTGTTAATCATGAATGTCTGGCACTCACCCACATCGGGCCAGTCGGGTGGCCGTTGTTGGTCCTCGGCCCGCCTGGCTGTGGCTTCCACCACCCTCCGCTTCCCACGCACTCGGCTCAGTTCATCCAGGCCTAAGAGGACAAAAGGAGAGAAGAACATCAGTACATTCCTGAAGCAAAGTCCCCTGCCCCAAGGAGTGTCCCCACCCAGCCAGACCCACCCACCCCACACCCTGTGAACACCGCCACGCCAACCCCATACGGTCCCTCCCCTATGTGCTGGACACATACAACAATGTGACTTATATGGACGATAACAGTGTGTTGATGGAACCCCTACTTGGACGTGGCACCGTGCCCCTCCTGGCACATGACCTCAGTCTGGCCAGTAGCTCCAGCTCCCTCCTCTGCAGGTCACCATATTGGTGCCTGCACTGCACAGCTGTTCTGCCCTTGCCTGTCACCTCCTTGAGGGCTGTGGCCACCTCTTGCCACACCTGGGACCTTGCCCTATCCAGAGGGGCCTCCCCAAAGAGAGGCCCATAATGTGGCTTGACTGTGGCCACCAGATTAGCCAGTTCGATGGCCATCCAGGGAGCAGCCCTTCTCTGTGCCATTCCGTTAGCTATAGTAGGCAATATGGTGCTCTGCAGCATGGTACCCCATGTGCAGGTGCTGCGCAGTGCAGCGCTGCCATTCCCTATCGCGCTGTTACCGAACAGCACGATAAAGGTGCACCTATGCCTGATGCATGGCGCCAAGGGGGCAAAGGTCGGGCACAGGGTCAAGGGTCCGTGACGCAAGGCCACGCACAGTGCCATTGGAGGACAATGCATGTAGTGCAATTGGCTGCCTGTGTGCCAGCGCCACAGTGGACTATCGGGCAGTTGGGCCATTGCACCTATGAAGGCCCATTGCCACAGCGTCATGTAGTGACCTTCACTATAGCGCCACTGGCACAATGGTGGCCATGCCTTGCATTGCCTACCGTGCACAGCACGTCATCAGTGCAGCAGACTCCTGTGTCAGCAACCTGGGCATGCACAGTGAGGTGTACTACGCATGCCACAGAACTGCGCCATTGGCTCAGCACGTTCAACACAATTGCACAAAGCGCAACAGCGTGATATTCAGATGTCATATGCAAATCATCCGATCAGCCATTCAATGGTGCAGCACTGCAATTTGCATCTAATTAAAGTTGCTCCTCACCTCATTTGCATATATTGTGCTATAAAGGTGCGACAATGTGCTGCAGTGGCCATAGTCGGTTACTGCAGTTTATTGGTGAGTTGCATGCTGTGTGGGAGTGTGGACTGTGGATTCAGGGACATGCATGGGACTGCACAGTCACAGGTAACAACTGCCATTCTTACAGGCTACATAATGACTGAGCACATTCTTGGAGAGGAGGACAACAGTGGTGGGAGGAGGAGAAGGAGGCCAAATTTCACTAAGGCAGAAACCGAGGCCCTTTTCGAGGCCTACCTGGCTCAGAAGCCACTGCTCAGTGGATGGTGGGGCACCACTCAGGCCCGTGCTGCTGCATGGGAGGAGGTGACACATGCCATGAACCTGCATGGGAGCCACCAGTGCTCCGTGCAGGAGTATAAGAAGAAGATGGGTACAGACAGGAGGAGGGTAAAGGAGAAGGTGGCTGCCATCAGGGCGGCACGTGCTGCAACAGGTGGGGGACAGCCGGAGGTGGTACAACTCACCCCAGTGGAGGACAGGCTTGCTGCAAGCATGCACAGAAGTGCCATAAAGGGAGTTTGGGGCGATGGCTTCCAGACGGGTGTGGACCATCTCTGCATGGTAAGTCATGGTCTGTCTGGGGGGGGCCAGGTAGGTCACACGAAGTAACATGACTTTGCTTTCCCTTACAGATCCTGAGCATCTGCATGGGTCAGCAGTGGTGGGCCTGTCCACTGCGGACAGTTGTACAGAGTCGGAGGTGGGACCATCCACCTCCACAGGTATGTGTGGATCTGTACGACAGTGGGGCCGTCTGGCTGTCCACACTGATGTCGTTGAGACAGGTGTGGAGGAAGCCCTGCCTGTGTCCCAGCATGCTGGCGTCCATGGATGCCAGCACACTGTGGCTGTGGCCGGGGCAGAGTCCAGCACCAGTGATGATGACACAACCATCATGGACAGTGACACGTGTGTGCCACAGGATGGACACAGAACAGGGCAATTCACACCCATGGCTGTGGCTGGTGCCACCATGGGGGCCTGCATGTCAGCACAATCCCAGGCTGTGCCTGTCAGCACCAGTGGGGCAGCACTGGTGTCCGTTCAGGACAGTGGGACTGTTGCAGCCACTGCAGTGGCACCACTGAGCCTTGGGGTGCGGCAGCCGGAGGGGCAGCATCAGCAGTCGCCCACCGGGCCTGGGTTTACAGGGTTCAGTGGTGGCATCTGTGCACCGCCTGTGGACATGCCCAGACCTGGTCCTGGTGTGCAGCACCCACCCTCAAGGGGTGCTGAACATCAGGCCCTTACACACCCTGAGGGACAGGATGCCGAGGAGGCCAATGACCTCTTGGACGAGACCACCCACCTACTGCAAGCATCGGTCCAGCAGCAGATGCATCTTGTGATGTCCATGGAAGCACTGTGTGTGGCTCTGGAATGGGCAGAGCAGCATCGCAGCATGGATACCGAATGGATCCTGGCACGGATGGACCATTTGTGGGAGGATGTGACCACTGCCATTGACAGGCATGCACAGGCGTTCATTGCTGTCATGACCACAATGGGCACATAGTCAGGTGCTCATGCATCACAGACACCACGCAGTGCACTCTCCAACCCCATTCCTGGCGTCATGCGACTCCCACTCTGTCGACCCCGGGTTCAGCTGTGGGCATCCTGAGCACTCCTGGTGCAGGCATGTTTGATGTGCTGCAGACCCCTGCATGGGCACAGTCACGTTCATGCAGTGGAACCCCTGGGGGACCATCGGTGCCACCCAATGAGGCCAGTGGTCAGCCTGGCAGTGCTGGCGGGTCTCGGCGGGGCCACCCACTCATCCGTGGTGGCCGTGGCACTGTGTCATGAGACTGACCTGTCTCCCAGATGGCTACTGTCTGGTGCTGCCCTGTGTGCATTGTGTGTTTCAGTGGGCAGTGCATGGGTGGGTACCCGGCACTGCATGCAGACACACAGTCCACCTGCACACACTCCCAGCTGCTGTCCACAGTTACATGTGCATGATGATGCCTGCATTGCACTGTACACCAAAGTGCAATGGTGTCCAGCATCTGACACACACACATGGACAGGCAGTGGGCGTGGTGGCCTGTGGACATGTGTGTTGCTAGGGTGTGCGTTCTGGGTCAGTGTGACTTCTGGCCTCTGTGCACATTTGTTGCATTGTGTGTGTGCATGTGTGTGTGTGCGTGTGTGTCCTTCAGCATGGCATGTTAATCCTCACCCATCCCTGGCTGTGTGTGTGCCTCTGTGCCCTGCCACTTCCCTTGACGGCATGCACCCCCAGTGTGGGTTCCTGCGTGTTTGTGGGTTGTGCCTTGGCCACTGGTGGTTGCGCATGGCCCCATGACTTACCTGGGTTGGTTGAAGTGCTCCTCCATGATGGTGTCCCAGTGCAGCTGTGCCAGCCGGAGCAGTCGGGGTCCCGCCGGCCAAGGGGGGCTGCCCATCACCATCATCACTAGCATCCCCATCTCCCCCATAGCTGTCTCCCTCTTTGACCTGTACGGCTATCCCACATTCATTGGTCATGTTGTACAGGATGCAACAGGCCAGGAATATCCCACAGGCCTTTGAGGGGCTGTACTGTAGGTCACCGCCAGAGGTGTCCAGGCAATGGAAACTTGCCTTCAGCATCCCAAACACCAGCTCAATGACATTGTGTGTGGTGGCATGTGCCTCATTGTAGCATTGCTGCGATGGGGTCATGGGCCGCCGGTAGGGTGTGAGCAGCCAGGGATGGTGTGGGTATCCTCTGTCACCTGTGTGTAAAGGGTGGAGGTTAGTTTGTGATCAGCATTGCCCTGCCCCAAGCCATGTAGGCCACTACCCATGGCACCTCTGGCCATGCCCCCAGACCCTATATTTGTCCATTTGATTTGCATACTCACCCACTAGATGTCCAGTGGGGATGCCCCCACTCTCGAATCTGTGGCACAGTGCCAAATGGTGCCAGATGAATGAATCGTGTGCTCCCCCAGGGTGCGTGGCACAGACATTGATGATCGCCCCTGGCACATACACCACCTGGCAGTTGATGCTGGCATAGCCCTTGCGATTCATGTATCGGCCCCTCATGGCCAGGTGGTAGGTGATGGGTCACATGGGTGCAGCTCCATTGCCCTAGAATGCCAGACATATGTGCTACCCTGTGGAACTCCTGTATGTTTGCTGTGCGCTCTGCCACTGTGCTGGGGAAATGGATGTACTCCTCAGCATGTGGCAGCAGTGCGCTGAGGAATTGGGTGAGGTGGCGTGATGTGGCCAACTGGGTTATGCCTGTGGTGTCCCCAGTTGGTCTCTGGAAGGTACCCGTGGTGAGCAAGCACATGCAGGCTGTTACCTTGGTCTCCACTGACAGGGCATGGCTCCGTCGTGTCGGTGCCTGCATCACGTCACTGCACAGCTCACAGAGCCACCTCAGTATTGACCTGTTCAGGTGGTACCAGCCCACAATCTCAGTATCTGTGTACAGCTCAAAGCTGGTGCGGGCTTGGTACTGCCTGTTGGGGGCATACTGCCGATGGTCCCTTCCACGGCCATGTCCCCCTGCTGCCTGCCTTCTCATCCCCCTCATTACAGCCTCCATGTGGAAGGTGGCACTGGCCATGTCCCTGGCTTGCGTTCACCCACCCGGCTGCTGTTACTTTATTCCCCCCGCTGTCCTGGTTGCTACCTTCCCTGCACTGGGTACACCTGCCTGTGCTGGCCTCTGAGCTGTGTGGCTCCCCACACCTTCCCTGTGCCTGTCTGTTGCTGTGGCCTTTCCCTGGCCTGCCCTGTTCCTGCCACTTGCCCTGTCTGTGTGTCTCTGCCTCTGACACATGTGGCTTCCCTGTAGCATTCTTGCACCTCTTCCTTGCTCCTTTTTATTTTTGGCTCCTTTTCTCTATGGCACAACCTCCGCTTGCTCCACTGTCGCGCATTGCACAAGTCTTTGAATATCACACTGCGCCATTTATGCATGGTCCCTCCCCCTTTGGTTGTGCATGCCTTCATTATCATTGCGCTGTTGCTCAGCATGATTTCGAGGGTGCAACTGACTCCTGCTGAATATCGCAGAATGGCGCAAATTTGGACTTGCTCAGGTGCAACCCTATTATGCATGGCTCAACTCTTTTGAATATCTGGGCCATACTCTACAAATAACAATTGCATATAGAGATCTGAAGTAAGTGGTGTTTCATCTTCATCTTAAAATTATGAAGGGAGGGAGCCTGATGAATAAAAATAGGTAATGCATTCCAGTATATTGGACTACCACTGAGAATGCATGTGTTCCAATTTTAAGCCTTTCTTTAACAACATTCAAATAGATGACATTTGATAGTCTAAGACTGGGCAACATAGATGTAGTTGAAACTAAACCTGACAAAGGAAATAAGGATTTATAATGAAAACATTTGAATATGATACTACTCAAAAAATACTCAGTCCTTAAAAGACGAAACAGCCAATCCAAAGATGAATATAGAACACAATGATGTGTGTGAGCTGGAGCTGCAGGAACAAATCTACAAATATTATTGTAGGCCACCGTCAATGCATGCAATTCTTTCAAACCCAAATTTAAATATAAAATTGATGCATAATCAAAGTGTGGGAGAAGTGACACAACAGCAATGACCTTTTGTGTCTCCACTGTAAAATACGATCTAAACTTGTACAATAAACTTAATCTTTGATTAATGGTTCTAACAACAGACAGTACTTGGGGGAAAAAAACTAAGCCCAGGGTCAAAAAGAACATCAAGAAATCTGACTTGATCAGCTTGTTCAATTGGCGACCCAAGCTGATCATACAGTACAAGCCTCGAAGCATCCCTGAGCATAGTTGGCATTCCAAAAAGCATCACCTTGTTTTTTTTTAATTTAACACCAAGTAATTACTCAAAAAACATGAGCAAATTTCTCCAAAGTCTTCCTCTAAGGAGTGGGTCAAGTCAGATACTGACTTGGACTGGGAAAAAATAATTAGGTCATCAGCATACATAACAGAATTACTAAAAAAACATAATTGAGGGAGCTGATTAATAAATAAAGAAAATAATAAGGGGCCCAATATGAACCCCGGAGGAACACCACAGGATATCTGAAACACATTTGAAGTGGCATTTCCAATTTGACATCAATTTGACAAATAGTCATCAATCCATAACCCTGCAGCTTCAGAAGAAACAATGTTCTTCAATTTAGAGCAAGTGAGACTGTGAATAGTTAAGTCAAATGCCTTGGTCAGGTCCATGAATACCACCCTGGTCAACTGCTCTCTATCAAACCCATGCAAGACGGCACCCATTAACCAGACCGAGGCAGTCCCTGTACCATGATATTGGTGAAAACAATAATGCTGGCCTGCCAACACATCAAAAGCTGTCAGATAATTATTAATCTGCCGAGCAACAACCTTCTCAAGCAATTTACTAAGGGGATTTAGAATGGAGATAGTCCGAAAATCATCCAAATTAACTACATTCTATTTTTTTGGAATTAGAACAATCCAGGCTTTCTTCCAATCTAACGGAAATTGACAGGTAACTAATGACAAATTAAAATATAACATAAAGGATTAATGATATTTGGCAATGCTAACTTCAAAAAACGTCCATCTAACCCACCCCCACAGTCTGAAAATTTGTCAAGAATGCTGTTAAGCTTCAACATTTCAGATTGACTAATCTCTTTGAACTTAAACATGGGCAAATTTAGCGAAGCATCTGCACATTCAGAACTATTCCCTCTAGACTGAGATACACTAGACCTAAAACTAGACAAATCAGAAAATTTATTATTTAACAAATCAACAATTTTCAGCGGATCAGTTACATCTACCTCATTTACGGTAACCTTCTGAATATTAGATCTAACATTAGAAGACATTAAATTATTAATTTTATCCCAAAATTTCTTGGGATTCTGCCAGTTGGGTTCAATCTGATTCTTATAGAAATCCTTTTTGATTTTCCTCACAGTACATGATACTAAATTCCTAAGCCTATGATAATTATTCATTGTAGCTATACTGGGGTGACTCTTATTTCCTGCCCAAGCTGAGTTGCTTTCCCTAATTAATTTTTTAATAACTGGAGAAAACCAGCCTTTTGGAATTACTCTATGTCTTAATGTTCGAATAGGGAACAAAGCATTTTGAATTGGAAGAAGTTGCTTACAAAAATAATCCAATGACAAATCAACATCAGGAATGTACTCCAAAACAGACCAGTCTATTAAAGATAAATGAAAATATAACTAATCAAAATTAACATTTCTAAATGGCCGAGTTTGAATTAGACAGGGAGGGGTCTGGGGTATTTGAAAATCATCACACAGAATGTTGCCATGTGGTTGCTCATGGAGTCAGCCAGAACACCAACCTTAGCCATCCTTCTTATACTGTTTGTTAAAATCCAATCTAATATTGAGTGGTTCAAAGTAATAGAATTTAAACGTGTAGGCTCGTTGATGCATTGAACTAACCCATGTGGTTGCAAAAAAGATTCCAACCCCAGCCTTTCCCTCGAAAGCCAATTCAAATTGATGTCCCCCAGAATAACCGTATCATATCTCTGCATATAAGGAACAAGCACCTCAAGATAGTTTTGCAAACCTTCTTGTCCACATTGAGGGGGATTATATAAACAGCCTACAATGACGAGTTTCTTCCCTCCCTGAGTAAACTGTAACAACAACCAATCAGTGGAATTCTTCAGTACAGCTTGACCCAAGAATGCTAACTTGTAAATAATCTTTGAAATAAACCAGGACACCCCCATCCCTCTTTTTAATTTTTCAATCAGCACAAACTAATTTAAATCCAGGAATACTACATGCACTATCGGGGACAAAGGGTTTTAACCATGTCTCTAAGAAAGCAACAACATCAGGTTTGTGGTAATCAATTAACTGTTCAATTTCAGCAATTTTAGGAATCAGACTCCACACATTCACACAAAGCATTTTAAGACCATGGCTATCTGCAAGAGGGGAAGTTTGAAAAATATCAAAGGAATCCGGCAAACTATTAAATGCCGGGGGCCCAGGGTTTTCCTCAGTATCACCTGTTCTAAGCAACAGCAAGCAAGTTTCAAACCATGACCAATCTTTCATAAGAAAGACCTAGTATGGTGCATAGAACAATGCCAATCCCAGTATCCAAAAATTCTGATTTCCATTCTGTTATGGAAAATTACATGCAAGGGTTCAATACTATTAACAAAATGCACCATTACATTAGACATGGCATAATCTCCCAATACAAACTATTCCCCCTCCAATTCAGTCCCTTTAATTAGTATCAAACTATCACTGCACATCAACCCATCCATTAACATGCAGACTCATAGGGTACAGACTCCTGAACATTTCATATTAGCTCCCTACACTTAACTTCTTATCATTACACTTTTAAATAATAACTACACACCCACTCCACTACCTCCCACAGACTCCCACTGACTCCCAACACTTGGCCGCATCTCGCTGCCACAAGCCGCCACTGTTAGATGTTGCCACGTCTATACAGTAGCTGGATTTTAAACCCCAGAAATCCCACCAGACTGGGTTGCCACCACCAATCGGCAGAAGGGAGTGCAGCTAGCTAAGGTATGGGATGGTGAGTGCGCACACATGGTTGCCGTAGCAACACACAACAGAACTCAGCTCTAAGTGAAGTAGCTGGGGACAATAACTTTCCAGTTAAATAGCCATATTTTAACTGAACCAGGAGGAAAATACGTGCAAAATAAGACAGTTCTTTAAATAAAGCAGGAGACAAATAAGTAGCAGCAAACAAACAGCAGGCAGTTATTCATTCAGAACAGTCCTCTTACGAAAAGCCCACAGTCACAGTAGCACTCCACACACTTCAGACACGGTAATAACAGCATTAAAAGTCAGCCAACAAAACAGCATAGTTCAGCATTTTAAAAATGAATCACAGATGGCTTCCTTCCTCAAAATTTTCCACATCCCACAGGGAGCTGATTCTAGCTGGTCTTCCTCTTCTCAGCTTGCATCCAAGTGGGAAATGTCATTAAGGGGTCATTATGGCAAATTACACTATGGGTTTTCCATAAATAAAAAATGAAACCCATTAATAATAAATAGAATAACAGATGGGCATCCACACTAGGTTGAAGACAGAAAACCAGCGTCTCCCTCAACTCCAAACAAAGCCAACATAGTGCTTGGTACCTAAAGCACAATCTCTCGGCTAGTTGCTAGCATCTGAAATTGGCAACCAATCCCCCTTCACCGCAACAAGCCAGGGCCCTCATACAGCCCTAGAGAAACCTAGAGAAACTAACCTAGCAAATAAAATATTCTGTACAGAGTAACCATGTAATATTTGTCTTATTGTAATGTTTGCCTAGTAAGTAATGTACAATTTGTCTCTAAGTGAGGTTCTGTTTGTATTGACGTGCAGCCTTTGCAAAGGAGTCTTTGACTCAAAGGATTGTAATTCTGAAATTTCAATAAATAAATAAATAAATAAAATGGTGCTGTAAATCCATCAAGGGATTCTTGTGACATCATAAACACTAAGTGCGCAGCTCGAAAGGTTTATGCAGTCACAGGAATCCTGAGATGGATTTACCAGCAACCATAACAGATGGATGACCATCTGCTAATTTTGTAATTTAAGCACTCTTTGTTTTTCTGCACTCAGTTTAAAACTGTTAAGTACATAACAAGCCAATTTACCAAAATCGCTTTGCCCATTCTGTTCACTGCTATAGATGTAACCCCTAGGTAGCACTATCCAAAGGGCTATTACCCCTGCCTGCTTGGCTAATAGCAGGTTAAGGGGCACGAGTTCTGAAATGGGTGCCTCCACCCAGAGGTCAGGGTTGGTAGTGGTTAAGCTAACCTGGGCACAGCCCTCCAGGACACTGTAACCCCCCATCTTTCCTTACTAGTGGCTGGAACAATACACAATAATCACTTTCACAATACCCCTGACACACCACACAAGTACCCACACTGTTTGCACTTACCACCAGGAATTTCCTCTGGCTTGGCCCTGGGGACCCCCTATAAAACAAGGGTATACACAGAAAATAACAGCAATACAGTACTCTTGCACAAACTGGAACCACAGTCAGGGTAACTGCAAAAAATAGTTAGATCTGATTTATTTAAGGGACTTGAACAAGGAAGGGGCATAATCAGGTTAATTTGCTTAAAGGCTGTATCAATCAAACAGTTATGCATGCACTTTAGGGTCCATAAACAGTCACACACCCTGGATACCCAAATGGAGAACGATGGGCTAGCCAGGAACGTTGCAGCTGGTTGGGGCCCTGTGATGGAAGAAAACAACATGCACAACACACACTATTTATAATCCAGAGCTGGAGGGCTCAGTTTGTGAAAAGAAAACAACAAGACAATCAGATGACACACTTTTAGATTAGGCTGTTGTTGCAAGGAGCTACCCTGATGATTACTCACGATAACCACGACTGGACACAGGCTGGACAAAAATTGAGACAGCAGGTGATCAATCTGGAGTGCCAGGAGAAGCAGGACCCACACGAATCGTCATTTCTGTTCAAGCGTGGAGCAGGGGGCTAATCCCCAGGCAGGTCTCTTGTTGATGGCTTTCTCTGTGCAGTGGGTAGTCTGGCTGGGCCAGTGTGGCAAGGACCCAGCCAAATGGAGACAAATTTGGATACAGTCCATTTTGGGCTAGATACAGCTTCCAGCAAGCAGAACACAGTTCACACAGTGGGGAACCGAATCATGACCCACTTTCAATACACAGCACATTTGCATGTAAAAAAATTCTACTGTACCAGGCAAACCACTATCCGGTCATGATCGCAGAGTCTCTGCACAAACTGGGGATTCAAAAGCAGCAGGAAATCCTGACAGGCCGATCCCATTCAGCAAAATCTTTGGTCTTCTTCGGGTATGAGCCTGGTAAAAAATCAGTAACTTACTTCGTTCTCACAAACTTGGATTTAGTCCGAAATAATTCTCTTCTCACCCTCTCAGGGGCAGCAGGCAGACATGCAGGCCACAACTCAGCCCTTTCACAGTTCTCCCATGCAAAACTACACATAACTCTTGCTCAAATCACTTGAGCTTTTACTTCTTCACTTCTCAGCCCAGAACTAACTGAAAATTGCAAGCAGTCTGGGAAATCCCACAAGATACAAAAGGTTTGGTTGGCTGGTCTGTCTGTCTGTAAGTCACAACAAAGGCTCCCCCTTCAGGTGCAAAAAGACATCAAAAGCCCAAAACTACAATTCCTGCAGATTTTGATTCAAGACAGCTCCTGTAGTCTGGCTCCATTTTAGGTCCCACCAGTACTGATTGGTCCAATTCGGCAGTCCAGGGCCAAGATAGTGGAGATAAACAAAACAGTCCTTGCTGCAAAGAAGGCAGGTTAGACAAATTACATTATTATTATCGCTGTAAATGATTTTCAGCAAATAGCTAAATCTTTCAACAGAACTCCCTCTCAAATTATTTATGACTGCAATCCAGGCAGCTCTTAAAGAGATAGTACACAGAGGCTATGCAGGCACTCTCTGGCAATCACATTTAAACTGCTAAAATGCAGAACACCAGCCTGGCAGTGAGCATTAAAGCAAGATCAAGAAAGACTTTTTAGGAACACCCATTTGTAGGGGGGTTACACCCTTCCCTGCCTGGAGAAAACTTGGCATCTGCGTCAAGTCTGTACCATCGTACATCAGTTAACGTAAATTTATTACTTAACTATACATATTCACTACATTTCCCAATACTTAGTCCATTCTGACAATACATTAGGCATATTTCACACAAGTCAGTTGAACATTACTATATTAAATCACGTAATAATTTCTTGTACATTAAACAGAGTAAAAGGGGGCCCTTCCCTATCAACTAACTTGGGGCTAGAGGGGGCAGGGGTACCAAGGTGAGAGGGAAAGACAAGTAACCTGGAACTGGCTATCAAGCTCAATTTGAGCAGTGAGCTTGGTGAGACATAAAAACCTTTGTGCACCACATTGAGAGGCAAATCCACTGGCCTCCCAGGAGAATCATAACTGAGGCATACTACTGGCTTGACAGCTCTGCCAGTCTTTCTGAGGGGGACAACTACAGTCTCTGTACTCTCAGCACTGGTCTGGGGACTCTCATCACTTGTGAGGGGTGTCTCTGCCTGGGTGGGAGCGTCCAAACTTGGGGCACTGTCTGCTCCTTGCTCTGCAGGCTCTGTTTCTACAACACTTGACTCATTTTGCAAAGGCTCAGGCAAAATCTAGCTTTGAGGCATTGAAGGGGGGTAGCCAGCACTCTCATAGTGTTCTTCAAGTTCTGGTATGTCACCAGAAAGACTCAAACCCTCAGCCCCTTCTTCAGGCAAACATACAGTTCCACAATACACAGAGTCTCAACATCTTCAGATGTGATACTTTGCACTTCACTTTCAGGGAGCATTGGCTCCATGGACACAGCTGGGGGGTTAGGCAGTCCAGAAGGCCCAGCTTCATCCCCCCAATTATTGGAGAGATCAGTTTTTACAACCTTTGAGTCAAGGACTCATTTACAATTAATCATGGGGTTACCTCGAAATAGTTGACTCAGTTCATAAGAGGGGTAATAGGCATAGTCACACTCACTTTTGTCAGAAGTGGACTGAGAGTCACTATCATTCTGGGCCTGCTGTGGAGGAAATCTTAAATCTGTGACCAATGGGGTAGTTTGACTCTGTCGCATTCTTGCAGCAGCACCAGTCACCAGCCCAAGGGGCTCAATTTCTGGGGGTTCAGCCTCAATCATGACTTGGTCGATAGGTAGCAAGTGGTTACAGTGCATGGTCTTGACAGCTTTGGAGTTGTTCTTTGAGCGCACCTTGTACACAGGTTGTACAAATTGCAGTGTCAGTGGCTCAGTAGGTAGCACACTCACCTCTGAGGCCAGGAGATCAGAGGGCTGTGGGTTCAGTTCCCACATCTGGCACTTGGGTTACTATCCCAGTACCAACACTGTAGTGCAGCATGAGAGGGGTGCTGCACTTCTGAGGTGCCATCTTTCAGATGAGACATTAAACCAAGGTCTCATCTGCCTGGATTGCTGGTAGTTCAGGTGGATGTTTAAGATCCCATGGCACTTATCGAAAAGAGTAGGGGAAAATTTTATTGAAAATAAAATGAACAGAAACTATAACAAGAACATTTTAGAACAAACGATACATACAGAAAAAAAACAATCAGTTGTTCTGTAACTAAAACAAAGTCTATACTTTGAAAACACATCAGCCAATTTTATGTTTCATAAAAGGTAAATTCAACCAACAAAGTTTCCATATACCTTCATTCATGTGTTGTTGTTCAAAATAACACTGCTTACATAGTGCATTTTCAATAATTAGGATACCAGTAACTGGGTCTCGATAGACTTGCTGCAACACCAGTTTATATCTGACTTGCCAAAGAATAAATTTGATAAAAGGTAAGTCTCACCATGTCCCCTTGCAAAGCGAGGTCTACCACCTACTATTTCAGAATACGTAAGATTTTTCCAATAAGGTTGATTCCATCTAGTAGCCAAAATGCTCCACACTTGTTGTACAAACGGGCATGAAAGTAAAAAATGCTGCATAGTTTCAATCGTCTCAATGTAGGCCTGTCTAGGACAACAACGTTCTTCATATTTTTTATGTTTTGCATTGCCTTTCACATTTAAATGTCCTTGAGCACTCAGCCATGTAACATCCCATATTCTAGGTGCTAGTCTAGGATCCCACAAGGTATCAATTACATGCATTCTAAATTGAGGCTCCACATCATGAAATTCCACTTGAAACTCAGGAATACCTTGTTGGATAGCCTTATACATGACTTTGTTTGATGTTGAAGTAAGGACCCTTAAGGATACTTTCCTTAATTTTAATTTCCCCAGAGCAGGCCTAAAATATACACAAGGAGTTTTAACCTGGGCAAGCAGAATTCCCTGCTGTTTCCATTTGGAATATACAGGTCCCAACCAGCGGTCAGTGAAGGGGAGCCATATAGCTAGTTGAGGTTTTGTCATATCCAATAAATTATGATAAAATAAAATAGTAAACAGGAAAAGAATAGGATTAGTCAAATTCAAACCCCCTTTATCTATAGGAAGATACAGTACCTATCTCTTTATTGGATTCAACCTACACCCTCAGATGATCTAAAAAACCAAACCTAACACATATGATTCCAGATGCCGCGGTAATGGATATATAGCACTGAGATACAGGAAGATTGGCAACAGATGTGTTTTAACTAGCATAACTTTCTTTTTTTTCACTAGATTCCATGACTTCCAAATATTTACTTTAACAGCTGCTTCCTCCAATTTTCTCAACCAGTTAAACACACTATTATCCTCCTTCCCATACCAAATGCCCAAATATTGGAATGGCATGTGCGATACTGTAATACCATGCCAGTCTGTGGTGCCCTGATGTGACCTTCCCAAGGGATAAATTATACTTTTTTGTTTATTCAAACTAGCACCAGTAGATTTAGCAAAATCATGCAATAAGTTCAACACCCTCAGACCTGACTGTTCATCTGCTACTACAACACAAATATCATCCGCATAAGCAGTAACTCGAATTTTTACCTCCCCCCCAGTGGTAGAAGCCCCTTTACATGAAAATCTTGCTGGATAACCCTTAACAAAGGATCCAAACAACACACATACAAAAGGGGACTTAAGGGGCATCCCTGTCTTATCTCCCTAGAGATTTTTATGTATTTCCCTAAATGACCATTAACCAGAGGGATAGCATTAGCATGGGAATACAAAGTAGTGATCCACCTAACAAATGTCTCAGGGATCCCATAGGACTGTAACACAAGAGAAATGTAAGAATGTGGAACATGGTCAAAAGCCTTTTCTTGGTCCAAAGACATTATAAATCCTTGTAAAAGTTCCTCTTTACCCTGTTCTACCAGTTCCCTTATTAATAATAAATTGTGTTGTATAGTACGACCTGGTATAGTACAAGTTTGAGCCAATGAGAGTAGATATGGCGTTAACGGCAACAAACAAGGATGTAGACGTTTCATTAAATTTTGTAGTCTGTATTTAATAAACTTAAAGATCTCCAATTGTCCAAACATGTTCTCTCTCCCTTCTTGTACACCATAGTATGTACTGCAATACAAAAATGGAAATCTACTTCTAAAGTCAGTAATACCCAATTAAATACAACTTTTAATATTTGAACCATCAAATCTTTAAATGTATGATAAAATTCGGTAGGCAAACTGTCTATACCAGGTGCTGTATTTATTTTGAGACTAGTGATGACTTGATTAAGCTCTTGTTCAGTAATGGGCTCCATCAAGTGCTATACCTGATCATCTGATAGTGAAGGAACTACAATGGATGAAAACATATGTTTTGTCTGCTCACCACCCAATAAAGAAGAGGTGTACTTTGACTCCAGATAGTGTGAGACTGTGTTCAAAATACCAGACCCACCTGAAACCATCTCACCAGTGTCTGTAGTAACAGCAGACATAAAACATACATTTGCTGTCTGGGTATTAAGCTGAAAGGGATCTCCCAGTCCTGTTCTCCCCCGAGTGCAAAATTTATGTTCGTATAACAATGTTTTGGCCCTGTCATATTATAACAAGAACATCTCCTTTTTAATATTAAGAGCCTGTTCTGAGAAAGGGATATGTAACAAATTGATAGTTGAATACATTTTTTTTCAGCTGCATACGTAGCTGCAAATACTGTCGATACTGTCCCTGACACTGTTTAACTGAGTGTTTTTGAAACATACATCTCAGACCTGTTTTAGTGAGTTCCCACCAGCTGCTTCTGTTGTTCATCAACCCTGCCATGGACATGTGAGCTCTAAGGTAATCTTGTATTTGGGTCTGCAGATGTTTATCAGACAAAAGTGCCATATTCAACTTCCAGTACCCTTTCCCATACCGAGGCCCATGAACTGCTCCCAAAGTGACTATCAAAATAGCATGGTCAGAAATTTCCATCGGAAGCATTGTCACTTTTTTCACTCCAATATTAGCTTTGATAAATAAAAAATCTATTCTCGTGGACAGGAAGCCACGAAAATATGTTTGCCCACCAAGCTTGTGTACCCTTCTATAGGCATCAATCATTTGACTTTGGGATAATAATTGGAGAAGACAGTTAGTGTCACTATACACCTTTGTTGTCTTCACACCTCTATCCTCTATATTAATAACACAATTAAAGTCCCCCCAAAATAACTAATTTGGTAGTGAATAAATAGGGTTTAATCATCCCAAACAATTCCGTCCTCCCTTTCTTAGTAAGAGGGGCATAAATATTAATTAATCCCAAAGACATATTCTCACATGTGAAGTCAACTATCAAAGCTCTCCCCAGAAACACCTCGAACAATCTGGAAATACAGAAAAAAAATTCCCTTTAAATAGAATGCCCACACCCTCACATAGGAGAAAAAGGAAGGCCCCAACACCATAGTTTTTGTGCAGCATTAATTAAAAAGGTAGTATTCAGCCTTGTATCTTGCAAAAGAAATATATCACATTCCATGTCTTTTAACCTTGTTAGGGCAAACAAATGTCTCTTAGGATTTTTTATGCTATTAACATTAATGGTTGAAATTCTCAGCCTAGGAAAGAAAGCAGTTAACATGGAAATATGTTATAGAATCAAGGTGACTTCTTAACCCTGGTACTTCTACAGACATGGGTTCTATAGTGGGGGGGCATCACTGACTTGAGAGCACTGCTCATTATCGATGCCCTGCAGGGGGCAGGCCTTAGACAGCTAGTGGTGGAACCCACTCGGGAGGGAGCAATACTAGACCTGGTACCTATCAAATGGAGAGAGGATCACAAATTTAGAAGTCAGTAGACATCTGGGAACAAGCAACCACTGCACAGTGTGCTTCACAATGAGCACAACCATGGAGATAAGCCATACAAAAACAAGAATACTGGACTTTAGAAGGGCTGACTTTGGCAAAATGGGTGAATACCTGAAAAATGCACTAGCAAATGACCAAAAAATAGGGGTGGAAGAACAATAGAGAAAAATCAAAACTGCCATCATAGAGGCAACAAGCCTTTGTGTGAAACAAATAAAAACAAAGTGGAGTAAAAAAACACTATGGTTCTCAAAAGAGGTGACAGGGAAGGTTAAGGGGAAAAAGGCTGCATTCAAAAAGTATAAGGAATCACAGAAGGAGCACAACAGGGAACTGTATCAATTAAAGCAGAAAGAAGTGGGGAAGGCAGTCAGACTAGTAAAGGCCCAAACTGAGATAAAAATAGCCAACTCGGTTAAGAAGGGGGATAAAACCATTTATAGGTACATTAGGGAGCATAGAAAGGTTAAGGGAGGGATAGTGAAGATTAATAAAGGAGAGGGAAGGTGGGCAGAGGGAGACAGTGAAAAGGCAGAGATACTGAATGAATACTTTTGCTCAGTATTCACAAAAGAAGATGAGGAGGAGTTACCTAAACCAGCAATAGAAGCACTCTGGGTAGGGGGGTTGACACCAGTCCATTCACAGAAGAAAGAGTCCTGAAAGAACTTCTAAAACTCAAGGTGGACAAAGCAATGGGGCTTGATGGGATTCACCCCAGAATCCTAAAATAACTAAGGGAGGACCTAGTGACACCACTGACCATGTTTTTTTTAACAGTTCATGGCAGGATGGGGCAGTACCTGAGGACTGGAGGAGGGCAGATGTGATTCCCCTTCACAAAAGTAGGAGCAAGGCAGAAGTAGGAAACTACAGACCTATAAGTTTGACCTCAATGGTAGGGAAAATGATGGAATCACTTCTGAAAGAAAGAATTGTTGAGTACCTAGAGGCCAGTGGAGCACAGGATCCAAAACAGCATGGATTTACAGCAGGAAGGTCATGTCAGACAAATCTAATTGATTTCTTTGACTGGGTGACCAAAGTAATAGACCAGGGAGGGGCTGTGGACATGGCCTACCTAGACTTTAGCAAGGCATTTGACACAGTCCCGCACAAAAAGATTAATAATCAAGTTAGCTAGCCTGGGAGTGGGTCCCAGGGTGGTAGCCTGGGTAGCAAACTGGCTGCACAACAGGACACAGAAGGTAATAGTGAATGGAACAAATTCCAAAGAAAGGGAAGTTACTAGTGGAGTACCTCAGGGCTCAGTACTGGGTCCAGTCCTCTTTAACGTCTTTATAGGTGACATTGCAGAGGGTCTAGAGGGAAAGGTATGCCTCTTTGCAGATGACACAAAGATCTGTAACAGAGTTGATACACAAGGGGAGTAGAAAAGATGAGAAGGGACTTGGCAAGGTTGGAGGAATGGTCAGACATATGGCAACTTAGATTCAATGCAAAGAAGGGCAAAGTAATGCACCTGGGAAACAAAAACCCAGGAGAAGAGTACACAATAGCAGGGGAGGTACTAACAACAACAAAAATGGAAAGGGACTTGGGGTAGTCATATCAGATGACCTAAAGGTGGGTAAGTAATGTGAAAAGTCGGTAAGGAGAGCCAGGGGGATACTGGGATGCATAGGAAGGGGCATCACAAGTAGGAAAAGGGAAGTGGTTATCCCTCTGTACAGACAGTTGGTGACACCCCATCTGGAGTACTGTGTGCAGTTTTGGAGACCTCGTCAGTGCAAGAACATAGACAAGATGGAAGCAGTCCAGAGGAGGGCAACTAAAATGGTGCAGGGTCTGCAGCAGAAACCATATGAAGAGAGACTGAGAGAGCTTAATGTGTATACTCTTGATGAAAGGAGGGTCGGGGGGACATGATAGAAATGTTCAAGTACCTCAAGGGAATCAACAAAGTCCAGGAGGGTAGCATCTTTCAGAAAAAGAGATGTGTAAGAACAAGGGGGCACAATTTAAAGAATAGAAGGGGGACGGCTCAGGGGTAATGTGAGGATTTTTTTTTCACAGAGAGAGTGGTCGATGGCTTTCTCTGTGCAGATGGTAGTCTAGCTGGGCCACTGTGGCAAGGACCCAGCCAAATGGAGACAAATTCGGATACAGTCCATTTTGGGTTGGATACAGCTTCCAGCAAGCAGAACACAGTTCACACAGTGGGGAGCCAAAGCATGACCCACTTTCAATACACAGCACATTCACATGTAAGGAAATTCCACTGTACCAGGCAAACCGCTCTCCGTTCACGATCGCAGGGTCGCTGCACAAACCGGGGATTCAAAAGCAGCTGAAAATCCTGACAGGCCAATCCCATTCAGCAAAATCTTTGGTCTTCTTCAGGTATGAGCCTGGTAAAAAATCAGTGGCTTACTTTGTTCTCACAAACTTGGATTTAGTCCAAAATAATTCTCTTCTCTCCCTCTCAGGGGCAGCAGGCAGACATGCAAGCCACAACTCAGCCCTTTCACAGTTCTCCTATGCAAAACTACACAGAACTGTTGCCCAAATCACTTGGGCTGTTACATCTTCACTTCTCAGCTCAGAACTAACTGAAAATTGCAAGCAGTCTGGGAAATCCCACAAGATACAAAAGGTTTGATTGGCTGATCTGTCTGTCAGTCACAACAAAGGCCCCCCTTCAGGTGCAAAACGGCGCCAAAAGTCCAAAACTACAATTCCTACAGATGTTGACTTCAGATAGCTCCTGAAGTCCAGCGCCATTTTGAGTTCCACCAGTACTGATTGGTCCAATTCACAGTCCAGGACCAAGATAGTGGAGATAAACAAAACAGTCCTTGCTGCAAAGAAGGCAGGCTAGACAAACTACATTATCATTATCATTCTAAATGATTTTCAGCAAATAGTTATATCTTTCAACAGAGCTGCCTCTCAGATTACTTATGATTGCAATCCAGGCAGCTCTTAAAGAGACAGTACACAGAGGCTATGCAGGCACTCTCTGGCAATCACATTTAAACTGCTAAAATGCAGGACACCAGCCTTGCAGTGAGCATTTAGGCAAGCTCAAGGAAGACTTTTTGGGAGCCCCCATTTGTAAGGGGGTTGCACCGACATTCAGGAAATGGAACTAGTTTCTGATGTGTCACCTCCCCTCTATCCCATAGTCCAGATAGACTGATGGACTGTATTTCTGTTTTCTTGCTCTACCACTAATTGTAGCCTGGCTTCACTCATACTTTCTGACAAAACTCCCATCATATCAGCTGTTGGAGCTGCTCCTGTCCCTTGTAAGGTGAAGTTTGAAAGCCTTGACAGGAGTGACCTCCGACAATAGCTGAGCATGAGCTGCTTTGATGTTCCATTCTGTAATACAATCATTTTGACATCAGATCAATGGTATTACAGGTTCTATGTCATAGTGACAATTGCCGGAAGGCAATCGTCATTATGGCAAGAGTACACCCCCAATGCACAGTAAAACAGCGCCAGGGACTTAGACTTTAAATGTTAATGTGGGGGGCTGCACCCCACCTTCTTGCCTGTTTGCTAGTGCTTTTCTGAGGCACTCTCCCATTTTGACAAAATCAGCCCTCCTGAAGTCCAGTACCTTCACTTTTGTATGGCTTGACTCTATAGCTAAGTTTATCGTGAACCACACTGTTTGGTGGGCGTTTGTTCTCAGATGGCTACCTGCTTCAAGATCAGAGATCCTTTCTCCATCCCCATTTGAAAGCACCAGGTCTAAGACTGCTCCCTCATGAGTGGGTTCCAAAACTAGCTGTTTGAGACATGCCCCCTGTAGAGCATCGAGACTGGACCTGCTCTTGGATGTGGCTGCAGTAAAGGTGCTTCATTTAACATCTGTAATATTCAGGTCCCCCATCAGCAATATCTCCCCTTTCTCTGCCATCCCAAGGATGCCTTCTATCATTTCCTTATCCATTTCTTCCCCCTGAGATGGGGGTCTGTATACAACCCCTATGTGGATTGTGGTGCCATTTCCAGTCTCCAGAGCAACCCACAGTGCCTCCTCTCCTCCCTGTTTACCCTTTAGTTCTGTTGCTTTGATCCCTTCCCTTACATAGGCAGCTACTCCTCCTCCTCCTCTTCTTCCCTCCCTGTCCCTCCTGTTGATTGTGTACCCTGGTATGTTGACATCCCAGTCATGGTTCTCTGTGTACCATGTTTCTGTGACTGCCACAATATCCAGGCATCCCTCTTCCATCAAGGCCACCATTTTGGGGAGCTTTTTACCTAGTCTTTGGGCATTGGTACTCATTATCCTCCATATTTTATGGCTTTATTTCTTTTTGGCCCCATCCCTGTCCTTACTGCCTTTGTCTTTTTCTCCATTTACCCCTGCCCTTCTCCCTATCAACTACTCTATCTTGGTGTTTACCTCACTACCTACCCTGATTTTTGGGGGGGCTAGGATTTCCCTTCTCCTATTCAATGCCTCCCCCCTTGGCTAGTTTAAATGCTTGCCAATGAAGCATTTAAACCTATCACCAAGGATCCTGATTCTCTTCCTGGATAGATGCAGATCATCACACCTGAATGGGCTTGCATCCCTCCTGGTGGAGCCCCAGTCCCCAATGAAGCCAAATCCCTGAGCTCTGCACCAGTTTTTCAACCACTGATTGAATCCCATGATGTGGAGTTCCCTGGCCCCATCCATGCCATATACAGGTAGCACTTCTGAGAAAGTTACCGTGTGTGCTACCTGTCTAAGGCCCCTCCCCAACTCCACAAACTCCTGTTGAACTGCTCTGATCCCATTCTCAGCCAGGTCATTCGTCCCTAGGTGGATATTGACATCCAGTTCACTCTCCCTTGTAGCTGCTCCCATGATCCTGAGGATTCATTTCCTGTCCCTCCAAGCCATGGTGCTGGACAGGCACCTTACCTCCCGTTCCCCTCCTTCCCCTAGTTCTACCTCCCTAACAACTGAGTCCCCCACCAGGAGTTGTTTCCTTCCCCTGTGGGGTCCTTTGCCACCCTCCTATGGGTCTCCATTGTGGAGGTTCCCAGCATCCTCCTTGATCTCCACTGCAGATGCCTCCATAGAGGAACCATGCTCTGACAGAGTGGCAAATGAACTGTAGATAGGCACAACTGGAGAGATGCACCTCTGTTCCACCATCCTCACCCTCCCTGAGCCCACCTATGTCCTCCAGAAATAACCAACTACAACTCTGGCCCTCCATGCCAGGGAGTGCCTTCCTTCCTTTCAGACACCTATTTAACAGAGGTTAAGTAACAGGTCTAGTCACAAATGACTGCAAATCTCTCCCAGCTACAGTTCCTCCCTGGCAAATTAAAGTTAAACTAAGAAAAGTCAATCCCAAAAACAGAATCAATACTAGTTACTAGTTACTTACACAGGTCCAAAGAGTAATAATTCAATTCAGTGTAGTCTAGAAAATAACCTCCTTTCTATAAGGAAGCTTTGACATTTTCCTCCAGCCCTTCTGCAATGTTATTAATGAAGACATTGAACAAGACTGGCCCCAGGACTGAGCCCTCAGGTACCCTACTGGTCACCCCCTCCCAGACTGCACCCCATTTACCACCACTCTCTGCCTCCTGTCTGTTAGCCAGTTTCTAACCCAGTTTACCACCCTGTCCCCCATGCCCAATTTACCCAGTTTCTTTATCAGCCTCCTATGTGGGACGGTGTCAAATGCTTTGCTGAAATCAAGGTAAGTGACATCCACTGCCCCACCCTGATTTACTTCCTTTGTCACCCAGTCGAAGAAATCAACCAGACTTGTCTGACCTGACCTCCCCACTGTAAATCCATGTTGCCTATGGTCCTGGGATCAGAAGGCTTATAGATGTCCCTCTATCCTTTCTTTAAGTAATGTCTCCATGATCTTCCCCACTACTGAGGTGAGGCTGACTGGTCTACAGTTCCCCACCTCTTCCCTGCTGCCAGATTTGTGTAGAGGGACAACATGTGCCCTCCTCCAGTCCTCTGGCACCACCCCTGTGTCGACTGACTCAGTGAACATGGCTGCCAGAGGTTCTGCTATCTCCCTCAAAGTTCTCTTAATATTCTTTGGTGTATGCCACCTGGTCCCATTGCTTTGTCCACCTTCAAGTAAGTAACCTGATGCAGGACTCTTTACCCTCCAAATGGACTTTTGAGTAGCTCTTCACCCCTTGGCAATTGGTGTACTGCTCTGGCCCTTACTCCTCCCCTTGTCCTGTGAATACTGAACAGAAATATTTGTTCAGTATTTCTTTTTCATGTCACCCTGCTTGCATTCCCCTCCATCTCCATTGAGCTTTGCAATCTGGGTAAAAAATTGGCTGGACAACAGGATATAGATGGTAATAGTAAACAGAGTTCACTCTGAAGAAAGGGGTGTTACTAGTGGGGTACCACAGGGTTCAGGACTGGGACCAGTCCTCTTTAATGTCTTTATAAGTGACATTGCAGAGGGACTAGAAGGAAAAGTATGTCTCTTTGCAGACAACACAAAGATCTGCAACAGGGTTGTTACAGAAGGCGGGGTGAAAAGGATGCAACAGGACTTGGCAAGGTTGGAGGAATGGTCAAATGTATGGCAGCTTAGATTCAATGCAAAGAAGTGCAAAGTAATGCACCTGGGAAACAAAAACCCAGGGGAAGAGTACACAATGGGGGTGAGATACTAACAACAACAAAAATGGAAAGGAACCTATGGGTAGTCATATCAGATGACCTTAAAGTGGGCAAGCAATGTGAGAAGGAAGTAAGGAGGGCTGGTGGGATACTGGGACGCATAGGGAGAGGCATCACCAGTAGAATACACAAAGTTGTTATCCCTCTGTACAGACAGTTGGTGAGACCCCATCTGAAGTACTGCATTCAGTTCTGGAGACCCCATCTCTGCAATGACATAGACAGGATGGCAGTTGTCCAGAGGAGGGCAACTAAAATGGTGCAGGGTGTGCACCAGAAGACATATGAAAAGAGATTAAAGAGCTTAATATGTACACCCTTGAGGAGAGGAGGGAGAGGTGAAACATGATAGAAACTTTCAGGTACATCAAAGGAATCAACAGAGTCCAAGAGGGAAATAGATGTGCAATAACAAGGGAGCACAATTTGAAGATAGAGGGGGGATGGCTCAGAGGTAATGTGAGAAAGTATTTTTTCACAGAGAGGGTTGTGGATACATGGAACAGCCTTCATGAGGAGGTAGTTGAGTCAAAAACAGTGGGTGAATTCAAGAATGCATGGGACAGACATAAGGCAACCTATATGATGTCACCTGTACTGATAGCTCATCCTTTATGATAGTTACCTCTTTCAGGTTCCTAGGTGTCCTGCTTGATGAAGCTCTCAGCTTTGATGACCACATTATGGCCACATGCAAGGCGGTAAATATGAAACTTGGCACTGCTTACAGGACAAGTTGTATGCTCACTCCCTCAGCCAGGCTGGCCATAGCTAGGGGCATCCTCCTTCCCTCTCTGACATATGGTGCAGTTACTTATATAAATGCTTCAAAAAGCACCCTAAGAAAATGGGACACCACATACAATAACATTTGTTAATATGCCTTGGCCTCCCCTCAACTAAAGCACCACTGTTCACTATACGCTGACCTATACTGGCCCTCCCCATCAGCCTACAAACATATTGCCTTTCGGTCTCTGCTTGATGATATTATTAGATCCAACCTACCCTCCTCCCTGGCCTCCATGATGGTGCCACAGTCCTCCTACTATGGCCTCCGCTCAAACGAGCTGTCACTTCTTTGTACTCCAAGGTGCAGAACATAGAAAGGAACCCTTGCTTTCTCTAGCTTTGCACCAAGATACTGGAACTCACTTCCAGTTGAAGTTCGCTCTGCACCCACTCATGCTGCCTTGAAAAGATTGCATTACACCTATGTCATCAACTGTAACCAATGCATTTGCTTTAACCATCCTTAGGTCATCACAACCCCCCTTCCTTTGCTATCCCCTTTAAGCCAAAGCCATTTTATCGACTACAGCACTTTACATTAGACTGTTTATGGCAACCCCTATACAATCTTATGGTCTTGTGCAGTGTGACCATTGCATCCAGGAAAGATGGTACTCATTACTGACTGTATATTTCTTTCATCTTTATTACTTATTTGTATTTTTGTGTGTTTGTTCCCTTGTCACTGACAAGATGTGTCTTCACCTGTTGTAATCCTGCCAGATTGTATTTTACTGTATGACAATTCCTTTATTGTTTGTAATCTCCCGGGTCACGCCTGAAAATAGTCATGTTGTGGCTATGGCACCCACCTGGTAAACAAAAACTAGCTAAATAAATACACTCATAAATTCTAGTGGGGTGGTAGGAGGAAGTAGGCTGTAGGTTAACTAGGATCTGCAGCTTATCCGTTAGGTAGGGAAATGGGCAGACTAGGTGGGCCAAGCGGTCCTTATCTGCTGTCATATTTTATATTTCTGTGTTTCCCCCTTGTTTTTCCTCCTTTCACTGATGTACCTGAAGAATGTCTTGTCCCCTTTCTCAACTCACTGTACTAAACCTTCCTGAGTCTGTGCCTTTGTTCTCCTTACTGCCTTTCCTACTTCCCTTAGACACTCTAGGCACTCCTCCCTGTCCTCCTCCCTTTGGGTCTCCTTATTTTTCCTGTACCCTTTCCTTTTTGCCCTGATCTTTACTGCCACCTGTCTCGAGAATCTACAGTGGCTTTCTCCTTCACTTGCCTTTGGATACCAATCTGATGCATTGGTTTCTTACTTCCAGTAAGGCTTCCTTTAGACACTTCCACTGTTCTTCCACTCCCCCTCCTGCCCCCGTTCTCTCCAGGACTCTTTTGATACCCCTCCCCTTTTCAGTGAAGTCAGCATTTTTGAAATCCAAAACCTTTGTCCTACTATGACTTGGGTGATTCTCTGTCCCTATGCTGAACAACACAATGTTGTGATCACTGGATCCCAGTTGCCCTTCTACCTGGACATATGCAGTTTGATCCCTGTTGGTCACTATTAAATCTAAAATTGCCCTGTCTCTGGTGGGATCAAGCATGAGCTGCCTAAGTCCAGCCTCCTGGAGTGAATCAAGTATGCCTCTGCTTCTGGCTGAAGTAGCTACACTGGTGTTCCAATACACATATGGCATATTGAAATCCCCCATCAGTAGAATGTCACCTTTCACTGCCATCTCATGTATTTCCTCCACTAGCTGAGGGATCAAAGACTCATCATTTGAGAAATAAGTTTTTGCTGATGTCACCTTATTTAATATGCCAACTGATAGGACATTATGTTTGTATTTTTTTTTTATATTCTAAATGGAGGAGCTAGATGACTCACAGAAGGGGTGTGGAGACACAGTTTAAACAAATACCTGTGTCTGAACTGTTTGAGATATACCATCTTGGGACTCTAGACAGACACAGCCGTCTGATATAACTTAAGCACTTACAGAGGTAATACATTAGATAGAAAAGATCTTAATGTATTTTGGTAGGAGTTTGTTATGCAGTTTTCCTTGTTTTTCTTTTAAGTGATTGTATACTTTTTGATATATTGCTCTGTGTTTACATTTTTTATATTTTTATCATCTTTTAGTAAAATCTTTATTTGAAAGATACTGCCTGGGTGTGTCTTACAAGTTCTTTTTGCATGTGATGTATATGTGGTTAAGTCTGACAGCTGCTCTCAAGGGCTTGATGGGGTTACTAAACTGAGAAAAGGTAAGAATATACCTAAGGTCTCTTATAGAGTTTTAAGGGTTCATTTTGGAAGCCTGACTTGGTGCCCCTGGCAAAGGATTGTACTGCAATCCCCGAAGAGGGTACGTATCTGAGCCTGTACATTTGAGTACGTTAGCATAAGGTTCACAGTTTGAATCCTCTCAGAACTTGAGACTAAAGGTGATTGAGACCCAAAAGCAGACAGGAGGGTTACCCTGTCTGTTATCTGTTCACAGTATTGTGCTCAGAGGTTGGCACTGTGGGATCACAGGGCCTGACCTGCTGAGTGCAGTTGTAACAGATTTGGTTAGCAGCGGTGCGATAAAATTTGGTAACACAAGCTTTAACTGTTCAGTGTGTCAGCTTAATACTGTACAGCTCTCTTGCAAAATAAGGCAGTGATTTATTTTTAAAAGAGAAAACAGAACTATATCATTTTGCTTACAGTCATGTTCCTACCTATTTTTTTTTCCAAAGTACAAGTTAGAGTATCCGTAGTTAGGGAAGAAAATGGCTTCCAACTACAGCGGGCACACTGCAGACTACTTGAGGCAGTTGTGCCAGGACAGAGGAGTCCTGCATGAGGGGAGAGTCACCAAACAGAACATCGTGGATGCCCTGATGGCAGCAGATGCCCAGAGCATCGAGTCACAGACTGTGACTGTAAAGAACCAAACCTTGGGCATGGGACAGCCAGCAGCCAATACAGTGTCCAGATCCAGTGAGGAGGGCAGCAGGGCCAGTGGAAGTGAAGGGCCACAGCAGCAGGGGAAGACCACCTGCAATCTGGAGCCAGAAGCAATCAGGCTGCAGATTGAGTTGCGCAGAATGGAATTGGTGTTCCAGAGAAAAGAGAAGTGCGAACAGCAAGCCGAAGAGGAGAAGAAGGACCATGAACAGTGAGAGGCAGACCATGAGGAGTGTGAGCACCAGAGGCAACATGAACTGGAGAAGCTACGACTCCAACCACCAGCACCAGAGCAAGTAAGTGGCCTGGGTTTAACTGGAACTGCAGGACTGGGTTACAAATTGAATTCCAAATTGATAGCTGAATTTAAAGAGGGGAAGGATATGGATACCTTTTTAAATTCCTTTGAAAAAGTTTGTATACAGGCAATAATTCTTAGAGGGTCCTGGAGCTTCCAGCTATCCCCACTACTTACCGGGAAAGCTTGGGATGCATCGGGTCAAATGGACAATGAGGATAATAATGATTACAGCAAACTTAAAGCTGCACTTTTAAAAAAGTTTGATTTAACTGCAGAAGCATACAGAGCTAAATTCCGTAAGCTCAGGAGAAGCCCTGGTATGAGCTATGATGAGCTAGTCACGAAAAAATGTCAGTGTTTAAAACAATGGTGGGAAAGAATTGAAGCAAACTCTGTAGATAACATTGAAAATGCTATATTTTTAGAGCAGCTTTTTTGGGGCATGCCCAGCAGAGCTGAAAACCTGGCTGGAGAACTGAGATCCCAAAACAGTGCAAGACACTGCTCTGAGAGTGAATGAGGCATGTGTGGTAGTGCAGAAAGGGAAAAGCACACCTTCAGGACAGCTAAAACCCTCACTGCCTCCACCGAAACCAGTTAGCCCCAGGTTTCAAAGAAAAGATTTTTCTGAGAAAAGAAACGAATGTTGGGTTTGTAAAGAAACTGAGCATATTGCCAAACAGTGTCCCAAAAGGATGAGCAATACCTAAAATAGGGCTAGGAAAGAAGTGGGTTGCTTGTGTGTCACTGGAAGCATACCTGTGAACATGAGGGAACACATGTACCCATTCACGGTGAATGGTGTACAGACACAAGGGTTAAGGGACACAGGGGCATCCCTGACATTGGTAAAATGGGATCTGGTAGAGCCTGGTCAGCTTATACCCAATAAATTTGTAACTGTACAAGACTTCACTGGGGAGGAGAAAACATTGCCACTCGCTAGTGTTCCCCTAGACTAGGGTGAAACAGGGGGAACTGTGCAACAGGTGGCTGTTGCCAAAACATTAGCAGTTGAAGTCATCCTTGGCAACAATCTCAAACAGGGGATGGTGTGTGCAGTTACCTGTAGCCAAGTGGGAAGGGAAAATTGTAGTTCCTCGGACCCCACAGAAGCCATTGTGGAAACCACTGGGAGGCTGGTTTCCCAGCCTGTGTCTCCTGATATGGAGACTAATGAAAAGGGGTAGAAATTTCCCCAGTAGCAGTTAACCACATAGCTATGGAGGGTTACTCTGAAGAAGGAGGGGTGACCCATTGCCTGAGGGCTAGGGATGACAATGATCCTGAGTGCCCTGACACTAGTGCTAGGGACCCTAGTTTAGAGACTGAAGGGGACAAGTCCCATGCCTTGGGAATGTGTAAGGAGTTTGCAGCTGCTCAGAAAAGTGATCCTAGTCTACAGAAGTTGACAGCTTGGGCAGACTCTGACAGAACACAGGGAGGCGACAGAAAATATAAGGTTTATTGGGAAAATGGACTGCTGTATACTCAGGCTGTAAAGATGGAGGGAGGGGTGATAGGCAGGCAGCTTGTCATTCCTCAGGGGTACCGTGAGCAGTTCCTCAAGATTGCACATGATATTCCCTTGTCTGGTCATCTGAAAATCATGCGAACTACACAGTGGTTGGCCCAAAATTTCTATTGGCCCAACTTCACCCAGCAAGTGAAGGAGTATTGCAGGTCTTGTCACAGGTGCCAACAAATAGGGAAGGCAGGTAAGAAAACCCAAGCCGCCCTAATTCCATTGCCCATAGTGGAGGAGCCATTCCAGAGGAAGGGAATGGATATTGGGGGGCCTTTAAATACCTCCAGCTCCTCCATGAAGAGGTTCATCCTGACTGTGGTTGATTATACCACCCGGTATCCAGAGGCAGTCACCCTATCCTCACGGAGGACAGACAAAGTGGCAGATGCCTTACTTGGGATTTTCTCCCATGTTGGGTTTCCACAGGAGGTTATCACTGATCAAGGGGGTTCCTTCATGTTGGACCTGATTAAATATTTGTGGGAGAAGTGTGGGGTGGTGCAGAGGTGCATGACACCTTATCACCCACAAGCCAATGGGCTTGCAGAAAGATTTAATAGTACCCTGAAGTCAATGCTCCAAGCATTTGCTGAACAGCATGGGAGGAACTGGGAGAAATACCTTCCCCACCTGTTGTTTGCATACAGGGAGATGCCCCAAAAGTTGACAGAGTTTTCTCCCTTCAAGTTCTTATATGGACGCCAGGGATGTGGGCCCCTGGACTTGATGTGGGAGGACTGGGAAGGCAAGAATGCCACCCAGGGAACTCCCATAGTGGATTACATCTTTAGGTTTAGGGAAAGGCTAAAGAAGCTTATGGGGACAGCCCAGGGTAACCTGACAGCTGCCCAACAGAAACAAAAGTGTGGTACGACCGCAGAGCCAGCGCTCACTTATATACGGTTGGTCAGGAAGTCATGGTCCTTATTCCAGTGCAGAAAGACAAGCTGCAGGCTGAGTGGGCAGGACTGTACAAAGTAGTTAGAAAGGTAAATGTTGTGAACTATATCATAGAATTACCTGACAGAAGACATACAGAAAGAATGTACCATGTCAACGTGATGAAGTCATATGCTAATAGGGCTGACATGGTGTTCGCAGTATGTAGTCCTGGGGAGGGGATGGACAAAGGAGACACCCTTCTGGACTTGCTGCAAGAAAGCAAGTGAGAGTCCTCTGTGGAGGCAGTTAAATTGCCACCCCAGCTGGCCCCGGATGAGATCCAGGAAGTAAGGGACGTTTTAGCAGACTTTGCCTTACTGTTTAGCACTAAGCCTGGACTAATCCCCTTAGCAATGCACGATGTGGAGACAGGGACACAGATGCACATACGGCAGACAGCATGTCAGGTGTCAGAGGCTGTCCAAAAGGACATTAGGAGGGAGGTGGAGGAAATGCTGGATTTAGGGGTAATCCAGAGATCCTACAGCCCCTGGGCCTCACCCATAGTACTTGTGACCAAGCCAGATGGCTCTACTCATTTCTGTGTGGACTATCATGGGACTGAATGCAGTCATGAAGTCAGACACCCATCCGATGCCCCAGACAGATGAGCTCATGGACAAGCTGGGAGTGGCAACATACCTTACGACTATTGACCTGACAAAGGGGTATTGGCAGGTAGAGTTAACTGATAGAGCTAGGGAGAAGTCAGCCTTCATCACTCCAATAGGCTTATGTGAATTTAAAGTAATGCCTTTCAGAATGAAGAACGCCATGGCCACTTTCCCAAGGTTGATGAACCAGGTGTTAAATGGTGCTGAGGAGTACACTGTGATGTACCTGGATGACATTGCCATCTTTAGTGCCAGCTGGGAGGAACACCTGTCCCACCTTAGGGAAGTGCTGGAGAGGATACAGAGGGCTGGGCTCACTGTCAAAGCTGAGAAGTGCCAGGTGGCCATGGCTGAAGTGGCATACCTCGGGCATGTTGTAGGCCAGGAACAGGTCCATCCTAACCAAGTAAAAATAGAAGTGATCAAGGGATGGCCCAGACCAGGATGCAGAAGCAAGGCAGGAGTTTTCTAGGGACAGCAGAGTACTATAGGAAATTTGTACCCAATTACAGTGCCCTGTCTGCTCCCCTATCTGACCTGGTAAAGAAAAAGATGCCTAAGAAAATTACCTGGGACCCAGCCTGCGAAAAAGCCTTTACCAGACTGAAGGAGGCTCTGTGCAGTACTCCCGGATTGAACATTTCTGACTATAGCAGACACTTTATAGTCCAGACTTATGTCTCAGATGTGGGTATTGGGGCAGTAGTGAGTCAGACATCCAACCAAGGGAAAGATCACCCTGTAGTGTACCTGAGTAAAAAGTTACTTTCCAGGGAGCAAGCTTACTGTACTGTGGAAAAAGAGTGTCTTGCCATAGTGTGGGCCCTAAAGAAGTTTGAGCTATACTTATATGGGCAGCATTTTGAGGTACAAACTGACCACAACCCCCTGGTTTGGCTGACACAAATGGGAAAAACTAATGGTAGACTATTAAGATGGAGTCTTGCCTTGCAAGGGTATGACATGACAATCTTACCTAGGGCTGGAGCAACCAATCAGAATGCAGATGGCTTATCGTGTCTATATGAGGAGTGAACTGACTTGGGAAGCTCATCCCATGCAGGGACTAGAGCCCCTAAATTCAGTCTAGGTGGGGAGGATTGCGATGCTTGGCCAGCTGGTTATGATTATTGAATGATATTTGTAAAATAAAAATATAGTATTTGATTGTGTCACATAAGACATTCTTGCTTCCATGGGTGCCCCTCACCCAAGTTTCAGTGAAGCTACAGGATGTATTAAACTGAGCAGGAGATTCTGTAATGTAATTAACTTCCTTGAGAAATTGCATTTTATGGCCTTTTTCATGATCTGTTGCTGCTTTGAAGTTGGGAAGCTAACTATACATTTTATTACAAGACAAGACATCATTTTGCTGATTCCTGTAGTCTATATCACACTTAGGTGATGACTTGCAGGGTTGTAAACATCAAAAGGAATTGGGGGATCAAAGACATAATTTGGGAAATTAGTTTTTGCTGATGTCACCTTATTTACTATACCTCCTGATAGGACATCATGTTTGTATTTTTTTTAATTCTAAAAGGAGGTGCTAGATGACTCACAGAAGGGGTGTGGAGACACAGTTTAAACTAATACCTGTGTCTGAACTGTTTGAGATAGACCATCTTGGGACTCTAGAAAGACACAACTGTCTGATATAACTTAAACACTTACAGAGGTAATACATTAGATAGAAAATATCTTAATGTATTTTGGTAGGAGTTTGTTCTGATGTTTTCCTTGTTTTTCTTTTAAGTGAGTGTATGCTTTTTGATATACTGATCTGCTTTTACATTTTTCATATTTTTATCATCTTTTACTAAAATCTTTCTTTGAAAGATACTGCCTGGTTGTGTCTTCCAAGTTCTTTTTGCATGTGATGTATACGTGGTTAAGTTTGACAGCTGTTCTGAAGGGCTTGATGGTGTTATTAAACTGGGAAAAGGTAAGAATATACCTACGGTCTCTTATCAAGTTTTAAGGGTTCATTTTGGAACCTGGCTTGGTGCCCCTGGTGAAAGATTGTACTGCAATCCCCGAAGAGGTTACATATCTGAGCCTGTACAGTTGGGTATGCTAGTATAAGGTTCACAGTTTGAATCCTCCCAGAACTTGAGACTAAAGGTAATTCAGACCCAAAAGCAGAAAGAAGGGTTACCCTGTCTGTTACCTGTTCATAGTATTGCGCTCAGAGGTTGGCACTGTGGGAGCAGAGGGCCTGACCTGCTGAGTGCGGTTATGACAATATACACACTGTGCATGAATATTAATTGTACATTCTGTCTGGGTCCATCTTGCAAATGAGCTCTGCTCAATGGTGTTTGCCTGGTTAAATAAAGATTTTGATTGATTGATTGATTGATTAAACAAATTCTGCCTATTTTCAGTATGACCCAGGGGAGGGGGATACTGACCTTGAACCAGATCAAGCCGCTGGTGGTGTTTTTAGTGAATAGTGGAAATCTGGCCTGGTCATCAGGGAAATTCCCCTAGTGAGCTGAGGAGGGCACCATGTGGTGGTTGGTGAGCCTCAGTAGTGCAGGAGCTGATGCAGGAGCAAGTTGCCCCAAATTTGCAGGTGAGTTCAACTAGCAAAACTGCTTCTATAATGATACAACACAAAGAGCATGAAAACAAGCAAAATTCTACCTTAACTGATTCTACCATTGATGTACAAGAATTAGATGGCAAGTCTGTTGTAGACCAATGGATTCAAGCACCAACGGAAGTGACAAATACGCAGAGTGAAATGGAGATGGGTATCGGTAATAATTTGGATCCTTTGAATGAAGAAAATAAAACAGAAGAGACTTATCAATTCATCACCCCATAGCTCGGGGAAAAGACATATTCAGCCCGATATATTTAATTTTGGAACTCCCTCCAGGTCCCTGGATTGAGCATTAGGACAGTAGGTAGAATCTGGAGCACCTGCTTCATCGTCTGATTGGAATCCAGAGATCTCCTTGAAAAAAGCCGGTTGGAGGAAAACCACCCAAGGTACCCGGACACTGGACATAGCTATTCCATTCCCTGGATCACCTGAATGGAGACCACTCATTCCCCTGGTGGTGCGGCTCTTCAGGAAGAGAATGCAGTGCAACAATCTCTTTTTTTGCAGAAATGAGACTAACCAACAGATATGGTTGCAGCCACAGGTACTGTAAATACTGAAGACCCTGATAATATAAATTACGTTTTTTATGACAGCACCATTATTACCTATGGGCATCAACAAGGCTGTAAATTTGGCCTCTATCACCTTGTCTAGTAATACCCTTAACATCCCCCCATTGTACGTGAAGCTGCAAATGAACAACATAAAGTCACTTATGCTAGTGTATTACAAAAACCTGTGGAAAATGCTAAAAGAAGTTTTCTATACAATATATGGAAGGCCTTCCCACACCACCAGATTCTTTTTGGGGAAATAACTTATAAAAATTAAAATGGGGAGTTCCCCATCTGAAGTATATGCACTTATACACGCCACAGGGGAGGAAACTTGTGATATAAGTTTTCACTCTGAAATATTACTAAACAGATTTAGGACAATTCATTCAGCCCAGAAACAAGACCCTGTTTTGAGATGCTTCCAAGCCATTCTACTTACAAAACCAGCTGTAAAAACTGAAACCATTCTTTTTCTTACAGTGGGTGTTAACATCGCAGACATTACATACTGGCTGGAAAAACATTTTGATATCCAGGGTGTGCCTGAACCCATTATTGATTATGAGGGTTTTTGGACAGGGGGATGGAAATTCAGGGTTAAACTACAACAGAATGAACATGGTGTACAGCATCTCCCCAACTGTTTTTTTAGGAAGAGACAAGGGCATTGTGCCTTACCAGGGACAAACTAAAACCTGTTTTAAATGCAATACTACTAGACACATCAGTACATAGTGTGAGAAATTGCAGTGTCCATGTGTGGAGAAATAGGAGATTTGGGCTATCACTGTACAGCTGTTCCCAAATGCAACCTGTGTGATATCGAAGGCCATTTATTCACAATTTGTCTGTGGGCCATGCACAACACCGATGATGCTAACTACGCAGAACAGGATTTTTACATTAATAAAGTAGCTAGAGCACAGTATGAAAATATCTCCCAAGAAGGGAGGGAAGCTCATAGGACTTCATCCAAACCCCAAACCGACTCAACATAGAAACTCTCCCAAAGAGAGAACTCAAAACCCTGAAAAGTAAATAGAGGCCCGAGTGGACCCCCTTCCCCTAGCTGTAGGTTCCTCTCCTCCTTTGATGATTCAAAAGGCAGCCCAGTATACCTTACATGAACAGTCTTCTAAATCCCCTGAACAGATGCCTCCTCTTCCACCCCCACCTGCAGAAGAGGAGGAAAGCTTCCAAGTGGTACAACAAGGAAGACAGGGGTCTGCTAATATTCCTATCCATGTTTCAGAAGGCATTGCAATTCAAAATAGTTACACTGTGCTACAATAGGGAACACAGAGATGGAGGAAGTGTCAGATTCTGCTTCTGTTTCTTCCAAAACCTCATCTCAAGTAGAGCTGATATCTGATGTAGAAGACAAGGCCCCACTGACCCCATCAAATAACCTGGTCACAAACAAAAAATTGGGGACTAGATTGGGGTAAAGAAAATAAAAATGATGATGAGGAGGATGTGAAACCCTGTCTTTAAATGGAACCTTATCAGTTAACAGTTGCCTCTTTGAACGCAAACAGTATTAAGTCCTATAAAAAGAGAGGGGCCACATTTGCATATTTGTTTTAGAATTATTTTGATCTGATATTCCTACAGGATACAAGACTTCAATAGAACAATGACTTCCAAAATGCTACGAATTAATGGTTTTGGGGGAAAGTGTCTGAACAATGAGGGAAGATACATGTTGTGGGTTAGGCATTGACATAAACAATGACAACATTGTGATGGAACAATGGATTGATCTGTTTCCAGGTAGAGCCATGGTTTTAGATGTTTCATTTCATAATCTTGACTTTAGGCTTGTAAATTTGTATGCTCCACAGACAAAACATGAGAGAATTTACTCGGTGTCTATGGGGCATAAAATAGGCCATGGCCCCCACAAGTTTGTGGAACATCATTTTATTAACTGTATGTCTAATCCCTTTTTAAATGCTTCAAAGGTTTGACTATCTACTAAATTTTGTGGAAGTTTGTTCCACAATTTTGGAGCCCTTACTGAAAAATAATTTAGTCTGAAGTTTGTCCTGACCTTTTGAACTTCAAGTTGTTTTGAATGTTTTCTTGGTACTATTTTTCTTTTTGTATAATGTATACCACATTGTTGCATTAGTAGTGGATTTTTTAGCAACTTATATAGAAATAAAAGGTCACACCTAGTGTGCCTTTCTTGTAAGGAGTACAGATTTAGTTTCTGAAGTCTTTTTGGATAATCTAATTGAGATAAATAGGGGACCATTCTGGTAGCTCTTCTCTGAATCTGATCAACCGTTGCTATGTCCTTCTTTAGATATGGGTTCCAAAAGGGTGACCCATAATCTGAATATGGACTAATATAAGTTCTATAGAGGGGGATTATACAATTTTCAGTTTTTTATATGAATGTAAGGTCTATCCTTCTCAGTAGAGCATTTGAGTGTTTTGATATTTTATCACAATGATCAGTGGAAGTTAGTTTATTGTTAATTATAATCCCAAGATCTTTTTCACCCTTCAAACTCATTCAACCAATTTTATTTATACAGTAGCAAGACATATTATTATGGCAGGGGACTTCAACTGTGGTAGATTTTGTTCCAATACAGGACAAAAGACCCAACAAAATCTTTTGTGACACTTTATTTTTGAATAAATTGATTCTGCAAACTGGTTTGGTAGGCTGCTTTGCCACCCTACTTAAGACACCAGTTCAAACATACCATAGGGGAAAACTATCCTCTAGGATAGATTTTGTTTTTACATCCACATCTGTACCTTTAATTTCTGCACAGATGTGGCCTATGGCCTCCTCTGATCATGATTTAATAGGAATCAGAATAGCCAACTTCTCTGAAATGGCTTCAGGGAAGGTATATTAGAAATTAAATAGCACCTTTCTGATGATACCAATACTACAAGGACTTAAAAACATTATTGCAGATAGGAAATCTGTGTTTTTCCTGTATGACTCTTTGACATCCTGGAGGACAGATAGTAAATAAGATTTTCCAGACTTCCTTAATTTAACTGGGAAACTGTGGGGTATGTGTAATAGACTGCAATACAACACTTTAAAGGGACACTGTCAACCCCTCAGGCCTCAAAGTGACCCTAGTTTAAAAAACACATTTAATGATTGTTCACATTCTATAGAGACTGCTGATGCAGCTGGTAGTTTAATTCAGAACCATTTTTTTTCTTTTAAAAAGTGAAAAAGGAACTGTCCACCATACTGGTGTTACCACACCAAAACATGTGTATTTACATTTCTTGACCAGCTCCCACTACATCTTTCCTGAACTCAAGAACACCCCAACACAATCAAATGACTCATTATGCAGTGGGAGTAGAAGAGACTATTATATCATGAGTGGCTGCACTGTCTGAAGGTGTTTCTAATGTTCAGGAAGTTTTCACTAAGAGAAGTTCAATGATTTAAAACAAAACAAAGCCGGGCATAGCTATACATTACGATACATTTCAGTTCTAATAAGCAATGAGGCAAATAAAACAACCAGCAACATCAATGAATTTTAGAGACTGAAAGCAATCATAAAATGTGTGTTTTTACCTAACGATAATATGATGCAAAAAAGGGTGACAGTGTCCCTTTAAGAGACAAATTCTATAAATTGTTTACACTACAGTCAACTATGGAAGGTGACTACTCTCACTCCATTTCTGAAGTAAAACAACAAATGGTAGAGGTTCAATATCACAGAATGCACTCTTTATTACAAAAACAATGTTTTGGTACAAATGGGAAATCACTACATATTAACCCTTTCGAAAATCGCACAGCCAGACAAAAGTCTAGAAAAATAAAGGTGCTGACCTCTGATCTGGGGGACCCCATCACTATGCAAGCAGATATTTTAAAAACTGCCAAAATACACATTAACCACACATTAGGTCACTTGCATTCCGCTAAGAATAGTGCACAAACATGGTTACACAGTGTTTCGTTGCCCTGCCTACAATTGGAAATAAGAGGTACATTGATTCAACCCATATCTAGTCTAGACGTAATAGCTACAGTACAACAAATCAATACAGGAACCACACCTGGAAGGGATGGGCTGACAATGGAATTCTATAAATATATTATTTCAGAACTGGCAGTTGAAATGGCAACTGTATTTAACAATATTTTGGACATTGGCAATATTCCAGAGGACATGCAGACTGGTTTTCTTATTTTTCTCTTCAAAAAGGGAAATAAAAAATGATTAGGAAATTGGAGACCCACTACTTTATTGAGTTGAGATTTTAAAATTCTCGTCAACATTTTAAGTTGTAGACTATCCCTAGGGCTACCCTATCTAATCCATCCATCCAAAATGTGTTCAGTGCCAAATAGGACTATGTCTGATATTTTAGTATTGCTTAAGGAAATAATACCCAAAGGGAATGAACTAGAACTTATTGGATATATGTTATGTTTAGACCTATGCAAGGCTTTTGATTCTGTCTCGCATACATACCTGTGGGAAGTATTATCATCCTATGATCTACCACTTCAGTTTGTTAATTTATCAAGGAATGTTATTATAACACTGCAGTATCCCCACACACAAATGGTTGGTTAGGGAAAAAGTATTTGTTAAAACAAGGCATTAGACAAGGGTGCCCCCTAAGCCCGCTGTTGTATGTACTATCACTTGACCCACTACTCAGATACACGCCATCATAATAGTATTAGAGGTTTGCCATAAGTTTAGTAAGAGACAATAGTTTGTGCTAAGAAGTCTCTTTGGTAATTCCTATGTCATTGGACTATTATATAATCCATCCAGTTTTTTCTTAAAGGCAGTAATAGTAGTGCTAGTAATTAATTCAGATGGAAGTTTATTCCAAATGGACACTACCCTTTGGTTAAACCAATGTCCTCTTCTGTTAGAGATGCACAATTGGCCTCTAAGTAGATTTCCATGTGTTCTGGTAGATTTAGTTCTAACCTGTAGTTCTAGTCCCACACATTCCCAAAAATTGTGTTTTCGAAAGGCAGAGTATACTAAGCACAAATCTCCCCTCAGTCACCTATACTCCAATGTGTATAATACTAAATTTCTCAACCGTTCCTCATTGGAGAGGTCCATATTTCAAAAATCTTTTTAGTTGCTCTCCTCTGGACTCTCTCAAGATCCTTAATATCGGCCTTGTGGTCAGTTTCTACTTCAGATCCAGAAGTTAAGACCATTACATATGCAGAGGATTTAATATTGATTTTAGCAGATAAATCTTCATCTGTTATTGCAAAGTCTGTAATACACAAATATGAGAGTTTGTCTGGTTCTTCCATTAATTACGTAAAAAGTGCTGGTATTGGTATTGGACCCCAATCTACCCTAAAGGAAGACTTGATTGGTATTAAACTTTCCTCTAATCCCAAAAAAAATACTTGATTATAATGACTGAAGCACACTTACTATTCTAAAAGAAATAGTGTTTTATAGTATTCACAGTGGTTTTCGTGATGCTATTTTCTAGATGCCATATGCGACATGGAGACCTTTTTTAATTTATTTATTTTATTTATTTATATGAATGTTGGTAACTGGGTAAGTCCTCTGAGACCATGCAGTCCCCTTTTCAGGGGCAACCCAGTGGAGGGTACATTGGACAAAATAGTATACAACAAACATAGATGCACAGAACTATATAAAATCAAGATCAACATTGTATTTATTTATGTATTTATTTAAGATTCAGATTAATACCTTTGAGCCAGAGGCTCGTTTACAAAGCTTCCAAGTTAGGTGACACAATACAGAGCCATTAAGTTACATCAGTGAAAACATTGTACAGAGAGAGAGGAACAAAGGTGACACATAGAAACATAGAAATATATAATTTGACGGCAGATAAGGACCGCTTGGCCCACCCAGTCTGCCCATTTCCCTACCTACTGGATAAGCTGCAGATCCTAGTTAACCAGCAGCCTACTTCTTCCTACCCCCACCCCCTAGAATTGCCTTATGACTGTCCCATGCATGCTTGAATTCCACCACTGTTTTTGACTCCACAACCTCCTCCGAAGGCAGTTCCATGCACCCACACCCTCTCTGTGAAAAATACTTCCTTAAATTACCTCTGAGCCCCCTCTATCTTCAAATTGTGCCCCTTGTTCTTGCACACCTCTTTTTGAAAGATGCTAACCTCTTGGACTTTGTTGATTCCTTTGAGGTAATTTGAAAGTTTCTATCATGTCCCCCTCTCCCTCCTTTCCTCGAGGCTATACATATTAAGCTCCTTTAGTCTCTCTTCATATGTCTTCCAGTGCAGACCCTGCACCATTTTAGTTGCCCTCCTCTGACAGCTTCCATCCTGTCTATGTCTTTGCAGAGATTGGGTCTCCAGAACTGCATGCAGTACTCCAGATGGGGTCTCACTAGCTGTCTGTACAGAGGGATAATAACTTCCTGTTTTCTACTGGTGATGCCTCTCCCTGTATATCCCAGTATCTCCCCAGCCCTCCTTGCTGCCCTCTCACATTGCTTGCCCACCTTTAGGTCATCTGATATGACTACCCCAGGTCCCTTTCCATTTTTGTTGTTGTTAGTATCTCACCTCCATTGTATATTCTTCCCCTGGGTTTGTGTTTCCCAGGTGCATTACCTTGCACTTCTTAGCATTGAATCTAAGCTGCCATACATTTGACCATTCCTCTAACCTTGCCAAGTCCCTTCTCATCCTTTCCACCCCACCCTGTGCATCAACTCTGTTGCAGATCTTTGTGTCATCTGCAAAGAGACATACTTTTCCTTCCAGCCCCTCTGTAATATTGCTTATAAAGACATTGAAGAGGACCGGTCCTAATACTGAACCCTGCCGTATCCCACTAGTAACCCCCTTTCTTCAGAGTGGACTCCATTTACTATTACTCTCTGTGTCCTATTCTCCAGCCAATTCTTTACCCAGGCTGTCATCTTGGGACCCACTCCCAGGCTGGCTAACTTGTATATTAATCTTTTGTGTGGGGCTGTGTCAAATGCCTTGCTAAAGTCTAGGTAGGCCATGTCCACAACCCCTCCCTGATCTACTACTTTGGTCATCCAGTCAAAGAAATCTATCAGATTCATCTGGCATGACCTTCCCACTGTGAATCCATGCTGCCTAGGGTTCTGTGCCCCTCTGGCCTCTAGATACTCGACAATTCTTTCCTTCAGAAGTGATTCCATCATTTTCCCTATCACTGAGGTTAAACTAACAGGTCTGTAGTTTCCTGCTTCTGCCTTGCTCCCACTTTTGTGAAGAGGAATCACATCTGCCCTCCTCCAGTCCTTGGGTACCACCCCATCCTCCCATGATTTGTTAAAAAGGGTAGTCAGTGGTGTCATTAGTTCTACCCTTAGTTCTTTTAGAATTCTGGGATGAATCCCATCAGGTCCCATTGCTTTGTCCACCTTCAGTTTTAAGAGTTCTTTCTAACCTTTCTTCTGTAAATGGGCTGGTATCAACTTCTGTATCCAGATTGTTTCTACTGTTTGTTTTAGGTACCTCCTTCTTCATTTGTAAATACTGAGCAAAAATATTTGTTTAGTATCTCTGCCTTTTCACAGTCTCCCTCTGCCCACCCTCCCTCCCTTTATTAAGCCTCACTATCCCTCCCTTGGTCTTCCTTCCTCCTTGATGTACCTATAAAAGGTTTTACTCCCCTTCTTAACTGAGTTTGCTATCTTTTCCTCAGGTTTGGGCCTTTGCTGTTCTGACTGCCTTCCCAGCCTCCTTTTGCTTTAACTGATACAATTCTCTGTCCTGCTCCTTCTGCGATTCCTTGTACTTCGGAATGCTTTCTTTTCTCTTGAACCTTCACTGCCACTTTCTTTGAGAACCATAGTGGTTTCTTACATCATTTTGTTTGTTTATTTGCTTCACACAAAGGCTCATTACCTCTGTGATGGCAGTTTTATTATTCCCATTGTTCTTCCACCCCTGCTTCCTGCCCATTTGCTAGTGCATTCCTTGGGCACTCACCCATCTTGGCAAAGTCAGCCCTCCTAAAGTCCAGTACTTTTGCCTTTGTATGGCTTGACTCTATTGCTGTGTTTATTGTGAACCATACTGTTCGATGGTCGCTAGTTCCCAGATGGCTACCCACTTCTACATCTATGATCCTCTCTCCATCACTCAACAACAATAAACATATGAAAGTGAAACAGCTGGTGGCTACATAATAAAAAATATAGGTTACTAAGTGCAATGAACAGGTTTCTAAGTGCAATTGGGCAGAAACAGGCAGAGCGATTACAGAGTGCATGGCAAAGCAACCACTTGTCTGCGGTAGTGAGGAATTGCCACATAGGAGAATTAGAGGGTCTAGACAAATCCAGGACAAGGATGATATAAGTTTGGGGGGGGTGTAGCCAGGAAGGTATTGTCAGGTGGGGGGGTGGGGGCAGGTGGGAGGAAGGGGTAGGGGGAGCTATTCCAGTCAGTATGGGGTGCTGAGGAATGTGGAAGGTCCTCCGGTGGCATTGGTAAGAGCTAACAGTTGCAGGTGGTCTCACACGCCTACAGGTTATGGAGTCCGGATTTGAAATGGCTGATTTTGCTGGACCCAAGGAGTTCAGTAGGTAGGTCATTAAGTCATTTAGGGCCCCGGTAGGAGAGGGATCATTGTGCAAGTGTGGTACGCTTAAAAAGGCACTAGGAACACTCCTTTGGTAGCACTTCTGTTATTCACAGTTGGTTGGGTGCAGTTGTATAGTCTGGAGGTGGACTTTTTCCCCAAGTAGACAAGCCTGGTATTTGATTCTGTGATGGAGGGGAAGACAACCAGTGTCCTAATACAAGTTGAATGTATGCATCTGATAGCACCCAAGATCAGACAGCAAGCCTTGTTGAGGAGGGTTATGATCCTCTTCAGGGTGGTGTCAGAGCCAGCACAATAGATCACTAGACCATAGTCAATAGTAGATAACACAGAGCTGCATGTAACCAGTTTAAGAGCCTCCAGGGGCATAGAGTGTCTATGTTGGTAGAGAACTCCCAGTTTGGTGTTAGCTGTTTTGACAAAGTGTTGAATGTGTGCTGTGAAGGACAGCAAGTCATCAAGGTATACTCCAAGATATCTGAAGGTACTGATCTGCTCTAGCAGCTCACCTTTTTGACTTATGTGTAGGGACCCAAGCTTTTTCCTGTTTTGTGGCACTGTGAAGAGCATACACTTGGTTTTTTTGTAGTTGAGTAACAGTTTATGATGGGAGAACCAAGATTCTAGCCATTTAAAACTGTCCTGTAAGTCAGTGGTTATAGTGGTGATGTCCCTACCAGATGCAGAAATGACTGCATCATCAGCATAAAGCACCATTTTTGCAGGGCAGGCAACAGGTAGTGAGTTTATAAATAGACTAAATAAGAGCGGACCCAGTATGGAGCCTTGGGGACTCCAAGGCTGTCTTCCCTAGGCTCAGAAAGAATGTTAAGGATCTTCACACATTGTGTTCTACGTGAGAGGTAGCTTTCGAACCAGGTAACAATGCTAGATGAAAGGCCTATGGAGAGGAGACACTGTAGTAGGAGCTGGTGGTTAACAGTGTGGAATGTCTTGGTGAGGTCAATGTATATAGATCCTACTGCCCTTCCATTATCCAGAGCCTCACAGAGCTGTGTAGTGTAGTCTATCAGGGGTGTTTGGGTGGAGTGATGTTTACAGAAACCATGCTGCTGCATACTTAGCAGGCTGTATTTCCCTAAATGCTCAGTAAGTTGATCAGATACTGCAAATTCCAGGGCTTTGGAGCAGTGGCATCATGCCCATAGGGCCTGAGGGGGCATGTGCCTCCCCCAATATAACTGATCGGGGTGGATTGGCCAGGGGTGCCTGGGATGCTAATTGCACCCTGGCCTGTCCTGGCCTGTTTTGCTTTATTTATTTATTCCCCTTCTTTGCTCTGTGACCAGACCAGTTGCTAGACTCAAGCTGGTTTTCTTTTGGGGGTGGGGGTGTCCGTCGCCAGATGTTGGGGCCAGGCAGGAGTCCAAAAAATAGATCAAAAGGCCTGGCGATACGGCACCAAGCAGACTGTCACTCAGGCATAATAACATCAGCAGAAGCAGCGGAGGGGGGAGGAGGGGATGCTAGCTGTGCATGCTGCTCTCTGTCCCAGACCCGGACGTGCTTCGGCAGTGGAGGGGGGAGGAGGGGATGCTAGCTGTGCATCTGCTCTCTGTCCCAGACCCGGACGTGCTCCGGCAGTGGAGGGGGGAGGAGAGGATGCTAGCTGTGCATGCTGCTCTCTGTGCCAGACCCGAATGTGCTCCGCTGTAGCTGTGAAGAGGGTGAGGTGTAATTTCGATTGGCACTGAGTGCCATTTCTCGAGCAGAGAAGCTGGAGAGAAGAGTAGAGGAGAGGGTGCTGGCTATGGTGGGTTCCTTCTGAGAGCATTGGTGGCCCTTTTTTGTTTGTGCAGTGAGTGGCTTACTCATTATTATTATTGGCATTCAGTGCAATGTGCGAGTTTGTGACAGTCAACCATTAGAGTCCTCAGTAACGACAAAATTATTCATTTAATCAACGTGTTTGTGGCTGGGGATCAGTGAATAGTTCATCGTCCTCCAACCAATGGTAGCACCGGCATGCAGCGTTCTTCAAGGAAGAGGAGGACGGGGGATGGACTGCATTGGAGTCTGGAGGGGCTGTGTGTCCTGCCCCTGAGTGCCCTCATCCTCTCACCAAATTTGTACTAGCCAGGTGTTGTGAAGACAAATGTGATGTCTTGCCACGTGTATTTCTGAATCTCTGACTGGACCCTTTTGATGATGACTGGCGGTGCTATGGCATGGGACCGGATGGGTCACGGGATGGTAATGTAATAAAAATAAAAATGATGGTGATATGTGTGTGGGGGGGGGGGGGCATGCATGTCTACTAGTCCAGGACAAATACATGTATTATTTAATCTTATAATTTAGGTTTTTAAAATTCAAGTTGTGAATGGAGGGGACAGGGTCTGGGGTGATATGGGACTGACTACTAGGAGGAGGAAATGTGAAAAGGGGAACAAAATGCCATGGGCATGGTCCAGCCCCACTGGGCTCTGTGAAAGGGTGAATTGGAATAAACAGAGTATTTATGCCCGAAGCCTCTCCCTCTACTATATCCTCCCACCCCCAGTGTTTGACCTCCATGATTGGGAAGGGGATGGCCGTGGCCTAGTGGAGTCAGTGAGAGTCCAGCTTGGAGACACAGATCCACAAGCCATGTGGTGAGGCCTGGCCACCTGGGGCAGGAAACCTTGGCAGGTAGGAGTCAGGACTCTGGAGCCACTGGTGGTCGGGGATGCTAGATCAAGATGAATTCATCACAATTAATGCTTTTTCTATTAGGCTGCCTGTGGCATCTACTGCTTAACTCTATTTTTTTCCTGTGGGTATGAGGAAAGTCCTTACTATAATGGCAGTGAGCTGTGTGGCTTGAGCTGTGACTACATGCCAGGAATTTACCTTGGGGAAAAGCAGGTTTAAAGTTTCTACCTGTTAGCAGTATACACACACACTCTCTCTCTCTCTCTTTATTTATTGAACAGTTTAAGCGGTAAAACACTCTGAACAACAAGTTGCTCATCCACTCCCCCTGCCAACCACATATAGCAGGCTGGGTGAGTTGCTGATGCTACTCTGCTATGCTCCAATGGGTGCTCTGGAAGGTTGGGGGGAATGCTCAGTGTTTGTGAAGTTCATGGTCCTCAGTGTATAGTTTGCTTGCCTGAGGACTGAGGTGGTATGGGATCTGCTGAGAGAAGCAGTCCCATTACTTGAATGCTTGCCTGAGGGCTGAAGTGGTATGGGATCTGCTGTGAGAAGCAGTCCCATTACTTGAATGCTTGCCTGAGGGCTGAAGTGGTATGGGATCAGCTGAGAGAAGCAGTCCCATTACTTGAATGCTTGCCTGAGGGCTGAAGTGGTATGGGATCAGCTGAGAGAAGCAGTCCCATTACTTGAATGCTTGTCTGAGGGCTGAAGTGGTATGGGATCTGCTGAGAGAAGCAGTCCCATTACTTGAATGCTTGCCTGAGGGCTGAAGTGGTATGGGATCTGCTGAGAGAAGCAGTCCCATTACTTGAATGCTTGCCTGAGGGCTGAAGTGGTATGGGATCTGCTGACAGAAGCAGCCTCATTACTTGAGTGGACACCATGTGTCCATTCTGGGGATAGACTGCAGTGGGGAAAAGACTTGGAGTGGGTTATCCTCAAAGGCAGTAGGAGTTTTGCTAGTATTCTTCATTGGTATGTTTTTTTATTATGCTTGCTCTGTTTGGAGAGCCTGCAGGAAGTGGTGTGCTCTTGAATGGAGTGTTTTTTATTAACTGAGACTGGAGTGGGTCCCCGGCAGTTGGAGCATTATGATTAATATTTAGTATGGTCTGTTATTGGACTCGATCAATTTGGAGAGCCTGTGAGAGGTGGGGTGTCACTAAATGGGTCATTGAATGACTATGTGTGTCCCCCTCCTGACCAGTTTAAGTTTTGTTGGCAAGACTGTATTGCAGTCTTCTTTGCTCTGTTTACAGTAGTTTGGAGGGCCTGTTGGTGGGGATGTGGTACTGATGTAATTATTCCCACCCCCTTATTTTTCTGTCCTGGTTTGCCCATCATGGTCTCTGTCATGCTAGATCACAGTTTTTCTGGGTTGTTTGTAATTTCATAATAAAAATTTAACTTTTATTGAAAAAAAAAATGTATCATTGCTCTGTCATTATGATGGCATTTCGCATGTTGGGGAACAGCTTTCTGGCTGGCTAAAAGTCGCCAAAATGCACCATTTGACTTCAGTTTTTCAAAATGGGGATCATGCCCCCCGGACCCCCCCTAGAAAAGTTTGGATTTTGTGTCTTCCAAAATTTCAGGTTGCATGATGCCCCTGGTTTGGAGAGAGGCGGTAAAATGGAGATGGGGTGAAAGTTAGAGTGGCAAGCTTGGTCTCCACTTGTGTGGACCGGCATGACGTGCGCTGCCTTCCACTTGTCTGGGAATATGCCCATTCGTAGGGATGTGTTAAAGATTTTTGTAAGTCGTCCGGCTATCTCATTTAGTGTTAGGGCTACTAGCTTCATGTTGATGGCATTACTCCCCATCCTGGTCTTGCCCAGTACCAGCTTGATGTACCGTTTTGTCTCAGCCTTGGAGAGGTGTCTAAAGTAGAAAGGCGGTGGGCCACTGGGTGTAGTAGGAGGCAGGCTCAAGTTAGGGGGCTGTCCAGACTGAGTGGAGGGGAGGTGTTCCCTGGGGAGCACAGCACTTAGGTCAGTGAATGCATTCATAATGTCATTTGGATCCTGGAGTGTCCCTGAGGGGTAACTAGAAGATCAGAGTGTGCCTTGGTGGTCCTGCCTGTAAGGGATTTCACTGAGTTCCAGAATTCCTTTCCATTTCCCCAACTCCTGTTTAGAAGGTCTCTGTAGTAGGAGGCCTTGGCCTGCCTGATAAGTGTTGTGCATTTATTTCTGGCTGCTCTGTAGGCAGTGAGGTCGGCCATATTCCCTGATGCTTTGGCCCTATGCCAGAGGTTGTTCCGAAGTCGCATAAGGTCGATTAGGGTTCCAGACAGCCAAGGGTTACTGACCCCTCTTACGTTTTTTGATCAGTAGGAGATGAAAATATCACAGGCATTTGTAAAGACTGAGCAGAATTATTCTAGGGCCCGGTTACTATCTCTGGTGATGTCGAGAGGTGACCAATCAATTAACCTTATGTGCTATCAGAAATACTTCAGCAGACTGGGTCTTGGTGTGCAGGTTCTGGTGATCTCAGGTGAAATGCTTATAATGCATAAAAGCTAATGTCTTTTTTTTACAGTACCACAAGCTACAGGAAGCATTTCCATGAAACAATAAATATAAACTATGAAATATAAAATAAGGGCTATTTCAGATTGTCATGTTCTAGTCTGATTTACATATTTTATGTGTTTTAGAACTCTCTTAGAATTGTGTCAGATCATGGGAAGCTGTATTTTGTGTGTCAGAGATTTGTTATAGAAAATCACCAACAAAATCATGCAGTTTTCAACATAAATAACAGCCTGTCAAATTATGGGCAGCACATAATTTACCTCGTGGAAAAAAATGATTCCCTGAATTGCCTGATAGATGTGTAAATAACTTATTTATTTTTGACTACAGATATGGTTGCCTATTATCAGTACAGAATCTGAAAAAATAAATAAACAGCATAGATGACACAAGCATAACAAAATACAATGAAACCCATGTATTTTTTGTTTCTGTTTGTAAGAGTTTAGTGCTTCAAGCAGCAGTGCAACATAATCAGGACGTGTTTTCTCAAACTTCTGCTTTTGGCTGGAAGCATGTGGCCATGGTTCCAGCTTTTTGGTCATCTTTAGTTTTTTAGATATTTGCAATTTATTTGAATTGTTGTAGACCCATTGCAAATATGGCAGCTGACAAATTTTCAGCTGCGTTCCCCCTTCAGGTCGCATCCTGACTTTTGGTTATTGCAGTGGGACCCTGTGCTGAATTGTCCTGATGTCCCTGTGTAGTACTGCCAGTCATACACATGTGCAGTTGGAAGCAGAGGGGATTCCAGTGCAGCATGCCGGGTGGCAGAAATGTACACAAAAGCAAAGGAAAACTGAGCAAATTACTCTGAGATAGTACATTGCCGGTGGAAAAGAGTACCAGGGAATTGCTCAGCAGAGCGCAGAGAATAAACTGTTGAAAAGGCACATATTTTTTTCACATTGCACTGCTACTTTCATACATTGACTCTTAAGACTGTAGTATAGAGTCAATATTATCCCGAGCCACATTTGACCACTAGATGGCACCAACAGTCCACAGATAGACAAGGCAAAGGCAAGGGCAAGGCAAATTTTTTTCTGGCGCCCAATCTCAGAGGCTCTGGGCGCCATACAAAACACAAAAATTATATTTCCACATACATAAATACAAAATATACCATCATACAAGCCCACTAACTATCTAAATCCCTCTTTAGTTTTAAAAAGGATTGGAACAGTAACTGATAGAATAGTCTTCAGCAATCAAGTTCTTAGGGAGCGCTTGGCATCTGAAGAGAAAGGGTCGTGAAGAGAGGATCAAACAAAAACACTGGGATTCCAGAAGGTAAAATCATTTTCAAATATCTGGGGGAGAATTAAAGCAGCAGTGCAATATATATATATATATATATATATATATATATATATATATATATATATATATATATATATATACTGTATATATATAAAAGAAATCTGCACCTTTGCAACAGTTTATCCCCTGTGCTCTGTTCAGCATGTACCTGGTAATCTTTCCTGCCAGCATTGTACTATCACCCCATAATTTGCTCCGTTTTCCTCTGTTTTTGTTAACATTTCTGCCACCCGCTATTTTGAAAGCAGCAATACTAGACAGGCAGCTGTGACAGCGCCATAGTTACGGTGGCGCTACAGACCTGGAAACCAATCACTTCCTGATTATCCAGTACTGTAAGCAATGTTGTGTAAAGCAGTTCTGTGTGACTGTGTCCCTGATATCTACATGTATTCTGTGTCATTTACTAAGGGCTTGTGAATTTAGGTCCGTATGTTAGATTTCGGGGTTTGGACAAAACTGTAGTTGATATCAGACTCTCGGGAATTCAGTACCAAGTCATTGCTAATTGTAAATACTTGAGTTCCCCTTCCTGAACCCTGTTGCAGAACTGCAGCAAAACAATATGTTCCAACTCTGTTGGAACAGTTGCAAAAATCGCTGTGCATACAATTTGGGTTACTGAGGGAGAGAGGGAGAGAGGGAAGGGCAGCCTGCCAGCCAGCTTTACTTTCTCATAGGGGACTCCACGAAGCCAGAGATGATAACGGAGTAAAAGGCAGGTGTCATGATGAATAAGAATAAATGATATTTACTAGCTCAGTGTTTTTATTCAATGTTCTTCATACCGATGTTTACTATAACATAGTTTCTAAGCAGCATTTTAGGCTTGTGCTAATATTTCAACTGACCAATCTGAGGCTGAGATTTGCTCCCTCCCTTTAGTTGCGTCCACAAAATGAGTCACTGGATGACAGCTAGATGATGCCCAACCCACCTTTCTGTGCTCTCCATTCTCAGTCAGGTCTGGAGAGGAGGGATGTCATTCTGGCTCCTCCCCCATTCCAACCTTATAAATACCAATGGCAGCAGCCTAACTGAATGCTCTTCTTTTGATTTCTGCTCCAGAGAAGAAAACAGTTGAATAATGTCAGGACGTGGTAAGGGCAGGAAAGGTCTTGGTAAAAGAAGTATATCCAGGGTATCACCAAGCTTGCTATCCATCGCTTGGCTCACCCTGGTGGGGTGAGGTGCATTTCAGGGGTGATCTATGAGGAGACCTGCAGTGTGCTCCAGTTGTACCTCTCCACAATCCATATGCTATTCTGGAAAAGTGTGGTTCCTCTATGAAGGCACCCACAGTGAAGACCAAGGAGGATGCTGGGAACCTCCACAAAGGAGACCCACAGAAGGGTGGCATGGGACCCCACAGGGGAAGGAAACAACTCCTGGTGGGGGACTCCATTGTTAGGAGAGTAGAACTGGGGGAGGAAGGGGAGAGGGAGGTAAGGTACCAGTCTGGCACCATGGCTTGGAGGGACAGGGAGCGAATCCTCAGGATCGCATGAGCAGCTGCACAGGGGAGGGAGCTGGATGTCATTGTCCACCTTGGGACAAATGACCTGGCTGAAAAATGGATCAGAGCAGTGGAGGAAGAGTTTGTGGAGTTGGGGAGGTGCCTTAGACAAGTAACACACACGGTAACCTTCTTGGAGGTGCTGACTGTCTATTGCATGGGTGAAGCTAATGTGCTCCACACCGTGGGATTCAATCAGTGGTTGAAAATCTGGTGCAGAGCTCAGGGGTTTGGCTTCATTGGGGACTGGGGGTCCACCTGGAGTGATACAGGCCTATACTGGGGTAATGGTCTGCAACTGTCCAGGAGGGGAACCAGGATCCTAGGTGATAGGTTTAAATGCTTCATAGGCAAGCATTTAAACTAGCCAAGGGGGGGGAGGCACTGGAAAGAAGTAGAGAAATCCTAGCCCCCCCAACAAATCAGGATAGTAAGTGAGGTAAACACCTAGATAGAGACATTGACAGTGAGAAGGTCAGAGGTAAATGGAGAAAATGACAAAGGCAATAAGGACAGAGATGGGGCAAAAAGGGGTAAGGCCATCAAGAAATGGATGGTAATGAGTACTAATGCCCGTAGTCTGGGAAACAAGCTCCCTGAACTGGTGGCCTTGATGGAAGAGGGATGCCTGGATATCGTTGCAGTGACAGAAACATGGTACACAGAGAACCATGACTGGGATGTTAACATACCAGGGTACACAACCAACAGGAGAGACAGGGAGGGGAGAAGAGGGGGAGGAGTAGCTCTCTATGTAAGGGAAGGGATAAAAGCAACGGAACAAAAGAGTAAACAGGGAAGAGAGGAAGCACTGTGGGTCACCTTAGAGACTGGAAATGGCAGCACAATCCACACAGGAGTTGTATACAGACCCCCATGTCAGGGGAAGGAATGGACAAGGATATGATAGAAGGCATCCTTAGGATGGCAGAGAAAGGGGGAGATACTGTTGGTGGGGGACCTGAATATGCCAGATGCTAACTGGAACACCTTTGCTGCAGCCACATCCAAAAGAAGGGCCATTCTCAATGCCCTACAGGGGGCATGCCTCAGACAGCTAGTTTTGGAACCCACTCATGAGGGAGCAATCTTAGACCTCATACTCTCAAATAGGAACAGTGAGAGGATCTCTGATCTAGAAGCAGGTAGCCATCTGGGGACAAGTGACCACCAAACAGTGTGATTCATGATAAACTCAGCTACAGAGTCAAGCCATACAAAAATGAGAGTACTGGACTTCAGGAGGGCTGACTTTGGCAAGATGGAAGAGTGCCTTAGAAAAGCACTAGCGAACAGGCAAGAAGGAGGAGTGGAACTACAATGTGGAAACATCAAAACTGCCATCACAGAGGCAACAAGCCTTTGTGTGAAGCATATAAACAAATCAAAATGAAAGAAAAAGGCACTATGGTTCTCCAAAGAGGTGGTGGGGAAGGTTAGGGAGAAAAATTTAGGAAGTATAAGGAAACACAGAAGGAGCAGGACAGATAGCTGTACCAGTTAAGGCAGAAGGAAGCAGGGAGGGAAGTCAGAATAGCAAAGGCCCAAACTGAAGAAGAGATAGCCACTCAGTTAAGAAGGGGGATAAAACCTTTTATAGGTACATCAGGGAGTGTAAAAAGGCAAAGAGAGGGATAATGAGGCTGATTAGAATGGACGGTGGGTGGGCAGAGAGGGACAGTGAAAAGGCAGGGATACTGAACAAATATTTCTGCTCAGTATTCACAAAAAAGGAGGTGGGGGAAGTACCTAATCCAATTAATAGAAGCACTCCAGATAGGGGTGTCGATCCCAGTCCTTTCACAGAAGAAAGGGTTCTGAAAGAACTCCTAAAACTGAAGGTGGACAAAGCAATGGGGCCTGACGGGATTCAACCCAGAATTCTAAAAGAATTAAGGGGAGAACTAGTGACACCACTGACTACCTTTTTTAACAAATCGTGGGAAGATGGTGTGGTACCTGAGGACTGAAGGAAGGCAGATGTGCTTCCCCTTCACAAACGTGGGAGCAAGACAGAGGCAGAAAACTACAGACCTGTCAGTTTGACCTCTATGGTAGGGAAAGCGATGGAATCACTTCTGAAGGAAAGAATTGTTGAGTACCTAGAGACCAGTGGGGCACAGGACCCAATGCAGCATGGATTTACTGCAGGAAGGTCATGTCAGACCAATCTAATCAATTTCTTTGACTGGGTAACCAAAGTAGTAGACCAGGGAGGGGCTGTGGACATGGCCTACCTAGATGTTAGCAAGGAATTTGACACAGTCGCACGCCAAAAGATTAATAAACAAATTAACCAGAGTGGGAGTGGGTTGCAGGGTGGTAGCCTGGGTAAAACATTGGCTGGACAACAGAACACAGAAGGTAATTGTAAACAGAGTCCACTCTGAAGAAAGGGGGGTTGCTAGTGGGGTACTGCAGGGTTCAGTACTGGATCCAGTCCTTTTTAATGTCTTTATAAGTGACAATTCAGAGGGACTGGAAGGAAAAGTGTGCCTCTTTGCAGATGACACAAAGATCTGCAACAGGGCTGATACACAAGGAGGCATGGAAAGGATGAGAAGGGACTTGGCAAGGTTGGAGGAATGGCCAGAAGTATGGCAGCTTGGATTCAATGCAAAGAAGTGCAAAATAATGGACCTAGGAAACAAAAACCCAGGGGAAGAGTACACAAGGGGGGGAGATACTAACAACAAAAAAAATGAAAGGGACTTGGGGGTAATCATGTCAGATGACCTTAAGGTTAGCAAGCAATGTGAAAAGGCAGTAAGGAGGGCCGGGGGTATACTGGGATGTATAGGGAGAGGCATCACCAGCAGGAAACAGAAAGTTGTTATCCCTCTGTACAGACAGTTGGTGAGACCCCATCTGGAGTACTGCGTCCAGTTCTGGAGACCCTATCTCCACAAGGACATAGACAGGATGGAGGCAGTCAGAGGAGGCAACTAAAATGGTGCTGGGTCTGCAAGAGAAGCCATATGAGGAGAAACTAAAGGAAGGCTTAATATGTATACCCCTTGACAAAAGGAGGAAGGGGTACATGATAGAAACTTAAAGTACCTTAGTGGAATCAACAAAGTCCAAGAGGGTAGCATCTTTCAGAAAAAGAGATGTGCAAGAACAAGGGGACACAATTTGAAGATAGAGGGTGGACGGCTCTGGGGAATTGTGAGGAAGTATTTTTCCACAGAGCGGGTGGTGGACACATGTAATAGCCTTCCTGAGGAGGTTGTGGGGTCTAAAACTGTGGGAGAATTCAAGAATGCATGGGACAGACATAAGGCAATTCTTGTGGGGGTTAGGAATAAATAGGCTGTTGGTTAACTAGGATTTATAGCTTATCCAATAGATAGGGAAACTGGCAGACTATGTGGGCCAAGCGGTCCTTATCTGCCATCTGTCTGTGTTTCTATGTTTCTGTGTGCTGAAGGTTTTCCTGGAGAATATGATCTGCAATGCTGTCACCTCCACCAAGTACAACAAGAAAAAGACTATCACTGTCATGGACATGGTGTATGCATTGAAACGGCAAGGCAGGACTCTATATGGCTTTGGAGAGTAAACTGGTGACTCTTACTAAAGAACAAACAAAAGGCCCTTTTAAGGGCCACCCACAATAACACTAAAGGAGTGGTGATTATTAGAATATCTTGGGTAGCTGTAAAGTATCAACGTGAATATCTCGCTTTGACATATCTACTAGTTTCAGGAGCCAGACTAGGTGTTAAAATTAGATTAAAATGTCAGCACACCAGTGTTAGTAAAAGTTACACACATTTGTGTGAACAATTTACGTACCATTCTGTACCACCATTTATTTAACTTGCATAAACATGGCTTTCTGCACTTGTTCCATTCAGTTCCAAAAAATGGCATAACAGAGATGGAACATCTCGTTTTTGGGAGGTTCAGGGACAACAACTAAATATTTACACATACTAGCAATGATATTTTGGTACTGAATTCCCAATAGTCTGATATCCACTACAGTTTTGTCTAAATCCTAAAATCCAACATGCAAACTCCCCTAGTAAAGCCCTTTGGGGCTATAGTGGGGAATGCTGGGCGTTGCGCTGCTACTACAAAATTTATGGTAGTGCGCTGTGCCTGTCCTGATGTCCGCCTTACTATAATGTCACTGGATGAGAAGACAGCTGAAGTCCCTGACATTGAGATGTTTTTCTAAAGTTCTGGTACATCAAACATAAGCAAGAAAGGATAAGGATGTGTTACTGATTAGAGATTTCTTTCTGTGGGGGCACTCCCCCCCCCCGGGTGCTCTGATGATAGTGATAATGTGTTTTTTTTTTGGTTGCTGAAACCTTTTATTTTTTAGCAGTGCTTGCTTTCATTGGAGAGCTCTGCCCTCTTCCCACACCCCCGGTGCAATCTGAGAATTATAATTTGCAAGTTAATTTTGTTGTAGCGCTGGCTTTCATCCACCGTTTGTTTCCTGTGATTTAGAATTACTGTGAACTGATTGCTTGAACTGAAATGACACTGGACATGACCAGGGCTCAGCACAGCAGCACCCTAATACTGCTTGAATTTCTGAAAACCACAAGACAGTTTGGCATCCTCCACTAACGCTGAACAATTCATATATAAAAAAATCCTATATTTATTAGTCAGCAGTGGTCAGCATTCATATTTTTATTTGTGCCACTATTGAATCGGTTCTTTGAGTCCAGTTTATTCTGCAGTGTAGTAAAGTTTTCAGTAACTAAATAAATAAATCTGATCACAGTCACACGAGCTGGTTTACAAAACTTGACTTTTGATCTAATGTTTAATTCTCCCCTGATGTTACTGGCGTTGAGAGTTTGAAGTATTTGAACCCTGTTTCTTCTGACATCCTAAAGTTTCTGTCTGATTCTCTCTTCATGACATTTTCTGTTGGATTGCCAGGCTCTCTCTCAGAATTTGATTTCAGGAGGTTATTCTATCTGTGGAGCATTATCACCACCTAGTGGTCAAATGTGGCACTACACAACATACTGCAGGCTGACACCTAATGGTACATTTTATTTTTATTTATTGAGTATTCAGATATACCTGTGAATCAGAGACTCCTTTACAAAGGTTTCACATCACAGAAATCAAAACAGAAGAGACATTAGTGAGTAATTCAACAAGGTACACAGTCAAGCAGATTGAAAATACCAGTGTAGGCTAACAGGTAGTTACTAGGAATCAGTTTGTACAAGTCTTAGCAATACATTTTTAGTCAGATATATAATGGAGTCATCAACTCAAAGAACGTCATAGGGTAGTGGGGTAAGCAAGCCGGAGGCCATTGTCACGGGAGAAAAAAGGTGGGGGGGGGGAAGGCAAGGATCACCTCTATTCAAAAATGCATCTTGTTGTATTTTGTTATAACCGTGTCCTCTAAGCTGTTTGTTTATTATTATTTTTCAGGTAGAGGACTGATTATAGCCATCGATATCTGCAGTCAAAAAATAAATAAGTTATTTACGCTTCTGTTAGCCCATTCAGAGAATTTCATTTACTTTCAGGGTGGTAAATTATGTGTTGCACAAATAATGAGCTCTAATCCAGGTTCAAGTGACAGTGACACCTCAGTCATTGTTAGGATGACTTTTTAATTTCCCTTTTTTAATGGACTGTATTTGTGATAACCCTGCATGTCTTTTTTGGGCAAAGCGGGGGGCATTCATACATTCAGATGTTAGTTTTGAATGGTGCTCATGAGCTTTGAGTGTATGTGGGGTGAAAGCTCTGTTAGTAATTACTACTACTACTACTGCAACCAGCCATCCACGGAAGGCAAGTTCACACAGAACTACAGTAGCTAGACTTTGGGGCAATGCTTCAAAGCCTGCTGAAACTGTGAACTTGCAGCACAGCCTTGCTTTCCCAGTAAAGGTCATATCTATGGGAGAAAGGAGGTGGGGGAGAGAGTGAACATGACTGGGGTTAGGAAGGGGAGGCCCCTGGACTAGCCCTTACCACCTGGGGAGGACTAGAAGGCCTTAGTAATTTTTGTTTGTTCATAAGCTCACCAGATATGTTTCCATGAATACTATTCATGCTCAGAAAGTGCATTTCAGGATACGACAGCCCTCTGATGGACTGTGCTGGTATCTGTCTATGAATCCAATATTCATCTGACGAAACAGCAGTCTAGAACTACCACTTTCTTACTGATAAATCACTTCTATCTCAGCTGGAGTCAGTGCCTGTTTGGATTAAGAAAACAGATACTTTATTAGAAGCAGGGGGTCTCATGTAAGTAAAAAAAATAAAGTCACTGTGCGTTTCTCTGAGGAAGGGGGTTGTATCAGCTTAATGTGCTGAGTCAGGAGCAGAGAGTGAAGATGATTGGGGGTGTGGCTTAGGAGCTTAGGAGTACAAAAGCAGGTGTCTCCAATTATAGCTTCCTGCTGCTAGTTTTTGAAAGAAGAGAATTTTGCATTCAGCGCAAATAACAGCAGTCTAGAACTACAGCTTTCTTACTGATAAATCACTAATATCTCAACAGAAGTCAGTGCCTGTTTGGATTAAGCAAACAGATACTTTATTAGAAGCAGGGGGTCTCATTTAAGTTAAAAAAAAAGAAAGTCACTGCGTGTTTCTCTGTTTGAGGAAGGGGGCTATATCAGCTTAATTTGCTGAGTCAGGAGCAGAGGGTGAAGCTAATTGGGGGTGTGGCTTAGGAGTACAAAAGCAGGTGCCTCCAATTACAGCTTCCTGCTGTTAGTTTTTGACAGAAGAGAATTTTGCTTTCAGAGCAAGTAACAGCTGACTAGAACTACAGCTTTCTTACTGATAAATCACTTCTATCTCAGCAGGAGTTAGTGCCTGTTTGGATTAAGCAAACAGATACTTTATTAGAAGCAGGGGGTCTCATTTAAGTACAAAAAGTCACAGTGTTTCTCTGTTTGAGGAAGGGGGCTGTATCAGCTTACTTTGCTGAGTCAGGAGCAGAGGGTGAAGCTAATTGGGGGTGTGGCTTAGGAGCACAAAAGCAGGCATCTCCAATTACATCTCCCTCCTGTTAGTTTTTGACAGAGGATAATTTTGCGTTCAGTGCAAGTAACAGCAGTCTACAACTACAGCTTTCTTGCTGATAAATCACTTCTATCTCAGCAAGAGTCAGTGCCTGTTTGGATTAAGCAAACAGATACTTTATTAGAAGCAGGGGGTCTCATTTAAGTTAAAACAAAGAAAGTCACTTTGTGTTTCTCTGTTTGAGGAAGGGGGCTGTATCAGCTCAATTTGTTGAGTCAGAAGCAGAGGGGAGAAGCTAATTGGGGGTGTAACTTAGGAGCTTAGGAGTACAAAAGCAGGTGTCTCCAATTACAGCTTCCTGTTAGTTTTTGACAGAGGAGCATTTTGCTTTCAGAGCAAGTAACGGCAACCTAGAACTATAGCTTTCTTACTGATAAATCACTTCTATTTCAGCATGTTTTGATTAAGCAAACAGATACTTTATTAGAAGCAGGGGGTCTCATTTAAGTAAAAAAAAAAAGAAAGTCACTGTTAGTTTTTGACAGAAGAGAATTTTGCTTTCAGAGCAAGTAACAGCAGTCTGGACTTTAGGAGGGCTGACTTTGGGAAAATGAGAGAGTGCCTCAGAAAAGCACTAGCAAATGGGCAAGAAGGAGGAGTTGAGGAACAATTGGGAATAATCAAAGCAGCTATCACAGAGGCAACAGTAATGCATCTGGGAAACAAAAACCCAAGGGAAGAGTACACAATGAGGGGTGAGATAATAACAACAACAAAAATGGAAAGAGACCTGGGGGTAATTATATCGGATGACCTAAAGGTGGGCAAGTAATGTGAGAAGGCAGTAAGGAGGGCTGGGAGATACTGGGATGCATAGGGCGAGGCATCAACAGGAGAAAACAGGAAGTTGTTATCCCTCTGTACAGACAGTTGGTGAGACCCCATCTGAAGTACTGCATGCAATTCTGGAGACCCCATCTCTGCAAAGACATAGACAAAGTGGAGGTTGTTCAGAGGAGGGCAACCAAAATGGTGCAGAGTCTGCACCAGAAGACATACAAAGAGAGACTAAAGCATTGGAACAAAGGCTTATAATATCACTTTTTATAAGAATGCAATTTGATTCACCTCAGGCCTTACCCAACAATAATTTCATAAATTACCAAAAATAATAAATATTCACATGTGATATTATACTATGCTCTCCAGATTCAAAAATGACAGTGAAAAGCACTGTTGCCACTCTTTGGATTATATAAGAGATAAATATATTTTATTCACGTATGTACAAGTCATAAATATTCATAATTAGCATAAATATTAAGCATAATAAAAATAATGTAAACATAAACTGTAATGTAAACAAAACAGGTTTTAGAAAATCCAGTAAATCATATAAAACAAAACAAATTTCAGCAATAAGCCATGTAAATAAATAAACAATATTCAGCATAATACATTTACAGATTGTATGATTTCTTTAGCTTATTTATAAATTGCATGTCCTTTGCTTTTTACTATGAGAACTTGCCACTCATTACACTGGTGTTTCAGATTATATTGGTATGATACTTGTTTAAACTTTATAGTATGAAAAAGGTATTTTCTTTAGATTTAAATTCTAACTTAACCATATAACCAAGGTTTGGGGCCAAAATGCACTAAGTTACCACCCCAGATAGCCAAATAAGTACTAAAAGTGGGATAAAGGAATACTTATGTTTTAGTTTTCTGTAGATGGGGTCTTCTACTTTTTAACTTTCAAAGTCTTGGTGAGAACTTTTGGTTTTGGATGACAAATGTCCTTGGTGGTGAGTTTGGCTTTAGTCTGCTGGCTTTTTCCCTTGAACATGGGACTGTAGAGTTTTTTGACGTCACTGAAGCAATGCCGGCTGGATCCTTCTTGCTTGACATCACAAATCATCAAAAGTCACTTCAGGATTTAGTGGGAAAAATCAGACAAGACTTTAGCAGTTCAGCACAGTCTGTAGAAAGATCTCTCCCTGTGGAGAGCAATGTTGTTTTGGGTAACTGGACTCTGTGACTATTTTCTGTTTCAGTTCATTTCTGCTTTTGAACCTGCAGCTCTGGACTCACTGCTATTTAACAGCACTTCAGGCTTGCTGGCTGGTAAATTCCAAAGTCAGTCTCTTGTTCCGGCTTTTATTTTTTATTTTAACTTCAAGACTGTTTTATTGGGTACAGAGTAGAGTAGGTACAATATATTGTCCACATAAAAGGGCCTTCATATATGATAGAAATAGTTTAAAACATGTAATACATTAGACATCAAATCAGCTAGACATTAGTTAATATCAGTAATTGTCTTTCAGATCATCGATCATCAGAGATTTAGATGGAAGAGTCTGATGAAGAAGAAATCGAAGATTGTATCTAGCCTCAATGTGGCATACTGCCAAAGAAGTGTCTCATTATTCCAGGAGATCCTCTGTCTGTCCTAAATACTTCCCTCCTTTCTACATTTCACTTATAGGAGTTTTCTGTAACTGTTCCAGTTCAATAAATGATTTCAGCTCTAAGACCATTCCTTTGTGCATTTTTTTTTTCCTTTTTAACCCTCCTTTTATTTTTTTAAAAAATATAATATTTCTGATAGTTATAATTGATATTTAGGCTAGACCTGGGTAATAATATTTAAACTTGATACAGAAGAAGAGGGATAAGCCCCTCACCAACCAATTTTAGAGAGGGATGTCTTCAATTATTAGGGAGAAGGGAAAGCTGCTCCCCAACACTTTACCACTCCAAAAATTACATTTTTATACTTATGAGTGAGGAGCTGTTCCAAAACTGGTACTCCCTCCCTTCTTTCAATATGGTCAAAGAAGGGGAGCCATCTGGAATAAAATTTGTCTACCGTCAATCTAAGTAGTGCCATGATGGCCTCCATCTCCTTGATTTGTTTGATGTTTTTGTACCAGTTATCAACAGAGGAGGGTGATTCCCTCAACCAATGTTGAGTTAACGCATTAAGTGCTGCTGCAATCAGAACATAAAAAAGGTATTTCCCCGCTGAGGTTGTAATTTCCCTTGGGAGAAGTCCCAAGACTAAGTTCAGAAATTGTAACTGACTAGAGAGTGTCAAGATCTCAGCAATGTTCTGGGTAACCTCTTGCCAAAAAAGGGTAATCGTAGGACACTCCCAAAAGACATGGTAATGTGTACCTGTATGTCTGCATTTTCTCCAACATTTGTTAGGGATTAGAGGAGAGTAGTGATGTAATATATTTGGGGTTATGAAGACTCAAGTGTTTATTTTCCAGCGGAATTCTCTCCACATGGGGGAGTTGGTGGTTTTATGAATGCCTGTCCAGATATTTTGCCATGCTTTGTGTGGAATACTAAGCTCTGCTTCCCCTTCCCATTTTTGTTCAAATCTTTGTATCACCTAGGTCCCTCTATCTTCCATTAATACCTTATATATCTGTGATTTATAAGATCTGGTGTCCCTCATTATGCCTCTATGATCTGTTAGCTGTATAGGGCCGATGGTTCCTGTAATAATTCTGTGAGGCCAATAGTGGTGGTGATGTAATGTGTGCATTGGTGGTATTTAAACAGGTCAGCTTGGGTTAGATTAAATTCTGCTTGCATTTGTGAGAAGGATTATGCCTGATTCCCCTCCAAGAATTGGTGCGGGTATATATGCCTGGCTGTTAACCATCTGAAAAAACACTTATCACCTCCAGAAATGGGAAAATCAGGGAGAAATGAGAGCGGAAGATAGTTCCATTTAAGATGTGCTACCTCCCACTCCTGTCTGGCTTTTAGCCATTTTGACAATGTATGTTTTGTGAAGTTGTTGGTTATGTTTTTCAGGTCTCTGGGTTGGACTAACCAAGGCAGGATATGCAGTGGGGCCAGCCATCCTTCTGGCTGCTCCATCTCCAGCCAGCCGTGAGCCTTCCCCGTCATCAACATTTTAATGATCGGTAGTAACTGTACTGCTAGGTAATATTTGGGGAAATCTGGCAACCCCATCCCCCCCTTGGTTTTCTCCTCTGTTAATATTTCCCATCGGATTCTTGGGCGTTTACCCAGCCATATGAAATTTGCAAGTCTTTTTTTTAGGTCTTTCCAGTCTTTTTTTGGGACCGGGATAGGAAGCTTAGTAAATAGAAAAGGAATCTTGGGAGAACATTCATTTTGATTGTTTCTATTCTATTTGAGAGAGTTAGGGGAAGTAGTCTCCATCTATTCAAGTCAGCCATTATTTGTTGATTTAAGACTTCATAGTTAAGTTTATATAACAGTGTTGATTGTATTCCCAGATATTTTAATTTATTTTTAACCCGTTTGAAGGGAAATTTAGCCCTCAGGTCTTCATCTGGTTCTTTTCCCACTGCAATAATCCTACTACTATAGCTAACTCTTTTAACCACCATTTCTCGGACCTCACCAGTTACAAGGTTTGATCCCCTAATACTCACATCTCTTCACACAACTACAATGTTAAACCTCAATTCACACATTCCCCCTTCAGGTTCCGGAATATTACAAAATCTGAAGTTCTGAGGCTTCTCCTCTCAGCCCCAGACCATACCAGTGTAGGGTCAGATGGGCTGGAGCCTAGGCTTCTAAAGACCGCCGCCCTGTTTATAGCCTCTCCCCTTACCAAAATCTTCAGTCTATCTCTATGGCACGGCTCAGTCCCCATCATCTAGAAAATTGCCAAAGTCATCCCTATTCCAAAAAAGGGTGATCCCAAACTAATCTTGAACTACTGCCCTATAGCTATCCTCTCCTTCCTTAGTAAAATCCTCGAAAAACTTGTGGCAACCCAAACTCTTGATTACCTGCAGAAGCATAACCTCTTGTCTAGCTCTCAACATGGTTTCTGCAAGGGGCACAGTACGACTACTGCCCTCCTCAAACTCACCAATGATATCTTTTCTGCTATGGACTCTGGCCTCCTGACTGGTGCTATCTTCATTGACTTAACGAAAGCTTTTGACTTGGTAGACCATTCCCTCCTTCTTTCTAAACTTCACTTCCTCAACTTCTCTACTGATGTAGTAGCCTGGTTTGACAGTTACCTGCCTGGTAGAAAGCAGACCGTTGTCTTCAATTCTGCCTCTTCTGATTCCTCATCTATCCAAGTTGGTGTGCCCCAAGGTTCCATACTTGGCCCCTTGCTTTTCTCCATTTTCATTAATGACATCCCGCTGCTTGCTTCAACCTGCTTAACCCTCCTTTATGCAGATGACCTAGTAATTTATCACAGTGCTAGGAACTCACTTGACATCAACCAACCTCTTAACTCAGACTTCACGTCCATTCAGTCATGGCTGATAGAGAATAAACTCGTTCTCAACATTAGTAAGACACATTCCATGCTCTTTGGATCACTTGCCAAACTCAAAGTAAACCCTGATGCCCTAAAAATCACCTGTACCGATGGCTCTTCACTTAACAGCACCAAATTCTTCAAATACCTGGGCATCACTCTAGAGGAATTGCTTAACTTTGACCTACACATAACCAACACCTGTAAATCTTTAAATGTTAGATTAGGTGGTACCTACCGAACCAGCTATGCCCTTACCCCTTTGGCTAGACTTGCTGTGACTCAAGGCTTTCTACTCCCTGCCCTGGCTTATGGATCAGTCACGTATTTATCTGCCTCTAAATCCTCCCTCCATAAGTGGGACACCACCTATAACAATATCTGCTGGTATGCCCCTGCATCCCCTCGTTTTACACACCATTGCCAACTTTATTCTGACCTTAACTGGCCTTGCCCCTCTGGCCATCGGATCCAATCCCTTGGGTCTCTTATTGACAACACAGTCCGCACTGGCATTCCATCTTCACTCGCCTGTCTGCTCCACTCACACCCTCTGTCCTACGAGCTCCGATCTGCCGACCTAGCCCCCTATCACATTCCCAGATGTAAAACCAATATGGGCTCGTGCGCCTTTGTACATATGGCCCCAAAATACTGGAACTCATTACCTCCAAATATTCGTGGAGCACCTACCCATGCTAGCTTTAAAACTCGGCACTGGGAACATTTACAATCAATCAGCCAATGCACCTGCTTTAATCCACCTTAGACTTCATCATCTCCCCTCTCTCTCACTATATTACTTTACTCTTCTACGTCTCTTTCCCCACCTCCCTATCTACCCATCTCTCCTCCCCTCCACTTTCTCCCCTCACCCCTCACTCTCTCAACCTTTCCCTCTCTCTTATCATCTCAACCTCAATTTGGCACTTACTGTACTTTGTTTTGTATAAACCTTTCATTGCTAATGCCTGTTTCGCTCACTGTGTAACTCTAGTTGTGTATGTTACCTAGATGTATTCTCCAGTTTTGCCTCCATTGCAACACTCCCTCTAAATATTCCTAATGTGAACTACTCTTTGAATGTATTGTTCCAGTTGTATTTAGCTGCCTGCATTCCTCACTGTGTTTCACCAATATCATGTACTGCGTCACATGTATGCTTCATTTTGTATGTTTTAAACTGTCTTCTCCAGGGTTGTGCCTGAAAATAGGCATTGCTATGCCCAGTGCACTCACCCGGTTACCAAAAGCAAATAAATAAATAAATAAGCACCTCTGATTTGGAGGCATTCACTCTAAAGCCTGAGATGTCCTCAAACTCTGAAAGGAGAATGAGTAGAGGGGTAAGAGCTGCTTTGGGATTACCTAAATAGTTTAGGGTATCATCCGCATAGAAGGATACCTTGTAGCATGAGTTTTGGATTTCTATGCCCTCAATTTTGTCATGTTGCCTTATGGCTTGTGCTAAAGGTTCCATGCTAATTGCAAAAAGTAATGGGGACAGGGGCCATCCCTACCTTGTACCCCTCTCAATTTTAAATGGGGGCGAGATGGTACTGTCCACCCGGACCCTAGCTTGAGGGTTCTGATAACATAGTTTTATCCATGTTAAGAAGTTCCCTTTGAAACCCATCTTTTCCAGAACCATAAAAAGATAGGTCCAATTTAGCCTATCAAAGGCCTTTTCTGCATCTAGAAAAACTGCTAGAGCTGGGTTCTGATTATATTTCTTAAATTGCAAGATGTTTAGGAGCCTTCTGATGTTGTCACTCAGGTGTCGGTGCGGAATAAAGCCTGTCTGATCCGGGTGAATCAGCAACTCTATATATTTTTGGAGCCAAATTGATAACATTTTTGTGAAGATTTTTTGATCTTGGTTAAGGAGGGCTATAGGCCTAAATGATTCACATTTGGTTGGGTCTTTACCAGGTTTGGGAATTGTTGTTACTATAGAGCGGGATCAGCTCTCAGGGACTCTGCCCACCTCGATACATTGATTAAATACCTCTGTTAGGAGAAGGGCCAGTGAGGTGGCTAGTTTTTTGTATATTTCCCCACTAAACCCATCAGGGCTAGGAGTTTTTCCTGTTGGCAAGCGACTTATTACCTCCATGGTTTCCTTTTTTTGCAATGGGTTGGCTCAACTCCTTACTAGCTAATTTTGGTAACCTAGGCAGTTTAAGTGTGTCTAGGAAGGTTTGAGCCTTATCCCTTACATTCCCTTTGTCTTTATCTTCCCAATATAGTTTCTGGTAGTACTCCTGAAATTGTTTAGCTATATCCCCAGTGGAGGTCCATTTTTTCCCTTTAGGGACTGGCGTTTGAATATGAGGTATGTACCTGTCTGCTTGTGCCTTTCTTAAATGAAAAGCTAACACTCTGGATGCCTTCCCCCCAATTCATGGTATTTGTAGTTAGTAAATCGTAGCAGGCCTTCAGCCTTTTTATTTTCATAGCCCTGCAGGGTCCTTTTAGCTTTGCTCAAATCTTTTTGGATCTGTTTATCCAATGGGTTTGCTTTATGTTTCTTCTCCATCTCTGTTAGTTCTGTTAATATTTTGTTTTGCTTGAGCTGTGATAATTTTTTTTGGGCGGTAGGGCACATCCTCTTTTGCTCTCCACCCTCAACCTAATAGGCTTTGCCTCAGGACCTGTTTCCTGGTGCACCAGCTATCTCTCCGCCTGCTCCCAATGTGTGAAAGTCAACGGTACTCTCTCTGAAACATGCCCCATTCGCTCTGGGGTGCCGCAGAGCTCAATTCTTGGACCCCTACTATTCTTACTCTTTCTTAACTCCCTACCCAGCAGTTGTACGGGTAAGATGCTTCTCTATGCTGATGATGCTGTTCTCGTTGCCTCCCACAATGACCCCATGCTGCTACAGAACTCCCTCCAACTATTCTTTGACTCTGCAGCTACCTGGTTCACTGAGCACCGACTTGTTATCAACCTTAAGAAAACAAAAGCGATGCTCTTCTCCCACCCCAAAATAAGTACAGCAAGTTTCCCTTAGCTGTCCACTCCACACCCAATCTCGCCATTGACCAGGTGCAATCCTATAAATATCTTGGTATAACCTTTGACCCTGCATTTCATTCCATGGACATATATCTGCCCTAAATTCTGTCGCCAACTCACGGCTAGGCATTCTTTACCGGCACAAGAAATGCCTCCCTCCTGATGCCCTCTGCCTGGCTGTCACCTCCTCTGTCATGTCTCTCATTGACTATGGCCTTCCGGTCTATGGCTCAGCAGATCAGACTGCCCTCAACAAGGTTCGTCTCACAGTTAATAAGGCCTGCAGACTTATCACTGGTGCTCCCAGACTCACTCACACATGTGAGCTGTACACCCTGGCTACCCTACTCAACCTGGAAGAGCGACTCATGTATCAGACATGCCAGCTCACCTTTAAAGCCCTGCGTGGCCTATCCCCCATAGGCCTATCCAACTCCATTCGCCGTACTGCACCGACCCTGATCACGGCGCGAGCTCGTCCAAGAGCTACCCTAGTTATTCTAGAGTCAGGACCTCACAAGGTCAGAGGGCATTCCCCCACTGTGCGCCCCCACTGGTATAACCCTCCTGCCAGTGTCTCAAACTCACTAACCTTAGCTTGCTTTAAGCCCAGGCTCAGAAACTTCCTGCTTAGCTCCAAATGCAACTGCCGCTAGCCTAGTGTAAAAAAAAAATATATATATATATATACTCTGTTTGACAATGCTCACTGAGCTCCCCCTTCCTTTCCCTACTAATTCCTCCTCCCCTATCTCCCTCCCTTCTACCCCACCAGCTATCCTCCACCATAAGTTTTGCACCTTTTGTTATCTTTTGCTCGTTGGAGATTGTATTCTATTGTAACAAAATTGTAATTGAACTGTAACTTTTTTGTTTGTAAGTACTGTGTCCCTTGTACTACTGTTCTGATGTCCTCTTTGTGACGAGGTACCTTTGTAAATGAGCCTCTGGCTCAAAGGTTTCTAAACTGATGTTTAACTAAATAAATAAATAAATAATAACCTCCCTCCGAAGAACCACTTTCAGTGTGTCCCATTTAAGTAAGGGGGAATAGTCCGTGGATTGGTGAATTAAAAAGAAATCATCTATCTGTTGCTTTAGTTTAGAAACAAAGCCTTTGTTATTTAAATGTGAGACATTCAGTCTCCATAGGGATTGTTTGTTTTGTGGTGAAAGGGCCATCTGGAGGGAGATTGGTGAGTGATCTGATAGAGTTATATTGTGAATACTGGAGTCCCTAAGTAAGTGGAGGGTGGTTGCATGGGTGTAAAATAAATCATTACGTGAGTATGACTGTTGTACATGGGAGTAAAATGTGAAGTCTTTGTCTCTAGGGTGTTGAGAATGTCAAATGTGTACAAGCCCCATCTCTCGTGTCAAGGTCACCAGTGACTTGGAAGCTGCTCTATTAGTAGAGGTGGCTCCAGAGGAATGATCTTTCTGTGGGTGTGGGGCTGTGTTGAAATCTCCCCCAAGAAGTAATTGACCTGGATGGAGGTCTGCCAATTTTTTGAAAATAATATCAAAAAAGCCTTCCTGCTTGGAGTTTGGGACGTATATGTTAACAAGGTGGAGCAACTGACCTTGTATGAGTATTGAGACCCTCACATACCTGCCTTGAAGACCTGCTTCAGTGGAGTCAATAGACAGGTTTAGTCCCCTGTGCAACAGAACAGCCACCCCCGCTTTTTTAGTTTTGGGATGAGATGCCACCACCACTTGGTCCACCCATGCCCTGTGTAATTTTAATTGTTCATTCATTGACAAGTGCATTTCTTGGAGAGAAAAGCCAAGTTTACCTTAAGTTTTTTAAGTTCTTGCAGCAGCCTTGTGCATTTGATTGGGGAGTTAATTCCCTTTATGTTGTATGAGCAAACATTTAGATTAGCCATGGTATAATTTTTAGGCTAATATAGGATTTATTTGTTGGGTAAATGGCTTTCAGTCCAATACCTTCCATAACTCTCTGTTGTGAACCGCTATTCAAAAATAATTCTTTATCTGTTACTAACTGTACCCCATCTGAGAACATTTAACAGTATCCAAAAACAGTATCATGGATAACATTGCCCTTAACTCTGGGCGATTTCAATTGTAGACTTAAATGTGAAAAAAGAAAAACTGTTTTGTAACACTCTATGTGAAAAATAACAATAGTATTAAACAAATGCCACTTCACATAGACCACAAGAAAGGCCTCTGTGATAAACAAAACAATCACTGTAAAGATCACTACAGGATTAACTCAGTTGCTTCCTAGGTATATTACCAGGCTTCACCTCTGGGGGTGCCTGAGTCCACTCGAGTTGGTAAGTATTGGTTCTTGAACACTAACTGTCTCTTGATGAAGAGACATAGAGCAGAGTTGTAAAACTGCTCTAAAAGTAGAGCTCCGTCACAGAGGATGCGTGACCCAAATTATCCCTCCCAGACCTCGTCCCCTTCATGTGGTTTTATCACATAATTATGATCCCTCCCCCTTATCTTGGGGTTTATCAGTTCCTGCCATCTTTGGAAAACCTTTGTATCCCCTCAGTTATTATAATTATTTTAGGAGAGCATCACTGTCCCCCAGCCCCTCTCTCTATTGGTGAATAAATAGTTGTGAATGTCATCAGGGCTCCTCCTCCTCCCACTAGAAACAACCAAATAAGTTGTTTGAAGTAACAGACTAATGGGTAAGGTATAACACCTCCCTCTTTCAAATGTCTTGGTGGGTGGGCCCCCTCTCTCCATTTAAGCCTAATTTCCCACGTGATGTTCCACCTAGGGATCAAGGGAGGGTAACTACTAAGAAGAAAGTCACTAGGGGAATATTGCTTCTGATTCAGTTGTTCCAAGTCAACACAAATCTACTTCAGTAGTATATCATAGGTAAATGGAGTTCGCCTGTTTACGGTGGGTTTATTGAGCACAGATGCGAGGAAACCGAGCACTATACCACAGTCGGGAACTCTTAATTGCATAGTAGTCGTCTCTCCAAAGCTGACTGCACTGATACTTATAGGATTTATCTGAGTGTTTTTAAACCCCATCTTTTAATGTCGAATTAAATGTCCGTGATGTTTGCCACTTTTCCTCCTTTCATTTTCCCCCCTCACGTCTCTCTCTGTAAATCAAGAATAGCACTCTGTGTGCTGCACCTCAGGTCTGGGATGTAAATTTCAGAGAAGGGATCCGCCCAGAGCTTGATCTCTTTTCAGCTTGCTGAGTGAGCCTCATGGCATCTTGCATCAGGTTTTGTGGCAGTGCTCCGTGATGTGGGCGCTTTAACCCTTTATTCACCACTTGCCAGACGTTCTGCAGCAGGTTTTGTTCTAGGATTTCCATGCCTAAATCAGGTATATTTGTTCCCCATTCCTTCAATAAAGGCATTGTTTCCAGCAGGGTATTAAAAGTTTTAGGACTAGAGTCCATGTGTAGGCGAAGCTGTGAGGGAAATAATATCTGAGCCCTGATATTCTATTTTTCCTTAATTTCCTTGGCTACTGCGTGAACTTTAACCCGCTCAGCCTGCAATGCTGGTAAAAAATCCTCCTAAAAAAAGATGGGCATTCCTTTATATTTTAAGTTGTGTAGTCTCCAGGTTTATTTCAGTATCCACTCTTTACTTTAGAACAGGGCCATTTGTATGACCCAGGATCTGGGCCTGGCTGTGGGGTTAGTGGGTTTCGGTACTAAAGACCTATGAGCTCTGTTCATTGTGAGATCAAGATCGGAGGGTATGGAGAGCACTGAGTGCAGAAGTTGCTGCATGAAGTCAAGTGGGGTAGGAAACCCCCTCTTCTGCCCCCTCCGGTACACCATGAACCCAAAAATTGTTTCTGCGGGACCTGTTCTCAATGTCCTCCAAGTGGTTGTGTATTTCCCTGTCCCTTTGCAGAAGGTAGACCAGGACTCTTCAATCCTTATCCTGTGTTTCCATGATTTCAGTGAGTTTGCTTGAGTGGTCTGCCACCTTGGCGTTGATGTTTCTGATGTCTTGCCTCAGGTCTGCCAGCGAGGATTCAATTTTCTGCACAGAGGACAGTATTTTTTGTAGTGTTTGCTCCGCTTTTCTAGGTAAGCACAGCTCTTCCTCGTCAACATCGAGGGATGATTCTGAAAGGGTTCACTCTCTATGTGTTTGGGCTGTGAAGGCCTCCATTTCTTCATCCAGGTTAAGCTGCTTCATTTTGGCTTGTGCAGCATTATTTTTAGGTGTTTTTGGGCGATTACTTTTAGCCGCCATCTCTCGTAAGCCCAATGCTTTAGATTTAGCTTAAGTTGTTAACTCTGTGGGAAGAATTTAATTAGATTTCTCGGATGAATCAAGGAGCTCTGAAGATTAGTCTCCCATCAGCTCCGTGACATCACCAGAAGCCCTATTCCGGCTTTTAACAGAAATTCCAAAACATTACTTTTAGTCCAAATTCTCAGTATGCAAAACATAGGCCTTGCTTAATCCAATACTGGAAGAAAGTCCCTTCTGTAACAGTCAGTTGCAGCAGCTGATTTAGCACCCCCTTGCGGTGGCAATGTCCATGCCCAAATAATGTTCCAAGCAGGTGTGGCTTCAGGTTTTTAGCCTAGTACAAGTCCAAGCTCATCCAAAATTGTCAGGACATTGAACACAGGTCTTCACACACCAAAGAATTAAGCAGTTCTGGGCCGGCTTTGCCAGCATCTCATTTATATCCCACTTACTGGGTGACATCACCATCAAGTTATGATTGGTCTGAGTACTCTTTGAGGGTGTTACTGTTAGCCCCTCCCAAGCCATTTTTTATCAATATGACCTCATCCCGAAAAACTATTTTTGATATAAAACAACTTTTCTTTCTGGCATCTATATGCACCTTTGTACATATGTAAGACTCACATTTGTAGATGCAACTAAAGGAGAGGATTCATTTGAGACCAAACATGATGGTGTCAATTCTAATATAAAATCGATCATTTATAAAAGCATTATAAAACTTTTCCTTTATAGATCTCTAAAAAGTTTTTACAGATTTCAGAAGTACATTTTTTCCTGTTTAAAATGATGTTAGTTTGGCACACCTACTATCATTAAAACTGTATAAATGTAATAAAACTTATTTAAGACAGGGATCTTCTTTGTTTAAAATAAATGAACCATGACCTCATGTTGCTATCCAGAGGCTTATAATCCACCCGACTAGTTGTTTCTATTAGATAAACATTTCAACTCTCATTCCACTGAAAAGGTGGCAAGGTCAGCTTACTATAGACACCAAACTTGTTAATATATTTGAAACAGTTTTGGGGCTACAGATTTTTGTAAATAGCTCACAGTACACTTTGTTGATGGGTTTAAAACGTATTCACTGAACAGGTAAATGCATTTCCAATAACCTGTATACTTTTGAAATGTATCAGAGTTTTTGTATATTTTCTATAAATGAAAGTCTTAATTTCTTAAAGGCAGTCTAAATCTATGTTAACCTCTGAGATGTTCTCTGGCTGGTACTAAAAAACAAGGTTGTAAATTATGTCAAGTTTCAAACTCTTCTGCTACTAATTGGAAGAGGCCATTCAATTCAAACAGACTATCCTAAAAACATTTTTTTCTGAAGTTGACCATATATGCTATATTCCCTTTTCATGACATCATTTCTCTATTTCAGTATTCAAGCCTTATGCAGTATTGTCCTTGTTTTATAGTTCATTTAGACATTAATTTAGCCAGAAACATTTATAGTACTTAATAATTAAGCCAATATAAGGATATAGAATAGCAATTAAGAATATAATAATATTATAATAAAATATTTTAATCAAATTAGTTCTGTTACTACAAAAGCAGTTTAATATGTATACCCTTGAGGAAAGAAGGGGGGACATGATAGAAACTTTCAAGTATCTCAAGGGAATTAACAAAGTACAAGATGGTAGCATCTTTCAGAAAAAGAAATGTGAAAGAACAGGAGATACAATTTGAAGATAGAGGGAGGATGGCTCAGAAGTAATGTTAGAAAGTATTTTTTCACAGAGAGAGTTGTGGATGCATGGAACGGCCTTTCTGAGGAGGTCATAGAGTCAAAAACAGTGGGGGGATTCAAGAATGCATGGGACAGACATAAGGCAATTCTAGTGGGGGGTAGGAGGAAGTAAGCTGTTGATTAACTAGAATCTCCATCTTATCCATTAGGTAAGGAAATGGGCAGACCGGGTGAGCCAAGCAGTCCTTATCTGCTGTCAAATTCTATGTTTCTATGCAGTATTTGGGCGTGCATACCTAGAGAAAATGAGTGCACCTTAGTATTGCTCACTCACATGGGAAAATATCTCTTTTTGTGTATCTGAGTCTGCACGTATAGTCACATTTGAACATATTTGTTCATTAACTTAGGGCACCTGTTTGTGAGTGAGTGTGTGTGTGCACACAATCATCTATGAACATGCCTGGAATAACTATCTGCTCCACAGTATTTGTGTGTCTGTGTGCATGAACACGCACATGTGAAAATGCTTGTGCAGGAGTGCAGAAGTGTTTTGTATGCTTGCATTCACACTCGTGTGAATGAACACATCAGTGTATCAGTGAGCCCGGTCACATTTTGTTTTTTTGGTTTTAGCCTTGTATTTTTTAGGCCTTAAAGAAAACAGGCTGCACTTCTCCCAAATACCTGTGGAGGGACCAGCACCCAGTAGGCTGTGCTATTTCTTTAAACTACATTAAAAACACTAAACTGTGCATCGTCCAGTAATAAAGTCATGCAGACACATAAAACCAGGCAAACACTTCTTTGTTAGATGCTTCATAAACTCCTGGAGCAAAACATTTTTTTTTAAAAACTCCATTCATAAAAGGTTTTCATTTGAACATGTATCTATAACATTTATCCTCCTATTGAAGACTTCAATAAATAGTAAAATACTATAACTGGTATAACACTTCATAATGCTTTACCAAAGTTCATAAGTAAGCACTTCCATGTATTCTTTATAGCAGCAGAAGCCTGGTTTCATCAGTCTCATTTGCAAAGTCGGGTACTGCAGTGGCTACTACACTAAAGCAACAGCAGTTTAAACAAGGAAAACATTTTCATTGGCTTTACAATTACAGTCTTACAGAATTGTGGACTTACTATGTACCCATGTTTGCAGCAGGTTGGGAAGACTTTGCCTCGGACTTGATTGTGATAATCAAGCATGGCAATCATATCATTCTGAGAGATGCATCGCTTTTGTCAGGTTTTGGGAAGGTTCTGAGACAAGTATGCATTTGAAGTAGATTCAGTCTCGTGAAGTTATTAGTCAAAAACAGCAATCAGTGGAAGTGGGCAAGACCAGAGTGCAGATTCCACTGAGTAGACATAGTGCAGCTGACGGAACTGCGGAACTCTTCATTGCGTCTTCTGTGGATGTGCAGCGTTGTTCAGAAAGATGCTTCCCTACCTATGTGAGGGGAAAAATGACCCTAAAACATTGCATAATTGTAGCACACACATCTAAAATTAGACACAATTGCTGTTCATTGTGTACTAGCACAGTTAAAAAAGCAGTCTATCCACAACTTGCAAAAAACATATGTTGGGCAGAGTGTTTTGATTTGTATGTTAAGTTATTGTGTGTCCTTCCCTCTGTCTGCTATTAACAGTTTTTCCTAAATTAGCCTGCTAGCTTTAGGGTAGTTTTATGACCCTGGAGATCTCCATCTGAGACAGCTTAATTGTATTCTTTTGTCCTAGAATGCACCTTGTCTCATGTGACCGTGATGTAGCAGAGACCATAAATCCAGAAGAAAGCACTGCTTTACAATCAGTTCACAACAGTAGAGATGGGTATATTTTAAAATCTATAGAATTCAGCTTAGTGACTACCCTCATCGTAAAGGTCTTATTGTCCTGAAGAACTTTGCTGCTGGTAATTTTTGTGCCACTTGTAAAGCTTCCAAGATATTTCGTTTGTTTGGCATGTGTGTGCTGAATGTTGGGTCTCTGCTACATCACTGTCGCATGAGACAAGATGCACTGTGGGAACAAGAAACACAATTAAGCTGTCTCAGATGAAGATCCCCAAGGGTCGTAAAACTAGCATAAAGCTAGTAGGCTAATTTAGAAAAAATTCCTAATAGCAGTCAGAGGGAAGGAAACACTAGAACGTCACATACAAATTAGAACACTCTGCATAATATACATTTTTTTAAGTTTTGGGTGGACTACTCCTTTAACTGGCCAAAAATGAAATCACTTCTTTGACGTGTCTGTCCTTGGAGTATAAGCTCGTTGATTTACCAAAGAGCAGTGCGCTGAGTATGCAGATGCTCTTTGTTGAAACTGAACCGCTGTTTCCTGCACTGAAGAACTGTAGACTGTATGGAGGAAAATGCTTCCATCAGTCACTCAACTCTAACCCTGTCATTAGAGTACCTACTGCAGTACAATGTAAAAACCTCACATACAAAAATAACTGAATTAAGAGCCCTACCGAAAACAACAAATTGTTGCATTGCATAAAGTGCAACAAGCAGACTAATTACTGCTGAAAATAGTTACAAGCCAAAGGACCCACACACAGACAAGGGTGAATTTAACTAGCTAGCTTACCTCAAACTGGCAAAATGTAAGCTTTTATATCTGATAACCTGTGGCTCCAGTGAGGGTATCTAGTGTCCACAGATGGTATCTAGTGCTGGACTATTGTGCTCCACTTTTTAACAAGAGTTTGTGGAATGCTGCACAACTGAGAGCACTGCATGTGACAGTGCATATAGTAAAATCTGCAACAGGAGGCTCCCCAGACAAAACAACAGCCACGCACAGCTGCAATAGGTAGTGTGCAAATTGAGGGATGGCCAAATTATTAAATCTGTCACAGATCAGTGCATGATCTGTGTTCAGTCAATTTCAGTTATTAGTTATATTACCCGGATGTCCATGGCTCTCCGGTTCAGTGGTTTCACCCGGTGACTCTTGCACTTCCCCTCGATAGCACAATGCAAGCAGACAAGCTGAAGAACCAGCCCAGTTCAGCCTTGTGTTCTGGGCAGAGCTCCAGCTCTGACTGAGGGTCCAGATTCTGTGTCAGTTCCTCTGACCCTAACCCCAGCAAGGACCCACCAACCGGATCCAGTTTTCTGTTTGCCTCCTGTGCTTGTGGACTCTGCCTGCATAATCTAGATTACCATGTGAATTTTGTGTTTGGTCATGATCCTGATTCCAGTGTGGACCCTGCACCTGATCCTGATTCCCTGTCACTGCCCGTAGATGCTCCATGGCCTCAATGGGTGCTGCTTCTCCTCCTGGTTGATAGGAGCCAGTGTAGTTACATGCACACAAGGGTGCATTTAACTAGCTAGCTTACCTCTTGAACTGGCAAACTGTAAGTACAGTAGACTTTTTTCCAAAGTCGTATCCATCTGCAGTGCTATGATGATGTGAACCCCTTTGAGATGTGGCTGGCTATGATCCACAGGAACAGGAACTCAGAGTGCAGGGAGACTGCAGAACTTGCTATACAAGAGGGTTTTACAGGGATTGGGGGTCCAGAAAGGCAGTTTTGGAGTGTAGAGAGGAGCGGGGAGGAATGGGGTGGCGAGGAGCAGGAAACAGGAGAAGCTGGCCAGAGCAATTAGGGACCACCTGTCATCGCACCATCAGCCCAACACAGAGATGAATGGCTGATGCTGCAATGACAAGACAGCCCTTGATTGCAGTGGCCAAATCGTTTCAGGTTGGTGGCACTTCTGGAAATCAATGTCATCAGCACAATGGACCTGCATTGGTCCAACAGCACCAAGCCCACAAATGCAGTGCTGCAGTGCATTGGCCGCCACAGTGCTGCACCTCCACAACCCGCTTCTCTCCTAAACTGCTACATAATGTTTCTTGCACATGCATGCAAGCAAACATAAAAATGCAGTTTTGTCCACTGCTTAACAATGCTTTCAGAATGAATCTTGTAGCGGCTTGCTACTGTGTTGTGCTGTGCTATGCAGTGCAGAATAGGCCTTAGAAGTCCAGAAATGTAACATTAAAAAACTGTTAAAGAAGGAAGACACAATTATTGTGGCAGTTATGAAATAGATAAAATTGCAAGTAGTGGCCATGGACCAAGCTGAGAAAATTAATTCCTCCTACAAAATTCTGCTACTAGTCACACTTGCTGCCTCCTGCTGCTGGTTTCACACTGGCTGCACCCTCATGCCTCACAACACCCATAGCACTGAGGTGTGCGTTAATCCACATTATCAGCACACCCTGTAGTGCATTAATGCTTACATAACTGATTTTGTTTCAATATACTTAACCTGTTTTATCAACGTGTTTTCTTACTTTGTGGGGGGGCGTAAGTGAATGTTGTGAGAATGCAGATGTGATGTTGGCACATTATTAAGTACAGATCACAGTCATTAACACCTTCAGAAGGATATTCAAGTTGTGAGGGGGCAGAAAACTGTGATCCCTTCAAGTTTATTTTTATTTATTTATTAATTTATTAAGATCTCACATTAATGTTTGAGTACACACTCCTTACATAAGTTCCATGTCTGGGTCATTACAGTAACAAACAAAACTACAGCTTACGGGAGGCCCTAAGAGGACAACAACAATTAAGTCAAATTAGGCAAGAGGTTACATGTGTGAGTGAAATAAGCAAACACTAAATACAGATGTACTTGCCGACACAAAAGGAAAAGAGGGAGGAAGAGATATTGTGAACAAGGGGAGGGGTAGGCTCAGAAAGAGAGGGATAATAGGGAGAAAACAAACTGGAGAGAGAGAATATATACTGAATATCAGCCCAGAAGGTGGGCCTCATCACTGGTGGGGGAGGCTTTAGCATACTGGCAGTGCCAGTAAGGGGGAGTGATAACAGAGGGTATCAAGGGGGGGGTATGGGGCAGTGCCAGTAATGGGGAGTGTGAACACAGGGTATCAAGTGAGAGAGTAAGGGTCAGTGCCAGAAATGTGAAGTGTTAACAGAGGGTATCAAGTGAGGGGGTATGGGGCAGTGATAGTAACAGGGAGTGTTAATCGAGGATATCAAGTGAGAGGGATACAGGGCAGCACCAGTAATGGGGAGAGTTAACAGGGGGTATCAAGAGGGGGTATGGGGCAGTACCAGTAATGGGAAGTGTTAACAGGGGTATCAAGAGGGGGTATGGGGCAGTGCCAGTAATGGGAAGTGTTAACAGAGGGTACAAGTGAGGGGGGTATGGGGCAGTGCCAGTGGGAAGTGTTAACAGAGGGTATCAAGTGAGGAGGGTATAGGGCACTGCCAGTAATGGGAAGTGTTAACAGAGGGTATCAAGTGGGGGGGGTATGGGGCAGTGCCAGTAAAAGGGAGTGTTAACAAATGGTATCAAGTGAGAGGGGTATGGGGGAATGTCAGTAACGGGAAGTGTTAACTGAGGGTATCAAGGGAGTGGGGTATGGGGCACTGCCAGTAACAGGGAGTGTTAACAGAGGGTATCAAGTGAGGGGGTATGGAGCAGTGCCAGTAACGGAGTGTTAACTGAGGGTAATCAAGTGAGGGGTAAGGGCAGCACCAGTAACGGGAGTGTTAACTGATGGTATCAAGTGAGGGGTATGGGGCAGTGCCAGTAACGGGAGTGTTAACAGAGGGATCAAGTGAAGGGGTATGGGCAGTGCCAGTAACGGGGAGTGTTAACAGAGGGTATCAAGTGAGGGGTATGGGGCAGTGACAGTATGGGAAGTGTTAACAGAGGGTATCAAGTAAGGGTATGGGCAGTGCCAGTAATGGGAGGTGTTAACAGAGGGTATCAAGTGAGGGGTATGGGGCAGTGCCAGTGAGGAAGTGTTAACAGAGGGTATCAAGTGAGGGAATGGGCAGTGCAGTACAGGGAGTGTTAACAGAGGGTATCAAGTGAGGGAATGAGGCAGTGCCAGTAACGGGGAGTGTTAACAGAGGGTATTAAGCGAGAGGGGTATGGGGCAGTGCCAGTAACGAGGAAGGTTAATAGAGGGTATAAAGTGAAGGTGGTATGGGGCAGTGCCAGTAACAGGGAGTGTTAACTGAAGGTATCAAGTGAGAGGGGTATGGGGCAGGGCCAGAAACGGGAAGTGTTAAAAGAGGATATCAAGTGAGAGAGGTATGGGGCAGTGCCAGTAATGGAGAGAGTTAACAGAGGGTATCAAGTGAGGGGGTATGGGGCAGTGCAAGTAATGGGAGTGTTAACAGAGGGTAACAAGTGAGGGGGTATGGGGCAGTGCCAGTAACGGGAAGTGTTAACAGAGGGTATCAAGTGAGGGGTATGGGGCAGTGCCAGTAATGGGAAGTGTTAACAGAGGGTATCAAGTGAGGGGGTATGGGGCAGTGCCAGTAACAGGAGTGTTAACAGAGGGTATCAAGTGAGGGGTATGGGGCAGTGCCAGTAACGGGAAGTGTTAACAGAGGGTATCAAGTGAGGGAGTATGGGGCAGTGCCAGTAACGGGAAGTGTTAACAGAGGGTATCAAGTGAGAGTGGAATGGGGGAGTGCTAGTAACAGGGAGTGTTAACAGAGGATATAAAGTGAGGGGGTAAGGGGCAGTGCCAGTAACGGGGAGTGTTAACAGATGGTATCAAGTGAGAGGGGTATGGGGCAGTGCCAGTAACAGGGAGTGTTAACAGAGGGTATCAAGTGATGGGGTATGGGGAAGTGCCAGTAATGGGGAGTGTTAACTGAGGGTATCAAGTGAGGGTGGTATGTGGCAGTGCCAGTAACGGAAAGTGTTAAAAGAGGGTATCAAGTGAGGGTGGTATGGGGCAGTGCCAGTAATAGGGAGTGTTAACAGATGGCATCAAGTTAGAGGAGTATGGGGGAGTGTCAGTAATTGGGAGTGTAAACTGAGGGTATCAAGGGAGGGGGTAAGGGGCACTGCCAGTAACAGGGAGTGTTAACAGAGGGTACCAAATGAGGGGGTATGGGGCAGTGCCAGTAACAGGGAGTGTTAACAGAGGGTATCAAGTGAGGGGTGAATGGGGCAGTGCCAGTAATGGGAAGTGTTAACAGAGGGTATCAAGTGAGGGGGGGTATGGGGCAGTGCCAGTAACTGGAAGTGTTAACAGATGGTATTAAGTGAGTGGGAATGGGGCAGTGCCAGTACGGAGAGTGCTAACAGATGGTATCAAGTGAGAAGGGTATGGTGGAGTGCCAGTAATGGGAAGTGCTAAATGAGGGTATCAAGAGAGGGTGGTATGGGGCAGTGCCACTAACAGGGAGTGTTAACAGAGGGTATCAAGTGAGGGTGTATGGGGCAGCGCCAGTAATGGGAAGTGTTAACAGAGGGTATCAAGTGAGGTGGGTATGGGGCAGTGCCAGTAACTGGGAGTGTTAACAGAGGGTATCAAGTGAGGGGGTATGGGCAGTGCCAGTAACGGGGAGTGTTAACAGAGGGTATCAAGTGAGGGGTATGGGGCAGTGCCAGTAACGGGAGTGTTAACAGAGGGTATCAAGTGAGGGGTATGGGCAGTGCCAGTAACGGGAAGTGTTAACAGAGGGTATCAAGTGAGGGGGTATGGGGCAGTGCCAGTAACGGGAGTGTTAACAGATGGTATCAAGTGAGGGTGGTATGGGCAGTGCCAGTAATGGGAAGTGTTAACAGAGGGTATCAAGTGAGGTGGTATGGGGCAGTGCCAGTAACGGGAGTGTTAACAGAGGGTATCAAGTGAGGGGGTATGGGCAGTGCCAGTAACGGGAGTGTTAACAGAGGGTATCAAGTGAGGGGTATGGGGCAGTGCCAGTAACAGGAAGTGTTAACAGAGGGTATCAAGTGAGGTGGTATGGGGCAGTGCCAGTAACGGGAAGTGTTAACAGAGGGTATCAAGTGAGGGGTATGGGGCAGTGCCAGTAACAGGGAGTGTTAACAGAGGGTATCAAGTGAGGGGTATGGGGCAGTGCCAGTAACGGGAGTGTTAACAGAGGGTATCAAGTGAGGGGTATGGGGCAGTGCCAGTAACGGGAAGTGTTAACAGAGGGTATCAAGTGAGGGGTATGGGTGCCAGTAACGGGAAGTGTTAACAGAGGGTATCAAGTGAGGGGTATGGGGCAGTGCCAGTAACAGGAAGTGTTAACAGAGGGTATCAAGTGAGGGGGTATGGGGCAGTGCCAGTAATGGGAAGTGTTAACAGAGGGTATCAAGTGAGGGGTATGGGGCAGTGCCAGTAACGGGAAGTGTTAACAGAGGGTATCAAGTGAGGGGGTATGGGGCAGTGCCAGTAACAGGAAGTGTTAACAGAGGGTATCAAGTGAGGGTATGGGGCAGTGCCAGTAACGGGAAGTGTTAACAGAGGGTATCAAGTGAGGGGGTATGGGGCAGTGCCAGTAACGGGAGTGTTAACAGAGGGTATCAAGTGAGGGGGGTATGGGGCAGTGCCAGTAATGGGAAGTGTTAACAGAGGGTATCAAGTGAGGGGTATGGGCAGTGCCAGTAACGGGAGAGTGTTAACAGAGGGTATCAAGTGAGGGGTATGGGGCAGTGCCAGTAACAGGAAGTGTTAACAGAGGGTATCAAGTGAGGGGTATGGGGCAGTGCCAGTAACGGGAAGTGTTAACAGAGGGTATCAAGTGAGGTGGTATGGGGCAGTGCCAGTAACGGGAGTGTTAACAGAGGGTATCAAGTGAGGGGTATGGGGCAGTGCCAGTAGGGGAGTGTTAACAGAGGGTATCAAGTGAGGGGGTATGGGGCAGTGCCAGTAAGGAAGTGTTAACAGAGGGTATCAAGTGAGGGGGTATGGGGCAGTGCCAGTAACGGGAGTGTTAACAGAGGTATCAAGTGAAGGGGTATGGGGCAGTGCCAGTAATGGGAAGTGTTAACAGAGGGTATCAAGTGAGGGGGTATGGGGCAGTGCCAGTAACAGGAAGTGTTAACAGAGGGTATCAAGTGAGGGGTATGGGGCAGTGCCAGTAATGGGAGTGTTAACAGAGGGTATCAAGTGAGGGGGTATGGGGCAGTGCCAGTAACGGGAAGTGTTAACAGAGGGTATCAAGTGAGGGGTATGGGGCAGTGCCAGTAACGGAAGTGTTAACAGAGGGTATCAAGTGAGGGGTATGGGGCAGTGCCAGTAGAGGGAGTGTTAACTGAGGGTATCAAGTGAGGGGGTATGGGGCAGTGCCAGTAACAGGAAGTGTTGGTATCAAGTGAGGGGGTATGGGCAGTGCCAGTAACGGGAGTGTTAACAGAGGTATCAAGTGAGGGGTATGGGGCAGTGCCAGTAACGGGAGTGTTAACAGAGGGTATCAAGTGAGAGGGGATGGGGCAGTGCCAGTAACAGGAAGTGTTAACAGAGGGTATCAAGTGAGGGGGTATGGGGCAGTGCCAGTAACGGGAAGTGTTAACAGAGGGTATCAAGTGAGGGGGTATGGGGCAGTGCCAGTAACGGGAAGTGTTAACAGAGGGTATCAAGTGAGGGGGTATGGGCAGTGCCAGTAACGGGAGTGTTAACAGAGGGTATCAAGTGAGGGGTATGGGGCAGTGCCAGTAACGGGAGTGTTAACAGAGGGTATCAAGTGAGGGGGTATGGGGCAGTGCAGTAATGGGAGTGTTAACTGAGGGTATCAAGTGAGGTGGTATGGGCAGTGCCAGTAACGGGAAGTGTTAACAGAGGTATCAAGTGAGGGATTATGGGCAGTGCCAGTAACGGGAGTGTTAACAGAGGTATCAAGTGAGATGGTATGGGGAAGTGCCAGTACCAGTAACAGGGAGTGCTAACAGAAGTTATCAAGTGAGGGGGTATGGGGCAGTGCCAGTAACACAGAGCGTTAACTGAGGGTATCAAGTGAGGGGGTATGGGGCTGCACCAGTAATGGGAAGTGTTAACAGAGGGTATTAGGTGAGGGCGGTATGGGGCAGTGCCAGTAACGGGAAGTGTTAACAGATAGTATCAAGTGAGATGTGTATGGGGAAGTGAAAGTAATGAGGAGTGTTTGCTGAGGTTATCAAATGAGGGGATATGGGGCAGTGCTAGTAACAGGGAGTGTTAACAGAGGGTATCAAACAAGGGGGGTATGGGGCAGTGCCAGTAACGGGGAGTGTTAACAGAGGGTATCAGGTGAGGGAGTAAGGGGCAGTGCCAGGAACGGGAAGTGCTAACAGAGGGTATTAAGTGAGGTGGTTTGGAGCAGTGCCAGTAACAAGGAGTGCTAACAGAGGGTATCAAGTGAGGGGGAATGGGCAGTGACAGTAAGGGGGAGTGTTAACTGAGGGTATCAAGTGAGAGGGGTATGGGGCAGTACCAGTAACGGGGAGTGTTATCTCAGGGTATCAAGTGAGAGGGGTATGGGAGAGTGCCAGTAACAGGAAGTGTTAACAGAGGGTATACAGTGTGGGGGTATGGGACAGTGCCAGTAACAGGGAGTGTTAACTGGGGGTATCAAGTCAGGGTTTTATGGGGCAGCGCAAGTAACGGGAAGTGTTAACAGAGGGTATCAAGTGAGAGTGGTATGGGGCAGCGCTAGTAACGGGAAGTGTTAACAGAGGGTATCAAGTGAGGTGGTATGGGGCAGTGCCAGTAACGGGGAGTGTTAACAGAGGGTATCAAATGAGGGTGGTATGGGGCAGTGCTAGTAACGGGAAGTGTTAACAGATGGTATCAAGTGAGAGTGGTATGGGCGAGTGTCAGTAACGGGGAGTGTTAACAGAGGGTTTCAAGGGAGGGGGGTAAGTGGCAGTGCTAGTAACAGGGAGTGTTAACAGAGAGTATCAAGGAGAGGGTATAGGCAGTGCCAGTAACGGTGAGTGTTACTGAGGGATCAAGTGAGGGGGTATGGGACAGCCAGTAATGGGAAGTGTTAACAGAGGGTATCATGAGAGGGTTATGGGTCATTGCCAGTAACGGGAAGTGGTAACAGAAGGTATCAAGTGAGGGGGTATGGGCAGTGCCAGTAACGGGAGTGTTAACAGAGGGTATCAAGTGAGGGGTATGGGCAGTGCCAGTAACGGGAGTGTTAACAGAGGGTATCAAGGGAGGGGTATGGGGATGCCAGTAACAGGAAGTGTTAACAGAGGGTATCAAGAGAGGCTATTGGGCAGTGTCAGTAACAGGAGTGTTAACAGAGGGTATCAAGTGAGGGTGAAATTGGGCAGCGCCAGTAATGGGAAGTGTTAACAGAGGGTATCAAGTGAGGTGGTATGGAGCAGTGCCAGTAACAGGGAGTGTTAACAGAGGGTATCTAGTGAGGGGGGTTTGGGGCAGCACCAATAATGGGAAGTGTTAACAGATGGTATCAGGTGAAGGGGGCATGGGACAGTGCCAGTAACGGGAAGTGTTAACAGAGGGTATCAAGTGAGGGGAGTATGGGACAGTGCCAGTAATGGGAAGTGTTAACAGAGGGTATCAAGTGAGGGGGTATGGGAAGACCGCCAGTAATGGGAAGTGTTAACAGAGGGTATCAGGTGAGGGGGTATGGGGCAGTGCCTGTGACTGGGAGTGTTAACTGATGGTAACAAGTGAGAGGGGTATGGGGCAGTGCCAGTAATGGGAAGTGTTAACTGAGGGTATCAAGTGAGGGTGGTATGGGGCAGTGCAGTAACAGGAAGTGTTAACAGAGGCTATCAATTGAGGGATTATGGGACAGTGCCAGTAACGGGGAGTGTTAACAGATGGTATCAAGTGAGATAGGTATGGGGAAGTGACAGTAACAGGAAGTGTTAACAGAGGGTATCAAGTGAGGTGGAATGGGGCATTGCCAGTAACGGGGAGTGTTAACAGAGGGTATCAAGTGAGGGGGTATGGGGCAGTGCCAGTAACGGGGAGTGTTAACAGAGGGTATCAAGTGAGGGGGTATGGGGCAGTGCCAGTAACGGGATGTGTTAATTGAATGTATCATGTTAGATATGGATGGGGGAGTGCCACCAACGGGAAGTGTTAACAGAGGGTATCAAGTGAGTGGCATATGGGGCAGTGCCTGTAACAGGTAGTGTTAACAGAGGGTATCAAATGAGGGGAGTATGGGGAAGTGTTCGTAATGGGAAGTGTTAACAGAAGGTATCAAGTGAGGGTGGTATGGGACAGTGCCAGTAACGGGAAGTGTTAACAGAGGGTATCTAGTGAGTGGGATATGGGGCACTGCCAGTAATGGGAAGTGTTAACAGGGGGTATCAGGTGAGGGGGTATGGGGCAGTGCCAGTAATGGGGAGTGTTAACAGATGGTATCAAGTGAGATGGGTATGGGGAAGTGACAGTAATGGGTAGTGTTTACTGAGGGTATCACATGAGGGGATATGGGGCAGTGCTAGTAACAGGGAGTGTTAACAGAATGTATCAAACAAGGGGGGTATGGGGCAGTGCCAGTAATGGGAAGTGTTAACAGAGTGTATCAGGTGAGGGAGTAAGGGGCAGTGCCAGTAACGGGAAGTGTTAACAGAGGGTATCAAGTGAGTTGGTATGGGCAGTGCCAGTAACGCAGAGCGTTAACTGAGGGTGTCATGTGAGGGGGGGTATGGGGCAGCACCAATAATGGGGAATGTTAACTGAGGGCATTAAGTGAGGGCGGTGTGGGGCAGTGCCAGTTATGGAAAGTTTTAACTGAGGGTATCAAGTGTTGAGATATGGGCCAGTGCTGGTAATGGGAAGTGTTAACAGAGGGTATCAAGTGAAGGGTGCATAGGACAGTGCCAGTAACGAGAAGTATTAACAGAGGCTATCAAGTGAGGGGGTATGGGGCAGTGCCAGTAAAGGGGAGTGTTTACAAAGTGTATCAAGTGAGGTGGGTAAGCGGCAGTACCAGTAATGGGAAGTGTTAACAGAGGGTATTAGATGAGGGCGCTATGGGGCAGTGCCAGTAACGAGAAGTATTTACCGAGAGTATCAAGTGAGGTCGTATGGGGCAGTGCCAGCAACGGGGAGTGTTAACAGAAGTTATCACTTGAGGGTGGAATGGGATGTGCCACTAACGGGAAGTGTTAACAGAGGGTGTCAAGTGAGGGGGTGTGGGGCAGTGCCAGTAACAGGGAGTGTTAACTGAATGTATCCTGTGAGAGACGTATGGGGGAGTGCCAGTAACGGGAAGTGTTAACAGAGGGTATCAAGTGAGGGGCGTATGGGGCAGTGCCAGTAATGGGGAGTTTTAACAGAGGGTATCAAGTGTGGGGGGTGTGGGTCAGTGCCAGTAACAGGGAGTGTTAACAGAGGGTATCAAGTGAGGTGGAATGGGGCTTTGCCAGTAACTGGGAGTGTTAACGGAGGGTATCAAGTGAGGGGAGTATAGGGCAATGTCAGTAAGGAGAAGAGTTAACAGAAGGTATCAAGTGCGAGGGGTATGGGGTAGTGCCAGTAACGGGAAGTATTAACAAAGGATATCAACTGAGGGATTATGGGGCAATGCCATTAACGGGGAGAGTTAACAGATGGTATCAAGTGAGATGGGTATGGGGAAGTGACAGTAATGGGGAGTGTTTACAGATGGTATCAGGTGAGGGAGTAAGGGGCAGTGCCAGGAACGGGGTGTGTTAATTGAATGTATCATGTGAGAGATGTATGGGGGAGTGCCACCAACGGGAAGTGTTAACAGAGGGTATCAAGTGAGTGGGGTATGGGGCAGTACCAGTAACGGGGAGTGTTATCTCAGGGTATCAAGTGAAAGGGGTATGGGGGAGTGCCAGTAACAGGAAGTGTTAACAGAGGGTATACAGTGAGGTTGTATCGGGCAGTGCCAGTAATAGGGAGTGTTAGCACAGGGTATCAAGTGAGGGGTGTATGGGGCAGTGCCAGTATTGGGAAGTGTTAACTGAGGGTATCAAGTGAGGGTGGTATGGGGCAGTGCCAGTAATGGGAAGTGTTAACTGAGGCTATCAATTGAGGGATTATCGGGCAGTGCCAGTAACGGGGAGTGTTAACAGATGGTATCTAGTGAGATAGGTATGGGGAAGTGACAGTAACAGGAAGTGTTAACAGAGGGTATCAAGCGAGGGGGTATGGAGCAGTGCCAGTAACGGGGAGTCTTAACAGAGTGTATCAAGTGAGGGGGGTAACGGGCAGTGCCAGTAATGGGAAGTGATATCAGAGGGTATTAGCTGAGGGCGGTATGGCGCAGTGCCAGTAATGGGAAGTGTTAACTGAGGGTATCAATTGAGTTGCATATGGGGCAGTGCCAGTAACGGGAGGTGTTAACAGAGGGTATCAAGTGAGGTGGTATGGGGCATTGCCAGTAACGGGGAGTGTTTACAGAAGGTATCACATGAGGGGATATGGGGCAGTGCCAAAACCGGGGTGTGTTAGCAGAGGGTATCAAGTGAGGGGGTATGGGGCAGAACCAGTAACAGGAAGTGTTAACAGAGGGTATCAAGCGAGGGGTTATCGGCCAGTGCCAGTAATGGGAAGTGTTAAGAGAGGGTATCAAGTGAGGGTGGTATGGGGCAGCACCTGCAACAGGAAGTGTTAACAGAGGGTATCAAAAGAGGGGGTATGGGGCAGTGCCAGTAACGGGGAGTGTTAACAGATGGTATCAAGTGAGAGAAGTATGGGGAAGTGCCAATAACGGGGAGTGTTAACTGAGGGTATCAAGTGAGGGGGATATGGGTCAGAACCAGTAACAGGGAGTGCTAACAGAAGTTATCAAGTGAGGGGATATGGGGCAGTGCCAGTAACGCAGAGCGTTAACTGAGGGTATCAAGTGAGGGGGTATGGGGCTGCACCAGTAATGGGGAGTGTTAACTGAGGGCATTAAGTGAGGGCGGTGTGAGGCAGTGCCAGTAATGGAAAGTTTAAACTGAGGGTATCAAGTGTGGAGAAATGGGCAGTGCTGGTAATGGGAAGTGTTAACAGAGGGTATCAAGTGAAGGTTGCATGGGACTGTGCCAGTAACGAGAAGTGTTAACAAAGGCTATCAAGTGAGGGGGTATGGGGCAGTGCCAGTAAAGGGGAGTGTTTACAAAGTGTATCAAGTGAGGGGGTAAGCGGCAGTACCAGTAATGGGAAGTGTTAACAGAGGGTATTAGGTGAGGGCGGTATGGGGCAGTGCCAGTAACGGGAAGTGTTAACAGATAGTATCAAGTGAGATGTGTATGGGGAAGCGAAAGTAATGAGGAGTGTTTGCTGAGGTATCAATTGAGGGATTAGGGCAGTGCCAGTAACAGGGAGTGTTAACAGAGGGTATCAAATGAGGGGGTATGGGGCAGTGCCAGTAACGGGAAGTGTTAACAGAGGGTATCTAATGAGAGGGTATGGGGCAGTGCCAGTAATGGGGAGTGTTAACAGAGGGTATCAGGTGAGGGAGTAAGGGGCAGTGCCAGGAACGGGAAGTGCTAACAGAGGGTATTAAGTGAGGGGGTTTGGAGCAGTGCCAGTAACAGGGAGTGCTAACAGAGGGTATCAAGTGAGGGGGAATGGGCAGTGACAGTAAGGGGGAGTGTTAACTGAGGGTATCAAGTGAGAGGGGTATGGGGCAGTACCAGTAATGGGGAGTGTTATCTCAGGGTATCAAGTGAGAGGGGTATGGGGGAGTGCCAGTAACAGGAAGTGTTAACAGAGGGTATACAGTGAGGGGGTATGGGGCAGTGCCAGTAACAGGGAGTGTTAACTGGGGGTATCAAGTCAGGGTTTTATGAGGCAGCGCAAGTAACGGGAAGTGTTAACAGAGGGTATCAAGTGAGGTGGTATGGGGCAGTGCCAGTAACGGGGAGTGTTAACAGAGGGTATCAAGTGAGGGTGGTATGGGGCAGTGCCAGTAACGGGAAGTGTTAACAGAGGGTATCAAGTGAGGGGGTATGGGGCAGTGCCAGTAACGGGAGTGTTAACAGATGGTATCAAGTGAGAGTGGTATGGGGGAGTGTCAGTAACGGGGAGTGTTAACAGAGGGTTTCAAGGGAGGGGGGTAAGTGGCAGTGCCAGTAACAGGGAGTGTTAACAGAGAGTATCAAGTGAGAGGGTATGGAGCAGTGACAGTAACGGTGAGTGTTACTGAGGGAATCAAGTGAAGGGGGTATGGGACAGCGCCAGTAATGGGAAGTGGTAACAGAGGGTATCAAGTGAGAGGGTTATGGGTCATTGCCAGTAATGGGAAGTGGTAACAGAGGGTATCAAGTGAGGGGGGTATGGTGCAGTGCCAGTAACGGGGAGTGTTATCAGAGGGTATCAAGTAAGGGGGGGTATGGGGCAGTGCCACTAACGGGGAGTATTAGCTGAGGGTATCAAGTGAGAGGTGTCTGGGGATCGCCAGTAACAGGAAGTGCTAACAGAGGGTATCCAGAGAGGGGCTATTGGGCAGTGTCATTAACAGGGAGTGTTAACAGAGGGTATCAAGTGAGGGTGAAATTGGGCAGCGCCAGTAATGGGAAGTGTTAACAGAGGGTATCAAGTGAGGTGGTATGGAGCAGTGCCAGTAACGGGGAGTGTTAACAGAGGGTATCTAGTGAGGGGGGTATGGGGCACTGCCAGTAATGGGAAGTGTTAACAGAGGGTATCAGGTGAGGCGGTATGGGGCAGTGCCAGTAACGGGGAGTGTTAACCGATGGTAACAAGGGAGAGGGGTATGGGCCAGTACCAGTAACGGGAAGTGTTAACAGAGGCTATCAATTGAGGGATTATGGGGCAGTGCCAGTAACGGGGAGTGTTAACAGATGGTATCAAGTGAGAGTGGTATGGGGGAGTGTCAGTAACGGGGAGTGTTAACAGAGGGTTTCAAGGAAGGGGGGTAAGTGGCAGTGCCAGTAACAGGGAGTGTTAACAGAGAGTATCAAGTGAGAGGGTATGGGGCAGTGACAGTAACGGTGAGTGTTACTGAGGGAATCAAGTGAAGGGGGTATGGGACAGCGCCAGTAATGGGAAGTGGTAACAGAGGGTATCAAGTGAGAGGGTTATGGGTCATTGCCAGTAACGGGAAGTGGTAACAGAGGGTATCAAGTGAGGGGGGTATGGTGCAGTGCCAGTAACGGGGAGTGTTATCAGAGGGTATCAAGTAAGGGGGTATGGGGCAGTGCCACTAACGGGGAGTATTAGCTGAGGGTATCAAGTGAGAGGTGTCTGGGGATCGCCAGTAACAGGAAGTGCTAACAGAGGGTATCCAGAGAGGGCCTATTGGGCAGTGTCATTAACAGGAGGTTAACAGAGGGTATCAAGTGAGGGTGAAATTGGGCAGCCAGTAATGGGAAGTGTTAACAGAGGGTATCAAGTGAGGTGGTATGAGCAGTGCCAGTAACGGGAGTGTTAACAGAGGGTATCTAGTGAGGGGGGTATGGAGCACTGCCAGTAATGGGAAGTGTTAACAGAGGGTATCAGGTGAGGCGGTATGGGGCAGTGCCAGTAACGGGGAGTGTTAACCGATGGTAACAAGGGAGAGGGGTATGGGGCAGTACCAGTAACGGGAAGTGTTAACAGAGGCTATCAATTGAGGGATTATGGGGCAGTGCCAGTAACGGGGAGTGTTAGCTGATGTTATCAAGTGAGGGTATATAGGGCAGTGCCAGTAACGGGGAGAGTTAACAGAGGGTATCAACTGAGGGGGGTTTGGGGCAGCACCAATAATGGGAAGTGTTAACAGATGGTATCAGGTGAAGGGGGCATGGGACAGTGCCAGTAATGGGAAGTGTTAACAGAAGGTATCAAGTGAGGGGAGTATGGGGCAGTGTCCGTAACGGGAAGTGTTAACAGAAGGTATCAAGTGAGGGGGGTATGGGACAGTGCCAGTAATGGGAAGTGTTAAGAGAGGGTATCTAGTGAGGGGGGTATGGGGCACTGCCAGTAATGGGAAGTGTTAACAGAGGGTATCAGGTGAGGGGGTATGGGGCAGTGCCTGTGACTGGGAGTGTTAACTGATGGTAACAAGTGAGAGGGGTATGGGGCAGTGCCAGTAATGGGAAGTGTTAACTGAGGGTATCAAGTGAGGGTGGTATGGGGCAGTGCAGTAACAGGAAGTGTTAACAGAGGCTATCAATTGAGGGATTACGGGACAGTGCCAGTAACGGGGAGTGTTAACAGATGGTATCAAGTGAGGGGTATGGGGTGCCAGTAACGGGAAGTGTTAACAGAGGGTATCAAGTGAGGGGTATGGGGCAGTGCCAGTAACGGGAGTGTTACAGGCCAGTAACGGGAGTGTTAACTGAGGGTATCAAGTGAGGGTGTATGGGCAGTGCCAGTAATGGGGAGTGTTAACAGAGGGTATCAACTGAGGGGGGTTTGGGGCAGCACCAATAATGGGAAGTGTTAACAGATGGTATCAGGTGAAGGGGTCATGGGACAGTGCCAGTAACGGGAAGTGTTAACAGAGGGTATCAAGTGAGGGGAGTATGGGGCAGTGTCCGTAACGGGAAGTGTTAACAGAAGGTATCTAGTGAGGGGGGTATGGGGCACTGCCAGTAATGGGAAGTGTTAACAGAGGGTATCAGGTGAGGGGGTATGGGGAAGTGCCTATGACGGGGAGTGTTAACCGATGGTAACAAGAGAGAGGGGTATGGGGCAGTGCCAGTAATGGGAAGTGTTAACTGAGGGTATCAAGTGAGGGTGGTGTGGAGCAGTGCCAGTAACGGGGAGTGTTAACTGAGGGTATCAAGTGAGGGGGTTATGGGGCAGTGCCAGTAATTGGAAGTGTTAACAGAGGGTTTCAAGTGAGGGAGTATGGGGCAGTGCCAGTAACAGGGAATGTTAACAGAGGGTATCAAGTGAGGGGGTATGGGGCAGTGCCAGTAACAGGGAGTGTTAACAGATGGTGTCAAGTGAGAGGGGTATGGGGCAGTACCAGTAACAGGGGGTGTTAACTGAGGGTATCGATTGAGAGGGCTATGGGGAAGTGCCAGTAACGGGAAGTGTTAACAGAGGGTATCAAGTGAGGGGGTATGAGGCAGTGCCAGTAACGGGGAGTGTTAACTGAGGGTATCAAGTGAGGGGTATGGGGAGTGCCAGTAACGGGAGTGTTAACTAAGGGTATCAGTTGGGGAATGGGCAGTTCCTGTAACGGGAGTGTTAACTGAAGGTATCAAGTGAGAGGGGTATGGGGCAGTGCCAGTAACGGGGAGTGTTAACTGAGGGTATCAAGTGAGGAGGGGTATGGGTCAGTGCCAGTAACAGGGAGTGTTAACTGAGGGTATCAAGTGAGAGGGGTATGGGGCAGTGCCAGTAACGGGGAGTGTTAACTGAGGGTATCAAGTCAGAGGGGTATGAGGCAGTGCCAGTAACGGGGAATGTTAACAGAGGGCATCAAGTGAGGGGGTATGGGGCAGTGCTGGTAATGGATAGTGTTAACTGAGGGTATCAAGTGAGGGTATTATGGGGCAGTGCAGGATCAGAGAATGATGTTAGTATAAGAAAGGGAAGAGGCAATGGGAGCAGAAGGGGAGTGGTGGAAAGAGTATGAGGGGAGGAAGGGTAGAAGGTGTGGGGAGGAGGTTCGGTCAGTTAGGTAGGGAAGTAGTAGGGGTTGGAGAAGAACCTGGTGGTGTGGGAGTAGAAGTGAAGAAGAGGAGGCTGGTACGGTTTAGGGACGGAAGAAATTAGGGTATAGACGGTGCCAGGAGGTACTTAGGTTTATAATCAGTGCTGCAGGAGCATCCATTTGAATCAGAATCCATTCAGAATTAAAGCAACGCATCATACACTGAAAACCTACCCTACCCTCCCAGCCACTGTAGTTAATAGTACATTTAAGGACACATGGGGCAATCTGTACCTTTTCTAAACCTATTGTAGCACCCCATTGGTTGCTGCATAGAAGCAGGAAGGACAGCAGTGAGGGAATGGGTTAGCTCCCCCACCCACCCACATAGAGTCAGCCAACCTTGCTGTCCGAGCTGGGTGGCTGACTACTTCCTGTCCTGGTACCCCTCCTCCCTCCCCTCCTGTACTTTCCTGGGCTTCCACCTTTATTCTAGCCAGGTCAGAGCTCCGGCCACGCCTGGGCTATAAATCAGCCCAAGGGGCTGATCTAGGCCCAAGTCACCCAAACACTTGGCCAGAAGCCAAGTCCACTCACAGGCTAGAAAAGGTTCTCCCCCGCTAACCGGAGGGCAGTTCTCGACAGGGTGGCTAACAGAGTAGAGGGCACAAGGGTATGGATGCCAAGACGCTTACCTGAAGCTTGGGTCTGTAGCTCCTTAGTGGCTGCTCCTCTGTAGCCAGGGGTCCTCCAGGGTCTTCACCAGCCACAGCAGCAGCAGTCTTCCAGCCTGAAGGGGGAGTCCAGCAGTTGGTCCAGCCTCCAGCAGCAGCTGTTGTCCTCCAGCCATCCAGGAGTCCAGCAGTCCCCTAGCCCGAGCAGCAGCAGCGGACATCCCCATAGGGTAAGTCCCTTTAATGGTCTGTCTCTGGTGTCCCTCTGCATTTCTTTCCTCTTTCCTTCTTCGTTTTGTTGTTGGTAATTTTTAGTCCCGGTCCTTCCGTGGGTGGGTCCTTGAGCCGCTGAGGTCCTGGGGCTAGCGCTTATGCTTACTGTAGTTAGTGGGAGGTTTCCCAGGTCAGCATCTGCTTGTTGAGGAAGGGAGAATGCAATAGAATTCCTGCCTTCAGTTTGTTTTGTAGCCCCCCCCATCCGGTTCCCAATGTTGGAGTCTGTCCCATCCAGCCGCTCTAATTTTGCTCCTTCCCAGATTATCTGGGCGGCACCCAGCTAGTCCATTGGTGGTCGGTGGGGGTGAACCCCCAGGAGCCCTCTGTTCCACACCGCCCATCCTGTATTAAGGCCCCGCAGTGCGTTGGCAGTCACAGACTCCCAGTTCCTCAGTAGGCTGTGCCGCTCAGAGGACGGGACTGCTTTAGGGCTAGGACTGCAAGGCACCGCAGCAGAGTGCATCTGGGTGAGAACCCCCACCTGCAACTCTGAGTTTTGCCTGCAGCTGCCACCTCACATTTCGATAGTTGAATGGGAGCAGGACTCCCCGACCTTCCCCACTTGCATCACCAATGATCATTTTGGCAATCGAGGAGCTACGCCAGGTGGTGAGTGGGTGGTAAACCCAAAAGTGGATTTAACCCAGCGCATCAGGCACTTCAGGGGGAGATCAGGGCATTCAGGGGAAAACTGCGTACAGCACCCACCAGAATAAAATAGTAAAAGGGGCACTACAGATTTTAGCCCCAGGAGTGTAGCTTGGTGCCTGATAAGCACCTCACTTTACATCCAGGAGGGGAAAAGAGGGGGTCCAAATGGTGTACGAGGGGTGGGATCTGGCCAGATTCGTGCCAAGAGCACGGATGGGATTGCAGCCCTGAGACTGCAGTGGGCTGGAGCCAAGCTCTAGGCCCTGCACTAGGAGGCGGCAGACCCAAATACTGGTATTCCTTAAGGGTGGAGCTCGGACTGGGCCCACTATATAGCCCAGCTGCCACATCCCCAGCCAAAAATAGTTACCCTAAGGATTTAAAGGAACAGTATCCCACTTGGAGAAAGCTGGTCACCAGGGCTTCCATTGCCCTCCTGAAATCCTGACCACCCCTATCAGCCACCCTCCTTCCCGGGACTGCTTGCTGAGAGTGGCATGTGTACCTGATGACTGTAGGGACTGTCCAGTCTATGCTGTGCTGCCTGCCCTCCCCAACCCTGACCAGAAGGTAATCCCAAGTCCCTGGTACAGCAAAGTGTTGCTTGTGTATTTGCAGTGCTTAATGTCTGCCCAGGTTGCACCCTGGGACATTAAGTGACCCCAACTGACTGAACTAATCTCATCGGGGTCTGATCAAAAATTGCTGCAGGGCCTGAACTGCCTGCCCTGCACCCAACAAAGCCACCTGTCAAGGTTGGGGCTGAATTTGCCTGTCCTGCCTCTCGACCAGTTGGTGCCTGAACTGTCCCTGAAAGGGTCCCAAACTGCCTAACCCTCACCAACTACATTGAGTAACGTCAGTTCTCCCTGTCTCCACCCCCAGTATGTTCTGTTGCCATGGGGAGTGGATGGACTGCCTAACCGTGGGAGTCCCATCGTCCTGCTAATTGCCCTAAGAAGACTATAATTGCCTGCACCCCTGAGGTTATGGTCACCCGCCTTTCAGCCAAGCATCCAGAGTCTTCTGCCCAGCCTGCCAACAACCCCCAAAGACGACAAAGGCCTGCACTAGCTAACATAGCAGTAATCAGTATCCCCCCCCCCGTCTAGTCAGCTTAGGAGCCACCCCGGCTAATGGTAGTGAGGTGCCCTCCGAATACGTGAGTAGGAAATTGACCTGTTTTTGTTTTGCTCTTTTGAGGTGGCCATAGCTCGCTTCCCCGGCTGGGTGGTACCGTGTCAAGAGCCTGCCAGAGGACCAGCTATCGGAAGACATCGCCTTGCCCATCCTCCATCTTCTCTTCGCCAGCATCTCCAGATCTGAACCAGCCTGCATCTTCTTCATCTTCATCCCCAGCTTGTTTTCATCAGCCCTCCTGCTGGCCAAGGAGACCAATCAGTCACTCAGGTACTGTACCCAATTCTCCAAAGCTAGCAAGCCACCACCTACACTGCACCAAAAAGACTGCTCCTTCTATGGGACTGTCAGACTGTAATTGGGGTGACCTTGCTAAAGTATCCTTGGCCAAGGTGGCTAGGTCTTGATGACATATTATTATTGATGTCGACAGACATAGGGCACTCGGTGACCCTGTTAGAGGTATTTTGCACATTGATAACAAGTTTATGATTGTGTATTTTTATAGTTACTGTTGTTAGACCGGTATCATTGTCTCTTGCTGCTAAACAATGTTTTGTGCATGACAATCACCTAACCTATTACTTTCCAGTGGAATCAGTGGCTGCTCCTAATAAAAGCTATCTGTTTGCATCTGGAACCATTGTGTCTGTCTCTCCTTGACCAGAAGAGATGAACCACCCACCTCAGTTCAATCACCACAAAATGTGGCGCAGTGAGCAGGGTCCAAAGGAGCCCAAAGCAGGTCCATGGATAGCCCCAAGATGTCAGGGGCAAGCAGCCACCACTCGGATTCCAGTGATGAAGAGAGAGACCAGTGGTCAGCACTCCCCATGCCCTACTACTTCGGCACCCTGTAGCTGCCCAGTACACCGGAGATTCCATCAACTCCAAGGGAACCAGCCTGGGAGAGTTCCAAAATAGGATGCTGGCCATGTTTTGACTGCACAGAATCCCTGAACACCTGAAGGTGGAGGTTCTGATTGGACAGCTGGGAGGTGTAGCACACAGAGAAGTCACCAGCTGGCCTGAGAGGGAATGGGACACGGCTGATAGGATTCTCTCCAGACTGGGCCAGACCTTTGACATGTGCACCATGTCCCAACTAAAGATGAGATTCTTATTCCGTACCCAGGGCCCAAGAGAGAGAGTGTCTATGAGAGTTTGTGCTCAGTCTCCAGGAGGCTCTAAAGGCCATAGAGTGCGAGGATCCAGAAACAGTGAAGGAGGCCGACTGCATGCTGCAGGATAAGTTCATTGAAGTAGTGCGCAGTGCCACTCAGAGAAAGGACCTCCAAATACTCCAGTCCCAAGAACCTGAAGAAACCTTCTTAGATTTTAAGGAGAAGGCAGTCCAGATCCTGGGAGATCACCAGCCTACTGAGGAGGGTACCGCTGGCATACAGTGCACCAATGTCCTGTTAATGATGTGGCCTGATGGCATAGCCCCAGTGGACCCATTCTACCACAAAGAGTGGTGGGCAGATGTGACTCGCACCCCCTGGTTACCTGACCTTCCCTGAGTGCCCGTCGGTGGTGCAACAGGAGGCCAAGGTATCCAATTGATGTCCCGTCAGAGAGGTCGCCTCGCCCAAAGATTGCACCCAAGAGCTCGAGGACCATGTGGCCGACCTCACTCGACAGTTGGAGGACATGAGGTGAGAGATGAAGAACCAGTGAGAGGGCCAAAGAGACAGTGGAAGGTGCTCACCTGGGGCCAGAGAGGTGCCGGACAATGACAATTGATCACTTTAATGAGTGCATCTGGCTCATCTGCTGGAGGTGCAGAGTCACTGGCCACATAGAGCGGGAGTGCTTGCAATGGCCAACAGAGGTGGCCAGTTTAAGTGGACAGTCCTCGGGGCAGTGGGCCAACCCCTGGGAAGACAGGAGATAGGCCCAAAGTTGGCATCAGAGTGCCATAGGTATGTTGGGAGGTGCCCCATCATACTACTTTGGATCAACGGCATCAAACTCATGGCACTTCTTGATATGGGCTCCCAGGTGTCCACCATCCAAGGAAGGTACTTCTTGGAGCACTGGCCTGAGGCATCACTTCAAAATCCACCCCAAAAGTGGCTCAACCTAATTGCAGCGAATGGCCTCGACATCCAGTACTATGGCTACCGAGAGATCGATGTCTGGTTGGGCGCAATCACATACCCCAACCAGGGCATCATCATAACTCAGACGGCCAATGATAGCCTATCCCCAGTTATCCTTGGGATGAACTGCCTGCTCAATTGCCATGAACAGCTAATGCACGTCCTGAAGAATCTCGCCACCCAGCTGCTGAGGCCAGAGAGGTGTGTGTGGCACCAACCGATTCAAGTTCTCCGAAGCCACCAACAGTTCACCACCAATGAAGGGAAGATAGGCCTCGTCTGGGTGGTAGACCCCCGCCCCATCATGCTAAGTCCAGGGCATGGGACGCTTGTCATTTGCAAGGCCAAGAAGGGGTTGGGAGGGGAAGACTACCTCGCTCTGCTGGAACCCTACATCAGCGTAGAGGACAACGCCATTGCTATTGCCTGGAGCCTGGTGGTGGAGAAAAATGGACAAGTACCCATGAGGATCCTGAACTGTGGAGTGACTCCAGCCCGCTTCTACCAGCATCAACCAATTGGGCAGCTGGTACAGATTGATCTGGATGGTGTCATAGATGCCTCACCTACAAATACGCCCAGCACTGTGGGGGCAATCACTGCCAGAAGAGCCACAGGTGTACCGAATAATGATGCCCATGAGCAGTGGTTGCACAAAATTTACCTGGGGTCCCCAGCCACCCCAGAAGAGCAAAGACGAGAGATTCTGGCACTAATACACAAGCACAACAAGGCGTTCTCCCAACACCCGCTGGACTTCGGATGTACCAGCCCAATGCAACACCACATCACAACCGGAGACCACGCCCCCATCCGAGAGTGATTCTGAACCATACTCCCTTCCTTGTACCAGCCCACCAAAGATCTGCTAAAGGAAATACTGGATGCAAAAGTCATCCAGGAGAGCCACAGCCCTTGGGATGCACCTATAGTGCTGGTCAAGAAGAAAGATGGCCAGCTCAGATTTTGTGTGGACTACCGCAAACTGAACCACATCACACATAAGGATGCTTATCCCCTCCCAAGGATCAAAGACTGCCTCACTGCCCTGAAGTCAGCCACCTTGTTCTCCACTCTGGATCTGGCTAGTGGATACTGGCAGGTGCCCATCGCCCCAGAGGATCAAGAGAAGACTGCCTTCACCACTCCCATGGGTCTATATGAGTTCTCCAGAATGCCTTTCGGTCTGTGCAATGCTCTGGGGACCTTCCAACAACTGATCGAGCACTGCCTGGGCAACCAAAACTTTGACACTATCCTGCTGTACCTGGATGACATCATCGTCTACTCCAGCACCTACCAAGATCACCTACAGCATCTCGAGACAGTCTTTGAGCAGCTCACAACATATGGGCTTAAAATCAAACCATCCAAGTGCCACTTTCGAAATGACAGTGTCAACTACCTGGGTCACATTGTCAGTGCAGCCGGAATCTCCCCGATCCAGAAAAGGTTCAAGCCATACAGGACTGGTCTGTCCCCAAATCTGTCAGAAATGTTCACAAGTTCCTAGGCTTCATGGGCTACTACCACCGGTTCATCAAAAACTTTGCCAAAATTGTGGCCCCACTGCAAGAGCTCCTCAGAGGACCCAAGGTCCAGAAAACTACCCGTAATGCCCCAGTAGTGTGGGCTGAGCCCCAATAAACCACATTCTAGCAGCTGAAAGTTATCCTCACCACGGCCCCCATACTTGCCTACCCCGATTACACCCAACCGCTCATTGTGTACACAGATGCCAGCAACCACGGGCTTGGAGCAGTCCTGTCTCAAGTCCAAAAGGGGCATGAAAGGGTCTTTGCCTATGCCAGCCAAGGGGTAAAATGGTCGGAACACAATAACAAAAGGTACAGTTCCTTCAAACTTGAGTTCCTGACACTGGAGTGGGCAGTGACTGAAAAGTTCAAACACTACCTGGCAGCCACCCCATTCCTGGTGTACACAGCCAATAACCCCCTGGCACACCTACATACTGTAAAACTTGAAGCCCTTGAACAGAGGTGGGCATCCCAACTGGCAAACTTCAATTTCACCATCCGCTACTGGTCAGGGTGCGTCAAAGCCAATGCAGATGCCCTGTCTTGGTTGCCTGCAGTGGATGAACCAGAAAGGGATGATACAGCGCAATAGAGCTTAGAGATGCCACCCTTCCTCAATGCACCTGCCAAGGTGGTCCAAGCCTGCTGCCACAGTCTCCCGCAGGGGCGAAGGGACAACCAAGAACCTGAACTTCCTATTCCTCCTCGAGACAAGGGCCAGTGGGGCTGGATCCAGCAAGAAAGTCTGATTCCCAACCAGCTGCAAGAGATGCTGGTAACTGGGGCCACCCTCTCACCCCAGGCATGGCAACAGACACCGGAGGAACTGCTCAAACTCCTCCGACACCAGGACCGCCTCTCCATCCAACTAGGAAGGCTGGTCCAAAGAGTCCACTGTCCCAAGACCCACCTCCCCCTGGTCCAGATCATACTGCCTAAAGAGGCTGCACCAACGATTCTGGAAGCTTTTCATGACCAGTCTGGACACTTCGGCCATGACAAAACTGAAAACAATCTCAGGCAGTGCTTCTACTGGGTTGGCATGAGAGAAGATGTCGTCGACTGGTGCAATGCCTGTAAGTCGTGCGGCTTCAAATGTAACCCAGTTTCTGCTGAGTGAGTACCTCTGGTACCCATCATTACTAGTGCACCCCTAGAGCTAGTGGCCATGGACCACCTCAAACTGGACTCCAGCAGTGATGAGCAAGCCTACGTCCTCACCATCATTGATCACTGTAGTAAATTCCTGGTGGCAGTGCCTGTCCGAGATATCACAGCCAAAACCATAGCCAAAGTCTTCTGGAACCACTTTGTCAGGCCGTATGGCTTCCCTACCAAAATTCTCACTGACCAAGGTCCTTCTTTTGAATCTCAGCTTTTCCAAGAACTTTGTGTGCTTTATGGAAGCCATAAATTGTGAACAACTGCCTACCACCCACAAACCAACGGGCTCTGTGAACGTGCCAACCATACCATCATAAATCTGATCAGATCCCTACTAGATGACACACGCTTGCAGTGGACCACCATCCTGCCAGAGCTGACTTATATCTACAACAACACCACCACCCACAGCTCCATGGGTCACACTCCCTACAACTTGTTGTTCATGTGCCATAGACATGGTTCTAGGAGTACCAGCACAGCCAGAAAGTACCCATACAACTGACTGAGTCCGAAAGCACCATGAACTGCTGCAACTTGCCAGTACACTAGTCTCCCAGCACATGGACAAAGTGCACCAACAGCAAAAGGACTTATATAACAGCACAGCTAAAGCTGCACCACTTGCCACTGGATACAGAGTCCTGCTGAAACAGATGCACAACACCCACAAACTCAACACCAAATGGAAACCTGAACCATACTTAATTGTAGACACCCCCTTTCCAGAAATCCCTGTCTACTGAATACAGTTGGAATCAAATCCCTCCCAGCAACAGACTGTGCACCACAACATCCTTAAACCCTGTGCCTTCCAAGCTGTGCCACCTGCACATGATATTGACCTAGAACCTGAGGATGATGAACCCAAGGAGAGGCAGGTACAAGGATCCAAGGGGCCCTTAGGACTGGTCCCAAGCAGTCCTTCCCTATGGCCCTGGGTGCACACTATCTCGACTACTGTGCCAGGGGTAATGCAATGGCAGTCCCAGTCAATGTTCCCCATGAACCCCCATTAGTGAAACCCGCTGCCATGTCCCAGGAGCCTCCCATGGTAGAGCCGCTGCCCACTGAGCTGCCTCTGAGGTGGTTGCGGCGCACTACCCAGGGAGTGTCCCCCTGCTCGTCTCATTACAGAGATATTGAACCCCGTTTGAGGGCCCGAAATAAAGGATGAGCCATAGCCACTGCTCCATGGTTGTGCTGACTTCAGCCACAGGTAACCCAAGGTGCTGATACTGTCTAATGTGTTACTGATGTTTATCATGTTATAGGTAGTTCTTACTGCATTTACATAGACCAGGTCATTAACTCATTCACTCCTCAGGAGCTCTTTGTGAGTCCCACCCCTTGTGCCCTGTATACCTTTAGCACCGCATCCTGGAGCGTTCAAAGCAAAATGAAGCCCTAATGAGCATGCTACAAACAGATGCGAATAGCTCATGAACCGTAGGTGCAACACACAAAGTATGAGCGGCAAAATTGTTCAGCACTAATTTACCGTTCTAATGGTACTATGCATTTAATTATAATCAATTCTGTTTTTTTATTAATAACTGAAATAGCAGAAAAATTGTTTTCTAACAATAAAAATACAAATTTAAACCATTTTTAGTGGGGTAATATGTGGCATATCAACACCAAATTAAACAGCCATACAGTATATATTGTTACCTGACTAACTGTGTACTGAAAAGCTGTTTTTGTTATATACAACATGCATTTTTGACCCATTTTCTTCAAGGTGGTTAGGTGAGGCTTGATACAGAGTCGTCAGGTGTACAGACCATACCATAAACAAATATAAATAACTCCCAAAGTAAACGTGATACACACATAGTCTCAGTGGCAAAGTTTTTCAGCGCTAATTTGCCTTTCCAACGGTCCTGTGCTGTCAATTCTATTCACTATGTTTTTTTTTACACTAGCTGACAATCAAGAAAAGGTTTGTTTTCTCAGGTAAACGAAGCAATGTCAGAACATTTCTTTGTGGGAAATTTGTACTTGATCAACACCATACCATAAACAGATATAAATAACTCCTAAAGTATACGTAATACACACATAGTCTCAATGGCAAAATTGTTCAGCACTAAAGTACCTTTCCAATGGTCCTATGCTGTCAATTCTAGTCACCACGTTTTTTTTGTTTTTTTTGTACTGCCTGACATTCAAGAAAAGGGTTGTTTTCTCAGGTAAACGAAGCAACGTCAAAACATTTCTTTGTGGGAAATTTCTACCTGATCAACACCATACCAGAAACAAATATAAATAACTCCTAAAGTATACGTGATACACACATAGTCTCAATGGCAAAGTTAGTGAGCACAAAATTACCTTTCTAATGGCAGTATGCATCTAATTATAATCAATGGGTTTGATATTCTATCTGCAATATTCAAAAGTAATTTTTGCATAATAACTATGTTTGCATGTCAACACCAAGTTCAGTATCCTGACCTGCCCCAAAAAACATTTAATAAATAATCTGGCACTAAACACCAATCCTTCATGTGTTTCAATCCGTTTTAGCCAACCATAAAGAATGCTTTATGAATGTATGCAAACACCTACAGAACTATAGGAAATACCTATTGAACTATAAGAAATACCCACCAAATATGAAGCAAGTCACAATATCAAAACACAAATAACCAAAATGAACACTTGCAGCAACACGGCAGCAGCACAAATATGCTCAGGTGCACAGCGGCACACTCTCATGCAATACTCTTGTGCATCAATAGCAAGCACTGTTGCCCACTTTGTGAGCATAACATGAACAAGCATGTGCACAGCGGCATCCATTGCATTCTGGCATGGCAGCCACAAGTCTTAGCATACAGAACACAGAAGGTCAACAACAACATTACTAAAATCACAATTACTTTTTTTTTCTTTTCGGATGGCGTACCATAATGATCTGCACTGAAGAGATTACAAGATTCTTACCTTATTGGATTGTTGCACATCCTCGACCCTCATGCCTCTGTTGTATGTACTTCTGTAAATACAGTAGTTCCAACCTCTGTTGTTTGTGGCGTCATTCTGTAAATAAAGTAGTTCCACCCTCTCCCGCTGTCATTCGATTCCTTCAGTAAAAAAAAATAAAATAAAAGTAGCTCCAACCTCTCATCTGTTGTCTGTGTTATATATTTATAAATTCCCACATCAGAGTCTCCTCTGCTTCAGCCACCAGCTCTCCCATTGTCTGTTAAGTCCAGTGGAAAAAAATGTTGTTCCAACCACTCCTCTGTTTTCCGAGTCATATATTTATCAGTTGCCTCTGCCGTCTCTCCTTTGCTTTGCCCACAATCTCTGTGCAAGCACTTGTGCTGTAGGTGATACTCAGACTCCGAAACAATGATGGGACAAACCCAGTCACAGGCAATATTCATGACAACCCGCTCGCACCAGTCGACATCTCTTTCTTTCAATAATCAGTAACAGTACGTTTATCAGCAATTTTTGGGAACTTATTCTTTGTTTTTGTCTCATGATTGCTGCTGGACCACCTGCCTTAATTCCTCCAACCCCTTTCCTTGGCAGTTTCTCACTTGCAGCATGGCGTCATTCAACAGAGCTGCTCCGTGCCTCTGCTGTTCCTGTTCTCCTCAGTGTCAGCCACCGCCTACATGCATCTCTGGTCCATTCGCGGTGGACGCTCATGTCGTAGGCCATACTGCTTCTTGATTACATTCACAACATGCTTCACTTGGTGTCTTCTGCTTTTCAATCTCCCACATGTACGACTTGGCTTCAAAATAAACAGTGCAGCCAATGTTACGGACAAATAAAAATAAAAAAATACTGAGCTAAAACCTCCTCTCCACGTAAATTAAACTGAAAGAAGTACTGGAGAAAAAAAAAACCAGGAACACTGGAATAGTCACATCACTTTTGATGTCCAAAGTATTTTTCTTATCCCTTTCAATCAGAGTTGTCTAGTTTGATAACATTTTCTGATAACAGTTCTCAGTCTGACAGCTGACATATCGACCTCTATATGCCACCATACCACATCATCATCATTGTGATCTGATCTCACCACCGAAAATGCTGACCATGGAGTCACCTAGTGGCTGAGTCACTGTGTTAGTATGCTCACACATGATGTAGTGGGTGGCCAATCACAGATATGTCCACTGCCGGCTGACAGCCGCAACACTCATCACACATAACATCTTTCAACAGCAATTCCAAATTGACCAAAGGGAAGAGAAACTTTCTCGGATATAAAAAGGTAGCGGTCAACTGCCAAAGTAATGCCACATTTCAGCCCTCCATTAGCTCTTTTGTTTGGACCCCCTGGTCTGGTGAGTGAAACAATCCCCTTCCCCCCGATGTCAACTCTGTCCTCTTCTCTTCCTGTTCTCTGCATGCAATTGCTCCCCCCCCCCCCGGTTCATAGTTTTTCTTGTTTGACACCATGCTCGCAATCCTTTCTGACCTTTATGTTCTACCCATCCCCTTTCTTTCACTCACCAGACCTCTTTTAGCTCAGTATTTTGTATTTTCATTCTGCACCACCCATTCAATGACTGCATGGCACTGTTTTTTTATTTATTTTATTTCCTAAACAGGGCAAATCCAGTCACATGCAATACTCATGACAACCCGCTCTAGCCAGTCGACATTTCTTTATTTCAATAATCGGTAACCACCCACCCTTACTCTCACCGATACCCCACCATACGATACTGTTCTGCCATTTGTCCCACCATTTGTTCCCAGTCACTCACTAGACTTCTTTTAGTGCAGGCTTTTTGTATTTTCAGTGGGGAAGCCAATTCAATGATTGGCATGTCACTGTGTTCTCCTGTCTCCGGTATGCACAGTTTCTTATTTATTGGTGTGTGGTCATCATGCAAGTCATTTTCATCTGTCCTTTCAGCCTTTTCTCATGCCACTTTCAACACGCCGGCAGCTCACCTGTAGTCGTGGTACTCCAGAAAGCAGTCAATGCAGAGGAGGACGTTGCAAGTTCGAGATATGTACCCTGGCTCAGCACGCCTCTTCTTCAGCACACAATTTCTGCACCTACCCTTCTTTGCTTTCAGAGGATAATGTGGTCCATCACAACTCGGGTCCTGCTCGAGTCCTGCAACTGTGGCACTCAGTTTCCTGTTGTTGTACCCTGCTAGCAACTGTTCTGAGAGAAGAATGTGAATTCCGGCCGGCCCGGTGGCGCTGAGGGTTGAGGCGCTGGTCGCTACACCTCGCGCCACGCCGGCGACCCGTGTTCGGGAATGAGCACGGGCTGTCGGGGTCGGCGGGAGGAGATGGATCAGCAACCAGTGGACTGCCTCCATCTCCGGGTGGGGATTCGGCTGCCGGTGCTTGCCTGACCCCAGCGGAGGCTGGGATCGACAACACGCAGCCGCAGAGACGGGGCAGGGCGTGGCAGGCAGCTTGACTGAGTAGCGCGCTCGGGAGCATGCGCGTTTCAGTCACTGGCGCCATTGCACGCCACGCCTCCGGAGAAAATTTGGGAAAAATGGAGCCGCAGCATGATGTCGTCGCCTCGCCGCCATCCTCGGAGGACGCCTCCCTGGCATGGACCCGCTCTGGTGGGTTGAGTCGCTCCCCCACCTCCCTGTCGTCGAAGGGTAAGTCACGGGGTGCCAGAAGGAGGGTCTCATCATCCGGGGATGCGCTGAGGAACGGCGGAGTGCGGGGGGGGAGGCTCCAGAGAAAATAATATCCAAAAAAAAAAAAGAAGAAGAATGTGAAATCCGAGCTGTGTGTGCTTGTTCACCTTTCCTTTCTTTGACTGCTGCACATGGTTCATACTCTATCTATAGAGAGTAAAGGCATTGGCCAGTGCCATGTCCCACAGGAACCCAAAGAGATATAGCCACCACTTCTTTGATCTTCTAGTGCTGGGGAACTGCATGTGAAGCTGGTCTGCGATGTCAGCTCCATTCATATGCATGCTATACTGCTGCAGCACAGTCAGACATGGAACATAGACAAGAGTCCCATCTCTCTCTGTCTCCAGGACACAGATGTTGATGGCGATGTCGGGTCATGGTTCATTGACAGAAGGAAAATAGGACTGTTGTCCTTCCAAGCAGTGGCAACAAGTGCTCCGTTCTGAAGCTGTTCATCATGGCCTCTATCTTTCCTCCCCATTGCAACTTTATTGAATTGCTTTGGCCATCCTGTCCTGTTTGTGTGCACTGTGACACATGAGTACAGACCATCTGTTAGAAGATCCTTTGCCAAGTGCATGGAAGTGAAGTAACTGTCATAGTACACATGGTAGTTTTTGCCACACAGATCCGTTGTCAGGTCTTTTACCACCCTTTCACCAAGGCCCATTTCAACTGCTCCAGGAACCTTTCCTGTGTACACCTGAAAGTCCAAGATGAAACCCTTATGGGCATCTGCTAGAACCCACACCTTGATCCCATAACGCTGTGGCTTGTTGGGCATGTACAGTCGGAATGACAGATGTCCTCTGTATCCAACCATAGTCTCATCAACAGACACGTCACGGTGCAGACGGTACTGCTCCTTGCATGCTGTGCAAACATGCTCCAGCACTGGATGAACATGATGCAGTTTGTCATGGTCTGGGGATCCTCAGTCTGGGGATCCTCTGGGTGCATTCTGTGTGCTGTCATTGGCATGAAAATACTGGTGAATTTTCTCATAATGCTCTTGAGTCATGTGTAACCCCAGGTGGCGCTATCCCAAGGGCTACTACCCCCGCCTGCTTGATTACTGACAGGTTGAAGGGCTTAGGTTCTATGGCGGGTGCCTCCACCCAGAGGTCAGGGTTTGTAGTGGTTACACTAGCTTGATCTCAACCATCTGGGAAACCGTGACCCTCTTTGGTTCCCTCTAGTGGCTCACTCAGTACACTGGAGTTACAGCCCCAATACCCCACATTTACACACTGTTCACACAAATAGATACCACTTACCCTCGAGACTGATTCAACAGCATGCCTCTGAGGACCCCCTGTAAAGTAAGGTTAATCAACATACACAGCAAAACACAATATTGTTTCCATAAGTACCACCACCACAGACAGTATATGGTATAACAACAACAAATCTGATTTATTTAATGGACAGTAACATGGGAGGGGGAAATCAGGTTAATTAGTGGCATTAAATTGCAGTACTGTGCACACATACAGAGGCTGAAAAGTCACACTCTGGGTACCCAGGTTGGGGGGGACTAGCCAAGTCCATTGCCCAGGGTTGGCCAGCAGGTGCAGATGGATAGGGGCGTGTGGAAGAAAATATATGCACAACTCCCAATTGTAATCTGGAGCTGGAGGGCTCAGTCCATGAAACAGTGAAACAACAAGAATTAGATGACACACTTGTGATTGAAAAACAAGCTGCAGGGGAATACCCTGATTTATACTCACAATACCCAAGCTGAGGATCGGATGGAGAATGTCCTTCTGGATTGCCAGAAGAGCAGGACATGAGGACAAGGTCCTTGTGACTGGACCCCACTGCAGTTGATAGCAAATGGATGTAGTCTGAATTAATCTGGGGTTTACTTCCAGCTTCAGCAGACAATTCACTGTACAGGGGATTTGAAATAGCGATTCCCCACAAGCATTATGCACATTTATATGTAAAAAGAAAATACTATACCAGGCAGGCTGCTCCTTGAACCTGATCGTAATTATTGCAAAATACCCGGGAGCACACAACAACTTCAGTTCCTGACAGACCAAGCGCGATTCAGCAATTTCTCCAGTCTTCTACAGGGTGAGCCTGGTTTCCACACTTCTAGTGCTTCTTTCTCCTCACAACTCAGATTCAGTCCAAACTGGCACTCACAAAGGCTGCAGACTGAAACTCAGGGCTTCACATGTGCTTCCAGCGCAAAACTATATACTGAAGAAGCACACAGCTCCTTCTCTCTTCACTGCCACAACTGGTCTGATCTTTTCAGTCACAGAGCAGGGCATTTCCTTTAGCTCCACACTGTTCTGTTGGCTGATTCAGCTGTCACTCACAATAAGACTCCCTCTGTTGGTAGAAAAAGGTGCCAAGGTCAAAACTACATTTCCCAGAGTCAGTGCCCAATACATTCCCCTTGTGGCTGGCTCAAATTAAGAGTCCAAGTTCTGATTCATCCACAGGCTCCATTTTAGGGCTCCCTTAACCCAATTGGCCCAGCTCAGCAGTTTAGATCCAGAATGGAGAGGGAACACACACAGAGTCCCAGCTGCAATAAAGGCAGGTTAGACAAACTACAAATTTGCTAATGCTTTAAATGATTACAGGCAAACAGTTACAGCTTTCAGATGGGCTCCCTTTGCACCTTCAGCAACTGCAAATTGGAGTGATTACTCCGCAGCTTGGGAGGGATTTGAGCATTAAATACACAGTCTCCCCATACAAACTAATTAAGTCTGCAAGCAGACAGCTCTTAAAGAGACAGTATGTGGAGACTCAAATAGCACTCACTTGCAACCACAGTTAAGCAGCTCGGGCTTGGTGCATTCAGACAAGCTCCTGGAAGACTTTTGGGAACCCCCATTTGCAGGGGGGGTTACATATGTCTTGTGCAATCGTAAAATGTCCATACAGATGATTCTTCCTCCAGTACATGCAGTAGTATGGCGCCTTTACCACAGACATGTATATCCGAATCCCTAGAAAGGCTTTTATGTCACCTGCTGTTACTGGAGTCCATCACGTGTCCACTTTCTGCACCTCCACCTGCTTCCATTCACAGTATCGATTGGTCTCCTCTGCAAGCAGTTCATACAGTGACGAGGAAACATCAGGTTCACAAAGTCCAGCTCTTTCTTCTCCTCACTCAGTAGTGTCACAGGCCCCACAGGCTCCTTGAAACCATCCATGTGCACTGTCTGCGATCGACTATACCAAACGTCAGTGTGACAGTCATCCAGAATCATAGCTGGGTCTTCAGCATCCATATCATTGGTTAGTCAAATGTCACGCTGCAGTGTGGTCAAAGGACGATCATCTTCGCTGTCACTAAAGTGCCTGTCATGCCGTAGAGTTGCGAGTAGCTTCTCAGACTCCTCGCTCTCAGTTGACTGCAGCTTCTGTCGTAGAGTAGCAAGTGGCTGATCATCATCATCATCACTAGCAGTAGAGTGCCATTGGCTCAGTAGCATTGCTAGAGGTCTCTCATCCTCTTTACTCTTTACTCTCAGTCGAGTGCCGTTGCCGTCTTTACACAAAATGCATTTGCTCATCCTGTTCCTTCACAATGGACTGCCTCTGACCCCATTGCATTACAAGCAGGACATTGTCATCTTCATTGAAGTCACTGTCATGATCTATCGGCATTAACTCAACTTGTATATCAGAATCATCAAATCACATGAACTCCTCGTCACTGTCAATGCAGCTGTCGAAAAGGCCATTGTCTATGATCTTATCCATTTCTGCTTTGTCAATTATCTGAAGTGATAGACTATGCGCAGTGTCTCAAGTCGCTCTGGGTCTCACACCATCTCAAGTTGCTCTGGGTCTCATGTCATCTCAAGTCACTCTGCGCCTCACAATGCCTCTTCCCTACACGTTGTCTCCTCAAGTTGTTCTGTTGTGTGTCTGGAATAGAAACACAACCATACATTTGTACTGAAGACACAACAGCTGTACAGCACATACACTTGGCAACCAACTGCAGGACATGCATAAAAAATGAAAACACTTTGCCAAGGGCACGTAAACCTTTTCGTGGCAGGAAAAGTACATGTTATCTGATTGCAGACACCAACATACACAACTACCAAACAAAAAAACAGTACACAAAACACCCATTACCAGACCACAGAGAAGTACACACAGCACACCACAAACATGAGACACAAATGAGTGGCTGTATCCACTGTCCCTATGTTAGAACCTCGTCCATAAAAAAAAATAAAATCTACTGTCCACTCATCCACTAGATACCTGGAATGGTAATGCCAGGTGCAGATTTCACTGTTCATGTGGTGGGGTAGGGTTGTTTTGATGGCGGTACTTAGATGCTGTGGGTTCACACCCCCACTGCAACACACAGTACAGTATCAAAATAAGACATTCTGGGCATGCACAGTTCCGACACCCCCCTCCCATGCCCAATACCAAAGAGACATAGCACTCCAGGGTATGTTTTGAGCTGGACGGTGACAGGTATCAGGGGCGTGGAGCCACTGGACACCAGGGAATGTGATCTAAATTATTGCATCTTGTTTCGGAGAGTATGGGGAGACCCTGGACACCAAGAAATGCCTTGTGTGTTGTGGTGCTGGGTATCAGAGGGTGAGGGAGAACAAGCCCCACTGTCCAATACCCAATGCCACAATACACAAAGCATTCCCTGGTGTCCGGAGGCCACCCACCACCCTCAGATTCATGGCACAGAAACACAGAACACATTCCCTGGCTCCTACTCACTGTCCAATACACAGTACCATGATACCCAAAAAACATTTCCTTACATCTAGCAGTCAGTCCCCACCCACCAACAACCAGTGACGGATGGTGAGTGAGAACAACACAGAACCCAAACCCAAATGCAATGCACTCCCCAGCATCCAGAAGGTCACCACCACCCTCCGATACCTGGCACAAAAATATGAAAACGTGTCCATGATACAAAAGACATTCCCTGGCATCTGGTGGGAATGGAATGGGTTCACAACCACTCTCTGATACCTGGCACCATAGACACACAGCATTCCAGGGTATTTTGGTGCTGGGTATTGGAGGGCGGGGAGGAAACACGGCACACCAGGTAATGTTTTCATTATTATTGTGCCATGCATCAGAGAACGTGGGGTGAACAAATGCCAGGGAATTGTTTTGTGTGTATCAGAGGGTGGGAGAGAACAATGCCAAAGCTAACTCTACCCATAAATTATTCTCTCCCACCCTCTGATACACACAAAGTAATTCCCTGGCATTCATTCACCCCACGTCCTCTGATGCATGGCACAATAATACCCTCCATCAGCACTCCCTATGGGTCAACCCTCCATCAGCACTCCCTATGGGTCAACCCAGTGAACTGGCCCCAATATAGAAATCTCTTACCTTGTCCTGAAGTGAAGCTGCCAGAAGAAGGACAGGATAGTATCAAATACAGTATCAGGACTAGATGCAAGAAAAAAAGGAAAGATCAGCCAGGCAGGAAAGGAAGAATACTGGAGCAGATAATAGTAAGGGACTCCGACTGCAGTGGGGGTGGGGGGAGGGGTTGGCGCAAGACGGTAGGATGCCAACACTCAAGCCGCTCAATACATCCAGAGCCTCCTGAGGCCTGCAGACCCTCCATGAATGACCCCAACTTCCACTGCACACCCAAGGAAGAAAAACAATGAGACAAACCTGCAGTGGCCGGGGCATAACAAACTCTGAGCACTGCCAGTAGCCCTAAGCCCACAGACGCCCAGCACTCCACATTACAATTTTTTTTTAAGTCTTTGGTAACTGGGAACGGCCCACTAGACACAAGTTCCTGTTTTCAGGGGCAACCTGGGAGCACTGGGTGGTTAAGTGACTTGCTCAGAGTCACATAGTATGCAAGTGGAGGTTGTGAGAATCAAATTGGGGACACTCCACATTACAACTTGGGGACGCTCCGCCAGCCACACCACACGCCTCTCACTGCCAGATGGGCAGTCCACAATAAAAATCCAATAAACATATGGAGAAGGCTAAATAGAGTATTACACAGCAGTAGACACCAACACTAATGAAATTAAAAATGTACCTCTTGGTGTTTACCTCACGGGAGAGTCGCGTTCACTGAGGAGCCATACTTCCGCAAACACAAGCTGCTCAGTGACGCGCCTCTCATCTGTGGACACTAAAGGACAAAATAAGCATTAAAAGTACATATCTGGATAGAAAAACACATTGCAGAGGTAGATACATGTGTCCTCTGCAATGTGAGTAGAAGAATTAAGCAAATTACCATAAAAACAGCCACCAGATATTTTTTTCGGGAGCTGGGCGACAGATCAACACCAGGTTAGCAGCCAATAGCAAATGGAGGCTTGCAACCTGTTTTTCTCAACTTTTTCAAATGGGAGCCACCAGTTTCCCAGCCAATCAACAGAGGGTTAACATGTCTAGCACACATAGAAGTACATTAATAAACCCTCCGTGGATTGGTTGGCAAAATATCTATGCTTAAAATGCTGATGTTCTCAGACATCCCCCGGCCTGGCTGGTAGTAAATGCAGTACCTCTGGAGTTGCTATTGACCTGTGGTGCAATGTTTTCAGGTGACACCTACAGATGTATCTCAGCCTGAATGAGTTATTGTGTAATTGTAACTTAATTGCTAATGTTGTGCAAGTAAACTGGTACTCAGCCCCATACATGGGGACATGTATGTTTAAGAGGGGCCGAACTGTAGCACCCCAATGGTTGATACAGGAGCAGGAAGGATAGCAGGGATGGAAAGGGTTAAACCCCCTACCCACCCCACCTACAGTCAGTCAGCCTTGCTGTCCGAGTTGGCTGGCTGACCACTTCCTGTCCTGGTCTGCCTCTCCCCTTTCAGTACTTTCCTGGGCTTTGGCCTTTGTTCTGGCCAGGCCAGGGCTCTGGCCAATACTTAAAGGGGCCATAAATCAGCCCAAGGGAGTGATCTAGGCCCCAGGAACCTAAACACTTGGCCAGAAGCCAAGTCCACCCCCAAGCTAGAAAAGGCTCTCCCCTGCTAGCAGAAGGGCAGTTCTGAACAGTGTGGCTAACAGTGTAGAGGGCACAAGGGTATAGATGCCAAGATGCTTACCTGAAGCTTGGGTCCGTAGCTCCTTAGTGGCTGCTCCTCTGTAGCCAGGGGTCCTCCAGGGTCTTCACCAGCCACAGCAGCAGCAGTCTTCCAGCCTGAAGGGGGAGTCCAGCAGTTGGTCCAGCCTCCAGCAGCAGCAGTTGTCCTCCAGCCATCCAGGAGTCCAGCAACCCCCCAGCCTGAGCAGCAGAGCAGCAGCAGCAGCCATCCCCGTAGGGTAAGTCACTTTAATGGTCTGCCTCTGGTTCCCTGTGTCCCTCTGCATTCCTTTTGTCTTTCCCCTCTTCATTTCGTTGGTGGTGGTTTTTGGTCCTGGTCCTTCCTTGGGTGGGTACTTGAGCCCCATAGGTCCTGTGGCTAGCACTGATGCTTACTGCAGTTAGGGGAAAGTTTCTCAGATCAGCATCTGCTTGTTGGGGAAGGGGGGAGGCAATGGAGTTCCTGCCTTCAGTTTGTTTTGTGCCCCCCCATCCGGTTCCCAATGTTGGAGCCTGTCCCATCCAGCCTCGCTAATTTTGCTCCCTCCCAACCGATCTGGGTGGCGCCCAGCTAGTCCATTCATAGTCGATGGGGGTGAACCCTTGGGAGCCCTCTGTTCCACACTCCAAATCCTGTATTAAGACCCTGCAGTGTTTTTGGTGGTCACAGACTCCCAATTCCTTAGTAGGCTGTGCCGCTTGGAGGAGTTGACCACTTTAGGGATAGGACCGCAAGGTGCCACAGCAGAGAGCGTCCAGATGGGAACCCCCACCCACAACTCTGAGTTCTGCCACCTTGCATTTGGAGGGTCGGTTGGGAGCAGCACTCCCCAACCTTCCCCGTTAGCATCATCAGTGATCAGTATGGCCACCAAGGAGCTACGCCACATGGTGAATGGGCAGTAAGCCCAAAAGTGGATTTAACGCAGCATGTCAGGTGCTTCAGGGGGAGATCAGGGCATTGGGGGAAAAGGTGGATAGCACACCCACCAGCATAAAATAATAAAAGGGGCACCGCAGATTTTAGCCCAAGGACTGTAGCTTGGCACCCGATAAGCACCTCACCTTAGGTCCAGGCGGGAAAAGGGGGTCCAAATGGTGCAAGAGGGGTGGGATCTGGCCAGATTCATGCCAAGAGCATGGGTGGGATTGCAGCCCTGAGACTGCAGAGGGTGTGGAGCAAAGCTCTAGGCCCTGCACTAGGAGGTGGCAGACCCAAATACTGGTATTCCTTAGGGGAGGAGCTCAGTTTGAGCCCACTACATAGCCCAGCTGCCACCCCCAGCCACAAAGAATTTTCCTAAAGTCTTAAAGAGACAGTATCCCACTTGGAGAAAGCTGGTCACCAGAGCTTCCGTTGCCCTCCAGAAGCCCTGACCACCCCTATCAGCCACCCCTCCTTCCCAGGACTGCTTGCTGACAGTGGAGTATGCACCTGATGGCTGTAGGGACTACCCGGTCTATGCTGTGCTGCCTGCCCTCCCCAACCCTGACCAGAAGGTAAACCCAAGTCCCTGGCACAGCAAAGTGTTGCTTGTGTATCTGCGGTGTTCAATGTCTGCCCAGGTTGCACCCTGGGACATTAAGTGACCCCAACCAACTGAACTAATCACATTGTAGTCTGATCAAAAATTGCTGCAGGGCCTGAACTGCCTGCCCTGCACCCAACAAAGCCACCTGTCAAGGTTGGGGCTGAATTTGCCTGCCCTGGACTCAACCAGTTGGTGCCTGAGCTGTTCCTGAAAGGGGACTGAACTGCATACCCCTCGCCAACTGCATTGAGTAACATCAGTTCTCCCTTTCTCCACCCCCAGTCTGTGCTGCTGCCATAGGGAGTGGATGGACTGCCTAGCCATGGAAGACCCATTGTCCAGCTAACTGCCCTAATAAGACTACATTTGCTTGCACCCCTGAGGTCAGGGGTTACCCGCCTTCCGGCCAAGCATCCGAAGCCTTCCACACAGCCAGCCCACAACCCCCAAAGACAATGAAGGCCTGCACTAGCTAACATAGCAGTAGTCAATTCCCCCCCCAGTCTAGCCAGCTTAGGAGCTGCCCTGGCTCACAGTAGTGAGGTGCCCTCCGAAGTACGTGAGTGGGAAATTGCCCCATTTTTGTTTTGCTCCTTCAAGGTGGCCATAGCTCCCTTCCCTGGCTGGGTGGCAGAACGTCAAGAGCCTACCAAGGGACCCACTATCGGAAGAATCGCCTCAGCCATCCTCCATCTTCTCTTCACCCAGCGTCCCCAGATCTGGACCAGCCTGCCTCTTCTTCATCTTCATCTCAAGCTTGTTTTCTTCAGCCCTCATCCTGACCAACAAGACCAATCGGTCACTCAGATACTGTACCCCCTTCTCCAAAGCTAGCTAGCTACCACCTGCACTGCACCAAAAAGACTGCTCCTTCTGTGTGACTGTTGGACTGTAATTGGTGTGCCCTTGCTAAAGTATCACAGATGTAGAAGTGGGTAGCCATCTGGGAACTAGCGACCATCGAACAGTATGGTTCACAATAAACACAGCAATAGAGTCAAGCCATACAAAGACAAAGGTACTGGATTTTAGGAGGGCTGACTTTGCCAAAATGGGTGAGTGCCTAAGGAATGCACTAGCAAATGGGCAGGAAGGAGGGTTGGAAGAACAATAGAGAATAATAAAAACTGCCATCACAGAGGTAATGAGCCTTTGTGTGAAGCAAATAAACAAAACAAGACGATGCAAGAAACCACTATGGTTCTCAAAGGAAGTGGCAGTGAAGGTTCAAGAGAAAAAGAAAGCATTCAGGAAGTACAAGGAATCACAGAAGGAACAGGACAGAGAACTGTATCAGTTAAAGCAAAAGGAAGCTGGAAAGGCAGTCAGAACAGCAAAGGCCCAAACCGAGGAAAAGATAGCCAAATCAGTTAAGAAGGGGGATAAAACCTTTTATAGGTACATCAGGGAGCGAAGGAAGACCAAGGGAGGGATAGTGAGGCTTAATAAAGGGGAGGAGGGTGGGCAGAGGGTGACTGTGAAAAGGCAGAGATACTAAATAAATATTTTTGCTCAGTATTTACAAAGGAAGAGGGGGAGGTACCTAAAACAAACAGTAGAAACACTCTGGATACAGAAGTTGATACCAGCCCATTTACAGAAGAAAGGGTTCTGAAAGAGCTCTTAAAACTGAAGGTGGACAAAGCAATGGGGCTTGATGGGATTCATCCCAGAATTCTAAAAGAACTAAGGGTAGAACTAGTGACACCACTGACTACCCTGTTTAACAAATCATGGGAGGATGGGGTGGTACCTGAGAACTGGAGGAGGGCAGATGTGATTCCCCTTCACAAAAGTGGGAGCAAGGCAGAAGCAGGAAACTACAGACCTGTTAGTTTAACCTCAGTGGTAGGAAAATGATGGAATCACTTCTGAAGGAAAGAATTGTTAAGTATCTAGAGGCCAGAGGGGCACAGGACCCAAGGCAGCATGGATTCACAGCGGGAAGGTCATGCCAGACAAATCTGATAGATTTCTTTGACTGGGTGACCAAAGTAGTTGATCAGGGAGGGGCTGTGGACATGGCCTACCTTGACTTTAGAAAGGCATTTGACACAGTCCCACACAAAAGATTAATATACAAGTTAGCCAGCCTGGGAGTGGGTCCCAAGATGACAGCCTGGGTAAATAATTGGCTGGAGAATAGGACACAGAGAGTAGTAGAAAATGGAGTCCACTCTGAAGAAAGGGGGGTTACTAGTGAGGTACCGCAGGGTTCAGTATTAGGACCGGTCCTCTTCATGTCTTTATAAGTGACACTGCAGAGAGACTGGAAGGAGAAGTATGTCTCTTTACAGATGACACAAAGATCTGCAACAGAGTTGATGCACAAGGTGGTGTGGAAAGGATGAGAAGGGACTTGGCAAGGTTAGAGGAATGGCCAAATGTATGGCAGCATAGATTCAATGCTAAGAAGTGCAAGGTAATGCACCTGGGAAACAAAAACCCAGGGGAAGAGTACACAATGGGGGGTGAGATACTAACAACAACAAAAATGGAAAGGGACCTGGGGGTAGTCATATCAGATGACCTAAAGGTGGGCAAGCAATGTGAGAGGGCAGCAAGGAGGGCTGGGGGATACTGGGATGCATAGGGAGAGGCATCACCAGTAGAAAACAAGAAGTTATTATCCCTCTGTACAGACAGCTGGTGAGACCCCATCTGGAGTACTGCATGCAGTTCTGGAGACCCAATCTCTGCAAAGACATAGACAGGATGGAAGTTGTCCAGAGGAAGGCAACTAAAATGGTGCAGGGTCTGCACCAGAAGACAAATGAAGAGAGACATAAGGAGCTTAATATGTATAGCCTCGAGGAAAGGAGGAGGGGGGGACATGATAGAAACTTTCAAGTACCTCAAGGAATCAACAAAGTCCAACAGGGTAACATCTTTCAAAAAAAAAGAGCAAAGAACAAAGGGCACAATTTGAAGATGGGGGTGGCCTCAGAGGTAATTTAAGGAAGTATTTTTTCACAGAGAGGGCTGTGGGTGCATGGAACGGCCTTCCGGAGGAGGTTGTGGAGTCAAAAACAGTGGTGGAATTCAAGCATGCATGGGACAGTCATAAGGCAATTCTAGGGGTTGGGGGCAGGAAGAAGTAGGCTGCTGGTTAACTAGTATCTGCAGCTTATCCATTAGGTAGGGAAATGGGCAGACTGGGTGGGCCAAGAGGTCCTTATCTGTCGTCAAATTCTATATTTCTATGTTTCTATGCATGTTTGTGTATGTGCCTATGTACCAGCGTAAGATAGGCCTGTAGTAAATGAGTATGGCACTGTATATAAATATATATATCTCCTATATATTTTTTTGCAATCTTCCTCTCAGGGGTCTACCAATCCTGGTAGTCCTGTGTAATGGACTAGAAAGACCCCTACTATTGTTGTTGGTTCTATGTAGCACATTAGAGGAGCTAAGTTCCTAATGACCCACACTCAAGATTTGGTTCCCTGACTGCTTGGCCATGGGACTGTAATTATTTGAGCTGTAGTTTATTTATAGTTCCCATACTGTGGTCTTATTAGTTGAGCCTTATATGCAAGCCTTTGTATGCCTATCACATGGTTACCCTGGAAGGGGATGCCATGTGGGGAATGTTGGTGCCCAAGAGAGGCTGTAGTTCTGTAACGATCTGGTGTTGTGTCATATCCCTAGTACCTTAGTGGTATTTGGTCAGAAGGACAGGTGTAGCAGGAGCCAAGCTGCATGCTTCCGAACTGTGCTGATGTCATTCCACACTGTAGAAGCAGTGGTACAGCAGTGTTATAAGGGATGCTCTGTCGGTGACATGTACTGTATGATCAGTACACCTTGACCTCGCTTTAGGTGCTAAGATATAGGGGATAGACCTTCTGAAGGGGCAGAATAAGTCCACCTATTCTCGTGACTGCCCCTGTATTCGATTCGACTTCTGTAACCATGATGGTTCTGTGTAGTACATTAGCATGTGTTAGGGGCAAATGACACTGTCCCATGTAACTGACATGCCCACTGTAAGATGGTCACTGATCATGAGAAATGTGTACTGGGCCCATCAGTCCCGACATCAACTGTCCACCCTTCAACTACATCAGAGTAGGCTAGGGAGTCCCGACTATTACAGTATTGCTGATAGGAGCACCCTATTGAGGTACATCCATTAGGGCCTCCCCCCTGGATATGATCAGGGTATGTTGTTCAAATGTTATAAAGGTCATTTATTTTATTAAGGACATTTACTTTTTATGTAGTTGTCATTGTAGTCTCTGCCATGCAGTAATTTTCTAAGTGTGAGGTGCGCTGTTCTTAACGTTTCTTAACTAATTTTCATAATGCCACACCTGAGCCTGAAAGAATTCGGTTGGTAGGTAAGACTGCAAGTACTGTGCCCTTAAGTTCATTAGGAGGGCTTGGCTAATGTTAAGGTGATTGATTAGCCACCTCAATAGTTTTAGTGAGCCTATATCCCCCATTCTTGGCCATCTAAAACTATAGCAGGTAGATACTCTTGTTTCATTTATTGTTTGTTGTGACAGGGTTAGTCCTTGCCACTAAATAAAAGTACCCATCCTTTATTTCTTTCCCTGGTTGCAACCACTTTCCTCCCCTCTTCTAAGGCTATACCTGTGTTTTCTGTATGGAGGCAGGCCACCTCCTTACACAGCCCTCCCCCATCTCTGTTACCCTCTTCATGCTTTATTTCTCTTTTTCCTTGGGTACTCTTAAATATCAAGTTATTGAAATAACAGATTAACTGCCTGCAGTAATAGGTAAATACAGACTCCATTTCCCTGGAATATTTGTTTGATTCCAGTATTATTTACTGGTTCTGTTCAAGAAAAGGACAGAATAATATTCAGTTGCAGCAGTCTGGAAAATAGACAGGAGACTGTATGTTATAAATTGTCATTTGAGAGTCTCACTAAGAGAAAGAGAGTTTGTTTTTGTTTGAACAGGGTTTCTGTGGTAAGCACACTCCCTGCTACAAGCATTAACCCTACAGTACAGAATGCTGTTTTATAGTGCATGTTAGAACGTTGTATTCGTTGAAAATCTAGCTTTCCCTAGAGTTGTTGTACCATTGATGTGATGTCACGATGTTGTTGTACCATCGTAGGTACGTCACATCGATGGTACAACAGAACGGATCACATTTGCGCATGCGCAACTCTCGGTTTTGTCGGCGGTCACAGAATGGACGGCAGTTAACAGAAGGCACAGGAGGAGATAGTAAGTGCCGTTTTCTTTGAAATCTTTGCTGGCACATAGCAGTACACCAGCTGTGGGCTGGGAATGAGTGGAGTCTTTGTACACGGCGCGGTGGGGAAGGGGCCGGTCGGGAAGGGGGCGGGTCTCAGACATCACAGCACAACCGAGGAAGAAGACACAAGCTGTTTTCACTTTACTGTTGCCCATGCACTATAAAAGACAGTGTATGGGTAACAGTAAACAACAACACCTGTTCACTTCTTGAGGTTTTCATGCCAACCGAAAACCTCTCGAACTTCACTCTCGAGGTTTTCTTGGTTGTCATCACAACCTCTCGAAGTGAACAACAGTGTTGTTGTTCACTGTTGCCCATACACCATCCTGTGGGCTGGATATTCAAACTGCGCCATTCAAAGGCGCAAGTCCTTGCGCTGCGCAAAATAGATGCGCAGGGGTGTGTCCTGTGCGATATTCAAAGGGTTGCGCTGTTAGGCAGCACCTTTGAACTCGCTCCCAACTTCATAGCCACTGTACATGGCGCAGTGGAACTTAATGCAGCGCAAGTTGACAGAGTGGAGCAGTCAACTTGCGGTGGCGCATAATACCATTCTTGCTCATCACGCCAAAATCTAATATTCAAAGGTGACATGCAAATGGGGCCATAATACATACAAGGTGCAGGGGCCATTTGCATGTCATTTTAACCCATTTGCATACCATTAGCATGTAGGTTCGTAATCCGAGGACTTGCACCTAAGCGCCTGCCAGGCAGCAGCCGCGGGACCGACGCGCCCTGCAGCCCGATCTCAGGCAGCAATGTGGCTCTCCAACTCCTCCCGTACATCTCCTTGGTGGTCCAGTGGGATTAAATGTCTGATCGCAGGCAGAAAGTATACAGAACCCCCAGATCCCATGTGCCCGATCGCGGGTAGAAAGTATACAGAACCCCCACATCCCATGTGCCCGGTCATTCACAAATCTGGACTGTCATGTACGGTATGGGCTGCACCCATTGGCTCTAGCTCTGCACCATGGGCGTGCAGCCCTACCGCCAGTCAGTCGGCGGGCGGCGGGCAGCAGGCGGGTGGATGCTGCTGCCCGCCGCCGCCGGGGAGCAGGGTGGTGGGGCTGTGGGTGGGTGGGGTGAAGGCCACACTAGACACCAGGGAGATGTTTTGGGGGCAATTTACTTACTGCCCATGATCGGGCAATGGGATCTGGGGGGTTCTGTATACTTTCTGCCTGCGATCGGGCACATGGGATGTGGGGGGTTCTGTATACTTTCTGCCCTTGATCGGGCACATGGGATGTGGGGCATGGATTCTGTATACTTTCTGCCCATGATCGGGCACATGGGATGATAGTACTTTTCTGCCTGCGATCGGGCACATGGTATGTGTGGGGGTTCTGTATACTTTCTGCCCGCGATCGGGCACATGGGATGTGGGGGGTTCTGTATACTTTCTGCCCGTGATCGGGCATTTCGGTCCACTGGACCACCAGGGATGTGAATGGGAGGAGGGGGAGCCACATTGATGCCCGCGATCGGGCTGGGGGGCACAGGGACTGGGTTGGGGGCCAGCCACAGGTGGCAGCTGCTGTGTTGTGCCCTGCAATGCAGCAGCTCACCTGTGGGTGGCCCTCAACTTAAGCCTTTTTTTTTTGGCTCAAAGTTGTGCAGGCGCAGGTTAGGGGTTGCACCTGCACAACTCTGCACAGCCCGACTGAATATCGGGCTGCGCAGTTTATGCATGGTTCCTCCCCCTCCAGTTGCACATGGATTCATTTGCATTGTGCTGTTGCTCAGCCTGTTTTCAGTGGCGCAACTGCCTACTGCTGAATATTGCAGAATGGCGCAATTTAGGACTTACGCATGCGCAACCCTGTTGCGCATGGCACAACCCTTTTGAATATCTGGCCCTCTGTGTTTTAGTTCTGCTGCATTGAGACTTGTTCCTTCTGTGTATCAGCTGCATTCTTACCAGGACTACAGGAAAAGCAAAGCTTGTCCCCTGTCCTGAAGATCTCTTGGAAAAAAAAAGAACCAAATACAATTTAAATTTGTTTTAAATGTCCCTTCATTTAAAACAAACATTAAGGTAGACCTAAAAAGAGGTTATGTACAGAATTACCACATGAAGGTATTAGAGAAAGAAATGTCCAGATAAGGAGGTTACCTTAACTCTGTTTGGGCTCCTCCTGGAAACAAAAGGGGAAGGCCTGTTCTCTGAGAAAGCCTGCTACAGTCTGACTGTTCCTGTAGGGGATCAGCGGCCCCTAGTGGCCCACATTTATAACAGGAACCTGTCAATCATTGTCTAGAGAACATTCTATGGCAAGGTAAAGTTTTACCAAAGGATATTTTTAAGAGATAACCCTTACAACAGGTTATTTGTATCAAGTAATACACTAAGGAATATGTACAAAATTGTTTTGGAAGCTATTAAAAGATATTTTTACTTTGATGATGCTGTGTCACCTGATTCAGGTAGGCGGGTATATAAATCCTAGCTGAAGAGGTACCTGTTAGATAGGGTCAGTGTCTTCTGACCAGTGGAGAGAGAAGGTTCCTGCTGTAAGGATTATACTTGTTTTTCTTTGTATTAATAAAGTTTTTAATTTTTATTTTAAGTTTATGTTATTTTTTGATGGTGCAGAAGAAAAGTTTATGAAGATTAATAAACATCCCACAAGCCAATGTAGGTTGCACCTTAATTACTGAGTCCTGTGTCCATCTGTAGAACCCACACCGTAACATTTGTTTTATTTCATTATTTTAATTTTATTTTAATAGGTTAGATAGCCCCCAGGAGTGTGTGGCATCTCATAGCAGCATTTATGATCTCATAGTGGAGTTGTACTCTACCAAAATGGTGCCCTCGATAGTGCAGGGCTTTGAAGCTAATCACAGTGCTTCCCAAGTCTTTCACGAGATTTAGTCGTCTTCCCATGATGTTTTCGAGCTCAGGAAGAACCAGGGTGCCAAGTAGAGACTAGCTTGCTATGTGAACTAAAGCAATAAAATGTGGTCATAAAATAGCATCTGCGGGTCTCCATTTTGCTATATCCAGCATGGGGGCTTGTGAGACCCATGGGAGATCTGGGAGAGCAGTAATTTGTTGCATGATGATCAGTGAGGAAGCACGGATGTTAGGGGACAGTGTGGGAGAATCTGCATTTACTTTTGAGGTATGGCGTTGTACGTTTGAGTCTCTTAGGGATCCAGGATGCTAGCAGGGTTGCTGGGCTGAGTAAGTATAATATTTAAGTCTGCCATGGAGGTACCCACTAGCAGGGGTACCAGGTTGTCATATGTAACCAATTTTGTTATATGCTTGCCATATATAACTGTATATGTGCCCTTCAGTGAAGGGGCCAGTGTGTATATCAGTTCCTGGCACCACTGGAAAGGGTGTCCAAGTAATTGTGGGTTTTCTATGTAGTGATCATTTCTCTAGTGTTAACCTTCTTATGCCCTGCCATAACTAAGATGTATAGGGTGCTTGTCCCATGCTTATGAGGTTAGAGAAAGAACTTCTCACTATGAAGGGGGTGGATGCTGTAAGCCTGGCCAGGGAAACAAGGAGCATTTAAAAGTAGCCTGAGCCATCAAGAAAGAACCTTATGGTATCTCAATTTTGAAAGGCATGTTTGAAACATTCCTGGGGCCAGCATGGCCTCGAAGTGCTTGTAAGTTCAAGTGAATACAGTCGGGAGTATCTTTAGATGAATTTTCAACAGCGTAGGACTGTAAGTACATTTATTTGGGAGATCTAGGCAAGGTAATGCACATTTCCTAGTCCAGGGGGGTATCCAGGTCACTGGAGTTGCCATGTTGGAATGTTGTTGTACAGTCTATCTAGGTGTAACCCCCCTACAAATGGTGGTTCCTGAAAACTCTTCCTTGAGCTTGCCTAAATGCTCACTGCCAGGCTGGTGTCCTGTGTTCTATCCATTTAAATGTTATTGCTAGAGAGTGCCTGTAATGCCTCTATGTACTGTCTCTTTAAGAGCTGCCTGGCTTGCAGTTAAAATGGATTGGGGGGAGGGCTGAGTGTTTCCATGCTCGAGTCCCACCTGAACTGCTGAATAATTGCTCTGCTTCTACCATTGCACAGAGGGAGCTCTGTTAATAGCTGTAACTGTTTGCTGATCATTTATTAGAGTAGTAATAATAATGTAGTTTGTCTAACCAGCCTTCTTTGCAGCAAGGGCTGTTTTGTTGATCCCCACCATTTTGGCCCAGAACTGCCAAATTTGGACCAATCAGTACTGGTGGGACCTAAAATGGAGCCAGACTTCAGGGGTCGTCTGGAGTCAAAATCTGTGGGAATTGTAGTTTGGGGCTTTTGGCACCTTTTTGCAACTGAAGGGGGAGCTCTTGCTTTGACTGACAGTTGAATCAGCTAACTGAACCTTTTGGATCTGAGGGAATTCCCCAAGCTGCTTGCTGTTTAAGGCAGATTTAAGTTGGAAGCTAAAGAAGTGACAGCTTGAGACAGTTCAAGCAGCCAGCTGCGTAGTTTCGCGTGGGAGAACTGTGGAAAGGTCTGAGCTTTGGCCTGCATGTCTGCCTGCTGCCCTAATAGGGGAAAGAGAATTGTTTTTGGACTGAATCTGAGTTGTGTGATTAAAGTAAGCTACTGAAGTGGGACCAGATGCAACCTGAAGAAGACCGAAGATTTTGCTGAAGGCGATCGGCCTGTCAGGAGTTCCAAGCTCCCAGTGTGTGCAGAGACTTTGCGATTGTGACCGGGGAGCGCTTTGCCTGGTACAGTAGAATTTCCTTACATGTAAATGTGCTATGAGCTGCTAGTGGGTCGTGATTGGGTTCTCCACTGTGTGAACTGTATTCTGCTCATTGGAAACTTTGCCTGGTACAGTAGAATTCCCTTACATGTAAATGTGCTGTGAGCTGCTAGTGGGTCGTGAGTTGGTTCCCCACTGTGTGAACTGTGTTCTGCTTGCTGGAAGCTGTATCCAGCCCAAAATGGACTGCACCCAAATTTGTTTCCATGTGGTCTGGGTCTTGCCACACTGGCCCAGCCAGACTACTCGCTGCACAGAGAAGCCATCAACAAGAGACCTGCCTGGGGATAAGTCCCTAATCCACACCTAAATAGGAATGACACCTCGGCGAATCGTGTGGGCCCTGCTTCTCCTGGCTCTCCAGATCAACCACCTGCTGTCTCGATTTCCATCCAGCCTGTGTCCAGTTTTGGATATCATGATTAATGATCAGGGTAGCTCCCTGCAATAACAGCTTAATCTAAAAGTGTCATCTGATCGCCTGTTTGTTTCTTTTTCTTCACTAACTGAGCCCTCTGGCTCCAGATTACAAATAGTGTGTATTGTGCATGTTATTTTTTCCATCACAAGACCCCAACCAGCTGCGACACTGGTCTACCCCGGCAGAGTCCTGGTTAGCCCATCTCTTCTCCACCTGGGTACCCAGAGGTGTGACTGTGTGGGGGTACTTAAAGCGCATGCATAACTACCTGATTGATATAACTTTTAAGCTAATTATCCTGATTTCACCCCTCCCTTGTTCAAGCCCCCTGAATAAATCAGATCTAACTTTTTCTGCATTTAATCTGACTGTGGTTCTGGTCTGTGTTCAAAGTACTGTTCTGCTGCTATGTGCTGTGCCTAACCTTGTTTCACAAGGGGGGCCCCCAGGGTCGAGCCAGAGGAACTAGCCCTGGTGGTAAGTGAAAACAGTGTGGGTATCTGTGTGGTGTACCAGGGGTATTGTGAAAAGGATTATTGTACAGAATTCAGGCCACTAGAGGGGAAAGGGGGGTTACATGTCCTAGAGGGCTGTGCCCAGGTTAGCTTGACCACTACCAACCCTGACCTCTGGGAGGATGCACCCTTTTCGGAACTCAGGCCTCTTAACCTGCTACTAGCCAAGCAGGTAGGGATAGTAGCCCTTGGGATAGTGCCACCTAGGGGTTACATAAACCCGGTTGCCTCTAGCAGGGGCATCAGGTTTATTTTACAATATTTTCATCAGTTTATTGTCTGCCATCAAATATAATAGTTATTTTTCCCAGTCCTTATGTTTGTTTGGTGATTAGTTCCTGGGACCGCTGGAAGGGGTGTCCAGGTAACTAGTTCATATGAGTCAGCTTTGTTTTTTTTTGTTTTGTTTAAAGAGACTGCACAACTTGTTTCCTGTCTCTAGGTATAAAAATTATCCTGATTAAACATTGATTTTATCAGCACTCTAGGAGTTATAAGGTGTGCTTGAGATATTCCGTTGCTGCAGTAGAACGACTTCTTATATGAGTTGTTTTTAAATATATATGTGGCACAGCACTCCTGTGGCTGCTAGCAGGAGACATAGGGTGTTCCCAGTCCCACTAGAGTATAGTCGTGGGTGCAGGCTGAACTGGGACTGCTAGCATGGATCCCAGGAGAAGTTTAGACTCCGCTTGTATTATTGCTACAGTCATTAAACAGTTCATTATTTTATTAATTTATTCTAAGTGCCCCTGCTAACTTGTAGGGTAACCCTGTACTGGGTCCTGGGCAGTATAAATTGCTTCTGAGTTGGTAGGTAATTTTAGCAAGTCTGGCCCTTTAAATGTCAGCTTCTGATCTCTGGCTGAAATCCTAGCCCTTTAATGACAGTTTTGATCACTGGTGCATCCCAGAAGAAAATAAGGCCCTTATTTACTGATGCCCAGCCAGTCTTGGGCATAACCTTTTCAATGAGCATTCTTTCAGCAGTAATAGCCCAGAACATAATCTGCCCTTTGATTTTATTTCAGCTGTTGTTAATATGGTGAGATCAGGCAGTTTCGCGCATGCGCGAGCTGTTCACGCATGCGCGCCCTTGCTTGCCCCTAAGTAAAATGGCATTGAGTAGCAACGTGCATGCGTGATTGCTATATCCCCTCAGTGCATGTGCAAGAGGCATAGAGAGCTCATGCGCAACTGCCTATTTGTGATTAATGGCCGAGAAGATGGAGAGAAACAACAACAATAGGCCATACTCCATTTTGTGAGACCCCCCCATGGATACCTCATGGCCCAAGCAGCTGTGGCCTCCTTCCCCAGCATAACAGGTTAGTTTAGCAACAGCAGGAAGCATTCTGACAGCGTGAGCCAGTGCTATGGACCGAGGGGATTGATCAGTGATTCTATGTCCCTGGGGAGTCACTAATCTATGTGGTGAGACACAATGCCCTATCACCCCACTACGTAAGGGAGGCGACAGGCCACTAGATATTCAATAGCTCCATCCCAAGTGTGAGCACCTAGGGGGGGAATTCTACTTAACAGTTGTTATTGTTATTGTTGTTGTTATTGTTGTTGTTGTTATTGTTGTTATTGTTATTGTTGTTGTTATTGTTGTTATTGTTGTTGTTGTTATTGTTGTTGTTGTTGTGCCTCCCTCATTATGCAGATGCTGTGCAGAGACTGCATATGAGGCTGTGGCCGGATATCCTCGCTCGGAAGGGAGGAGTCCGGCTGGTGGTCCTTTTGAGCTACCTGCTGGCTCATGCTTCTATCCTAAGCTGCACTATAATTCCTTCTATCTGGTAGCACAGGATTGTATAAGCGCAACGCTGTATGACACAGGTTAATTCTGTGCAAATCATAACATGCTCATGCTACATCTGTTCTACCTTTCACTTTGTTTGTTCTTTCTTTTAAAGAAAAACCATTTCCTTCCTTGTCGAACTGTTATTTTAACAATGCAATGACACTGTCTGTGCCATAATAATGAAATCCTATAAATACCTTCTGTTCGTTGTTGCACTGGAGCTTGGGAACATGCTGCAGCCTGTATCAGATGTGCATATTGAACTGAAGACAATGAGGGTGGAGAAGGGGCATGGTGGTAGATTGAGATCTGATCTTAGGTCACATGTGCATCAGCAGCCTATCAGGCGTACATAACCCTAAGGTAACGGATCTTGGAGTGCCATGGATATACAGGTAACACAAACAGTGTTGTCTGATTCTTGGCCTTCAGCAGCACTATAAAACCATCCAGTGCCAGACACAGGGCCAGCCTAGTAGATTGAGAAAAAATTCAGTATCAAAATACATAAATTGTTTAACTAGACAGTTTGGCTACATGGTCTTCCTTGACGAACTACGTTACAGTAATACATAGATACATAGATACATAGACAGTGTCGGCAGATAAGGGCCTATGGCCCACCTAGTCTGCCCATTTGAGCTTGTAAGTTCAGTTTGTTTTCCTAGAAGTCTATTTCCCCTTACCCCTGAAATCCTTACCAGGACTGGGGTAATGGATTTTACAATAATGAACTGATCCTGTTAACATGTTTTTCTTTCTTTCTTTCTTTCTTTCTTCCTTTCTTTCTTTCTTTCTTCCTTCCTCTTTCTTTTTATTTAAGTGACATTGCAATAGTCATGACTGAGTGATCGGGCATCTGTTCTATAATCAGGCAAACATTGCTCAGTGGAGGAAAAAGAGACTTGTACAGACTTCTTTAAATCATAGCATTATCCAGACTCCACATAAATCAGGGATGCACCTTCAAAGTCACTCTAGCTGTGACTGAGCTCAGTGTTCCAGTTTTTCTCAGAATTCGATGAAACAAAACACAGTGAGACCAATGCAACTCATATGAGCAGCCCCATCCCATTAAGGAATACAGAAATGAGTCTGTACACACAACAGGAATTTCATGCCCACAAGCTTTTTGTGTTTGCTTGCATGCTTGTGCAAGAAACACATTGGAAAAGTATTGCATTTCAGAGGTGTGTCAGGGACGAGTCCAATCCAGAGAACTGAACAATGGATGTGACCCTGACACACCAATGAACGTGAAGGCCAGCGTAACAGCTATTGGAATTTCACAGCGGAAGCTGGCCTGCACTTGAGAGAAAAGAACTGCACCAATGAGAGACTGCGGTTCATTCCTCTCATTTGCATAAGCAACACCTCCCCCAAAAAACAAAGTGACTGCCATCTGCCATGTCAAGGAAAGCACCAGCCATCCATACATTCTCAGTCACTCTGCATTTTCCCTGATGTCCCGAATTTTTGCAGTCCGACTCAGTCTCTTCCACTGCCCCACATTCCACATTTGATTTCAACACTATGGCTGCCTGAATGCAGAAAATGTACACTGTCCTTTGTTCCCCAACACTTCCTGGTTGCCTAGTACTTGATGGCATCAGTGATGTGCCTAACTGGCCTTAGTTCTCACTCCATTTAGTGGCAGTGCTGCTTGTTTTCTGACTCAGTCTCCCCTCTCTGAAGCTTCCCTCGATCTCATACCCTTCCCCTTGCAATGCTCTAGAACATGCAGCCCTGCCCTTCCTAGAACTCCAGCACACCCCCGGTTGCAACACAGCTACCCCACCGAAGTTCAATTTACAATTCAAGGAATCCAGCAGAGCTTTGATTTGGCTGAGCAGACACATAGAGAGATGATCTCTCTCCTTCCTGACTTGCTTCAAAGGGAATAGGAGAAAGTACTAAGCAGATCTTGCATTCAGAAGTGATTTAATGTGGCTAATAAACTTATTTGTACCACTATTGCATGTGTTTTCTTTCTATTTTATTAAATTTTTGACTTGTTAGCTAGCTGTGTTAGTCTGAAGTGCCATATAACAAAGTAACACAAAATCACACATGCCCCCACAATGTAGAGCATCATGGGTTATCTATGCAAATCGTATAACACAGTGTTTCTATCTGGCTTGTGGTAACACAGGGTCATATGATGAGGACCTTGCTGTTTGTGTTTCTGGGCCACACAAGATTAGTAAACATAGCAGAGGTGATGAGGAAAACAAGACACTTATGTCCTCTCATAACTGACAGTTCACTAAAAGGACAGTGAAGCAATTATTTTCAGAATGTTATGTGTGTATCTTTCTGTTGTTATTTTAATTCGTTTGTATTTCTTAAAACAGTTATTGTTAGTATTACTTTTTATAATTATTAGATTTATTACCAGGTCACTCATAATGATATTCAGTATTTCAGCAATATATTTTTTCTTCAAATCAGTGTTTCTTTTAGTTGGTATAATGTTACAATATATGAATAAACTCATTGTTGATTGCTTCTGATTGACTTAGATTACAAATTCCCCAACTGTAATGTACTCTTTATTTCATATCTTAACAGTTTACCATGTGTAAGTGAGTCGGCATTACAAGAAGAAAAGATGCTTCCAATAATGATCTATTTGTATTCAAATACTGTATGTGTTTTTGCCCAATTATGGAGTGTGCTATCTTCTCTAAGCATAAGATTTCTAGACATTCATTCCTCTACTCCGTCATTGAAGGTGCTTTATCATCTATCCAGTTCCAAAGAATTACATTTTTTAACTGAAGCTGATATGAATTGAACAGTGTATTTGTGTTCCTTAGTCCATTTCAAAGCTTTATCAAAATGCCCTATAAGACATATTTCAAGATTTTGTTTGCTCTGAAACCCTGGCAGATCATTAAATAATCTAATAATATTCTGACATAAATCTTGAATTTTTTTCACATTGCCAAAACATATGAATCAAATTAGCATTTTCTTTTCCACATTTGTTACAGATAGAAGACTTACAAATACCCATCTTAAGTAAATGATATGGGATGTAATATAGATTATGTAAGGATTTAAATTGTACCACTTTCATATTGACTGTCTTGAAACACTTTAGAAAGCTACTCCAAATGGTTTCCCAATCCCAGTTTTCTACATTTTCCCCTAAAATATTTGACCACCATCTAATATTTTCTTGGTCTATACCCCTTATTCATTCTAACAATAATGTACAAAGACCTATTATAGATGGATGTATTTGCATGCATGCAAGAAAAGCTGCAGCATTGGCATTTGTCTTAGTTTTGCTTAGATCACTGTGATAGTGACCTAATATACTTGCTGTAAGGGAAACATATTTATAATAGTCTTGAGAGAATATCCCATATTTTTGTACCATGGAGCCAAAGGGAGTCACCACACTTTTAACGATAATATCCCTAACATTTGATATACCCTTTTCATACCACTCCTTGAAGTATACCAGGGAACCATCCAACAAAATATTAGAATTACCCTATAAGGATTGAATGGTAGAATATTTTATGTCCATTTTTAAAAGATTTCTCCACACAGATATCTATCGTAATCCATCTGAAATAATCTTATTTTTAATACTTTTGAGAGGTTTAGCAAAAATCAAGGTTGAAATATTAATATTTTGTGTATTTAGTATATCTCTTTCCATAATTAATCATTCAGGCATTTCTTACTCACTAATTGAATTATAGAGCCATTTCACAGTCTGGGACATTCTACAAGCTAAATAGTAGAAGTACAAATCTGGGAATTTCAACCCTCCATTTTTTTTTAAGTCTAGACAGCCTGTTGTGAGCTATTCTGCTTCTTTTATTATTCCACAGAAACCTATTAACACTGCTTTGTAAATCCGAAATCCATCTTTTGGGTACAAAGAAAGAAAGCATTTGGAATATGAACAATACTTTGGGTAAAATATTCATTTTAACTGCTTCCATTCTATCCCCAAAACCCAATGGCAGGCAATTCCACTTAGCCAAAGAATTTATAATATCTAATTTAAGCCTTTAGCTTTTCTGTACATGCTTTTTTGTTGTTGTTTTATGGATAGCAATGCTCAAGTAATCTGTTTCTAGCGTTCCCACCGGATACCCATGTTTTCAATATCCCTTCTTTCACAAAACCTATTAAGTGGCAGAAAGACAGATTTTTCTTTATTTAGTTTGTACCCAGATATGTTTCCAAAATCATGTACTATTTGAAGGATCCTGGGAATGGAGTTTGTTGGATCTTGTACTGAGATAATAATATCATCTGCATAGAGTGAAGTGAGATATTCTTTTCCCTGTATAGGAATTCCCTTTATACCCTTTATCTATCCCTAATTTTCTAATCAGTGGATCCACCGTTACATTAAAAAGTAGTGGGAATAGAGGACAGCCTTGCCTAGTTCCTCTTAAGAGAGCAAAACCAGATGATACTAGACCATTTGTTATAACAGATGCAGATAGATTCCTATATAGTAATCTGACCCATTTTGAAAAATTATGTGGAAAACTATATAAGTCAAGAGTGTTAAATATATGGTGCCACAGCACCCTATCAAAGGAATTTTCTGCATCTTGAATATGAAATAACTTTCTAGTATTGTCTGCCACCATTCTCCCTTTCATGAAACCTATCTGTTATCCACTAGAAAGGGCATAACCTGTTCTAACCAAACAGCAAGAATTTTTGCTAAAATGTTTATGTCTTGTTTCATTAAGTGATATAGGTCTGTATTTTTTACAATTATCTGGTTCCTTCCCTGGTTTAAGAATAAGTGTAATTAAACTTTTCACCATACTATCAGGAAAAGATTATTTCTGCCATGCTTCTGTATATACACTATTCAGAACTGGAACAATTTCTTGCCTGAGTTTATAGAAGAAATTAGAGGAGTAACCATCAGGCCCCATAGTCTTGTTTCTTTTAAGCGCTTTTATAGCTGCATCAACCACACTATTTTCTATTGACTTACTTAAGATATTTTTATATCTCTCAGGAACTTTTGGTATCTGTATCCCTTCACAGAATTGTTCCAAGGCATCTGACGTAGGAACCACATCACAATCATATAATTCCTTATAGTATCTCATAAATTCCATATTATTTTTGCTTTGACCAACTATTAGTGAGTTATCACCCAACTTCTTAATGCTACAAATTCTCGTACTTCCTGTGTTTTGTTTTAGTTTTAGTTTTAGTTTAGTTTATTAGTCTAGGAACTAATACCTTTGAGCCAGGGCTCTTTTACAAAGGTTCCACATCACAAAGAACATTTAACAAAGCACGATACACATTACAGATAAAACCAGACAGGAAAGTTACATCATAAATTTGCTATTAACAGTTTAAGGCAGTAACGTTTTTAAGTTTCATAGAAAAACAAGCTATAACAGGTTCAAGCGAGTAGACAATTTCGAGGTTAAGGAAACTTCCAGGGAGAGGGTGATCATTAGGGGCCAAAAGGAGGCTAGAGAGGAGGGAAAGGTGGTGAGCGGGATAGTAAGTGAGAGGGGACAGGAAAAAGGGGGGGAGTGAGTTTGGGTGGGAGACAGGAAGTAGTAGAGGTACCAGAGGGTTCATTAGTCAGGGAGGAAGAGGCCTCAGATGTGAGGATGGACATGAGGAGTAGTAGTCTTTATCTAGCGCAATCACAGTTGCTAGTGGTGGTGAGGTGGGCATAGAGCATGGATTTGAAAGCTTCAAGCGAGGTTGAGGATAGAGTAGGTGGTCTAAGCACATTGAACCATGTCGGGGCCCTATATGCGAAAGATCTTTGTCCCTGTGCAGTCTGGCATCTCAGAACCAGGAAAGGTTGGCGTTCAGATATGGTGGAGGGTCATGAGCCAGGATTCAGTCAGAGTAGGTTTTGAATACATAATGGAGTCAGTCCCAAGATAGATTTTTTTGCCATTGTGCAGGTGAGATAAATAAGACGATTTGATAGGTTCAACCAGCATGATTCATAGTACAGATCACACATGTGAGTCAGTCTTTGAGCCCCCGTGAGGAGCCGGCAGGCCTTATTTAGAATGATTGAGATACACCTTAGAGCAGTGGAGGTAGCTGAGCCATAGATAATAAGGCCATAGTCAATGATTGAGATTATGGAACTCTGTATAGCTATTCTCAATGCCGCTTGATTTAGAAATTGATGGTTACGAATAGTATTCCAAGGCATTGGTTCACTGTTTTGCAGTGTTGTCAATGTGGGTTGCAAAGGTGAGCCCTTGGTCAAAAGTGATGCCAAGGTATTTGAAAGTATTTACTTGGTCCAGTGTAATTCCGCAGAGGTTTGTATGGTGAGTGGAGTATGCCTATTTTGTTTTGGTGATTGGAGAAGAGCATGGCTTTTGTTTTATTGTGGTTTAGCATAAGTTTACTATCCAGGAACCACCTTTCAACACTAGAGAAGCAAGTTGCAGACTTTTTGTAGGGAGTTTGGATCCTTGTGGGAAGAGAATTACAGCATCATCAGCGTATAAGATTATTTTCTCCTGGCAGATATCTGGGAGGAGTTAAGGAACAGGCTAAAGAGGAGCGGTCCAAGAATTGATCCCTGTGGTACACCCGAAAGAACTGGTTTGAAGTCGGAGAGTTCATTAGAGATTTTTACAGCCTGTGACCGATTGGATAGGTAACTTTTTACCCAAGCACAAGGATCTTCAGCCAAGCCTAGGCTAGAAAGTAGGGAGGTAAGTAAGCCATGATGGACTGTGTCGAAACCTTTTGTAAGATCGATAAAGACTGCACCTGTTTGGCACCCTTTGTCCAGGGCTGAGTGGACTTCTCCAGAGAAATCAAGTAAGGCAGTTGTTGTACTATGTCCTTTCCTAAAGCCGTGCTGTTGATTACAGAGTAGATTGTATTTGTCCAGGTAATCAGAGAGTTGGTCTGCCACTATTCATTCAAGTGCTTTGGAGAGGGGAGGGAGTATTGATATTGGTCGATAGTTTCCTGTTGAGGTTTTGTCCCCCCCTTTGTGCACTGGTGTAACTATGGCAGATTTCCATTTGTTGGGAAATTGACTTTGGCAAAGTAACAGATTAAGAATTTTTGCAAGGGGGTGAATTACTTCATCCAGGGTGAGAGACAGGATTTTTAGATCTAGCGTGTCACTACTTGTTCTGGATTTGGAGCAGGCCTTTCTTATGTACTTGTGTGCTTCGTGCACTTTGATTTTCTTGAAATAAAATTGTGGTTTGTCACGAGGGGTGTTTTGTGATACTAGGCTAGGCACAGGTAAGTCCGAAAAGAAATCTGGGGGGAGGACCCCACTAAGGTCTGTGAATGTCTTATTAAGCGCATCTGCAATAGACTTTGGGTCAAGAGTGGTGGATCCATCAACTTTCGTAATGGTTGGTGACGATTTTGATTGTTTACCCATTATGTTTCGGATGTTGTCCCAAAAGCTCTTCCATCACCCGGGTGGATTCAAGGGCATTTTGAAATAGGCGCTCTTCATTTGCTAATTTGTGAGATACATCTATTTTGTGCCTGCTTGTATTTTAGGGTATCATGAGGTGAGCCTGTGTCTCTGGCGACTGCCCAGAGGTGGTCCCGAACCTTGAGCTCGGCAAGTAGTTTGGCAGTAATCCATGGATTTGATAGCGCTTTGATTTTACGGTTTTTTACTGGGGCATATAAGTCGCATGCAGAGTTGAAAGATTTAATGAAGTATTCTAGTGCGGTATTAATATCAGTTGATTCAAGGATTGGCATCCAGTCCTGTTGTAGGAGATGGGTTTTCAACTTGATAAGATTCCCATAAGGCAATACTCTGCTTGTTATAACTTTGGGGGGTGACTTGAGAAATTTATTAGACCAGGTACAGGACACTGGGGAGTGGTCACTGAGGGAGTCAGGGAGGACTTTAATGTTTTTTATCCAGTTAGGGTGATTTGTGAGAACCCAGTCAATAAGGGTGCTTGTACCAGTTTTAATCTAATGGCCAGTATTTTAATAGCCTTGGGGCCTGAATCAGTATAATTAAGTTTTGACCTTCTTATTGCAAATTCCATTTCTCTTCTTATTAGCTCAAAATACTCAGTCTTAAGTCTAGCCCAAAGTGCGCACTGTTCATTAGATACATCAGATAGTAAATCTTTTTCAGCTTCTGCTATTTTTTTAAGTATCGCCTGATGTTTAGTTTTGTTTTCTTTTTTTAATCTGGAAGATGTACTAATAATGTGCCCCCTTATATAGCACTTAAAACACTCCCAAGTATTTAACCAGGAAGTATCTTCTGGTTTGTTACATTCCTAAAATATTTCAATTTCTTGTTTAATTCTATTGAGAAAATCCTCATCTTTTAATAAAAAGTTATTGATCCTCCATCGTCTGGACAAAACTGTTGGGTTACATTCTTTGAATGATAATAATACTGGTGAGTGATCTGAGATAACTTGCTCTAAAACGTTACTAAATACTATCCTGTCTACAAAAGTTTCAGGTACATAAATTTGGTCCAACCTCGAACCTGAATGGCAATGTTCAGACCAAAAAGTAAAGGATTTCTCCTTAGGGTGAAATACTCTCCATGCATCAATTAAGCCTAATGTATTTATTATATTTCGTACTTCTTCAGCAGTTTTATTACTTCTATATCTCACATTGCTCCTATCTAACAATGGATCTATTGTACTATTGGTATCACCAGCAAATAAAATAGTACTTTGTAAGTAGGGTGTAAGTTTTGAACAAAGAACATTAAAAACATCATGTGAGGAGTCAGTTGTGCCATCAACATTTACCAGCGTAACATCCTCATCTTCTAGTTTCCCATTTACTATAATAAAATGTCCAAGAGGATTTGCAGTGACATTGTTCATTCGGAAGTTTACTCCTTTTCTAATAAGAATTAAAACTGCTGCTTTTTTTTTAGTTTAAACCAGCACCAAATACCTGGCCTACCCATTCCCTTCTCATTAAATTAATGCAGTCATCATGTAAATGAGACTCTTGCAAGAATACAATAGATGTAATCATTTTTTTTAAATGTCTTAACACTGAGTATCTCTTTAGTTTATGATTAAGGCCCTTTACATTCCATGTGATTAGATTAAAGGTTTTGCTACTTGTCGTATTTGATTATTTTGGGAACCCATGCTGTTCTGTATTTGCTTGTTGTTAGGCACCTTTCTGTACAATAAAAACACTGAGACCTCTCCTCTGAAACCTTGAAGAAGAATACTACGATCAGAGAGCCAAGTATAGAGAGCAGGAAAAAGTAAAGAGGAGTAATTAAAAGAGCTGTTCTCAAAGTACATCACACTGTAGGACCCATCTCTCCCCCCCACTCCCCAGTCTATTCCTGAATGAGGACATCAAGGCTGTTTGTCACTGAGATGGTCCAGTTCCCGGCCACCCGCCACTCAAAAAGAAGATAACATCACAACATAATGGTACTTAAAACACTGTTATACATATATAGCAAATATCATAAAAATATAAATGCACATTTAAGGTATGCAACCTTTTACCTACTAGGGCTTAAGCAGCAGAATACATGCTTTATTGTTAAATTCCTATGCATTTAAATAGCAAAACTATTAAATATTACATAAGAATGTATATCTCTATTCACTTCACACAAGCTCTATGTCTTTCTAATTACATATGTAACATTCATAAAATAAAATTTATGAAAGGAAAAGAGCATAGGCAAACATTAAGCATTGAAACATCAATCCTTAATGCTTTATTAAAATGAAAAGGAAATAACATGACCGTCCTTGTAAGCAAAACAGTCAGTACAGATTACCGCCATACCTTCAGGACTACAGTGGTATTGATGCTTAGATGGAAGTTACTTGAAATACCTGTGTGAATCATGTAAACATGTAAGAGTAATAAACAGAAAATACAACGACTACAAATATATCAGGAGTAATCCTGCAAGTAATAAAATAAGGACAACACAAGTATTTCATTTCAGGTGTTTAATCATTTTGTTTGCCATATAGATGACATAATTGGAGTCAAAACTGCATTTTCCAAAAGTCCTTTGAGCCTAGTGCACACTCTTCGTTAGTGTCAGAGTAGAGACACGAGCAATCATAGAATGCATTCAACCTGCATGAGGAAAATTCTTATAGGATTTCAAAAACCCAACTTGACTGGTAGGCATTTGAAGTAACAACATGGCGTTAATTCAAAAAAACAGTTCGCATCGCTCTCTTTCACACCGCAGGCTTCCAATAATGAGCAATAGAGTCAGTTCATGGCCCAATAGGATAGAATAACGCCGCAATCAATAAATACTTACTAGATGATAAAATAATAAAAAGGGAAGGGGGAAACCGAAAGTGACACCAGATAGCACAAAGAAGCATAATTAAAATGTGAAATTTATAAGTAGGTCACCAACACACCTGTCCCTGCTTCATCGCCACTTAGATCTCCTATTCAGCAATGTGTGGAGAAGGCGCAGAGCCCATGTTAGATTCACCCCCATTGAACTAAAGCACCATTAGGCTCATCTGTTATTCCACTATTTTGACACATGATGCCTGACTTTAAATATAAATACATTTCTTTACCTGTTGCCAATGTGTGTCAATCATGTGTCAATATTTACTTCACTTCTCCCCAACTGCACCTTTTCATGAATTTAGTGAGAGTAGTCGCACCCTCTGATGAAAGCAAGCCTCCGCCAGCTGCATCAGGAAAATGGAGACTCTCTCCAGCCAGTTTTACACCATAAACCTTTATTTCTCTTAGTGAACAGAAATAGAGCCATAAAATTGCTTAATTAGTCCTTTAACTGAGCGTTTAGTAACTGCAGATCTCAGCAGGAGATAAGACAACATTAGGCAATGCATTCTCTTTCCATTAACATTGGGGCGTAATAGAAGAACAAAGTATATAAATAAAAGGGGTAATCAGAGCTACGTTGGTGACCAAACCAGAAAACATATATCAGCAAGTAGATTAACATTTGTGTCTTTTATGTGACTCTGGTTCACCATCAGAAAACTCCCCCCCCTTCTATATTCAAGTGAATCGGTGAGTAACCAGTATCAATCTAAAATGTGAAATCTGCAAAAAGGGCAGAAAAATCCCTCCTAAGGCCAATCTTAGTTGCTTCATATCCACTGTAGTCATTAGGACCTTCTGCTGACCATACTCTTAAAATTGTTGGGTAAAGTAAGTTGTACTTGAGATTTGCTTCTCTGAGTTCTCTCTTAATTGGGAAGAAGGCATCTCGTCTCTTTATGACTTCTAGGGGTAAATCATTAAAAACTTTAATCTTACAGCCTTCGTAATCAATAGAAATCTTGTCCCTTAGTTTTTGCTGTACACGTACTTTATGTTGAAAGTACAGAAATTTAAAGATGAAGGATCTAGGTCGTGCATTAGGACCTGGATCTGGTTTCAAGAATCTGTGTGCCCTTTCCAACTCGTAGCATGCACAATCAGGAGGAGGGCCAGCAACAGATATTAGTAATTTATTAATAAATGCCAAGGCATCGTTTCCTTCAAGTCCTTCTTTAACCCGAAAGATACGCAAATTATTCTGTCTACTCTTACTTTCTAAATCCTCTATTTTTGCTTCAAATTTGGCAATCCTTTTAGTGTTAGCAATACCCTCTCTGACATCTTTCTCAATTTTATCCTGCACACTACTAATCCTGGACTCAGTATCTGAAATACATATCTTATGTTCGTCAGTTTATTTTCTTAGTTGTTTTAGACTGTTAGACATATCAGTAATGGTGACACTTATGGTTTCCATCTTTGTCATAATTTAGTTAAAATGTGCAACTGTCAGTGGTTGTGTAGAAACTTCCTGAATTTCTAAACTATCATCACTGTATGTGCTGACTTCGGATATTTGCTTCTTGGATGGATCTCCCCGACACTTTCTTCTCAGGAATAGAGGTGCTATTATTACAGACATGTACTTGTTGATATTCCATATTTTCACAGTCCATTGTATCAGGAAAAGTGTATACATGCTAGCCTACATTTCAACACGGATGGGTCAATTCAAAGACAAGGAAAAAACAAGTGCGATCTCTGTCACTTTAAAATCAGCTGTTTTATGAAAACGTATCTATGACGAATCAAGCAAAGCCACGTAGAAAGGTGATGAAGAGCAGTTTCGAGGAAGTGAGGAAAATTGCCTAGGTCAGTGTGTACTTAGACTCATTTAAATATACTTTTACCAATAATAAGTATTTTGACAGACCTGGTTGATGGTAGTTTAAGTTTTTTTTCTAAACAGTGCGTTACAGCTGGTTATGTGAGGAAAAGAACTAAACTGGTATGAAATATTCCTCCTTCATACGGACGTTTTATACACCCAATCGATTATGTAAGGCACTAAAGTTACACTTGTAAAAATGAACAAATACCAAATATTTAAATTATTTGTGCAAGTGATGGGTAGGCCGAGATCAACACGGAGCTCAGTGAAGTGTGACCGTCTTGACCGCCTGCATTCGATCGAATCTCATCCTTTACTTCCCCTGCCTTCCCAATGGTATTTCATACCCAAAACTGCAACCCACAGTTCTAGTAATGTTCCCTTTTGTAGTGATAGTATAATATGTTGATTATTGTCACTCCATTTTGTATGCTATTTCATGTAATGTATGTCATTTTATACTCCATTTTGTATTGTGTGACTCCATTTTACATGCTGCTTCATTTAATTGGTGTTTTGCTCTTTAGATAGCCTCATTATTATGTTTTGCTTCAGACAGTGTATTTTGCTGACTTGAAGGTCGCATATTATCAGGCAACCTGTTTTTGTAGTTTTGTTTAAACTCCTGCTTAGCTCATAGTGTTCTAGGCACCGGCCAGTGTTTGGAGCACAGTGACCTAGCAGGTGTAGGGAATTCTGAGCAGTCCTTATCGTGTGAATCGTAACATCCTGGGAGCCCGGCCAGCTTCTAGAATGTGGGAAAACAACACTATGAGGGCTGCACGGTTATTAGCATAGAATAAGATATAAATGTAGCTTTCTCAATGCCTGGTTTGAAGCCTCTCCTGCAGGGTGGACGCATCGCTGTGGGGCCAGTTCCCGGTTCGAGAGACTCCTAGCCAGGCTGACAAGGGGGCTTCCCAGCCATTGGAAGAGGGCTTGGATGTTGCTTTATTGAATCGGTGATGTATAACCTTTTGTATTATATTTTGTTATAATAAAGCTTTGGCTTGCTGTACTTATTGTATTGTTATTGTGTGTATGTGAGTGTGAGTGAGTAAATAGCTGCCTGGTTTGAGTTGGCAGAACATTTTGGCGTGTAGTCGGCAGGATTCGAAAATAAAATGTCTATTTTTAGGAAAAAGGATGAGTTCTTTTTAAAGGTGTATTAAGCTCAAACAAGCAAGGGCAACTGCCTTTGTACTTGTAATTTGTGCTTGCTGCAAGTATATACTGTTAGAGCCAATGATGGCTTTCACAGTTCAGACTGCTTTTAGGAAAAGCAGCGGCTGGATTAAGTAAAGTTAGATAAGCAACATCTAGAAAAAAAAAAAATAAACTACTGTGGATGTACGCACAGTAGGTGACTACAGACGGGATGATTTGAAAATCCCCCCCCCATGTTGCCTATCTGTGTAGTTTCAAGTTTTTCAAGTTATCTCAACCTAGTACTGTTAGAGATTTTTGTTTGTTTTGTTTTTAAACTGCAAACCAGAGCTCTGGAAAAAGACTTGGTTTGACAGGTTACTAAAATGGCCAAAAGAAAACCTTTGAAAGGGTTAAAACCTTTAAAAGGGTTTATAGCTGCAGTGTTTGGAAATTATCATGAAGGTCCTGCAGTCAGTTTTCTTACTTAGACTAGTGTATCGGAAAAGAAGAAGAAAAATACCTTGGCACCGGGTAAGTCTGAATTTTTGTATTCAAAGTTGTTTTATGTCTGTCTGTTTTATTTCTGTAATACGTATACTAAACAAGGTAATGCTCCGTCTTTCTCATGCATATTTTCTAGCTTATATCTGTGTTCTGTAATTATGTTCTATTGTCAAGGTTGCGAGATAGGATTGACTGCCTTCAGTGCACAACATGTTACAGAAAAAAAAAGAAAGAAGAAGTTTCTTTGCCTCATAGCTGACTGTTTTAATTGGCTTTATTTGTAATGGAACATTTGTGCTGCCTAGATAGGGTCAGTGAAGAACTTTTGTTTGTAGTTGGTGGAGCAGGTAGTGTTGATGGTGAAGAATTATGACGTCATATAGATTGCAATGTGCAGAAAGAGTTGTAGTTTTGCAAGCAACGTGCCAAGCCACTGCTAGGTGAAAATGTAATGTGTTAACAGCTATAAATGGCTTTATCATACTTCTAGTTAAAACCAGAAACTTTTTGCAAAATGGCAGAGTGCCATATTTTAGTTATGTGCCAAAAGGTGTAATCATGTTATACGAGATGTGTTCACTTACAGATGATGTGTTTAAACAGTGTTTTGTTCTGGAAAGATTTGGCATGGCAATATGTATAAATGTGTTGGTTTAAAAATTGTCAGTGTTACAAGACAGGCAGGAGGCAGCACATATATCTAAACCACGTACAGTTTTCTAATGGAATTATGGGCATTACCTCAGCAAATGGTGTGAAACAATGTCAGTCTTATTTTGTGTTAAGTATTTCTTTTTGTGTATGTGTATGTGTGTGTACTGTCTTGGCCAGCAGTTTCATCGTGTACTCTATTGTTATTTAAAAATATTTTAATATTGGTGGTGTTCAAGGACACTACAGGAATGGCTGGGTTTGAATGACCTTGCATGCACACTGTGACCTTTGCACGTTATTTGACCTTCTTGTGTTTCAACATTTTATGTTACTACCAGTTCAAACTTGATGTGTATTCCATGCCTAAAGCACAACTTTTCACACAAAATGTATGTTTTCATGAAAGCACACCAAGAGTGAACCATGTAATTTGACTTTTATTGCAAAACTAGTATTCTAAGTGAAGAGGAACAAACTTTACAATTTTGAAAAAGGACTATTACAGCTGTTTTGAGAGTTTACCATCTACAGAGATACGTATGTATGGTATTACCATCAATCTGGACATTTTGTCATGCTTAGGATAAGGAACCCAGGACGCTGGCTTCTTTTATCCTATGGAAATAATCTTGTTTTATTTTAAACTGATGTGTTTTGTTTTTGTTGTTTGTCTGTGTTTCACAGCTAACCTTTTATTGCTACAGTATTCAAGCTGTCTCTTGCACCTCGAGCTGTGTCTTCCACCAGTAGGAGCTTGGAGGAGGGTAGCTACCTTCCTCCCTTCTAGTGTAATACCCACAAAGGTTGCAAGGTACATGTCATATTTATACTGATTCATGGTCTGTAGCCAATGGTTTAACAACCTGGCTGCCCACTTGGGCTAAGGATGAGTGGAAAATTTATTCAAAAGAAATATGGGGAAAAGAACTGTGGCAGGAAATATGGACTATGGTGCAAAATACTCAGACCACTGTATTTCATGTTGATGCTCATTGTGCTTCAGATACACTAGAACGATGGTATAATTCTATTGCAGATGAAAAAGCTAAGATTCTTCCAGTGGATATTGAAGAAACTCAAAGTCAGCAGTTATCAGGGCTGGCAAAATGGGCACATCAAAATTTGGACATTTGGGAGAAAGCCACTTACAGGTGGGCATATAGTAGGGTGTACCTCAACATTGGATTTGGTTAAAACTGTTATTGCTCAGTGTCCTATATGCCAACATGGGCAACAAAGACCAATCCTCATATTGTGAAAGGACAATTGGGGAGAGCCTACGAAATGGAAAGAGAATATGCATGAAGCATTACAGATTTTAAATAATAGACCAATTGGAGAATCTGAGACCCCCTTAATGCGAATGATAACTCCTAATTTGCAAGTGCAGGCTTACTCAACTACAGAAACAGTGTTATATTGGGAAATTACACCAGGAACTCTGTCTCCTTGCAGGGCAACCCCAGAAGCTGCTGGACTTGATTTACATGCCCTTCAAAAATACAGAATAAACAGCAGAAACATTCAAGTGATAGAAACTGGTATTGGAATGCAAATTCCACCGAGACATTTTGGTTGGATAGCACCTAAATCAGAACTAGCCCTCAAGGGAATACAAATTTTGGGAGGGGTGATTGATTGTGATTACCAAGGAGAAGTGAAAGTAATTTTGTTGAATAGTAGAGAACAAAATCTGTTAATTCAACAGTATGACAGAGTGGCTCAATTGTTAATTATTCCAGTTAACAAAGTGACCCCTATAAAGGGACAAGCCCCCACACTCTTAACAGCAAGGGGGATAAAGGTTTTAGATCTACAGGAGGTTTTAACAATGGTGCCAAAATATGGGTTACAAACCCAAATGGCCCTCCTGAACCAGCTGAGGTGATAGCCACCGGACGAGACAACACAGTGTTAATTATCAGATCAGGAAAGAAAAATGGAATACGTGCCTGCACATAAATGTTATCTTCGAGAATAATGAAATTTGTGTCTTTCTAGGTCCAGCAATGGATTTTAAAAGGAATGCTGGTGTCTTATGGTCCATTTGGCAGAGCTAGTTACCCCTGGAGGAAGGATTCAAAGGGTTAACTGTAATGACACTGGTTGTAAAGGAACCTGGAGTTGGAAAAATGATACCAAAGATAGAACCCAGGGAACTTTAGCTGCCCATCCGGACAGAAGTGTGTGGTACTGAACATGACATTTTCACCAGGGTCAATCTCTGATGACAACTGGTGGCTCAGGACAATATGCCTCTGAAACAGATGAAATCTCTTTGCAGAATAAGACTCTATTAAATGCTGCAACTTACCGAATAGTTGCATGGTGACTGTACAACATAGACTTGATTGCTGCATGAATCAATCAGACATTTTTGACGAAACCATTGAACTAGTTAATGTAAATACTTTGTTTTGCATGAATGCTACTGCAATAACTAATAGAACTACTTGGGCAGATCACATTACAGTGTTGAAAAATCATCCTGTAATTAGCAATGATAGTATAGTTAAGGTTCCATCCACATGTACATCAGTAGCGCAGCAGTATCAGAAAAATGTAATCCATTTTAACATAACGTTTATGTTTAGTAGAAAATGCAAATATAAAAGAGCTTGGTATGATACGCTATTAGGTGGAGCAGGGGCAGGCATGGGAATTTTAAATAGTGTTGATATAGAAACACTGACTAACAGGCTTCAGGCAGTAGGAATTGATGTATTTAGCTTAATTAACTTACAAGCTCAATGGATGCCAACTGTTTTCTTACCCCAAAGATTAACTTTGAATTATGATTTTGAGTCTTGCAGTTATTTAATGCTTCACAGGTATGGGAATGGGAGTAGCAGAAAATATTTCATGATTTATTGATTGGACAGAATGCACAATGCGACATATGTATTCTATAATGCAAAGAAATAAGGCCCAAGTGATTTAATGAGTAATAACGAATATGTGTGGAGGACCGTGTTCAAATCATGGATTCCTAGTAATCATTGGATTGTAATGTCATCCACCACAGTAAAATGCACAGATCCCTGATAATGAGCAGAAGCTTATTTTGTATTGGCAGCCCAATATTTTAGATCAATCAAGATTGAATATCTCGTTAAATAAAATTAAACAGATAATTCAGGAAACAGATGTAATGCAGGCTTATTTGGCAATAAGAAATAAATCATTAGTGCAAAGTCAGGTGCAAACTACGATAGTTAAAAATAAAATGATTGATTTAAGTTCCAAGATTCAACAAGAGACTACTCATTATTGGTGGGATATTTTTACAGGATGGTCTCCATCAGCTACAAAAGTGTTAAATATTCTGATACATCCTATCATAATCATTGCTGTAGTGACAATTATCTTGCTTATTTGGACTTGTTACTTATCATGTTATATTAAGTAATTTTGCTATGGTACCAATATCATACAAATCGTATTCACAATAATCAAAGGACCGAATGTAGTGATAGTATAATATGTTGATTATTGTCACTCCATTTTGTATGCTATTTCATGTAATGTATGTCATTTTATACTCCATTTTGTATTGTGTGACTCCATTTTACACGCTGCTTCATTTAATTGGTGTTTTGCTCTTTAGATAGCCTCATTATTATGTTTTGCTTCAGACAGTGTATTTTGCTGACTTGAAGGTCGCATATTATCAGGCAACCTGTTTTTGTAGTTTTGTTTAAACTCCTGCTTAGCTCATAGTGTTCTAGGCACCCGGCCAGTGTTTGGAGCACAGTGACCTAGCAGGTGTAGGGAATTCTGAGCAGTCCTTATCGTGTGAATTTGCAACATCCTGGGAGCCCGGCCAGCTTCTAGAATGTGGGAAAACAACACTATGAGGGCTGCACGGTTATTTTTAGCATAGAATAAGATATAAATGTAGCTTTCTCAATGCCTGGTTTGAAGCCTCTCCTGCAGGGTGGACGCATCGCTGTGGGGCCAGTTCCCGGTTCGAGAGACTCCTAGCCAGGCTGACAAGGGGGCTTCCCAGCCATTGGAAGAGGGCTTGGATGATGCTTTATTGAATCGGTGATGTATAACCTTTTGTATTATATTTTGTTATAATAAAGCTTTGGCTTGCTGTACTTATTGTATTGTTATTGTGTGAATGTGAGTGTGAGTGAGTAAATAGCTGCCTGGTTTGAGTTGGCAGAACACCTTTATAAACCCCTTTTCACACACAGTACTAATTTAGAGATTGCCTTCATAAATGTAGATCACCAGATGTATCAAACTCTCACACATCAAACTCACACACACACACAAGAAATATATTGTCATACTCCGTCATGCCTTCAGTGGTTTGTTTTGTTCACCTCTTGCCATAGCTTATTAACCACCTTCCCCATCTTGCTGAAATTATGGTCTCCACATGTTTAGCAGCCATGACTAAAAAAAACAGCTTCCAGCTGAAATGAATTTTATGTAATTTTACTGTATTTTCCTAACCCAAGGTGCACTGCTTATCGCCATGTATTTACTTGAACTTTTCAGTGACCTCACTCCTATTTGTTTATATGGTCTCCTTGGAATTTAGCAGTCAGGATTAAAAGGATTTTTTAAAGAAACATAGACTGCCTTTCACATAACATTCTGTTTGCCCTTTGTACCACTTACACTATTAATTCTTGTTCTCCTGCTCCCTGCAGCCATGCACGTTTGCTCCTATGTAATTTTGACTTTTCATAGATTCTGCTGTGCTCACTCCTAGCACTTGCACTCCCAATATTCAATTTGGCATGTCACACTTTACTGAACTGTTCTTTTAACCTCTTAGTAATCATAAGTCATATATTATTTAATTATTAGTGTCATGCATTACATTTTGTAACGCCAAACCACTCAAATGAGTTACCTATTCATACACAAATGCAGCTGCAGAGTGAAGTCCAGTTTGTGTGAATAGTGAGTCCTTCAAGTGGTTTGTTCTTTGATCATGCACTACATCTAGTTACTTTTTTTTGTAAATATGCTGACCTGAAACTTGATTTCTTTTGCCTATCATCAATCTGCAGCCCATCACAACTCTACAAAATGTTTCCAGCTTTGGCCTCTAATATTTTAAAATATTACTTCAGATATATGTTTTGGTCTAAGTGTTTAACATATGCATATGTTCCTTTGTTGTATGACTCACCATTCTATCGGTCAGTAACAAGGCATACAAACCCTCGGCACACATACCAATTATATTGCACAGGTACAACCTACATATATACTAATGAACATAATGTATACTGCATGCTTTTTATGTTTGCTTGCTTGCATGTGCAAGAAACATAGTCCCACCATATGAATTTTCGTAGGCGTGCCACCCTGCTTCCCATGCCCTGCTCCTTCTTGCAGACGCAGCCTCACCTCACCAATAAATGTCCGAGCTGTCTATGACAGCAGTTCAGATGCAGTGGCATACAGTCCAAAGCAAAAGACCGCTACAATCAGCGGTGGTAACGTGTAGGCAATTTGCATACTGCCATTGGCAGGCAATTTACATACTGCCGTTGGAGCTCTTCAACATATCACCTTGGTGCTCTTCAACATATCACCTCCACAAACCATATAAAAACTACAAACAGGTATCTGCCTCTATCTCCGAAATCAAACAAAGAGGCAGAGGACACTGCAGAGCAGGACACTGGAGCACAGGAGCTAGCACAACAAAACGTGCCCAAAACAGGAAACAAAACAGAAAAAGCAAAAAGGAAATCCAAAAAACTTCTGATCATAGGAGACTCCATGATTCAGGGAGTTGACAGTATCTCCAGCCAGGGGTAATGGTCAGATGTCTCCCAGGTACATCAGTGTGGAGAGACACTGACCACATTGCTAAAACTGTTCAGGAAGCAAGAGAAAACATTGATTTCCTGGTACACAAAGGGACTAACGATATTGCCAGCCAGTCAGTTGTGGAGACCAAGGAACACCTCACCAGGCTGGGTGACAAACTATCATCCATTTCATCCGGCATCTCCTTCTCTGAGATCCTGCCAGTCTGGGAGAGAGGGACAGATGGACGGAAGGTTGGAGAAGGGGAGATAGGGGAGCTAAACATGTGGCTCAAGGGCTGGTGCCAGGAAAAAGGACACATATTTGAAGGGAACTGGCAACAGTTTTTGGAGCAAAAGTTCTTTAAATTTGATGGACTGCATCTGACTAAGCAGGGAGTCAGTGCATTGGGGCAGAAGTTTGATGTATAGGCAGAATATTTAAACTAGCAAATGGAGAGAGGGGTGCAGCACCTGGAACATCGAATGGGAAGAACACATCTCTCCCCTCAGCTAGTGGTCAAACAGGAGTTCAGCATGTTTGTAGTTCATTTGCATCACGAGGTAAAGAGAAAGGTCCAGCTCTCCATACGACACACAGGGGAAATGCTGGACCTCGCCCAACAACTAACACACCGAAATCTGACCAATGGAAAATCATGTATACAAATGCTCACAGTCTGGGAAACAAGATCCCAGACCTGCAGACAATAATGATAGAGGCTAAACTGGACATAGTAGCCATTTGTGAGACATGGTTTACCAGTAATCACACTTGGGAGACTTCAGTACCTGGTTATGTACTGTTCAGAAGAGACTGAAGTGCAAAAAGGTGGGGGTGGAGTGGCCCTTTATATCAATTAAAATATCAAAGCTACAGAATTTCAGAATACACATAATGAGCCAGAAGAACTGTGGGTCACCCTGGAAACAGGAAATGTGATAGCCATACAAACTGGGATGTGTACAGGCCTCCAGACCAGAGGTAGGACATAGACTTGTTACTGTTAGAAGATGTACAAAACATGACAGCTAAAGGGGAGGTTCTGATAATAGGAGACTTCAACATGCCAGATACAGATTGGTCAATACCAGCAGGGACATCTTCACAAAAGAAAGGGTTCTACAAGAGCTCGATAAGCTCAGGATGGACAAGGCAATGGGACCTGATGGCATACATCCCAGGGTACTAAAGGAGCTAAGGGTCGAAGGAGAGGTTTCAGAAGACTGGAGAAGGGCTCAAGTGATCCCACTCCACAAGAGTGGTAGCAGGGAGGAGGCAGGGAACTACAGACCAGTCAGACTTACCTCAGTAGTGGGCAATATTATGGAGACGTTACTTAAGGAAAGAATAGTGCAACACCTGGAATCCATAAGAGCACAGGACCCAAGACAGCATGGGTTTACAGCAGGAAGGTCCTGTCAAACTAATCTCATAGATTTCTTTGACTGGGTAACCAGAGTGGTGGACCAAGGGGGAGCAGTTGATGTTGCCTACCTTGACTTCAGCAAAGCTTTCAATACTGTTCCACATAGAAGATTGATTAATAAGTTGGGTAGGCTCGGGGTGGATCAGATGTTGGTCAACTAGGTGACAAACTGGTTGACAGGCAGAAAACAGAGAGTGGTGGTAAACGGTATTCAGTCAGAAGAGATGCAAGTCACAAGTGGGGTACCTCAGGGATCAGTCCTGGGGACAGTCCTCTTCAATATCTTCATCAGTGACATTACAGATGGACTGGAGGGTAAGGTCTGTCTGTTTGCAGATGACACCAAGATCTGCAACAGAGTAGATTATCCAGATGGGGTGGGCAGAATGAGAAGAGATCTGGATAAACTAGCAAAATGGTTGGAAGAGTTGCAACTGGGGTTTAAAGCAAAGAAGTGTAAAATCACGCACATAGGGAAGAGAAACCCTGAAGCCACCTATAGGCTGGGAGGGGAGTTGCTGGCAGTCACATGGGAAGAAAGAGACTTGGGCGTCATCATTACCGATGACCTGAAATCATCCAAGCAGGCCTCTAAAGCAGTAGGTAAGGCTAGAGGGATGTTGGGGTGAACTAGTAGGGGTATCACAAGTGGAAAGAGGGAGGTAATAATCCCTCTTTACAAGACACAGGTTAGGCCCCATCTGGAGTACTCCGTGCAGTACTGGAGGCCACACCTTCACAAGGACATTAACGAAATTGAGGCAGACCAGAGAAGGGCAACCAAAATGGTGCATGGACTGCATCAGAAAACATATGAGGACAGATTAACGGAGCTCAATATGTATACCCTTAAGCAAAGGAGGGAGAGAGGTGATATGATTGAAACATTCACACACCTTAAGGGCATTAACAAGGTAAAAGAGTCTAACATATTTCAATATAAGAAAAATTGCAAGACAAGAGGACACAGCATGAGATTAGAGGGAGGCCGATTAAGGGGTAATATGAGGAAGTTCTTTTTCACAGAAAGGGTGGTGGATGCATGGAACAGTGTACCTCAGGAAGTGGTGGCTATGAATACAGTGCAGGGCTTTAAACAGGCATGGGATAGGCATAAGGGAGCAATACAAATGAGTATGAATAGATAGGCCACTGACAGCAAAGGCCGATGGCACATTTATAAGGTAGAAAAAGAAAAGGGCAGACTGGATGGGCCTTGCAGTCCTTATCTGCCATCAACTTCTATGTTTCTCTCACACAGTTTTATATTATCACACGTATGTGAATCTCCATTTTCAAAATATACAGAATCATAAGAAATGACAAACGTAGAGCTATTATAAATGTCACAGAATTTACTGTCAATAAAACTGTCAAGCACTCCCTATGAATTTATTTAGTTGTTTAACCAGGTATAGCACACTAAGCTGAAAACTTTTTTACAGGAGCGACCTGGGAGCACAAGGAGGTTAAGTGACTTGCTCAGGGTCACACAGTATGCAGGTGGAAGCTGTGGGATTCAAACCCAGGTCTGGTCTGCTGGATGTCACCAGATTTGCAGCTCAGAGCCTAATTACATAATAAAATGTTTATACTTTGTAATGATGTACACGGGTTCGATCCTTGCAAGTGCATGAAATATCTTCCTAAACAAAATAGAAATATAAAATGAGACAGATTTAGGCCAAGTATTGTTAGTGATATATCTTCATTCCCCCTTCTTATGTTTTGAATTATAGGTCATTTCACTCATCTGTGTTTTGCGTCTCCTGATGTTACATGCAGAAAAAGTAAATTAGCATTGTGGGCCAAGGCCAAAACAGTGTCTGCTGCTTAACTTGCTTGATATGTTTCTTTCCTCCGTGTTCCCATATGGGATTACTACAGTGCCTCTGCTAAATAAATGGCAATCAAAGCAGGAGAACACACACTTTATTTAATTTCAAGTTTAGCTGTATCAGTTCAAGAAAAGTGAAGATAAGGTTATAAGATGGATAAACAAACTAATTCATCTCCGTACCAGTCTGGAAATGTCCACTGAATGTTTTTCCCCCTTTGTCAGTGCACTTCAACAGTAACATAGTGAAAGCATCACCATTTTGATCTCTAACTATACTGTCTTTTTGTTTCAAAAGCTTCCACCTCTCTGAATCAGTACTTTACACTAACACAGGTATTAACATCATTATATCCCTTTGTTATATCCTGCCTGTGTGGTTAGGAAGAGTACAATCTAAATCAAACTGTTTTATTCCTGTAGTATCTAGAATGCATGTCTTTATTCTTTTTTTTAGTCATTCAAGCAGGGAGAATCGATTAGCGCACCTCAAGGATTGAACCTTCATTGCTGCTAACATTTACTCAAGTTGGTCACTGCTTGGTAGTGATAAAAAAATTGTCAGAATAGTACACAGGGAGCCGACCTGGTGGTGCAGAGGGTTGCGGCGCTGGCACCTTATCTCACATCACACCGGCAACCCGGGTTTGGGAACGGACTCAGGCACTGAAGGGTTGGCAGGGGTAGGAGCTGGATCGAGTGTCTGGAGAACTGCTGTCCTCTCCTCTCCTGGGGTGGGCTGGGGGAAGACATCACTCTGTAGCAACCCCCGGTGGAGACCAGGGGAAGCACAGATGCAGCATGAATTGGGGAAGCAAGAGGGAAACAAGAAACATGGCGTCTCCACCCACTAGGATGATGGCTGCCCCAGACCGGTGCCTCCTAGAGACTCCGTTACAACTAACCCAACTGCAGCAGCACCCAGGACCAATGCCTAGGCTGCCAGGTCCCTTCTACTCAGAAAAGGAGGACCCACCTGATGAAGGGTTATGCTGTGTTACCCTGAGGTGACTGCAATATGCGGTCGGGATTGGCAGTGGAGTTGAGAGAGGTGCAGGTCCTTGGGGGCAATTGCCCTGAAGGAGGGTAGGTGGGGAATAAAAAAAGGAACAGTATATGGGACTCATTTGTATTATTTTGCTCTGTATTGAGCTGCTGTTCTACTCCTTACTAATTGAATGAATTTCTGAATTGTAAAAAATGTTTAAGCACAACAGAATGGATTGCATTATGGTGCAAAGAAAAAAAAAACAGGAAACAAAACCTGAAAGATGGAACTCATTACAAATCATGAGCCAGTTATAAAATACTGCTGTGTGCAAAGTAGAAAGGATAGGTTTACTACTGCTATATATGTTAGGAAGTAAGAATTAGGAGTGAAACAGTCTGTGGTATGTGAGTGGCAGTGGAATTCCCGATTGTGAGGAATTCAATTTGTCCTAATATCAGAGTGCTGTCCAGGCTTTCCCTATAAGTGCCAGCATATGCATCTTTCAAAATCACAATACAATGCTAAACCACCCAGCCAAAATAAAATTGATACACAACATACTGTGACCCAGCAATTTTTTTGGGGGACAATCAAGCACAGAGAGACAGGTAGGAGAGTGCAGGAACTGAACATTCAACCCCAGTCGACACTCAAGCAAGCTTAACCATGTGTGAGGAAAAACGAAAGAAAAGTCCCAACAGTATACAAGGTGCACATGCTTTATTTTGCTTTGCATGGAGCTGGTATTTCATATTTTAGTGGTGTGAATAGGTTTCTGAAGGGAACCAAAATTATGCCCAGCTCACAAGAGTGAATAACTGTGAAGGGAGGTAGTACAACACAATGGTTTAAAACTGTAAGCTGAAAATCTGGAGACATGAGTTTGAATCCCACAGCTTCTACTTGCATACTGTGTGACCCTGAGCAAATCATTTAACTTCCTTGTGCTCCCAGGTCCCACCTGTAGACAAGCTTTCAACTAAGTATGCCACTCCTGGTTGAACAATTGGAAAAAGGGGGAACAATTGTAAAAATGTAAAAGACTGCAACCTCCCAATTCAGTCTCACTCTTGAGATGTGCAGGTTTACAGATTAGAAATAACAGGTTTATTACTGCTGCATATGAATTAAAATTACTAGGGAAGCAGTCTGGAACCTGTAAGGTGCATTGGAAACAATGAACGTGGAACCCCAAAACCTATCTAATAATGAAGCCAATGAGACTTCCCATACCACTGTACTCACATATCATGTTCGTAAATACAGTAGCTAAACACAACCAAAACAAAACAGACACCACTGTACTCACATATCATGTTAGTAAATGCAGTAGCTAACCACAACCAAAACAAAACAGACACCACTGTACTCACATATCATGTTTGTAAATACAGTATCTACACACAACCAAAACAAAACAGACACCACTGTACTCACATATCATGTTAGTAAATACAGTAGCTAACCACAACCAAAACAAAACAGACACCACTGTATTCACATATCATGTTAGTAAATACAGTAGCTACACAAACCAAAACAAAACAGACACCACTGTACTCACATATCATGTTAGTAAATGCAGTAGCTACACAAAACCAAAACAAAACAGACACCACTGTATTCACATATCATGTTAGTAAATGCAGTAGCTACACACAACCAAAACAAAACAGACACCACTGTATTCACATATCATGTTAGTAAATGCAGTAGCTACACACAACCAAAACAAAACAGACACCACTGTATTCACATATCATGTTAGTAAATACAGTAGCTACACACAACCAAAACAAAACAGACACCACTGTATTGACATATCATGTTAGTAAATACAGTAGCTACACACAACCAAAACAAAACAGACACCACTGTATTCACATATCATGTTAGTAAATACAGTAGCTACACACAACCAAAACAAAACAGACACCACTGTACTCACATTTCATGTTCGTAAATACAGTAGCTACACACAACCAAAACAAAACAGACACCACTGTACTCACATATCATGTTAGTAAATACAGTAGCTAAACACAACCAAAACAAAACAGACACCACTATATTCACATATCATGTTAGTAAATGCAGTAGCTACACACAACCAAAACAAAACAGACACCACAAGCTATGCTCAGGCAGCTTTTTTGGACTATCAAGTATAGCGACAAAGGTATTACAGGTAGTTGGGATTGAGCCTGCTAGCCCTGCTCTCTTGCTCTCTCTCTCTTTCTGTAATTAAAAAAAAATTCTATTAATTAAGTAATGTAAATATGTTTTATTCTGTTCTGTAATAGGCACATATTGACAATTTATGATAGGAAGTAAGTTTCTGCATTCAACATTGTAACCCTTTATTGTACAGCAAAATATCTGATCTCCCAACCATGTTTCTGTGGTGACTGTTTCTTGCCTGTGCTTGACCCCCCCATGGCCTAGTGCCCCATTCCCCAAAAAACTTAAACAGAATTAATACATATGGGAAAGGCAGTAATAAGGTAACATAAAAGGGTGACAGTTTATCTGGTGACTTAACTGTGAGCAGAGTCTGATTTGGGGAATACTTGTGGATGGTGAACAGATAATTAACCTTACTCTCTTTACCTAATTAATTTCTCATCAGCTACTGCCCAGAAAACCCCTTCTAATTACAAAATAAATACATAAACAATGATTACACATCACAAAATGAATAAAAGTTAGCAGCTCCCGGGAATGAATGATTCACTGTCTGACAGTGAATACGGGTGCTTGTGCACATATGTGGAAGGCACCAAACCACAAACGTCACTGAAATCTGATGCTTGCTCAAAAAAAAAAAAAAAAGAGTGAATGAACTGCCACTCTTCATATCCATGATCAACCATGTTTGATTTTACCATGTTACAGAAAAAAACCCAGACATCTCTTATTCATTGAAAGCAGTTTATTATGTCAATGATGACGGTGCTTTGCTACGTATACATACAGTCTGATCGACAGGCAAGCAGACCTTTGATCATTTCCTGTGAACTTTAATGTTATAACTAAGACCCACAGGTGTTTTTTTTTATAACTTGGGAGAACTGCGCTTGTCAGTTTCCATGTTGATTTCAACACCAAGCAACAACAGCCATTTTGATGAAGGTTTCTGGACTGAAGTGTGCTGTGACCAATAGATCTTCTGCAGCTGCTCCCTGTATTATTTTGCTTTTTCGGGGTCCCTGACCATGTCTTGGGACATGAGTAATGACAGGAGCTTACATGCAGTGGTCATTTGCAATGTGACCCCCCCCCCCAAGGCTTTGAGCAGTTCTCTGTTATCCTTAAATAATTGGTATGATAGCCATGAGGGGGTGTGAGGACTAAGTGAGGACTGGGCTTTCTTATCTGTTTCTTTCTGCAGGAAGTCATCTCAGCTCATTTTGGTGGATACTTCTGAGTTTGTTACTACAGATAACTTTGGATAGTCCGTTCTGAATAGGACCCTTTGCCAACAGCAGTGTCAAATCATAGCAACCTGTCGTGCATGGCATCTGGCCATGAATGGCCAAGGTGGCATGATTGATTGTTTTTTTACAGCTGCTCCCTGTAGTTAAATGTTTAAATGTGTTAACCTGAGTGGGCTTGGGATTGGTATTATACTGTTCTCCATAAATCACTGGTTGGGTTTGTTTTTCCTTTTTCTTGTTAATAGTTCCTTCATTGAGTCACTTAATGCAAGGTGCACCCAGTCTACATACTTCACCTTTGCTGGAGGTGTTGTGCCAGGTCTGATTGCCCCTTGGGCACAAAGTAATGTGTCTTTGTCATCTTGTGCCCAGAAATCGATAAATCCAGTCAGGAGACTGTATGCCCAGGAATAATTTTCCATTAGGCTTTTACCATATTTGGTGTGATAATAATCAATTAGTAAGTTTTAAAATTGCAAAAAAGAAAGGGAGTAGGACTTCCAGGGGAAGATTACACAATGGGGGGAGGTAGTAATAACAACAAAAAATGGAAAGGGACCTGGGGTAATCATATCAGATTAATTAAGGTCAGCAAGCAATGTAAGAAGGCAGTAGAGAGAGCTGGGGGGAAACTGGGATGTATAGGGAGAGGCATCACCAGCAGAAAACAGGACGTTGTTATCCCACTGTACAGACAGTTGGTGAAACTCCATCTGGAGTACTGCATCCAGTTCTGGAGATCCCATCTCCGCAAGGACATAGACAGGATAGAGGCAGTTCAGAGGAGGGCAACTAAAATGGTGCAGGGTCTGTAAGAGAAGCCATATGAGGAGAGACTAAAAGAGCTTAATATGTATACCCTTGAGGAAAGGAGGGAGAGGAGGGACATGATAGAAACTTTTAAGTACCTCAGTGGAATCAACAAAGTCCAAGAGGGTAGCATCTTTCAGAAAAAGAGATGTGCAAGAACAAGGGGACACAATTTGAAGATGGGGGGGCAGTTCATGGGCAATGTGAGGAAGTATTTTTTTTACAGAGAGGGTGGTGAATGCATGGAACAGCCTTCCTGAGGAGGTTGTGGAGTCTAAGACTGTGGGAGAATTCAAGAATGCATGGGACAGACATAAGGCAATTTTTTTTTGGGGGGGGTAGGAAGAAATAGGCTGTTTGTTAACTAGGATCTGCAACTTATCCTTTAGGTAGGGAAATGGGCAGACTGGGTGGGCCAAGCAGTCCTTATCTGCCATCAAAGTTTATGTTTCTATGTTTCTATGACTCATGATCTCCTGTCAAGCCCACAAAGTAATTCTGTGTTGACATTCTGAAAACTGATACTGCTTGCATGTTGGTACTGCGAGTATTCTTGAAACAACTAAGAAAACATACTTGTTTATGATGTTTCATTTTGTTTAAATACTACAGTTTTTCAAAGTACTATCATATATAAACACAGAATAAACCATTGCCTCTGCTTTTAACCGCATGTTCTCCAACCTGCCGGCTCCCTCTCCCTCCCAGCACTCTGCCCCAAAACCACAGAGCAATCACCCCCCCAACTGCCTTTCTACCTCAAATGGATTTTCATTGGTGAGACCCAGGGACTGCTTGCCTGTCTCTGTCACTACGCAGGAGCTGGCCTTGACAACCTAGAACCAAAGCTACTTAGTCTGGGAGCTCCCCTCCTCACCTGACCGGTTGCTCACATCTTCGACACCTCTCTTATCTCAGGGATCATCCCTGACATATGGAAGGTTGCTAAGGTGGTCCCTGTTCATAAACATGGCAACCCCAAAGATGTCAATAACTATCATCCCATTGCTATACAATCGGCCGCCTGCAAGCTCCTCGAAAAGGCAGTTGCTTCGCAACTCGCCCACTACCTCCAGGGTTATGATGTTTTCTTCCCTACCCAATACAGATTCAGAAAAGAACACAGTACTTTGACTGCACTCACTGTTGTTACCGCCAAGATCAGGACTGCGACTGACCAAGGCAATATGACGGAGGCCATATTCATCGATCTTTCAAAGGCCTTCGATTGGGTTGACCATTCCCTCCTCCTCTCCGCTCTGCAGTCTCTTGGATTTTCCCTTTGAGCCCTTGACTGGTTCTCCAACTACTTTGGTGGCAGGCAACATTACACATGCTTTAATCGAACCCTCCCAGCCCTCTCCCCAGTTAACCGTGGGGTCCCCCAAGGATCTGTCCTTGGACTCATACTGTTTTCCCTGTTCATCAACGAATTGCCCTCTGCTACCGCAAACAGGCACCTAACTGTCTATGCTGATGACCTAGTCATCCTGGCCAGTTCATAGGATATCACCAGCATCAACACCAAGCTTAAATCCAATTTCTCTCTCATCCAGAACTGGCTTGATGGCCACAAGCTGACTGTCAACCTGAAGAACACCCAGACCATGCTCTTTGGCTCCATGGCAAAAACCTCCTCCTGCCTGATGCTTCTAAAAATCTATGGATCAAATGACTCCCTCCTGCCAGTCACTGACTCTGTAAGGTATCTAGAAGGTACCCTTGATCCACAACTGGATCTCTCCCCGAACATTCAGAATGTATGTAAAGCAATGAATGGCAAGCTTGGCCTAGTATACAGAGCTAAGGACTGCCTACTCCCACTGTCCGGCTTGCTATAGCCAAGGGGATTCTTCTTCCCACACTTCACTTTCCTATGGGCTTGTTTCCTTTGCCTCTGTCCCGAGCTCTAGCCTTGTAAAATGGGACACTACTTACAACAATATATGCCGCTTTGCACTCTCTGCCCCCCTCCTCACCCATCGCTGTGAGCTCTATTCTCGACTTGAGTGGCTACCCCCTGAAAAGCACCGCACCTATGTCCTTGGCAACTTCATTGACAACATAGTTAGAACGGCCACTCCCGCTTTGCTCACCCTTCCCCTAAAACATGAAACCCCTGTCTACCACCTAAGATCATGCACAGTTCAGGCTCGCCTGGTCCCCAAGACCCACACCCTCACAGGCGATCGGGCCTTCACCATCCATGTGCCGAGAATGTGGAACTCCCTTCCCGCATGAGTTTGTGTCTCTCCCCCCCATCCCAGCTTCAAAACATCCCTATGGAACTTCCTCAAAACCGCACCAGCATGTCTGTGTTCCGCATAAACCCAGCATCCCTCCCCTTCCCACCCTCTGGGAGAGCTGTCCATGTGCAGTTCTCGCCCGGCACTGTTATCTCTGCTGATCACCCTCTTTAAAGCACTTACGGCCCCCTGACAGAGTGGTGATATTGTTCATAACAATATCTGCCTCCTGTCCCACTGAGTCCCACTCTTCCTACCTCTATAGGCACTGTGATCAGGCTACCGCATTCATTGTGTGTTCCTAACAATTTTTGTTGTTGCTCCCATTTGAGATGTTCTTTGATACCAATATTTAGATGTTATATGATGTTATTCTGCCTCCCAATGCTGTCATGCCTATCTGTTAATTGATTGCTCTCTGTCCAGCTTTGAGCCTGTCTGCATCATAAGCTGTACCACCCAATTGTCGGAGCATGTGGATCCTGTATGTTACCTCGACATTGTATCATGTCTCTCTGTTACTTTATAACTCTCCCAGGTCGCACCTGAAAATAGGCACTTGGATGTCTAGCGTGCTTACCTGGTTAACAAAAGCAAATAAATGAATAAACTCCATCCTTTTCTAAAAAATGCACAAACAATCATCAGAATTGTAGAGTGATACAGGAACTGTTTCTTTCATTTCAGCAAAGTTTGCTTTACATTGTGAAATGTGTGTTAGATTACCATGGTGTGTGTTTGTGTGTGCGTGTTGTAATATGAGTTATATCCCTCTGAATGTGGAGCGGTCAAGAGGTAGTGTAATATTATGTGTTCTAAAAGCCTTCTGGAGGTGCAGTTAGCCCCTTGTCCTTATATGCTCCAGACTGCCCTTTCTGCTCCACCGAGAGTACCTCGCCAGTTGTGCATAGATCTCATCTGAAACAATCTGGGGTCAGGGATTTTGCAGCGGCAGCATCTATTGTTAGGAACTCATAACCCAGCTGTTAAAGGAGTTCCTCTTTAGTTGAGGTGTTTAAAAAGGGACTGAAATGTCCAGCCGTGTGGCTCTGAGAGTTGAGGCACTGGATGCCACACCTCACACCATGGCGGCCACCTGGGTTCAGGACTGGACTCGGGTCACCGGGGTCAGCTGGGAAGGGAGAGGATCAAGCATTTGGAGGACAGCGTTCCTCTCTCGGGGTGGGTAGTGGACTATGCATTGCTTGCCAGTGGCCCCTGATGGAGATTGGGGGCACTACAGAAGTGCTGCTATACCAAGGGGTGGAGCGGCAGTGGACATCATCATGTTAGTTGTGCAGAGATCATTGCATGTCCATGCTCCAGGGGCAACACTTAGGAGAAAAAGCTTCACTCCCTGGATAGGCGATGGCACCTCCTGTGCCGTACCACAACACACCCAAAGCTGCGCTTATCCCACTGGCTCTCCAGATCCCCCTCCTTGCCTTGGTTCCAGCATTGCAGGGGTGCCCTGGAAGACCAGGTAGGGAGGGGAGTGTCTGCCCCCAATTTCCCAGTGGAGTAGCTTCAGGAGGTGGCATCGCAGTGGTGGTGAGTAAGGATGCCTGAGTGAAACATAGAAACATAGACTTTGACGGCAGATAAGGACTGCTAGGCCCATCTAGTCTGCCCATTTCCCTACCTACAGGATAGGCCACAGATCCTAGTTAACCAACAGCCTATATCTTCCTGCCCACCCACAAGAATTGCCTTATGTCTGTCCCATGCATTCTTGAATTCTCCCACAGTTTTAGACCCCACAACTTCCTCAGGAAGGCTGTTCCATGCATCCACTACCCTCTCTGTGAAATAATACTTCCTCACATTGCCCCTGAACCACCCTCCTTCTATCTTTAAATTGTGTCCCCTTGTTCTTGCAAGTCTCTTTTTCTGAGAGATGCTACCCTCTTGGACTTTGTTGATTCCCTTGAGGTGCTTGAAAGTTTCTATCATGTCCCCCCTCTCCCTTCTTTCCTCAAGGGTATACATATTAAGCTCCTTTAGTCTCTCCTCATACGGCTTCTCTTGCAGACCCTGCACCATTTTAGTTGCCCTCCTCTGGACTGCCTCTATCCTGTCTATGTCCTTGCGGAGATGGGGTCTCCAGAACTGGACACAGTATTCCAGATGGGGTCAGGGTTGTAGGAGATAAAAAGAGAATTCATGCTTTATGCTCAGACTGACTGGCTTAACCTGGATTGCAGGATACAGTACCATGTCTGTCTTCTGGCAAAAAAAGCTACCCTTGAAATTTCCCTGTTGGGTCTCAGGAACCTTCTTAGCCCCTCTGACTCATCCAAAAGCACCAGGAACACCCATAACCACTCCCTCGAAGTCCCCTTCCACCATAAGTTGCAAGGCCAGTGGTCTTTTGAATACCGGGCACCTTTCTGGACAAACTCTCTTAGTGTAGACCTACAAAAGGAAACTAGGCTTAGTAAGTTTAAGGCTAAACTACGCACACTGCTCGCATCTACTAGTGGATGTGACTGTTGGAACTAGGCTTTCTCCTTCCCTTCTAGTATTTGCGATTCCTGACCCTAGCACCTTCCTCCCTTCCCCTCTCACCCCCTGCTCACTACCCTCACTACCCTTTCATTCTCTGCTGCCCCTCCACCTCCTGCTCTCTCTTGTCCACCCCTTAACCAACCCCTCTTCTATCCCTCTCTTTCCACCAGTCTCACTCCCTTCCACCCTCCCCTTTGACACTGCCACCTACTGGTATGCCCCCCATTTCCCTTTCTCCCCTGCCCACCTCTCCTATGCTCCCTCCTCCTCCCATCCCTCCTTTCCCTCATCTAGTCTTGGTAACCATCCCTCCTTGCCTACTCTGACTACCCTCTGCCTTATTCTCCCTCTCCTCACCCCTCTGTCACCTCCCCCCTCCACTTTAATTCACCATTCTCTGCCTAATACCATGTTCCCCTCTCTCCTACTTTTTCACTTTCTGTCCTGCTCTAGTCTGATGCAACTGCATCTCCCATCAGGTTCTGGTTCCTAACCTTGCTTAGGTCCCCTGGAACTATTCTTACCCTTACATGCCTCGCTGTGTCCTCCTACTGTCGTAACTGTCTCCCACCCCCTCCCTTTAGTTATTTTTTGTCTCCAGGAAAATGTAACTCCTGAATTTCAAATGTACTAGACCTGTAAATATTCTGTTTAATTAGAAAAAGTGTTTCCTGTACTAGTTATTAAATGTACTATTTCTTATGTTCTATATTTTGTTTCATGACGTGGAACATTTGTAGACGAGCCTCTGGCTCAAAGGTATTACCAAAAACTAATAAATAAATAAGTTCATTAAAAAAAGGGTATGGAAATACCAGCTTTTTCAGCAAGAATTTTGCATTATTCAGTCTCCTATATTCCCAGTGTCACAATGTGCTTTGTATCCAAACCCTTTCTTTTCTTAAGTCTGCTGCAGCAGCATCACTGTCTCTCTTCTCTTTCACATTTTCTCTAACTGCTATGTTTCACAATGTGCGGGCAGGCCACCTGCAAATGTCCTTGTCTCACTTTACCTTTGTTTTTGGGTCACCTCAGGATTACTTACCACTAGCCCCTCACCCCCCATGTTAAAGATGAGAGAAACAAAACACACTTCTGCTCTAATGAACTTTATGTAGCTTTTATACCTGAACCTAGGGCTTACAAAAAGGGGACAAAACTGAGTTGAGGGTGCTTTTAAGGGTGCTATGTCCCCTAACATTGCCTGGGCCCTGTGTGGCAGCTCCTACAAATGGCTTGCCTTTGGTAGTGTGTGGCTGAGCTACATATGGGTTGTTTTGCAACTTTTGTGGCTAGAGACATTCACTGTCTCCTGCACTCGGTCTGTGGCATATAATGCCCCCTTTCCCATGTCCAGAACACCGGATGTTTACACTATACAAAGTCTTGTACTGGAAAGTAGGTAGTTGGAGGGCACGATGGGAATAGAGCTGCCTTTTGGCTGGTGCAGGGCAACATGCACATGCCACTCCGTACTGCTATTCAAAAGCTCTCCAAGAAACCCCCTTTTGTTGTTTCAAGTGTTGGGAGTCAGAGAGAAAAGTATAAGGTATCAGATAAAGAATATAAAAGGAAATACATACCTTTACCTCCTATTCCTTCCCAACTAGTAAAAATAATAAAAATGTCCCAGCCGACTCAGGACAGACAGCACTAGTGGAGAAGTACATACAAATGAGCTTTGCTGTGGGAGACTGGCCAGGTCTATTTTTGGCTATCATTAAAGAATGGGGAAGAATGGAAAAAGGTGCAGAGACCCTAGCCCAGGTTCTTGAATGCTAAAGAAGACAGTGTTTAACATTGAGAGAGTACAAAGGCAGCTTTGATTGAATGCCTAAAAGTGCCCACTGTTGCTCCGTACCTCACGCCCTGCGCCCTTCAGCTTCCCTTGAGTGTTTTCTCCCATTGGTTTCCTGTTCTTCTTCGATATATTAAACAGAGGCAAAGCCCCCTCTATGTGTGCTTGCTAGGTATATAATTATGCCAGGGTTGTGACACTTATAAAAGGGGGAATAAATAAAGGAATGTCAGAGAATGCACAACATGTTAGTGCCTAGTACAAGATGTGCTGCACTGAATATACAGTGGATGTAAAAAGCATGTTGTACACACAATGAATAAGCTGATGTTAAGAAAAAGTGCACTATATCTATCTGTGGTCTACCTTGAAGTTTTCTTTACTGTCTAAGAGCTTTCCAGTGTCTTTCTAAGCACCAGCCGGCCATGTCTTTCCATTTTTGTGTTTGCTTGTGCACTTGCACAAGAAACACCTTGGGAAATTACTGCATTTCAGAGGTGTTCAGGGATGAGTCCAATGAAGAGCACTGCACAGTGGGCAAGGCCCTGACAAGCCAATGAATGATGAAGACCACTGTCACAGCCATGGGAATTTCACAGCAGGAGCTGGCCTTCACTTGAGAGGAATGAACTGCACCAATGACAAATTTCCCTTCATTCCTCTTATTTGCATATACAACACCCCCAAGAAACAAAAAAAAAGTGACTCCCACCTCAAGGAAAGCAGCAGCCATCCATATCTCTCAATTGCTCCACATTTTCTGTGATGTACTGAATTTTTGCAGTCCTAGTCAGCCTGTTCTGCCGTCCCACGTTCCACATTTGATTTCCATGTTGCAGCTGCCTGAACACTGAAAACATGTGCTGTCCTTTGTTCCCCAACACTTCCTGGTTGCCCAGTACTTGATGACGTCCTCAACATGCCTAAATGTCCTTAGTTCTCACTCTGCTTAGTGGCAGTGCTGCTTGTTTACTGGCTCAGCACCCCCCACCCCAAAGCCACCCTCGCTCCGATCCAAAACAGGATTAATTTATAATGACTGGTCCCCCCTCTCAGTTCTGCTGCCATACGATAAAGCAGCTAGGTGACCGGAGGGGGAACCATAGTTTGGGCATGATTTTCCATGGACTGCCACAGAGGGAAGGAACAGTGTCAGAGAGCACAGCCTATACAGGAAGAGGGGAGCAGCCACCCGCACTGCACCGTGACTACTGAGGAGCATTGCAGAGATTGGCATCAGAGCCAGAGAGCCTGAGGAAAGCCACCATCCGCTACACAAAGCCAAAATTAGAAAAACTATTTTTCTCACAATTTGAGTGCCATTTTGCAAATTTTAGGAGGATAATAGCATGGGAGAGAAGGAAGGAAGGAAGGCAGCCAACCAGCCACCAGAGCAACGGTCCACAAGAGCCACCTCGAGCAATGCTTACTCCACTCAACGCCATTCAGCCAACTTCACTAATTGAAAGAGTCTGTAATCATCATACTGAGGAGCTGTCAATCATTTTGAAGTTGGCTGTGTGCTGTGACTGTGTGCATGTGTTGTGTTGTGCAGCGCTGACTGAGACTGGGAGCGAGAGCATGGAGGGAGTCTCTACTGGATGTGTCTGCACAGGGCAGTGCTGGCTGCTGCAGCTGCTGTAGTGCTAAAATTTAAAGAAAATCCAAAGGAGGAGCCAGGGCAAGCGGCACTAGCACAACACAGCAGAACTGCAGAAGAGCAACTGGAAACTGTCTGAGGTAGCAGAAGCACCACTAAAAGAACAGCTGGCTGGTATTGGCTGGCCAGGACCCCTGACTTCACTCACTCTGCTAGGGCAGGCTACTACTGGGTTTACTGAGTGTGAGTAAATCCAGAAGCAAATGATTTGATACCTTTTAATGGACCAACATAGATGTAACAAGAACAAAGTGCTCTAGCTTTCGGACCAACCAGTCCTTCTTCAGAAGCTCATGGCAGTTGTTTGGAAAATACAATACTTATAACAGCTAGATAATGCAGAGAAAAACAGAAAAAAATCCCCATTGGTTTAAAATACTCATTAAAAAAAACAGATGATGTCAGACAAGTTTAACAGTACAATACTGCCCTCAGTCGAATGAACCTTGGGTTCAGATGTTCCTAGTGCAAGACACATATAAGGAATCCTACTGCACATAAATTTAATTGACATAAGATAACACTGCAGAAGCAGATAACTCCCAAATCAAGCCATGAGGTACAGTCAGTATAAGGATGTGATTACTGAAAGCAACCCCACCAGCTTAAAGACAGACTGAGATAGTTATAGGGCTCATGAAATTACAATGTATGCATTAAAGACAAGAATTACCAGTAAAGTTGTCTAAAAACATCAGTGCTCACTGTGTGATGTGTAAAACCTAGCTGGACTTGCCACCCAGCTGTATTCTCAAGCTAAATAAAAGGCCCAAGAGATTACAAAACCTCAGGACTATATACATGATAATTAAAATATAAATAGATAATATTAGTGTTAAGCAAAAACTCTAGTCGAGGAACCTCAAGGAGTTCAGACCATGCAGTCTGATATGTACTGATGTCAATATATACTGAGAATGTAGCAACTTCATGTACCACAAGTGTCTAGGAATCTGAAAAGAGATAAAAATGTAATTTATCTCCTCCTGTTCATACAAACAATACAACCTAACCCACCCCACATCACAATAATGTGGGTGAGGGAGATACATAGCTTAAACGAGATGTAGTCTCTCTCTCTCTATCCCACCCTCCTTTTCTCTCTCTCTCTCTCTCTCTCTCCCACAGACAGACCCACACATACATACACACACACACTCTCAATCCCTCTCCTAGTGAACCTATATTAACTTCAGTCGCTGTAATTGTTCCCCAAAGGAATGCAACTTGTCATGAAATCCTGAGTAAAGTACTATAATATAAGCCTAATGTAAAAAGATATGTGCAGGACCCCAAGCAAATGAGATCCACATCCCAATATGTACAGAGTTACAAAATTATATATAACAGTATAAGATAACACTCCTGTATGTACACTAGCAGGCTGGGTAATCTGAATATGGTGCAATGGAATCAATCCCCCCCCCCCCACAGGCAAAGATAAAAAGTAAGAAGAAATTCTTTGTGTGTGAAATAAAAATAGTAACACATTATAACTCCATATAGCTAAATAGAGACTTACCTCAATGTGACAGCAAGCCCCACATCTGTTATATCACATACTTCACAGCGCATACCCACACACATGCATACATACATGCATCCACATCTCACATATGCTGAAGTCCTATAATATGTCAGTTTGAAGAAGAAGGTCTGTGAATGTTAGTTTCTGTAGTGTCCCATAAAAGCCAATATCCAAGTTCATCCCATCTGCTACCATATTGAGATGTAAGATAAGTTTAATCTCAAAAGCTTGTCTCTGTTGTGTGTTTTGAGATTTCCTTTTAAGACCATTACTGACATATCTGAGACTGAGTGGTCAGGCTGGGAGAAGTGATGCCCCACTGGTTTGTCAGTCTTCCTTGCTGTAATAGTATGTCTGTGTGAGTTCATCCTAGTGCGGAGCTGTTGGCGTGTCTCTCCTACATAACCTGTTTGTGGACATCTCTTGCACTGAATGAAATAAACAACATATCGTGACTTGCATGTATAACTCCCATGCACCTGGAATTGTCTGTTTTGTGATGTAACCACACAGTCTGAGGTAGAAATGAGCCTACAGGTCTTGCAGGGGCGTTGATTGCAGGGTCGTGTGCCATTGTGTGACATGGTATTCTGTTCCGGTGAAAGTTTGCTCCTAATAATTAGGTTGGATAAATTTGGCGGTTGTTTAAAAGATAGTAGTGGGAGTTCCTGAAAAATACAATTAAGGGTGTCATCCTCACTAAATATTGGGTGGAGATCTTTAATAATCTTACATGAGCGTTCAAGGTCTGGATGATATGTGGCTACAAGGGTATTCTTTCTGTAGCTGTCTTTTCTTTATATTGAAGTAGTTGTTGTCTTGGTACTTGCGTTGCCGTTCTGTTATCCTGTCAATTTCCCTGGAAGAGTGTCCCTGCTCCATAAAGGTGTTTTCAACATAGCCAAATGTGTATCTCTGTCATCCTCATTTGAACAAATCGTTGACGAAGAGGCTTGACTGTATATGACAGATTTTTTGTATGGTTAGGGTGATTACTTTTCCTGTGCAGGTATCTCTGTCTGTCTGTTGGCTTCCTGTAAATACATGTATGTAAGGTTCCATCCTTAATGATGACTGTGGTGTCAGAAAGTTAACCTTGGTGGTAGAGTACTCCAAGGTAAGCTTTATAGTAGGGTGGAGATTATTAAGTTTGTGATGAAAATCTTTGAGTGCATCTGTGCCTTCCATCCAGATGATAAACAAATCATCAATGTAACGGAAATAAGCCAGTGGTTTGTGGGGATACTGCCTAAAAATCCTCCTCCAAGTCAGCCATAAAGAGGTTAGCATACTGTGGAGCCATTTTGGTGCCCATTGCTGTTCCCATAGTTTGAACATAATGTTTACCATTGAAGTTGAAGTTGTTATGTGTCAAAATGAATTCATAAGTTCCCCACCACTCCAGGGTTGATGTTTTGGTCAGGTCCTTTCTCATGTATGTATTTAAGGCATGCTGCAATGCCATCTGTGTGTGGAATATTAGTGTGAGGGATGTTACATCCATTGTCACTAAAATGGCATTAGGTGGTAAATCCTTATAACCAGAAAGTACACATAACAAGTGTAGTGTCCTGGATATAACTGTCTCTTTCCATAACCAGCGGTTTCAAAATGGTCTCTACAAACCCTGAGATCCCCTCAGTCAGGGTACCATTTCCAGAGACTATGGGTCTCCCTGGATTGCCAGGTTTATGTATTTTAGGCAGCATGTAGAATGTCCCTGGCTTTGGTTCAGCAGGAATGAGGTGAACTAGTTTATTTTGGACATGGTCAGGAAAAGTTTTAATTAAGTCACATAGTTCATCTTTTGAGTGTGAGTAAGAGAGTCCCTTGCTGCCTGCACAGTGCCAACCTTGCCACAGCCAGCACAGAATGTTACAGAGTGTGAGAGTGCTACAAACTCTTTTGTCAGCAGTGCTGTAAGTCAGTTTCCCTGCCCTGCAAACAATAGACTTTGAGCATCTCAGGGGCCATGGGCTTGTCTGCGGATTTTGCTAGGGTGCCTAACTTGCCAGCCCAGCACAGTCACTGGTGGTGCATGTGGTTGTCCAAGGCTGTGTGTGACTGTGAGCGCTGATGTGTAATACGGCTGCTACTGCCACTGAACTAATCACTGCACTACCAGTTTCTCATTGCTTGTAAAGCACTTTAGGATACAATGTGTATGAAAAGCCCTATATAATTGCTAATTCTTAGTCTGTTTCTTCACATAGAGCTGCAGCCCTGAGTGTCTAGTTGCTGATGTGACCCTGCTGTATGAGGGACTGGGAGACTACTCCAGCCAGGAGGAGCGACCTGCCACCACCAGAGGGAGCACCGCCAGCAACCGCAACTACTCCAGCCAAGAGGAGCACCCTGTCACCACCAGAGGGAGCACCGCCAGCAACCGCAACTACTCCAGCCAGGAGAAGTGACCTTCTGCCATCAGAGCGAGTTCAGCCAGAAGCAACCCAGTGCATCCACCAGGACTACACCATGCAGGCATTCATCACCAGCAAAAGGAGGCGAGAGGGGGAGCAACAGCGGCTGAATTTAACGGGTATGTTCTTGTGGTTATTTTAAATTGTAATGTACTTTTACAATGACTGAGTGTTTAATTGTCCTGGGGAGGAGTTGTTGCCTCCACTTCTGAGGCTCGTTATTTCATAGTATATACATGTATATCCTTTTTATGGGCAGGCTTGGGGGGGCAGGCATGCAGCTTGCTGTATCTGGTGACATCTGACATGTTATCAGCACAATTGTAGTGTCACAGTGTGACACTCAGTCTCTGGCTATGTTCATAAAACATCAGGAGTGATAGGATACAGCAAGCAGGAACATATCCACCCACCAACCCTCCAAAATGACATATCTGGCCTGTTTTTGGAGGTGAGGGTCTGGCTTGCTGTGGGAGTGTGCGTCTGATTACTTCAGACTCAGATCGGATCCACTGAGGGTACTCACTGTCTTCATCTTTAGTCGACAGGCCTCGGACATATTAACCTCCTAGTGTCTCTGGGATGGGACTCATGACAATGCCTCCTGGAGGCTGCACTCTGTTATTCTAGCTGCAGCCTGTATTTAATTCTCCTTAGCTACGTACTGTATGACAAATTAGCCTAGCTACCTCACGTATAGGCTAGCTCTTCCTCCGCTCATATTACTGTATCTGTAAATACATTATTCTGTGTGTGTGTGTGTGTGTGTGTGTATATATATATAGTACTCATATCCTGTTGCCCGGATAACAATTATTGTATCCTACTGTTTAATTTGTTATATTGTACTGCATGCTCTCAACTGTATGTACATTGCTCTCATTCTGTACCTGACATGCAGCCTTTGGAAACGAGTCTATGACTCAAAGGGTTGTAATTCCGATGTAATAAATAAATAAATAAAAATGTGTGTTTAACTGAATAGGTTGTACAAGTATTTGGGGTGCGTGGGGGGTGTTCCTGCTTGCTGCGTCTAATAATGTCTGGTCTGATGTTTTATTAATATAATTGTAGCTGTTAAGTGTGACACACTGTCACTGTGGTCGGTCATAAGAAGGCAGCAAGGAGGGCTGGGGGGATACTGGGATGCATAGGGAGAGGCATCACCAGTAGAAAACAAGAAGTTATTATCCCTCTGTACAGACAGCTGGTGAGACCCCATCTGGAGTACTGTGTGCAGTTCTGGAGACCCAATCTCCATAGACATAGACAGGATGGAAGCTGTCCAGAGAGGGCAACTAAAATGGTGCAGGGTCTGCACCGGAGGACATATGAAGAGAGACTTAAGGAGCTTAATATGTATAGCCTCGAGGAAAGGAGGGAGAGGGGGGACATGATAGAAACTTTCAAGTACCTCAAGGGAATCAACAAAGTCCAAGAGGGTAGCATCTTTCAAAAAAAGAGGTGTGCAAGAACAAGAGGGCACAATTTGAAGATAGAGGGGGGCAGCTCAGAGGTAATTTAAGGAAGTATTTTTTCACAGAGAGGGTTGTGGATGCATGGAATGGCCTTCCGGAGGAGGTTGTGGAGTCAAAATCAGTGGTGGAATTCAAGCATGCATGGGATAGTCATAAGGCAATTCTGGGGGGTGGGGGTAGGAAGAAGTAGGCTGCTGGTTAACTAGGATCTGCAGCTTATCCAGTAGGTAGGGAAATGGGCAGACTGGGTGGGCCAAGCAGTCCTTATCTGCCGTCAAATTCTATGTTTCTATGTTTCTATGTTTCTAAATCATCAGAAGTGATTGGACACAGCAAGCAGGAACCCCTCTCCCACCAGCCCAAAAACTTGAGTATTTCACCCGTTTTTGGTGGTGGAGATCTGGCTTGCTACATGACTGTGTCACATTACTTTGGTCGGGATGTGTTTAATGAAATAGGTTGCGCAAGTATTTGTGGCGGGGAAGGGGCATGCCTGCTGCATCCAGCAATGTCTGATGTTTTATTAATGTGATTGTAGTGTTGCAGTGTGACACACTACAGTCATGATAATAAACCATCAGGATTGACTGGACAGAGCTGTGTCAGGGAGCTCCTGCCACTTTCGAGGACTGACTTTTTTAAATCTGTTGCATCAGTTCTTCTGTTTCTTAGCCTAATCTAGCCTTTACAATTTCTAGTCCATAAATTGGCCACCTATGGGCACACCCTTCCCTTTCTTGGCTATGCTATAGTGTCCTCTTTAATGTTCCGTTTTCCTCTCAGGTCCTCGTACAGGGAGGTTATTGTGGTGACCTCCGAACATAAGTAAAACAACAGGCTGTGTTTATCATTGTTAGACTTGGTATGTAACAGCACTATGCCATAAAATACTTTAATACTGTATGTTTATGAAACCTGTAAATATTGAAAATACCATGGTATTAGGTGTTTTTGATAATGCTAAACATTACTAGGAGACTATTGTAGAATTGTTTTTTTTTTATTTAGTTTAACCAGGACTAGCACACTAAACTCTTTTTTTTTTTACAGGTGTGACCTGAGAGCACAGTCACACAGTATGCAAGTGAAAGCTGTTGGATGTCACCACATTTGCAGCTCAGAGCCTTAAACCACTGCACTATACTGCCTCTGTATTTGACTGAACAAATTAGTTGTCTATTTAGAATGCTTGTAAACTGTGACAATCTGAAATGTCATGGTGATTTACATAAATAGCATGAAACTTTGCATTAGGGAAGTATGTATGATGCATTTCTTTGAAACTTAACTTGTTGCAAGTGCCCTTTGGGTAACCTTTTTATCAATGCTTCTGCACAGCGATTCTTTATCTTTAACTTATTTTGGATTTTTTTTTTTATCTGAGCCCCTGCCAGCCAAGCAAACAAGCCCCGCATAAGGGTGGAGACTGAATCTTAAGTGCTAAGTTAGATCAGAGATCATTGAGTCAGTAGGTGCTGGCGAAGTGCAGAGAAAGGACATACATAGTCTGTTGCTGCAAACTGATGTAGTGAAGAAGGGATATGCCATTGCTTAAGGCTATCTGCTGCATTTTGAATCAACATCTCACAGAGATTGTGTGTTGAACTCCAAGTTCAGTGTCAGGTACATCTGTTATTCCACAACCCCTTCCACAGACTTGGTGTCAGAGTGGGATAACTTGCTGGAAATGTCTGGACTGGCCAAAGAGGGATGTTTTCTGGTGGCTATCGCCCCAATATCCAAGGTGGACCGATGCACCAGGACTTGCCAGAGGAGGGAGAGATAGATAGGAAGGTGAAAGACCTCCTGGCAGTGTGTGCTTTCAACACTGTATGATTTATTTATTTATTTAGTTTTGCTTACTGGGTAAGTACCATAGCCATGAAATTACTATTTTCAGGCACAACCTGGGAGATTACAGTAGGTAGGCAGGGAGTTACATCTGAAACAGATAAAAACAAAAGTACAGAGCAAAACAGGATTAAAAATACAGAGCAAAACAGGATCTGACTATACTAGAGTCAGTACACAATTCGGCAATTACATGGGTAGGTAACAAGTTGGGTCAAAGTTTACACACAGCAACAAAAACAGTGATATGTATCACATGTATCTAAGCACAAAGAGGTTAAGAGCAGCTAAAACAAAAACCAGAAGAGACATAAGTGCCTAATAACCTATCTGGAATGGGTAGGTTGATTGGAGAGCAGTTTGCAGCAGTGGAGACAGGGTGTTAATGCAGATTCAGCAGGGGTTGAAGCAGACACAGGAGACCTGGCTAGAGGTAGGAGCAGTAGTTGGTTTTAAACTGGGCATGACTAGGGGCTATGTGAACAACAAGAGGCGGAGAGTTCCAGAATTTAGCCACCGAATGAGAAAAAGCAAGGGTTCCTTTGTTTGATTTACATCTAGGTATTTGCAGCAACAATTTGTCAGATGATCGGAGACCATGGGAGGAGGACAGCAGAGTAAGTAGGGAGGCCAGCGAGACAGTGATTCCTGATTTAATGACATTATCAGTCAGGGAGCCAAGAGTAAGAGTTTGAGCCGATGCAGGGGGTAGCCAATTTAAGTCAGCATAGAGCTGACAATGGTGTTTCGACCAGGGAGAGGCGGAAGCATACCTACAGAAGCTGTTATAAGTTGTGTCCCATTTTCTGAGGAGAGTAGTGGCTGAATTAAGATAAGTGACTACCCCATAGGATAATGGCGGGAACAAGATCCCATGGGCTACAGCTAATCTAGCTGCCTGCGTAAGGACGTAACTGGTTTTGTAGGCTACTGCAATTTTAGCATTAACTAATTTACATGTAGAGAATACATGCTCATTAAAGTTTAGATTTTCATTGAGGAGTACTCCAAGATACTTGAAAGATCGTACTGGTTTGAGGACCATACCACCTAGACCAGAATCTGTAAATAGATCCCGGTTTTTGTTTAATTTGACTGCCGAACCAAACAGCATTGTATGTGTTTTATCAGCATTAAGGATTAGCTTATGTTACAACAGCCACGATTGAATAGACTTAAAAGCAGTGGTAAGAGTCTGGTTTATATGATGAATGTTCTTATCATTATAGTACAGGACCAGGTCATCTGCGTAGAGGATAGCCAAGTAATCAGGACTATTTGACGAGATGCTATGCTATGCTGATTTATGCTAGGCTGAAGAAATGCCTTAGAGCAAGCAGGACCACCCTTCCACCAACCCAAAAAATTAGATATATGGGCTGGTTTTGATGGTGATGGTGTGGTTTGCTACGTACCATCATTGGATTACTTTACAGAGAAGGGTGACTAAGATGGTACAGGCCTTGCAACACCAGACTTATGTGGAGAGATTCAAGGACCTCAATATGTACTCGCTGGAGGAGAGGAGGGACATGACAGAAACATTCAAGTATGCTTCTTCCAGATGATTTTTTATTGCGTCTTTCAATATAGAGTTCATCAATTTATCTGGAACCAAGGTCAGACTAATGGGTCTGTAGTTAATGTGATCAGCTATGGTACCCTTTTTATGGATGGATACTTTTGTTACTATGTGCAAAATAAAGTGTTTATTAATCTTATCTTCTGTGTTTTGTGTACTTAATGACTGTAGCTTTAAAATAAAATACAGACAATGGTATAACACGTTTCTGGCAGCCGCTAACACCTACTCCTTCCCCGTCCCACATTGTGCTTTGTTTTTCCCTTCCATTCCCTACTTCCAACATCTCTGTCCCTCTGCCCTCTGCAGTTAATCCCGTTTGTATTTCTTTTGCCCTTCTTTTGTTTTGGTTCTGCCACCTCCTCGCCCCATCACCATCCTAGGGCGTGACAACATTTTAGCAGCGTAGGTTTTCTCTCGGCCTCCTGCATGGCTATGGCTCTTCTCCTTACCTCCCCCCAGCCCCCCTCATTCTGTTATACAAGCCATCAGAGCTTGCTACCCACAGCAGTGTGGTTCTTTTACTGTATCTCCCCCTTTTTTGGCTATTTCAATAAGCCATATGGCTTTCAGTTACACAGAACTCGTGCTGTCTCCTCACTTTCTCTCACTTTTAAGTCCCCCACCCCACCCCTGCACACTTCTCCTTAGCCCCATTGCCTCCTTGTACAGTGCTTCAGGGCTCTCAGCAGTGCCACCAGAGTGCCTTTACTTTACAGCAGTATCTTGCTGCTTTCTGACCCCCTGGCTGCCCTTCTTAAGCCTCATAGGGCATAAATTTATTTAAAAAAACTACTGCCGGAGGAGTGACCAGAAAAGAAATACTTTCTAACATGTCTCCTTCACCTTCTGATGGCTTTATTTGTGCCCCATCGGCCTCCTCTTAAGACCCATAGGGCATAAATTAATAAAAAAAGAAAACTGCTGCTGGAGTGGCGATCAGGAAGGTGGGGAGGAGCCGCTTTCATTACATGCCTGCTCCACCTCCCACTGGCTCATGCCTTTCCTGTCTCCTACCCATGTGAAGTCAGCCACAGCATAACCTACATACAGGCTGCAATTTCTACAGCACCAGCGGGCACTCTCACTATAGCGGGGTCGCGCTACCGGCAGAATGCCCAGCACTCCAACTTGCTCCTTTACTGCCACCACATATAACAACCCCGTCACTGCCCACAGCATACCTAGGGCTCAGGGAAGTCCCTCTTAGACCCAGGAAGGGTTTAAAAGTTATTTTAACATAAATGCTGGCCTCAGAACATAAGGGCTAGCCCACTAGGTCACCGGGGATAACTTACATTGTACCCCCCCCTTACAGGGAATTTCCAAGCCCCATTGACCAGCAATACTACTTTTGTTTCTGCTGAAGGACTGCTAGCCTCCACTAGCACACTCGGGTTACTAACTAAATTACCGGCCACTCGACCACCAATAGGGGAACATGGTCCCAGCTGAGCCCCCCTTTCCCTAAGCTCACTCCATTTTCTTTCCTTCTACTTTCTTACTGCTTTTTCATCTAACTAACCTGTTTCTTTTCTATTTTTTCAGGTCTGACTGAACAAGGGCTTTTACCTTAATCAGATAAGTATTAGTTTTATTTCTATCCTGTCCCTTCTGCCCAGCTGTCTCCCCAAGATCTATGGATCCTTGTGACCCTTTCTATGTTTTATTTTACAGGTACCTTGGGGTCACCACTTTGGACATCTACCCAGGCACCCTGTGCCAGGAAAATCCCTTTATTTAACCTTAATTTGGCGTGTTGACTGCAATGGGTGTCTATGGCCATTACTGCCACCCGTGTTGCTCTGTTCTGAGAATAGCTTTCTGCTTGTGGCTGGTGAGGTTTTCAGGAAGGTTTGGCAGAGCAGTAAGTTCACTAACCCTTCTAGTTCTGTAATTGTTTGAGACATGCAAAGTTAACAGGTGATGTAACCATGCCCACACACATTCTGTACTTACATTCAGGTGTTCTGCTCAGGCAGATGTCCATGGAAACATAAACACTGATTGCATGTGTTATAACCCCAAATTTTCAGCATAGCTATTTCTTCACAGCACCTCATGAATATGACAGCTGTCATTTTTATGTCTGCTTGCATGCATGCACAAGAAACATTTTGTGACAGGAGAGAAGCAGGGTTTTGGAGGTGTGGCACTGTGGCAGCCAATGCCCCCACTGCATTCTGAGGCTTGGCAGTGTTTCCCCAATGCGGTGGTATGCTGCTGCTGACATTAGTTCTGCAAGTGTGCCCCCAAGTTGGAACTAATTGGCCGTTGCAATGAGGGAGCAATCCATCATTGCAGGGCATGCCTTGCCTGGTATAACATTTCAATAAACATGGCAGGCGGCGACTTGCTGACTGCTGCTCACTCACAGTCCCTAGGAAATCAACTTTGGGGGTGCCCAATCCCCCTGTCAGCATATGTGCCCTCTTTACTGCCGTGGACTGCTAAGGGGGTGCCCAATCCCCCTGTCAGCATATGTGCCCTCTTTACTGCCACGGACTGCTAAGGGGGTGCCCAATCCCCCTGTCAGCATATGTGCCCTCTTTACTGCCGTGGACTGCTAAGAGGGTGCCCAATCCCCTGTCAGCATATGTGCCCTCTTTACTGCCACGGACTGCTAAGGGGGTGCCCAATCCCCCTGTCAGCATATGTGCCCTCTTTACTGCTGTGGACTGCTAAGGGGGTGCCCAATCCCCCTTTCAGCATATGTGCCCTCTTTACTGCTGTGGACTGCTAAGGAGGTGCCCAATCCCCCTCAGCATCATGCCCCCAAACACAGACATGCTTGCCAATGGGGTGCCCGAATCCCCCTGTTGGCATGTTTTCCACACCCCCATTTTCCTGGTGCTGCCCCACCCAATTGTGTGTCATACTGGGAGCCCACCCCAGTTTGGCTAACATGACCCCCCAAAACAAATGTGCAACAATGGGAGCCCACCCCAGTGTAGCCAAAACTTGTAAAAAAACAGAAAATGGTCTGCGGTGAATTTTTGTAATTTTTTTTACCTGAAACAAAGGAAACAATCTCTCACTGTTGTGTTCCCTTCCCCAGCCTACACCCACCCTCTGTGCACCCTGCATCCCCACACCTCCCCCTCACCCCATACTTACCTCTGGAGCCCGGTGCAATAATCTTTGATGGACCAGGAACATGTCAGCACTCTTCAAAGCTGACTTTGAACTGAAGAAATGTCAGTAAGCTGTATAATGGCATAAATGGGGCTGCAGCTTTCAACTTTATTTCAACTTTATTGGATATCAAATTGAAATAAAGGTATCTCTTTTTCAATTGAATCCAACATTTAACATACAAAACACAAGTTTTACAAACATATACACAACATTGCATATAAAAATATAAAATAACCATAATTAGTCAAGATAGTGTGGATAAAAAAATCAAAATTCATCCATAACAATGACAATGTTTATCATAAAGAGTGGTCAAAAATGATCTAAAATTATCAAAATATAATGATACAGTAACATTCAGTTGCTTAGATAATTGTTCCCATGTTTTGGAAACCAAGTTTGATAAAGTTTTACTCCCCAAACTGGTTTTACATTGTGGTACATATAAACATGTTTGAACCGAAGACCTTAACCAGTACATTTGTTGTGGCTTAATTTTAACTTTCTTTGAGAAAAAAATCCAGTAAAGAATGGATCACAAACTTTTAAACTAATAAATTCCAATGAGTATCTCGCCTGTCAGATAATGAGAAAATACCTGATTACTGATACAAAACACAATGGTGAGTTTTATATGCCAAATTTGTTATGAATCTTAAAGCGCTGTTAAACAATACATCCAATGAATGTAATAATGCTTTTTTAGCATTTCTGTAGACTACGTCTCCATAATCTAATATTGTCAGGAAGATAGATGTAACCAACAACTTCCTAACTATTAAGTTAAAAAAGGGCTTATTTCTGTAAAAGAAACTCAATAATCCCTTTAGTTTATTTGACACTGATGTTATGTGTAATTCAATATCAAATTTTTATCTAACACCACCCCTAGGTATCTATAATATTCCACATATTCTAGGGTAGTCCCTGTTAATGATCTTATTTCTTTTACAGCTAACTGTTTCGTGTGTTTTTTTCTAAATAACATCCATTGTGTTTTTTGTTCATTCAAAAGAAGTCTACATTTTATTAGCTCTTTCTGTATATTGAAAAAGTGCTGCTGCAGGATCGATAACGCTGTGTTTATGTCTTCACATTTTGTGCACAATATTGTATCACCAGCGTAAAGTTGAATCCATGTGTCAGAAGAACAAACATTTGGTAAATCATTTCTATATAGTAAAAAAAGAAGAGGGCCCAGCACTGACCCCTGGGGTACCCCATTACACATAGTAATAAGTGCTGAACAAGCACCTCCCTCTCTAACACACTGTAATCTCCCTATTAAGTAAGCATGGACCCAGCTCAATGCTGAAATGCCCAATCCTACCTTCTTCAACCTATTTAATAATACAACATGATGAACAGTATCAAATGCATTCAACAGATTCAGGAATACAGTTAGCATTTCCTGGTTTCTGTCGAAGGCATTCAGCATGTCATCAACCACCTTTAAAATTGTATAAGCTGCATTATGCCCTTTTCTAAAGCCTAATTGACAATGCATCATCATATCGTGTTTAATAAGAAACTCAATTAACTGTTGGCATATGAGTTTCTCAAAACTTTCTGCACATACCAGAAGAATTGAAATTGGTCCATAAGAACCTGGGTTTGAGGAATCCCCCCTTTATAAATTGGAATAACAAATGCTGTTTTTAAATCAAGTGGCAATTCTGAACTGTCTAATGAAAAATTAAAAACATATGCTAAGTGAGGTGCCAAAATTTCTGAAGACAATTTCAAAAAAAATGGGGAGATTTTATTGCAACCGGGTCCTTTTTTTGTATCTAACTTTTGTAACTGTTTTACAACATCCTCAGTTACTATTGGAAAAAATGAAAACACTGGCCCATCTAACTTATAAATAAAGTCAGTATGCAGAATTGGGGAAGACAGCCCAGGATGTAAATCATCAAATGTATTTCCAACAGAAGCAGAAAAGGAATTAAACATTTCAACTGTATCACTATCTGATGTCAAGACCTTCCCTTTAACAATTAAACATGCAGGTAAAGAGGGTGAACCCTGCTTCCCCTTTAATGAATCAATTCCTTTCCATAGTGCTCTAGGATTACCTTCAGACACCCAAAAATATTTTTCATAATAAATTTTCTTTGCTTTTCTAATTTCTGTAGCACATTTACTTTGAATAACCATAAAAACCAATTTATCAGCTTTGGATTTTGACTTTCTAATTATATGCCACTGTCTTGATTTTTGTTTTATTAGGTTTTTTAAATCTTTTGTTATCCAATGTACTTTTCCCTTTCTTACATTTTTTAACTTAAATAGGGCGTGTTTTTCAATAACACTTAAGAGAGAAGTCTTAAAAAAAGACCATGATCAGTGCACATCTGGGCATGCATATAGAAAGCTCCACTGAATGTCTACAAGGTCTCTTAGATAAGCGTGTACACTGAATGATGTTAATGTGACAGTGTGAATAAATTGGGGTTTGGGTTTATTGAAACCGTATCTCTTATGCAGGGTATATAACAATGATCACTCATATCATTGTCGTGAACTGAAGAAATGTACCTATTAGGCCGATTTGTAAAAACTGAATCTAATAAAGTATCGTTTTCACTGTCTGACTTCTGTGGTCTGGTGGGTAATTTAACTAATTGTTGTAAACCAAATGATGCAAATTGATTTAAAATCTCAAGTTGGGGCACCAACATATTCCAATTAAAATCCCCTAACAAAACCATTTCATTTTTTAGAAAAGGGGCAATCAATTCAGACAAAGTCTGCAATGCATTAATTTTCACTGAGGGGGGTCTACAGCCAACTATGATGTTGAAATAGAAACCAATTTTCCCCTGTACTTGTACTACTAGTAAATCCAGTTGATCAGGGATGGATTTTGCAAGCTTAACTTGACCCTTATACTTATTACTAAGGTATGTCAAAACCACACACTCTTTTTTTTAATCTATCTTGTCTGAAAATACTATCATTTTCTATTACAACTTCCTTAGTGGCTATTTTAGTTGAGAGCCAGGTTTCTGTTATTGCTGAAACATCTGGCTTCACTGTATCCACTTGAGCCCTAATTATATCCAATTTAGGTAACAAACTTCTGATATTTAAATGTAGAATGCCACGTTTCCATTCCCCAAAATCAGCAAAGGAGTATTCATTCATTTGATTGGGGCCTGGGTTCACATGTATGTAGCCAAGAGTCATCAGGATTAATAATATCATTTTTTAACCCGTGTGTACTTCCTGTCTGGATGCACAATAGCACCTTGTAAACTTTTTATATGCCCCCGATGTATCTCATACATATACACATGTGAAACGTTTTGTCCTTTAATGGCCGAAATGACAAAACTTTCTGTTATATCTAAGATTCCTGTATAAACATTAGGTAAAAATATCACATTCTCTGTATGCATATTATCATACCTAGTGGTTTCCCTCTTGTCTCTATCAACATCATATTGTTCTTCAAGTCACAGTATACAAAATATCATTAACAAAACCCTGTGCATGTTGAAGCAGGAAAGGAAGCCCAAAAACAGAACAATTCGAACTTAGAGCTTTAGCACCAAAAGGAAGTTTGATTAGAAAAGCTCACCATTAAATTTATATAGCTTTCCCTTCATAAATGTGTTTCTTTACCTAACTACAAATAAGCTCACAGAGCTTATATCCGGAAAATAACAGACAGCATATACATTTTAAAAACACAGATTAATTCAATTCCAGACCTGTATTAAATAAAGTCAGGTAAAAACTCCAGCATTTCTATTCCGAGTGGCACTCGTGTCACCCACACTCATGCCACTGCACTTGCACAGTAGTAGTAGCACAAACTTTAAACTGTGTCCTGCTCCCTTCTGCAGCATGAGCTCCATGTTCTGCCCTCTCACAACCGATGCAGTTTGGCACACAAATGTTACCAAGTCCCATTGTGAAAAAAGCAAAAGGAGAAGCACTTGCACTCAGTTCAACAATTGTAGACACAGTGCTGATAGTCAGCATACACAGCCAGTCTTGTAGCAGATGAAGAATGCTGTAGCATACCTGACTTGCACAGTAGCAGAGTGAATTTTAAACTGTGCCCCGCCCTTCCTCCTTCTGCAGCGCATGCTCCATGTCTGCCCTCTCACAGCTTCAACTTTCTTCAACTTAGATGGATATCTCAGCCATTTATGCTCCAAATGTTCAACATGGGGTTCCTGGGACCCCACCTCATGAATTCAGCTACTGTCATTTCATTATTTGGTCCAGAAAAATGGTTTTGCGGTCACTGCGCGGAATCACCTTTTGGGACTGACTAATGAAACAACAGTATTCGTGTTCATGAGGTGGGCTCCCAAAAATTCTCTAGCACTGCATGGAGGTATTTCCACTCCACTGAATCAAAGGCTTTCTCAAAATCTATTGTTATTGCTGCTGCTGGGGTTGGAAGGGCTGCTGCAGTTTGCATTACAGAAATAAGGGCACGGATGTGGTCCGAGCTGGCTCTATCTTTGACAAAGCCCACCTGGGAGGGGTGAGCCAAATCTGGTAGGTATTTCTCTAGCCAAGAGGCCAAAACTTTGGCCAAGATCTTGGCATCTGCATTAATTAGGGAGATGGGTCTGTAGCTAGTTGGGAGGGTATGGTCCTTGCCCTCTTCAGGCAGAACCGTTATTATAGCTTCAGACAGGGTGGAAGGAAAATGTTTTAGTGCATGAGCTTCTGTCAGCATCTCCACCAATGGTGTGGTTATTAGCAGCTTGATCAATTTATAAAAATCAGCAGAAAAGCCGTCACTCACCAGGGCCTTGTGGAGAACTATGCTAGCTACTGCTGAGACAATTTCTTCCTCTGTGGTGGGCCGATCCAGGGATTCTTTCTGAGAGTCTGTCAATCTAGGGAGGGATAACGGGCCAATTAAGTTGTTAAAGATACTTTTATCACATGTCACTTGGGACGAGAACAGGACTTTATAGAAGTTGGACATAACTTTGTTAATGGCTTTGGGATTGAAGATCATTTTACCTGAACCATCTTTCATTTTGTGTATCGCTCTCTCTGCTTGCCTTTGCTTTAATCCATAGGATAGTAATTTACTGGCTTTTTCCCCTTCTGCTCAGTGCTTGTTTTGCACCCACTGGATATACAGTTCTGCCTTCCTGGTCACTAGTTGGTTAAGTTTTAATCTGAGGGCAGTTAGTTCTGCTACTACTGAGGGCATTTGCCGAGAAGAGGGGCATTTCTTGTATTTGGTTTCTAGAATGGTAAGTGCTTGTTTGAGCTGTTTATGCTCCTTGTCTCTCTGTTTATGTCTATAGGATGTGCAACTAATAATCTTTCCTCTTATGGTGGCCTTATATGCTTCCCATATGTTGGCAGCAGATGCCGAACCAGTAGGGTTATCCTGAAAGAAACCTTCAGCCTCTTTTGTAGCCATGTGGCAAAATCCTTCTCATTCAAGCGAAGGGGGTCTAGTCACCACATAAGTGACTGGGAAGTTTATAGGGAAGGCAGGAAAGTAAAGGACACTGGTGCATGGTATGAAATATATATCTGGGAAATATTAACTCCTGTAGTGGCCATCATCATTTTCAGGGAGGTGAGCCAGAAATTTAGCCTACTAGCCATGACTCTAGGAGCCAAGAAGTAGGTGTAGTCCTTATCCGAGGGATGTAAAGTCTGCCAGACATCGAATAGCTGGTGTAACGAAATAAGTTCCTTAAGGACTTGTGCGGCCCTGAGGTGAGGTTGAGACTTGGCATTGGCCCTGTCCAGAAGGTGGTCCAGAACCAGATTAAAATCCCCCCCATCAGTATATCTGGGTTATCGAAAGAGACGTCCATTAGTTTTTGGGAGATGGCATGGAAAATGCATGGCGAGTCTTCCTTTGGTCCATATACATTAACCAGAACTAAGGGGCTCATGGGGGTAGACACCTTCATGATAATCCACCTACCATCACCTCCTGCATGTGTCATCACCTGCTGCCACTGTAGCTTTATATGTAGCAGAATAGAGACACCTCTTTTTGCTGACCCGGCAACACTGTGTGACTCTTTACCCACCCAGTGCCTGGCCAGTTTAGCAGCTTCCTTAAAGCTCAGCTTGGTCTTCTGAAGAAAAGCAACCTGGGTGCCCAGCTTCTTGAGTTGGGACAGCACCATTTTTCTTTTCAGAGGGGAGTTAAGACCTCTCACATTCCAAGAGGTGGTAGTTATAGTAATGAGGTCAGCCCTAACCACAATGTTTTGATTTTGCATACAAACCCCTGGGTGCTACAGTTTTTAACATCCTGCGTTCCAGTGGTGTGGAAGCATATTCATTACAACATTTAAATCCCCCCTATCTGAAAAACAATAACCTCTATGATACAGTTGATTGTCTGTTGTAGTGCAGGTCCACAGGAGTCCTGTGAAATCACCCATTTTGCTATCTTTAAGCCTATTAATCCTTCAAAAGGTTCTGGGAAGGCATGGACAACTGTGTCCAAACACTGCGCCCAACATGCGGCCACAAATACTCCTTGTGGTGCCTTCCAGGAAATACATGTTCTGCTGTCTCTGTACACAACAGAAGGATGTAAAAATGCCCCAACAAGAGACCAGAAGCAAAATAACTTGCATCAATTCCCATCTGTGGAGATCGTAGTACCATCACTGACCAGGAGGGAGACGGGGAGCTCTTCCCTCCAATGGTCAAGCACTACACCCCAAGGGGGTGGGTTAGTTGCCTATTGGCAGCTAACTGAGAACCTCTGGGGGAGGTAGATTTGAGCCACAGGGGACCACACAGACTTCTAGGAAAACATAAAGTAACTTATAAGCTCAAATGGGCAGACTGGGTGGGCCGTAGGCCCTTATCTGCCAACACTGTCTATGTATCTATGACCAGCCACCCAAAGGCTTCTGGATCAACTACACCACTATCCTAATACCTGGTATACCTATTTATCTGTAGCCCTGTGGGATCCCTTGGTTCCTCCTGTGAAATATTATCACCCTCCACTGCCCATTTACACCTTAACAACCTGGTCATGGTGAGTTTTCTGTGCCTGCATACTTATCCCCTCAGGGAACCCTGCTTGGGTTCAGGTCTAGATGCTCATGTAGTGTCAGGTTATTTTGCTCCGACCTTCTGGAGACTGGAGTCCTGTGCAACTGTTAGACCTTTCTGCTAGGGTTGGACAGAGTCCCATCTGATTGGCCAGCATTTATGTGCCTTGGTGGAACCTTGGACTGTTACTAGTTTAATTTACTGAATAAGCACTCAGCATTTCATCCCCTCATGCAACCTTATGGAGTTATCTTTGCTCCGAGTAGCACCGTACCATTACGAGGCATCAGTATTTGAGGCAGTGGGAGGAGGACCTCTCATTAAATTCGTTCTGGGAACCCTTGCTGCTACTTTTGGCTCGTATATGTGTCCAGATTAGGTGGGCTGAATTTGGGGCTAGAGATACTACTGGCCACTGTATTTAGCTCCAGCCATACACTGAAATGGGTGCAGCATAGGAGAATGGGTGAACTGTGGGGTCAAAGAGTCCAGGGCACCCCTCGATGCCTGCCAGTGGCTTGAGGGTGGGGGGGGATGGTATGGCGTGAGCATGACAACCGGCAATGCAAAGACACACCCCGATGCCTGTCAGTCTGTACAGGCTGAGATGTTATGGTTAGAAACCCTAATGCCCTGGCTGTCTGTTGGTATTTGCACTACAAACTTGCAACATGGTATTTTTGTGACCCCACCTCATGAAAGTGTTTGGGACCTCTGCGCATGAATAGCGGCACTGTGATTTTGTTTATCTGTCCCGAACATTGATTTCTCACAGCGACCACTCCATTCTGCTACAGATGTGGGAAAATACTATTCAGGTAGGAGTGAAAAATGAAAGCTGTACCATTCATAGGTAGGTGTAAAGAGATGGCAGTGTTGATAATCTTGAGTGAAAATATTAAAAATGCTCAAATTTACAAGCATACATAGAAACTGTGCAATGCACACCCATAACACAACCATTTAGTGGAATTATTTCACCAAATTTTCAACATAGCCATTTTGGGACCTCTGCTTATGAACACAGTCACTATGATTTTTTTTCATCTGTCCTGATTATTGATTTCCCACAGTGACCACGCCATAGTGTACCACCTGTGCGAAAACACATTTTGGGCAGGATCTGAAAAATGACAGCTGTAGTAGTAGTAAAAAAGTAGTAAAAAACTTTATTTTTATACAGGAAAAATACATGTCATTTGGATAATACTATCCAGTTTTCAAGACAGTCCTGTGCAAAATTTCTGTACTGTTCATAAGGACATGAGCACAATTGACAATGTTGAAAATGTTGAGTGAAAATATTACAAACTGTCGAAGTTACAAGTGCGTTGAAATTGCACAATGCACGCTTGTAACATAGTCATTTTATGGATTTTTGTCACCAAATTTTCAACATAGGCATTTTAGGACCTCTGCTCATGAGCAGTGTTGCTGTGATTTTCATAATCTGTCCTGAGTACTGATTTCCCACAGTGACCGCGCAATTCTATGCTGGAAGTGCGAAAACACATTTTGGACAGAATGTGAAGAATGATAGCTGTACTGTTCATAAGGAGGTGTGAAAAAATGGCAATATTGAAAATCTGGCATGAAAAAATTTCAAATTGGTGAAGTTATGAGTGTGCGTGGAAACTGCACAATGCACGCTTGTAACATAGTCATTTTTTTGGAATTTTTTCACCAAATTTGCAGCATAGGCTTTTTGGGAGGCTACCTCATGAACAGCAACATTGTTATTTTGTTACTTGGTCCCGAAAGAAGATTCCCCTCATTGACCTCAAAATCACCTTTCAGGACCAAATAACGCCATGACAGTGACTGAATTCATGAGGAGGGGTCCCAAAAACCCCATGTTGAAAATGTGGTGGCAAAAGTCAAAAAAATGGGCTAGATTTCCACATAAGCTGATAAAAAACATTTGTGCCATTATACAGCTTACCGGCATTTCTTCAGTTCGTAGTCGGCTTTGGAGAGTGCAGATGTGTTCCCTGTCCACGAAGATCATTGAGCTGGGCTCCAGAGGTAAGTATGGGGTGAGGGGGTGGGGAGGTAGGGTGCATAAAGGGTGGGCACGGGTTGGGGAGGGGCACCGGACTCAACGGGGAACCGCTTAGTGTTTTACAGGGTAAAAAAAAAATAATCATTGAAGGACTTTTTTTTTCCACTGGGACATTTGGCATGCTGGGGTGGACTCCCAGCATGCCACCTGAGTGTTTTTTGGGGGATGCTCTAGCCGACGGGGGATTGGGCACCCCTATCAGCCATACAGAGTTGGGGGGGTTGCATGAGCCGAGGTGGATTAGTCATTCCCTCAGCACACAAGAAATGGGAGGGTTCATTATGCCGACGGGGATTAGGCACCCCCATCAGCAAATTAGCTTAGGAGGGGGCATGCCGACAGGGGGATTGGGCACCCCCGTCTGCTTTCAGAGGGACTGTGAAAGGCGTTGGTTATCCCTCGGCTTCTGTGGGGACTATGAGAAGCTGATGGGGAAGCCTCCACCATGCTGCTCGATGGGGGCACCAGACGAGGCAAGCAGTAATTGGTTGCTGCAATCAGGGACCGTCCAAGGTGCTCTCTGATTGCAGCGGCTAATTTCTTTCAAGGTGGTGGCACGTTTCTCAACTGCTGTCATAGACAGCGTGCTATGCCATTGGCACCACACAGCCTGGCAACAAAAAGCAGTGGCACCATTGGCTGCAGCAGGACAGCACCTCCGATACCTGCTTCTCCACTGAAGCAATCCCAATATGTTGTCTGCGCTGCATGTGCAAGACAACATAAAAAAAAACAATTTCCAGGCAGTACAGCTAGGCAAGGTTAGGTTACTAAAAAAAATATATACAACACATAGGACTAGTTGGGCAGTTAGGGTGCTACAAGTAAGACTAGTACCTAGTGTGTAGGCAGTAGTAGCCTGGTGGTAACAGTGTACCCAGTCCCCATTTTATTCTTTCACTCTTCTCTCTAGTGAAGTCAACAGTGCTAATGAAAAAACAGTAGTAATTAAAAACACTGGTCTAAAACAAATGTTACTGTTTTTGAAGTTTTCTAGGCAGAATTGATCCTTACACTGTGACCAAACTCCACTGTTATCAATGGTAACAGTGACGTTTGGTCTCAATGTGAGAATCGATTCTGCCTGGAACACTTAAAAAAAATGAATCTAATTTAATTTTTTAGACTAGTAGTTCTTTAATTACTACTGTTGTTTCATGTGCTTTACTTTTCTCCAAGTACACTTGATATCAGGATCTTCCATTCCCACTTCACCCCGACTCTTCCCTCTGACCCTCTCACCTTACTGTCCCTCCGGTGTTCTTCAGTTTTGCTTATTCCTCAACTATCCCACACAATCCTGGGGATGGCCAGACACTCCAGAACCACTCAGCAGCTCAGGCTGGTGGTGCAAACTGGCCTGTGGTTGCTGGTTGCTGCGTAGTGCGGGGCGGGCAATCTTGGCTCATCCTTCTCTCTAATCCTGTTGTCGGGATGGGGAATGGAGGGAGTGGGGTGGACAACGTGCAGTGGGAGGGTGTAATTACCTGCTGGGACTGAGAATGGAGGGGGTGGGGTGGACAGCACACAGTGGGAGGGAGCGGGAGGGTTTAGTTGCACTCTGGTTGCCGGGATGGGGAACGGAGGGAATGTGGCAGACATCACACAGTGGGAGGGAGTGGGAGAGTTCACTTGCACTCCGGTTGCCGGGATGGGGAATGGAGGGAATGTGGCAGACATCACACAGTGGGAGGGAGTGGGAGAGTTCACTTGCACTCCGGTTGCTGAGACGGGGAATGGAGGGGGTGGGGTGGACAGCACACAGTGGGAGGAAGCAGGAGGGTTTACTTGCACTACTGCTCTCGCAATGGACAATGGAGGGAGTGGAGTGAACAGGAATGTCTCGGCAGGCAAGGCACGCCCTGCAATGATGGGGCACTTCCTCATTGCAGCGGCCAATTTCTTTCAAGTTGGTGGCATGCTTGCTGAACCAGTGTTGGAAGCAACGTGCCACTGCATTGGATAAACAGGGCCAAGCCTGCAAATGCAGTGGCAACATTGGCTGCAGTGCTGCATCTCCACAACCCACTTCTCTCCTAAGCTGCCACATAATTATATATTATGGATCACCCATCTGGAGCCCCTATCTCGGGGAGACATTGAGAGGGTTGAGGGTATTCAAAGGATTCCTTTGTGCATCAGCCTATGAGGAGAGTGTTTACTACCCCCTGTGTTGAGACTCAGAGAGTGCTGTAAAAAGGTGTGATTGATAATGGGATTTAACCCAAGTGCCTGGTGTGGGAATAGAACCCACAGCCTTCTGATCTCCCAGCTGCAGAGGCAAATATGCTACCTGCTGAACCACTGCCTCCTCTGGGAAAGGCAGAGGGCACATCCTCCTCTATCACCGCCCCAAGTTGTAGAAGCAGTGCAGGTTTGGCTCCATATATGATACAGTAGTAGAAAGGAAAGATGCTAGCTCGCCTGTGTTGTTAGCCAGTGTGTCCATTCGATTCCTCAGGGAGGAGTAAAAATGTAGGAGGAACAATTCACCAGCCATAGCACAATGTTCTGAGGTACTATCAGGCACCCCCTCTCCACTAAATAGATCCTTACGCTGGAGAGGAGATGCTGCTGAAGAGCTCCCTGTACTGGGGCAGTAACAGGTTGTTTTCTGGACAAAGCAGTTGCCAGCAGGGATCAGAAGGGCATGGCTGAGCCTCATAGAAATGATAAAACAATAAAAAAAAACGTGAGTTATCCAGTGCAGCCTTTTAATAATAGTAATTGCTGTTTGTTGACAGAGGGTGTCTGTCTGATTATGCACACACTGTATATCATGTTTTCCAAAAGGAAAAGTCTGCTGTCCCAGGAAAATTGGGCTACTGTCCTTTTAAACAGCATGTGCTTTTTTCTGATAATGGAAGGGGAGTTTCACCTCCTCTCCCCCTCCTCCTCAGGTATACTGCGGAGAGGTCAGGAATGCTTCACACTGAACGAAAGATCTGAGAAACCCTAATCACAAATTGTATTCTTTTCAGATTGGTTTGGGTTTTTTCCTTTTGTGCTTCCCTGTTCTCTCCCTCTAGGAATGCAGCACTTCTGGCTGGCTGTGGCTTTCCTGACAGTAGGGCTTCTCTTCTGGAAATGGAGGCGGCCTAAAAACTTCCCTCCAGGACCCTGGGCTCTGCCTTTCCTTGGAAACTTCTTGCAAGTTGATTTTAAGGACCCAGTCCCAGATTTAAACAAGGTATGCCTTCCTTATTTTCATTCCAGGAACTGTGCATTTGCAGAATTCTTACTAGGTAACATGATAGGATGGGAGAGTGTGAAGTCTGTTTCAAGGGTGCATGTTCCTGAACCTTTAAGTGAGCCTTTCTAATCAGTTTTTGTTGTGGCCCATTTACTCTGTTAACAGGCAGCGCTTGGTGCAAGCAAACCAAGTGGCCACATACAGTGCCAGTACAGAAGGGGTACACTAAAGTGTAAGAGGAGATCAGTTTTGAATGCAAAAAGTGTCAGTATAAAACACAAAATTCTTGTTGTCGCCAGTGGTTGAATTGGATATGTTTAGCTGGGGGAACTCTCACATTTACATGTCTAGGTGGTGCACTGTATTTTTAAGTGCTATAACTCTCATATACTGTAGTAGTCAATGGAGAATGATGACAGAAGTGGTGTTACTCTGATACAGTTTTTTGACAGACAGTGGGACTGAGTTCCTGTGAACTCCTGACCCAAATAACCCCTTCTGTCACCCTAGTATTCATAGAATGTTTGCTATTTTTATGATGTGGGGAGGGGCAGGGGTAGTTGGAGCAGTGAAGGGGGCACCGCAAGTATTTCTGCCTGAGGCACATTTGGGTCTAAAACCAGCCCTGGTGCATTGGAAGCCATGCACACGTTTCTGCCTCAGCCACTGATTGTGTGGAAATCAGCTTTCCATCATGGTGAAATTGGAAGAGTCTGCAAGCTGGGGAATTCTGTGACCACAGAGGGAGAGTACATTCTGGGCAATTTAGCTAGAATTCTCCCGGGAGCTTATCACCCTCCAACTCATGGGGCTCAATTCTCAAAGCCCTGGAAATGGCGCAAGGTCCCTGCCCCAATATAAATGGTGCATGTGGCACCAAAAAATGCCATCTGAGTTATTCTCAAAGGCAGATTGCATCACCCACAGGCTGCCGGCACCAAACAGGACCTGTGCCACCCATGTGACCAAGAATGGGCTTCGACCTGGTGCTCGGGGGCATGTGGCAGACGCAAGCTGCTACATCCCCAAAATCAGATTCTCAAAACCAACCCAGAGGACATTTGTCTAAGTACCCTTAGATCAGCCATGGCTGGTCTAAGAGTACTTAGAGGAATGTCTTCTGGAGTGGCATAGTGCCCCGACAATGTACCCCCCCACACCCATACATAGTTACCTGGTGGTCTAGTTGCCCCTCCCACTGCCCCAATATGCTCGGTATTCATGTGTTAAGTATAAACATTTACCTGCTGATCTAGTGGTCCCTCCCCCTGCCTTGGCAGTGGCAGTATTTATATTTTAGAATTTACCTGGTGGTCTAGCGGTCCCTCCCCGCCCTAGCAAGATGTGCCCACCATCACCCCCACCCCCACCCTGAACCCTGAGCTGGAACCAGCACAGCCCATGTTGTGTTTTGGAGTGCTAGACTTGGAGACATCGGGCACGATTCTCAGAGTGGGCTTGGATCAGCGCAAGCTGTGACAAACAGCAGCTTGTGACAATGCCTGATGTGCCAGGGACCCTGAGCCCAATTCTTTAATAGTCTGGGTCCCAGCGGCCAAGTCCCTAGACCAGCGGCAAGCCAGACCAGGTGCCAAACACACAGTGCTGCAGGATGGCTTGCCGCAAGCTGTGAAATGGCTGTGCACCGGTCCAGCAGGTCCTACAGCAGGGTTTTAAATAATTGATTAGCAGTTTTTTTCCTTCGGACAATACTAACTGTACAGAAAGTATTTCTATAGATTTTCTAGAAGTGCTGTGTTTGTTAAACACAGTGAGGCAAGAGCTATGCATTTTCACCAAGTTTTAGCACTTTTATGAGCAAAACGCTAATCAATTTTTAGAGTTAAATAAAATCCTGCACAGTGGCCAGTGTCCCCCCCCCCCCATATGCCCAGTATTTGTATGTTACATTAATTCATTTACTGGTGATCTAGCAGTCCCTCTCCCCACCCTGATATGCCCAGTATTTATGTTATATGCTAGAATTTACCTGGTGGTCTAGGGGTTCCGCCCCCCTCAGTAAGATGTGTAAGCCACCCTGCATCTTCCAACCCAGACCCCGAGCTGGGACTGGCACAGCCCTCCTCACACTGCCCTGGCCGGTCCTGACTGAATTGTCACAGAATGCATAATACAGTGCAGTATGCGTTCACTGATAATCCGAGAGCACATACCATATGGTATTACTCATCTAGTGGCTGTTGAGTCAGGGCCAGCCGATAAGGTGTGAGGAGAGCTGTGCTGGTCCTGGCTCAGGGTTCAGGGTGGGGGTGTAGGGTGGTGTGGTACTGAGCCCCCTGTACCTGCCCGTTAGTGCTGCAGCTTGGGACGGGCATCAGCACAGCCCTCTGCACACCTCCTCAGCCACTGGCCATCCACCTGATGCAGAGTGCATGTCCCTATAAGTAGGACTGGACACAGTTGGGGAGGTGTGTTGAGTGCCGTTCCACTGGTTGTCCCTCGCCACGGCACTGCCGGGCAGGTACAGGGGGGGCGGAACCACTGAGTACCAATGTGTCTGGTGGTATGGGTCGGTGGTGGGTGTGACATTGCTGGGACACCTATGGGTGCTGGGGGTGCATGTTTGTGCTGTGTTACCAGGGTCAGGGCTGCCATGTTCTGGGTGGGGGGGCTATACGGCTGATATGGGGATGAGGCAGCCGTGTGTCAGGGTGGGGGCATTTATGCTTTGGGATACTGGCCACAGATGTGGAGGTGTGGGGGAGATTGCTGCACACTGAAGGGGTGGAACATTGCAGGGCTGTGTGGGGGGGTTGTTCCTATGGGATGCTGACCCTGGGGGCATGGCTATGCTGCTCCAGGTGCCTGGAGGTGCTGTTCACGCACCCGGACCTACATAGCCACATGCAAGTAATACTTTCTGTGCACCAGGAAGGGCATCCCATTGGATGCCCACCTGGGTCTGCAACTCTGCCCTTGGCTGCTCTGCAGAGTCCTGTGCACCGGGGGGAGGATGGCCAATAGTGAATACAGGCCTGCGCACATCTGTCAGCGGGTGCAGAGCTATGTGGACAAGGTACGCACATCTGGTGCATATTTCCCGCCCATTCATGCACAGGGCTCAAACATTAGGACAGTTTTGACAGTTCAGTAAGCGGAGGTATGTAAAAAGTAAATCAATAAAAATGTGTCTCAAGAGCCCGGTGCACTTCAGCAAGTCTGACCAGCTGACCACTGGGTAGGAGTGCAGAGCTGAAATTGTACATGTGTTCACTGTTCAAAAAGAAAAGTTCAGCAACTGAGGCAAGACAGAGTTAATTAGGCCATCTTCCAAAAGGGTGCAACAAAGAAAAATAACTGCTTACCTCAAAAGGAGGAAGTCTAGGAGTGCCTCCTCTAATGTAAAGGTATAAAGTAAAACACAACTTGCCTTTATCCCAGCTCTGATCTCTGCCACTCAGGAGCCATACAGATTGCAGGGTTATTTCAGTCCTGTTCCAATTCAGCTTCATCACCATCAGTTGACTGGATGTCCTGCTCAATCCTGTGTGTAAGCTTTTTTGCATCCTTGGGACTGTTAAATAGGTAATACTGCCCTTCCCAGACAATGTGCAGCTTCACAGGAGGGTGGCACAGGACTCTACAGGGGAAGGCAGTAACTCCTGTGGGGACCCAGTTGTTAGGGGGTAGAACTGGGGAGGGAAGGGAAGAGATGGGCAGCCTGCCAGCCGACATGGCTTGAGAGGACAGGAAACAAATCCTCAGGATCGTGGGAGCAGCAGCAAGGGGATGGAGCTGGATGTCATTATCCACCTAGGGATGAATGACCTGGCTGAGAATGGGATCAGAGCAGTGCAACAGGAGTCTGTGGAGTTGGGGAAGGGCCTTAGACAAATAGCACACACGGTAAATTTCTCAGAAGTGCTACCTGCCTATGGCATGGATGAGGCTAGGGTACTCCGCACCATGGGATTCAATGACTGGTTGAAAAACTGGTGCATAGCTCAGGGATTTGGCTTCATTGGGGACTGAGGCTCCACATGGAGGGATGCACACCTATACAGGCTTGATGGTCTGCATCTATCCAGGAGGGGAACCAGGATCCTAGGTGATAGGTTTAAATGCTTCATTGGCAAGCTTTTAAACTAGCCAAGGGGGGAGGCACTGAAAAGGAGAAGGGAAATCCTAGCCCCCACCCCAAAAAAAAATCAGGGTAGTTAGTGAGGTAAACACCAAAATAAAGCAGTCGATCTGGAGAAGGGCAGGGGTAAATGGAGAAAAAGACAAAGACAGTAAGGACAGGGATGGGACAAAAAGAAATAAAGCCATAAAAAAATGGAGGGTAACAAGTACCAATGCCTGTAGTCTAGGTAAAAAGTTCCCCGAAATGGTGGCCTTGATGGAAGAGGGATGCCTGGATATCGTGGCAGTCAAAGAAACATGGTACACAGAGAACCATGACTGGGATGTCAACATACCATGGTACACAATCTACAGGAGGGACAGGGAGGGAAGAAGAGGAGGAGGAGTAGCTCTCTATGTAAGGGAAGGGATCAAAGCAACAGAACTAAAGGGTAAACAGGGAAAAGAGAGGAGGCACTGTGGGTCACCCTGGAGACTGGAAATGGCTCCACAATCCACACAGGGGTTGTCTACAGACCCCCATCTCAGGGGGAGGAAATAGACAAGGAAATGATAGAAGGCATCCTTGGGATGGCAGAGAAAGGGGAGGTTTTGCTGATAAGGGACCTGAATATGCCAGATGTTAACTGGAGCACCTTTGCTGCAGCCACATCCAAGAGCAGAGCCATTCTCGATGCCCTACAGGGGGCATGCCTCAGACAGCTAGTTTTGGAACCCACTTGGGAGGGAGCAATCTTAGACCTGGTACTCTCAAATGGAGATGGAGAGAGGATCTCTGATCTTGAAGTGGGTAGCCATCTGGGAACAAGCGACCACTAAACAGTGTGGTTCACGATAAACTTAGCTGTAGAGTAAGCCACACAAAAGTGAAGGTACTGGACTTCAGGAGGGCTGATTTTGTCAAAATGGGAGAGTGCCTCAGAAAAGCACTAGTAAACAGGCGAGAAGGTAGGGTGGAGCAACAATGGGGAAACATTAAAACCACCATCACAGAGGCAACAAGTCTTTGTGTGAAGCAAATAAACAAATCAAAATGAAAGAAGAAACCTCTATGGTTCTCTAAAGAAGTATCGGGGAAGGTAAGGGAGAAAGAGATAGCATTCAGGAAGTAGAAGGAAACACAGAAGGAACAGGACAGAGAACTGTACCAGTTAAAGCAGAAGGAAGTGGGGAAGGCAGTCAGACTAGCAAAGACCCAAACCGAGGAAAAGATAACCAACTCGGTTAAGAAGGGGATAAAACCTTTTTATAGGTACATTAGGGAGCAAAGAAAGACTAAGGCAGGGATACTGAGGCTGAATAAAGAGAAAGGGGGTTGAGCAGAGAGCGACAGTGAAAAAGCAGGGATACTGAACGAATACTTCTGTTCGGTATTCACAGTGGAAAAGCAGGGGGAGATGCCTAATCCAGTCAATAGAAGCACTCTGGATAGGTGGTTGCTATTAGTCCTTTCACAGAAGAAAGGGTCCGGAAGAACTCTGAAAACTGAAGGTGATAAAGCAATGGGGCCTGATGGATTTAATCTAGAATTCTAAAAAGAACTAAGGGAAGAACTAGTAACACCACTGACTACTCTTTTAATAAATCATGGAGGATGGTATGGTACCTGAGGACTGGAGGAGGGTGGATGTGATTTCCCTTCACAAAAGTGGGAGCAAGACAGAGGCAGAAAACTACAGACCTGTCAGTTTGACCTCAGTGGTAGGGAAAATGATGGAATCACTGCTGAAGGAAAGAATTGTTGAGGACCTAGAGGCCAGTGGGGCAGAGAACCCAAGGCTGCATGGATTCACAGCAGGAAGGTCATGTCAGACAAATCTAATTGATTTCATTGACTGGGTGACCAAAGTAGTAGACCAGGGAGGGGCTGTGGACATGGCCTACCAAGACTTTAGCAAGACATTTGACACAGTCCCGCACAAAAGATTAATTAACAAACTAGCCAGCCTGGGAGTGGGACCCAGGGTGGTAGCCTAGGTAAAACACTGGCTGGACAACAGGACACAGCAGGTAATAGTAAATGGAGTCCACAGTGAAGAAAGGAGGGTTACTAGTGGAGTACCGCAGGGTTCAGTCCTGGGACTGGTCCTTTTTAATGTCTTTATAAGTGACATTACAGAGGGACTAGAAAGGAAAGTATGTCTCTTTGCAGATGACACAAAGATCTGCAACACGGTTGACACGCAAGGTGGGGTGGAAAGGATGAAAAGGGACTTGGCAAGGTTGGAGGAATGGTCAAATGTATGGCAGCTTAGATTCAATGCAAAGAAGTGCAAAGTAATGTACCTCGGAAACAAAAACCCAGGGGCCGAGTACGCAATGGAGGGTGAGATGCTGACAACAACAAAAATGGAAAGGGACCTGGGTGGTAGCCATATCAGATGACCTAAAGGTGGGCCAGCAATGTGAGAAGGCAGTAAGAAGGGCTGAGGGGATACTGGGATGCATAGGGAGAGGCATCACCAGTAGAAAACAGGAAGTTGTTGGCCCTCTGTACAGACAGTTGGTAAGACCACATCTGGAGTACTGTGTGCAGTTCTGGAGACCCCATCTCCGTAAAGACATAGACAGGGTGGAGGCTGTCCAGAGGAGGGCAACCAAAATGGTGCAGGGTCTGCACCAGAAGACATATGAAGAAAGACTAAAGGAGCTTAAGATGTATAGTCTCGAGGAAAGGATGGAGAGGGACATGATAGAAACTTTCAAATACCTCAAGGGAATCAACAAAGTCTAAGAGGGTAGCATCTTTCAGAAAAAGAGATGTGCAACAACAAGGGGGCACAATTTGAAGATGGAGGAGGACAGCTCAGAGGTAATGTGAGGAAGTATTTCTTCACAGAGAGGGTTGTAGATGCATGGAATAGCCTTCCTGAGGAGGTCGTAGAGTCAAAAACAGTGGGGGAATTCAAGAATGCATGGGACAGACATAAGGCAGTTCTAGTGTGGGGTAGGAAGAAATGGGCTGTTGGTTAACTAGGATCTGCAGCTTATCCATTAGGTAAGGAAATGGGTAGACTAGGTGGGCCATGCAGTCCTTATCTGACGTCAAATTCTATGTTTCACCGAGAGCAATAATTAATGTTGGATTTTTACTTGTCGAAGTTGACCCCTGACCCCATCAAACAATTTTCTACAGTGGCAGGTGCTATAGGATAAATTAAAGAAGAAGAAAATATCTGTTTCTCCACAGTGCAGGTCACAGCCTTTTCTGCTGCATTAAGAGCATGTTCTCTATCTCCCACACCTGTACATATGATTAGAAATTTTTTCGGAACAGTCGGCATGGCAGTCACCTGGCATGGTGTAATTTGGTAGGCCTTTTCCAATGAGAAAGGTATTTCAGTTTCAATGAAATTCAGCAGCGTAGGTAACATCACGGAGGTGAAGTTCAGGCTCTCCTCACCTTCTGCTCCCTCTGGTAAGAGAGTAACACTGATGTTCTTTTCTCGGGACTGACTTTTGACTGTCGCAAGTCATTGATGAAGAAGACTATTTCCTTTAAGAAGCTTTGTTGCCATATCTGTATTTTTTTTTTGTGTGTGTGTGTGTGCATTATTTCTTTTGCACCTACCAGACCAGGGCATCCTTCGGGCTAGCTCACTTGGCGTCAGCTTCTACCACCCACCTGAATATCCTACCCGACATCTAAACAACTGATCAAGAATGTGCAGCGGGGGTTAGTAAGTCGGTCACTGAAAAAATGATGGCCGTAATTTTTAAAATTAGTATGCCGATTAACTGAGTTGGCTGTGTGTGTGTGTGGGGGGTTTAGGAAGTGAGCTAGTGGCCATGAATGAAACAGAAGTTGTTTTCAGCCTGTGCTTATGTACACAAAAGGGTGGTATCATCTGCTGAAGCTGCGATACAAACCGTTCAGTGTTCTTGCATGTATATTTCGGCAGCAGTCTAAAATCGGAGTCACTGACGACAACCTTTTGAAATTTGGAACGCACTGATTCAGATTTTAAGAAAAAAAAGTTGTGAAACCAACGTGGGACACAACCTTGAGAAGCAGCATGGTAATATGTATTTTAAGCATATACAGTAATGACAAACACACACGGAGGTCAGTTCTTGATGTTTATTATTTATTTAACAGATAAAAACATCATCAAATAATTTCCTATCTCCTTTAAAGGGCTTGATTAAACTCATCTTCCATTGTGGATAGTTTGTGAGTGGTCTGCTTTTAGTGGTGTGGTGCCCTTGTTAGTGTTTGCTTACCCTGGTCTATCTGCCCTGACCTGCAGTGGCTTGATCGAGGTTATAGCAGGTACTGTGGTGGGTGCCTTCTGCTGACAAGTGCCAGTTCCATCATATACCTAGTGGTTCAGTGCATTGTCACAGATAGATAAATATCTGTAGGAGACTCCTGAATATACAAAGGCCACAAACAGGTGGCAGCTTCCTGTGCCTATGTTGTACTTTATCTTGGTACTGTAGCATGTGAACTGTTAATATTTAACAACTTTTTTCTACTTTATCTGATAATTGGACTGGCAAACCTACCGGCATCTCGGGAACAAATGCAAACAGTCCCTTCACAAGGCCAAGCGCTCACACTTTAAATCTCTCCAAACGGAAAACCTCTGCAACCCAAAGATGTTCTGGTGTCATATTAACTCGCTGCTGAAAGGGATGACTGCTACCTCCCCCAGCACAGTCCTCGCCAACGGCTCTACCCTCACTGAATCTGCATCCATAGCTACAGGATTTAATGCCTTCTTCACAGATCTTGACAAATATACCTCACTATTCAACAATTCCCCCACCCTCAACTTGGCTTCACCTTATCAAGTGGCCCTTGATGGGCACCCGGAGTTCCACCTGAAACTTGATATGCTTAAAGAGGTCCAGAAGCTCCTCCAAAACCTTAATCCTCATAGTTCAGCTGGACATGATTCCCTAGAGGCAACATTTCTCAAATTAGGAGCATCAGCACTTGCACGCCCGATCTGAGATCTCCTCAACCGGTCCTTCCTGTCCAACATAGTACCTGATAAATAGAAAATAGCAGTGGTAGTGCCAGTACATAAGGGGGTTCCAATACCGTTGTCAACAACGATAGACCTGTATCTCTCCTCTGCCACCTGGCAAAAATACAGGAGCGCATAGTCCACAAACAATTCCAATAATACCTTGAATCACACAACATACTTTCCCCACATCAGCATGGATTTAGAAGGAACCACAGCACTCAAACTGCCCTGATAAAAGTAACAACAGTCATATACCATGCCATGGATGAGGGATGTGCTACAGGTGCCATTTTTGTTGACCTTACCAAAGCATTCGATCTAGTAAACCATGATCTTCTGCTCCACCAACTGCATACTCTAGGGTTGGATAACCATGCCCGGAACTGGGTAAAAACTTACCTATCCTGCCGCTCTCAGAGAGTCCAATGGAACAGCTCCTTCTCTGAACCCAGGCATATAACACATGGAGTACCACAGGGATCCATCCTAGGTCCACTTCTATTTTCCCTCTTCATTAACGACCTCCCCCTATCCTGTGGTGGTGCCTCAGTGCACCTCCATGCGGATGATGTCATTATCTACCGCTCCTTATCAAATACCGACAGAATTAGTAGGGATCTTGCCAATGACTTTGCTTCCCTTGAGGACTGGTTTAGCTGTCGTCAACTGGTCCTCAACACTAATAAAACTAAATGCATGCTGTTCTCCCGACACCCCTCTACAAAGGATCCTCCACCCTCCCTTAATATCTTATCAAGCAAGGGCGACTCCCTGGAGACAGTCTTGTCCTTCAGATACCTGGGCTTCACCCTGTACACGGCACTCTCTTTCAATCTCCATGTCTCCAACATTGTCAAAACTGTGAACCAGAAACTTGGGTAACTCTACCGAATTTGCCCGTTTCTCACCTCTGCCTCCAGCCTAAGAATTGCCTCTGCATCCCTCACTCCCCTCCTGACCAATGAAGCCCCATTGCTGCTGCTGTCTACTTCTCCCTCCTCTCTCTCTCTCTCTCTCTCCCTTTCCCTACCATAGGATCAGGAGGTTCGCCCTAGGAACCAACTCCCATATGCACCATTGCAAAGTCCTCTCCTCGCTGGGCTGGTTAACCTACAAATCTAAACTGAAGTATTTCACCATGTGCCTTATCCACAAATTTGTCCACTCTTTCACACTCCTGTCTAAGGAGTATAATTTGCATTAGACAAACTCCTCGCACTCTCCACTCAACATCCCTACCCCTCCTTGATATACCCAAACTGCACCTGACCGCCACTAGGAGGGCCTTCTCGTTTGCTGCTATTTCTAGCTGGAACTCTCTGCCTCCACATGTCCTGAACAGCCCCTCTCTTCCTCTATTTAAGACCAGCCTCCATGCCTCCCTTGCTTCCCGCATCTCCTGCTCCTGCCCTCGCAGATGCAACTCTTCTTCCCCTGCCCCTCCCCCATCATTCTCCACTCCCCTTCCCCCAATCTCTATTCCTTAATGCACTTATAGCACCATGCACGTATCCACTTGTCACAGAACTGACTCTGTGTAGCATATATGCCAGTTCATAGATCTGTATGGCTCTATTCCAATTGTACATGGAATTGATGATGTTTTACTGATGATGTGCATTATACCTGTCTGTATACTGTACTGCTCTGTGATATTTGTTGTACTGTTGTGTATCATGTGACCCTGGGTAGACCCTGAAAAAAGGGACTGTATCTGTCTCTGTGGTCTTACCCGGTCAACAAAATTCAAATAAATAAATAACTGATTTATGCTTTTAAAATTAACCAAACCGTGCACTGCACTGTTAATCCTGATACAGTGAATGCCACCACTACTAGTATAGATGTCTGCGCATATTATAGGGGTTGTATAGCCCATTTCCAGCTATTGTTACATATGCAGAGGGGGCACTTGTTGCAGCCAGAAACACTGCTGCAGAATGTATGTAGGTCACTAGCTGGATACTGCTGAGTTGTCTCTTTGGTGTGTGTGGGTGGGGGTTGCTTGCACACAACACAGGAAGTTTCAAGGGGTGCAGGCAACTCATTTCTTCTATGTTGCTGCTGACAGCTGCAACCTGCATGGGCAAACTCTTGTTTACTAGAATTACATTACTGAGTACTGTGTCCTGTACATTTTCATTTCCTAACATTAAGGAATGGATTTATGTGGGTGCAGCATGGATTACAGTGAGGTATTCAGAAGGCCAATGAGTTGACTTCTGAAACTATTGGACTTGGAGTATTTTGACTGCCAAAAAATTGACAGCTGGAGTATTTTAACTCCAATAAAACTGAAATGACTTCCAAATTTCAACCCATGGAAGTATTTGACTTCCACCCCCAAAAAAATTATTTGACGCCCTGGGTGTGTGTAAAACAGATGGAGGCACAATCCGCCCATCATGGAATGCATGCTTTGGTGAACTCGTCTCTCCACCTGTGAACCAGCTGTGATGCCAAGGCTTTGGGATAAGAACCCATGCCAATATCATTGCAAGAGGCTCCTAACACAACTGTGTAATAGGCTGACTCAGAATGCCAGATTTAAAGAGAACATGAACCAGCCCTCCCCCTATGTTTAAGTAGAAAACCTGTGGGAGTGGCAGTGCTTGTCTACAGCCCCTGCACTGCCAGTAGCGAATGTAGTGCTTTGCAAAGCACTTTGGGATTCACTGTGTGTGACAGGCACTGTAAACATAAAATTCAAACACTCTTATGTTCTACAGCCGTGCACCAATGATGTGCTGTTGAGAGCTCTCACAGGCTCTGTAGGGGTGGTTGTTAAATTTTGTAACCCACTAAAACTGAATGGGAACGGAAGGGCAGGGATCTAGCTGTTAAAGCCTGTGAGTCTGTTGTTAAATATCTGACAGGACATCACTGCCCTGCACTACCAGTGACAAGCTCATTACTTTGTGAACAACTTTTGGATACAGTGTGTACAAAAGGCACTATATAAATTCAAATTCTGCTCTGTTCTACAGTCACTGTACTACTGGTATCTAACTCATTGCTTTGTAAAGCACTTTAGGATACAGTATGTATGAAGGGCACTGTATAACTCCAAATTCTGTTCTACATTTGGGTAACACTTTATTTCAAGAGTCATTAACTACACTGTAACTACCGTATAACTATTCTGCAACTACTGTGTCGTTGTTAACTAGTTTCACATTTATGTGTTGTGTAGTTACACAGCTTGCATTTATATGCATCTACTACTGTTTCCCTTCCGGCACAAATCATTTCATTCTGACAAGTGAAACTACACACGTAATAGCTGTTATGTAACATAAATTATATTATGTAACTACCACTCTACCTCTTCTGGCATTATGTTATTTGAGTTTACCATAGTAGCAGGTGTGGGTCACAGCATCGTTCTTCAGACTGTGGCGCCTGTATTCACTGACTGCGTGCTTAGGTCTGGCAGGCTTCCAAGTCCTTGTGGGCTGTTTTTATATCAGAGATCAGCCCCTCATATTGAAAGTGCTTTTATAAGTACAGCCTACTGCAGTTTTCAGCTTGATTTAAATAGGAGCTGAAATTATTTACAGTTAAGCTGGAGACTTTATCAAATTACAGAGCAGCCTGATTTTAAACTGTGTTGCAGCCAGCGGAATTCCTTGCTGAACTTATTCTAAACAGCTTGGAGCCCGATTTTATCTATTTCAGCTTTCAGCTTATTTGAATCTATTTTTTGGTTTTTAGATTATTTACTTATACATTCCAAGGCTGGGGGAGGTTTTACCTTTGGTTCCTCCCCCCAGATCTAGCCAGCTAGGCTGGCTGCCACCCTGGTCCCAGGCAGAGCCCTGACCTCCCCACCACTACCCTTCACCAGTCAGGTCACAGTGGATACATATCCCACCACTGCGGAGACCAGTAGGGTGGACCCAGGAGGGGAGCTGACTTATGCATGACCGTATTGGCACCGGCGAGCAGCCTTCATGCTGCCAGAGATTTTTTCTTGGAGTGGTTCTCCTGCTGGAGGAGGCATGCAGTGATGCCAATGAATGGAGTGGGCATGCTTGCATGCGTGCTCATCCTGGTGTCTGCCTCCTCCCACCCCTTACTTCTGCAGCATTAGTGGTGTTGCCCACCAGCTTCCACCAGGGGGCAGCCACACACTGACTGCTAATGTCCCCTCTCCCCAGAGAAGGAGAGCAGTCCTCTGGATGCTCGATCCTTTCCCAACCTTGCCAACCCCCGGCGACCCGTGCTAATTCCTGAACACAGGTTGCCAGCAGAGCATGAGGTATGGCGTCCAGCGTCTCAACTCTCAGTGCCACCAGGCACTGCCTGTTTGAATCTATTTTAAACAGACCACAACTTAATTTATTTAAACTGCTGTCACTCATTGGAACTGCTCTCAGTTTGCTGCTCTTTCAGCTTTCTTGAATTTTGGCCCACCCACCATCCCCCAGCCACTATTAAATGCACCTTAGTCCTACCCCTGTTCCAACCAGACCCATGCATCTCTCTTAAAGGGAAAGCATACCAAAATATTTACTGCCCTATTATTAACAATATTAAATTCAAAGAGCTAGTCAGTTTGGGCTCCTCTGCATTTCTGTCCCTCTTGCTATTACCCCGCTCCCCCTCCAGTCCCTCTAACCTCAGCTATTTGTCCTGCTTACTATTCAAAGGGGAGTGCTTACGAGGGGCACTCTTATTTCTAACTTCTGATATCTGGCTATCTGCCCTCTTATATCTTGCCTGAGCACCCCACATTTTCATCCTGCCTGGGATCAGTACATTTTTCTTGCCTTGCCATGTTTTTGCTTGCTTTTCTGGACACTCTTAGAATGACAGGACAGCTACTGTTTCTGTCAGCCCTGGGCCTGATAATTTTTCTGTTGTCCATCTCACAGCTAGTCCATGCCTATCTGGCTAGCATCAGGCAACCTCAAATCTGATTAATTTCACCTTCTCAAATATGATCATCCCCCAAAGCAAACCCTATGACTGCACTCCAGTACTTCTCCTTAGGTTCTTCTTATATCTGGTCTCGATTTCTATCAATAAATGGCCACAGCGATATGTGTTCCAGATGTCCCCTTGCGCTCCTCGTAAGCTATGGTTCCTAGCACTGCTGGCACTCCTCATATCAGGGGATATTGAGATGAACCCCTGTCCCACTCTCACAAAATCTCCACAAGTAGTGAATGGTATAAGACAAGAGGCCTGCATATTCCTCACATTAACATTAGGAGTCTTCTCCACAACTTTGTTGAGACTGAGGCACAGGTGGCCTCATAATCCAGATATCCTTTGCCTGTCTGAAACATGGCTCGAGTCCTCTATCCCTGATGCCACCTGCTCTTTACTGAGCTATAATCTTTTTTAGGGGTAGCAGACTTTCATAGAAACATAGACTTTGATGGCACATAAGGACCACTTGGCCCACCCAGTCTGCCCATTTCCCTTCCTATTGGATTAGCTGCAGATTCTGGTTAACCAACAGCCTACTTCCTGCACCCCCCCCACTACAATTGCCTTGCGTCTGTCCCATGCAAGTTTGAATTCCCCCACTGTTTTAGACCCACCAACTCCCCAGGAAGGCGGTTCCATGCATCCACCACTCTCTGCATGAAAAAAGTGTCCTCACATTACCCTCTGAGCCGTCCCCTCTATCTTTAAATTGTGCCCCTTGTTCTTATACATCTCTTTTCTGAAAGATGCTACCTCCTGGACTTTGTTGATTCCCTTGAGGTACTTGAATGTTTCTATCATGTCCCCCTCTCAGTCTCTCTTCATATGGTTTCTGATGTAGACCCTGCACCATTTTAGTTGCCCTCCTCTGGACTGCTTCCATCCTGTCTATGTCCTTGCGTAGATGGGGTCTCCAAAACTGCACACAGTATTCCAGATGGGATCTCACCAACTGTCTATACAGACGGATAACCACTTCCCTTTTTTTCTACTTGTGATGCCTCTTCCTATGCATCCCAGTATCCCACTGGCTCTCCTTACTGACTTTTCACATTGTTTACCCACCTTTAGGTCATCTGATATGAATACCCCCAAGTCCCTTTCCATTTTTGTTGTTGTTAATACCTCCTCTGCTATTGTGTACTCTTCTCCTGGGTTTTTGTTTCCCTGGTACATTACTTTGTACTTCTTTGCATTGAATCTAAGTTGCCATATGTCTGACCATTCCTCCAACCTTGCCAAGTCCCTTCTCATCCTTTCTACCCCCCCTTGTTTATCAACTCTGTTACAGATCTTTGTGTCATCTGCAAACAGGCATACCTTTCCCTCCAGACCCTCTGCAATGTCACCTATAAAGATGTTAAAGAGGACTGGACCCAGTCCTGAGCACTGAGGTACTCCACTAGTAACTCCCCTTTCTTCGGAATGCGTTCCATTCACTATTACCTTCTGTGTCCTTTTGTGCAGCTGTTGTTTGTTACTCCAGGCTACCACCTGGAACCTACTCCCAGGATGGCTAACTTGATTATTAGTCTTTTGTGTGGGACTGTGTCAAATGCCTTGCTAAAGTCTAGGTAGGCCATATCCACAGCCCCTCCCTGGTCTATTACTTTGGTCACCCAGTCAAAGAAATCAATTAGATTCATCTGACATGATCTTCCTTCTGTAAATCCATGCTGCTTTGGGTTCTGTGTCCCGCTGGCCTCTAGGTACTCAACAATTGTTTCTTTCAGAAGTGATTCCATCATTTTCCCTACCACTGAGGTCAAACTTACAGGTCTGTAGTTTCCTTCTTCTGCCTTGCTCCTACTTTTGTGAAGGGGACTCGCATCTGCCCTCCTCCAGTCCTCAGGTACCACCCCATCCTCCCATGATTTGTTAAAAAGTGTGGTCAGTGGTGTCACTAGGTCCTCCCTTAGTTCTTTTAAAATTCTGGGGTGAATCCCATCAAGCCCCCTTGCTTTGTCCACCTTGAGTTTTAGGAGTTCTTTCTGGACTCTTTCTTTTGTAAATGGACTGGTGTCAACCCCCCTACCCAGAGTGATTCTATTGTCTGGTTTAGGTAACTCATCCTCATCTTCTTTTATGAATATTGAGCAAAAGTATTCATTCAGTATCTCTGCCTTTTCACTGTCTCCCTCTGCCCACCTCCCCTCTCCTTTATTAATCCTCACTATTCCTCCCTTAACCTTTCTATGCTCCTTAATGTACCTACAAAAGGTTTTATCCCCCTTCTTAACTGAGTTAGCTATTTTTTCCTCGGTTTGGGCCTTTGCTATTCTGACTGCCTTCCCCACTTCTTTCTGCTTTAATTGATACAGTTCCCTGCCGTGCTCTTTCTGTGATTCCTTACACTTTTTGAATGCAGCCTTTTTCTCCTTAACCTTCCCTGCCACCTCTTTGGAGAACCATAGTGTTTTTTTACTCCCTTTGTTTTCTTTATTTGTTTCACACAAAGGCTTGTTGCCTCTATGATAGCAGTTTTGATTTTTCTCCATTGTTCTTCCACCCATCCTTTTTGGCCATTTGCTAGTGCATTCCTCAGGTATTCATCCATTTTGCCAAAGTCAGCCCTTCTAAAGTCAAGTATCCTTGTTTTTGTATGGCTTGTCTCCATGGTTGTGCTTATTGTGAAGCACACCGTGCAGTGGTCACTTGTTATCAGATGTCTACTGACTTCTAAATTTGTGATCCTCTCTCCATTTGAGAATACCAGGTCTAGTATTGCTCCTTCCCTAGTGGGTTCCAACACTAACTGTCTAAGGCCTGTCCCCTCTGAAAGGGCAGGTGGTGTTGCAGTGTAATCCAAGAATTCCATAAATCTATCCATAGTCCAAAACTCACTTCCTTGTCTTATGAATCGATCCATGCCCTTCTTCTACTCAGAACAAGAGTGTGTGCTTATAATCTGCCCAAAAGTGACCAGTCTGGCAAACTGAACTGCTAGACCACTGTGTTTCTGCTGTTGGGCAGAACAAAATAGTCATCCTTGGGGATATTAACCAGGATTGGTTGAGAAAAAGTCGCAGCTCTCTTCAAGCAATGGTGCAAGGACATAACATGCATCAGATTATAACTGACCCTACTACAGTATCTCTGAACCTTGTATCTAACACACTTATTGATTGGGTCCTCACAAATCGATTAGACAGAATTGCTGTTGCAGGAATACTGTCCGATTCCATAAGTGACCACTCCCCGGTGTTCTGTATCTGGGGTTCCTCTCCAGCTGGTGCCCTGCCACAACGTTATGTCACTTTCTGGGATTATGCCAAAACTGATCACGCCAACTTCCTTTATGATGTCTCTTCTGTTGACTGGACCCCCCCCCTTTCAGTCCCACACTGCTGAGATTGCCCTTGATGTCTTCCTAACCAAATTTATGTTCCTCCAAAACAAACACACTCCTATGCTCACGTGGCATGTTCGAGGAAAACAGACTAGGTGGCTGCATAAAGACCCCCTCTTCTCCCTTAGAACTAGAGGTAAAAGCTGGAGACATCACAGAACCTTGGGACTTCCTGCTGACTCTAATACCTACGGAGCACAGTGTAACTCATGCAAAAAGCAAATACGAACAGCTAAACATCCGTACTGTAAATGACTGCTCTTAGAGGCTGCAGGAGACCCAAAGAAATTCTGATCGCATAGCAACATCTGTCTTGGTGCAAATCAGTCCCATGACACAAATGACATGGTATTGAAAGGGTCCATTGGAATGACCCAAATACCATGCAAACTCTCTTAATAATTGTTTCACTGCCTGTCCAAATATACCACTATCTTCCTATCTGATAAGCAATAATCACCCTCTACCCTTGAACCAAATAAACCCCAGCATCCTCCTTTCTATTTTAAAGCTATTCCTAAAACAGAAGTTTTAAAACTACTAAATGCTATCTTGGACAGTACCAGTATAGGTTCTGACTCTCTTGAACCTAAGCTTTTAAAGCTGGCTGCTACTTTCATTGCCACTCCCCTGGCAAAGTGATTTTTGTCAGCTCTAAATTTCTACTGTATTGAACATGTGTGTGTATGTGTATATATATATATATATATATATATATATATATGTGTGTGTGTGTGTGTGTGTGTGTGTGTGTGTGTGTATATATAATATATACATATATATTATGCTGTACCCTGCCTATCTCAATGCCCCGTGGGCCTATCATACCACCTATCTGTAAACCTGCCAACTGTATATATGACTGTCTCCTCTATAGTATTGTACCCACATGTTTATGTATGTTTTCATCTTTATTACTGTACCCTATGTAATCCCCTCCCCCAGGGCACATCTGGAATCGAGCAGTACACTGCTCAATATGCCATCCTGGTGAAACTTTTAAATAAATAAATAGATATTCACTATGTCCCTCTCTTATGGTCATATACCAAATATATGGAAAATTGCTAAGATTACGCTGATATTTAGGAAAGGTAGCAAAAAAAAGATCTTTGTAACTATAGGCCTATAGCCATACTCTCAGTTTTAAACAAAATCATTGAGAAACTGGTGGCCTCTCAGGTCACTGATTTCCTCTGTAAGTGTAATGTTGTATCGCCTAACCAACATGGCTTCCGTAAAGGTCATAGTGCCTTCACTGCTTTGTTGCAACTCACAAATGATACCATAAATGCTATGGACTCGGAACTTTTGACAGGAGCAGTGTTTATTGATCTTATGAAGGCATTTGATCTAGTGGATTACCAACTTCTTGTGTGCCTCTGATCTATTGGTTTCTCTGACCAATCTGTAGGTTGGTTTTCAAGCTACTTAATACAAGTCAAATAGTAAAGTTTTACTCTGCAGTGCCCAGCCAAACAACCAGTAATGCGGGAGTTCCACAAGGGTCCATGTTGGGCCCTCTTTTCTTTTCTATCTTTATAAATCGCATATCACTTGATACCCTGTCAAGTTAATTTATATTGTATGCAGATGATCATGTTCTGTACTCTAGCTCTATAGACATACGCATAATTAACAGTCATCTGTCCTCTGCTTTTCTAACTATACAGAACTGACTTAACAAACAAACTCATCTTTAATATTAGCAAAACACAGGGTGTGCTGTTTGGATCTACTGCCAAACTAAAAACTAACTGTCCCTTATATAAAGTTGCCTCGGCTGATGGCTCGTCTTTGATGACAGTAAGCTCTTTCAAGTGTCTTGATGTAACCTGAACCTTTGAGTCACACATCATGGCCACATGTAAATCAATTAATGTTAAGCTTGGGATTGCATACAAAACAAGTTACGTTCTAAATCCCTCAGCTTGGCTGGCCATTGCCCGGGGTATCTTACTCCCATCACTAACATATGGCACTATTACCTAAACCAATGCATCAAAGAGTATCCTATGTAAATGGGATACTACCTACAATAATATATGTTGATATACTTCTGCTTCACCTTGGCTGAAACACTATTGCTTATTATATACTGACCTACACTGGCCTTCCCCATCAGCCCATTGATAACTTGTCTTTGGGTCACTACTGGATAACATCATTAGATTAAACACACCCATTTCTCTTGCATCTATGCTAGTCCCCCTGGTCCTCCTCTTATGGACTCTGATCCACAGAACTGTCCCTGCTAGCCACCCCTAGATGCAGAATGTCAAAAGGTGCTCAGCCTTCTCTCATCTGGCACAAAAGTGTTTGAACTCATTACCCCTAAATATTCACCTGGCACCTAGTCATACTGTCTTCAAAAGGTTGCGCTACAACCTACTTGTCAAAAATGCCCAGTGTGCTTGCTTTAATCCTCCTTAGGCTACATTCTTTCTGCAGCTCTGTAATCTAATCTACCTTGCTGTCACTTAATGCTGCAGCTATGTTGGTGGTTAACTAGTACTGTCTATTACTTGTCACAGTAGCACTTACTGTAAAATGGAATGTGTTACTGATTTGCTGTATCTTTTGTATACCTTTTGTAGTTGCTCACACTCTTGTGAACAAACTGCTCGTGATAATTCATTTGTGGAGTGATGTGCTATAATTTTCATGTTTGCTAAATTTCTGACAGGCTCGGTGATCATCGCTATTGTATTTTTCTTTATTGTATGTGTGCCTGATTAATTATTGTATCCTCCCGGCTCATACCTGAAAATAGTCACTGTCATGTCTATTGTGCCTACCCAGTAAACAGAAACTAAATAAAATAAATACCTGTTGGTGGGTTAGCATGGGCCATATAGGGTCCCCAGCATCGGTGAAACATCTGCACTTGGTAGTTCTGCAGGTGGGATATCCGGTCTAGTAGAGTCAGTGATGACATAGAGGCCAGAATCTCCCCAAGGCTGGGCACCTGGGTAGAGTGCCATTTACTGAGGATGGCTCTCCTAGTCTGTATAGCCAGGAGGCCAACCACCTCCTGGGGCTTAAGCTTTGGGATGTCAGTTTTAACTCCTAACAGAAAGAAAGGGGCTGATGCCAGGATAGCATTGTGGAGGACCTGTTGGCCTACATAGCACACTTGCCTCCAAAGATTCCGCAGCTTGAAACAGGACCACAGCATATGATACAGGTCACCCCCAGTTGCCTGACATCTCTAGCATCTATCACTATTATTCAAATATAGAAACATAAAATCTGTCAGCAGATAAGGACCATACTGCCCACCTAGTCTGCCCATTTCCTTACTTGGTCTGGCAATCCCTACTCTTATCTTTTTTATTTATTTATTGATTGATTTAAAGGTTTCACCAGGAGGGCACACTGAACAACAAGTTGCTTGTCTCACGGTGCGACCTGGGGGGAGGGGTTACATAGGGTTGTGAAGGATAATCGGTTACAATAGTATGTGGGTAGTACAAACAATAAAACATTGTAAGATTTTGCAACAGTTGGAACACAAGATACTATACAAGAAACAGTAGTGAAACATTGGGTAAATTATAATACATGTCCAAAATAATACAAAAGAACATATAAACGTACAAAACAGTAATAATGTGATAGAAGCATTTATAGTGTATGAGTGTTCCAGAAACAGGCTTGAGGTAGTATGCAAGTGCTGTTGGAATAAAAAGGATGGGGTAGGTTGTGCACACTGGTGACCCAGAAGGGCAGGTGGAGAAGAGAGGGGGAGAGGCAAGAACTGAATATGAGAAGAAGGGGTAGCCACTTCCTGATATCCTCCTTCAGGATGTTGAGAACCCTGCTGGGGGGGGTCATGGTAGGAAGGCACTGGACTGCATTTCCCCCGCTCTGCTATACAGAAGGGTGCCTTTATGCTCATCCCATGCACTCTTGAATCCCCGTACTGTTGTTGCTTCCACTACTTCCGCTGGTAGGCTGTTTTCATGGATCTACCACTCTCTCTGTGAAAAAATGCTTCCTAGCATTCCCCCAAGCCTCCCTCCCTCCAGCCTCATGTTATGTTCATTTGTCCTTGTGCACTTTCTTCTCTGAAATATGCTCCTGTCCTGTACCCTGTTTATTCCTCTAAGGTATTTGAAAGTCTCTATCATATCCCCTCTCTCCCTTCTCTCTTCCAATGAATCAAGGAGTTTGGTATTGTGAAATACAACTGGGGTCCTATATCAGGTGTGTGAAACCGTGTTCTGTATAAGCCTTGTATGTACATCTTTTGCACCATTTATGGGCAGCCTTCCACATCTGCTCCCATTACATTTCTGTACTCTTACAGCCCAGTAGTTTCTCCCACCTAAGCCTGGACTTGTCTGATTGTGAGGGGAGGGCATCTCTTAATTTTGCATAGATCTTGCCTGCCAGGCCCTTTGGGTACAACAGCTGTGTCTAGTTCACTCGAATTCTGGGCCTTGGGAGAGGCATTCAGGAGAGGTCGGACCACTTCCCTAATTTGCAGGTACCACCAGAAGTCCCTCTGAGGGAGACTGCAACAGTCCTGTAATGTTTGGAAGGAAGCCACTCTCTGAAGGGGAGAGTCCAAAATATCTTCAGCTCTTGATATACTCCATTGAAACCATAGTACCATCTTTTTGTAAATTTCTGTTTATGTATTCTTGATTATTTGGTTTTTCTTACAGTATTGAAATGTGTTTGCCCTTTAATGTATGTATTTAGATATCTTGGATAGGACCTCCTTGGAAATGAGTTTTTAACTCAGTTGAGTTTATCCTATATTTTTGTTCATCTTGTTATGAATAAGAATGGCATTTTACAAAAGAAAATTGTGATGTGTGGATTCATCATAGGAGAGCGTGCCCAACCTTCTGTGTGTGGTACTGTACCACTATTTTCTAGATGAATCAATGGATGGATGTGGTGCCCCAGGGCTGCCCGTGGGACAGAGCAATAGTGAGGATGCCAGCATCACATGGGCATGTGCCATTTCCATATACACCCGCTGTGGGGAGAGGCTGAGCATGGACAAAGTCAATGTATAGTTTGGGCTGTTTGGAAAGCCCATTTGTAGCCCTCCATCTAGGGGAGATTCCAGACCCCTGCTGACCAGTGCACTCTCAATGGCTAAAGAAAGGTTTCACCCCCTGCCAGAGGAAATCACCAACTAACTTTTCTATGGCATGGTTCCATTTTTTTGGCAGGGATAAGGGAATGTGGGCTAACAAGTAAGAGAATCTAGGTGATGAGATCATTTTTATGGCTGCAATCTTACCCGCCAGTGTGAGACGAAGGAGACTCCATCTATTCAATTCTTTTTTAGCACAGAGTAACAGCGGCTGGATATTGCCAGTCTACAGGGCATCTAACTCAAGGGTGACCCTGATGCCCTGGCATGTAATTCCCTGCAGTGCCCACATAAGACCAGAGCTGATGGCCTCTGCTGAAGGTAGTATTGGTTAAGTGGCATCATCTCAGTTTTCAGTTGATTCAGCCGGAGATAGAGTGTCTTGCAAATGCTTCAAGAAGTGCCAGGAGGAGTGGGAGTGAGTTGTGGGCATCTGCCAGGGGATGAGTAGGTCATCCGCATACATATGGGTAGACTACTTGGAGGTGCCAATCTCAAATCTGCTAATGCAGTATCTGGATGTTGTTAGATTGCTGCCACTAGGGGTTCCACTACCAGCATGAATAACAGTGGTGAAAGGGGGCATCCTTGTTGAGTCCTTCTTTTTACGGAACAATGAGCAGATAAAATGCAGTAAGTAGTTACTCGTGCCCTCGGGTCAACATAGATGCATGCACCAGAGTTCTGTACCTGTCACCCACTCCCAAGTGGGCCAGAACCCTGTGTAGATAGTCCCATTCTAGGGAATCAAATGCTTTCTCAAAATCTACCATAATAGCTGCAGCCAGGGTTCAGAGGCTTTTTGCAGAGTGCATGAGTTTCACTAGCGATCTTATGTGATCAGTACTGTTCCTATCTGGGATGAAGCCCACCAGGGAGGGTGAATAAGGGCAGTTAATAGGGGACTCAGCCTGGTAACAAGTACCTTGGCATAGATCTTTCTGACTGTATTTATCAATGAGATGGGCCTGTAGCTTCCTGCCATGGTGGGGTCCTTCTCTTTCTTGGGGATCACCGCTATAACTGTCTCTCTTAGAGTAGGTGGTAGGTATCCGAGTGCCTCAGCCTCGGTGTACAGCTTGGTTAGGAGGGGGTCTGTCTGGGTGATTAAGGCCTGGAAAAAATCCACTGTAAATGTGTCTCCACCGGATGACTTCCCTGGCTTTAGGGTCTGTATAGCATTCTTGACCTCCTCCACCTCAGAAGGTGTGTCCCGACCTTGTGCTTGTTGCCGGGTTAATTTGGGTAGGTTAACATTGTTTAGGAAAGTTTGTGCCCCAGTGGAGGGGGAGGGATGGGTGGTGGTTAATAGCTTAGCATAGAAGGAGTCCATCACTTTGTTGATGTCCTGCAGGTTTATGACAACTTTTCCCGGTTTGTTCTTTAGCTCCAGTGTGTGCCTGTCCACCTGGTAGGTCAGCACTTTCCCTTCCTTATTCACTCTTCCCAGAATTTGTGCCTAAGCTAGAGAATTGCAACCTCAGACTTTCTGTTAGAGGGCGATTAATTTTTTAAGTGGAGCTCTAAGATGGCTTGGCCTATAGAAAAGTGAGGGAAGGAGAGGGCATAGCTTGGTACTGTGTCTCCACCTGCTTTAATTTCAACTCGAGTTCCACTAAGCCTCTTTTCCCTCTCCATGCATCTGGCTGCAGCATATCCCATAATTCTCCCTCTCATGGTGGCTTTGAATGCCTCCCATGTGTTCTCAGCAAATGTATGCTCTGTGGGGTTACTCTCCAGAAAGAAGGAGGCCTCCGTTCTTGCCCAAGGTACAAACTCCAGGTTTCTCATGAGAATAGGGTCTAGCCTCCAATTACCTGGGTTGGGAGGGGCTGAACCCAGGCAAGAATCAGTTGCACTAGTGCATGTTCTGAGACTATCAAAGGGAGGATGACTCAGTCAGTTGTGTTCTGCATTAGCGAGGGGGACCAACCATCCAGTCCACTGTATGAAGTATGGACCTCTGAGTGGAAAGTATAGTTCCTGGTATGTGGATGAAACAGGCGCCACACATCAGTTAGCCCAAGGTCTGTTAGCTGTTGCAGAGCCTCCCCCCAACCCAGTGTGGGTTTCACATCCAGTGTCATTCCTATCTAACTAGTGGACCATGGTAAGAATTAAGTCTCCTTCCACCAAGAGAGGGTGATTGGGGGAGGAAGGCACTGATAGCTCCTGCTAGTCCATGGAATAACTGTGGGTCATCGTGGTTGGGGACATAGGCATTGCATAAAGCAATGGGACCTGTTGGGGTATTGTAATTATTTATTTGTCAAGTCTAGGATTACAAATACCTTTGAGCCATGGCTCTTTTACAAAGGTTCCACGTCAGAGAAATACAAATTATGGGGAACATCAAGACAGGCATTACAACAATGTGGACATTGCAAACAGAGTACAGATTAATACAGTTCAAGGGTAGCATTGTAACAAGGCAGCCAGGGCATTTGTCAGGAAAATAGACAACAGATAAGAAGTGCCAGAGTCATAGGAGAGGGAAGAGGGTGGGGGGGAAGGAATGTAGGAAGGTGGCAAGAGGGTGAAAAGTGCAGCATTGGGTATACCAAGACGTGAGGGTAGAATCCAGTGGGGGGGACAACTAGAGCAGAAAGGGAAGTGGAGAAACAAGGTTAAGTTGGGCAGTCACAGGAGCTGTTGGTAGTGAGATAGTCCTGGAGCCTAGTTTTAAACATACCAATAGTTGGGGCAGAGGAGGTGGTTGGGCTGAGGCCATTGAACCAGAGTGGTGCTCGATAAGCAAAAGAGCGTTGGCCCTGTGAAGTGTGACAGTGGGGGACTTTCAGAAGCTGTTGCGTGGATCTCCTAAGGCACCATTTGTTAATTCGGTGTTGTAACAGAGTTGAGACCCCAGAAGGTGCAAGGCCAAGGTAGATTTTTTTGACCATGGAGCAGGTGAGAAACTTTATGTGGTTTGGTAGTTGGAGATAGCTGGTCTGAGTGTACAGGTCACATATGTGGGTGAGACGGTGAGCACCAGTGATGAGCCGACATGCTTTATTTAAGGCAGTTGAGAGGCATCTAAGGGTTGTGGTTGTGGCTGTGGCCGAGCCATAAATGATGAGACCATAGTCTATTACAGAGATCACAGAGCTCAGGACTGCAACCTTCAAAGCTTCTGGCATGAGGTGTTGTCTGTGTTTGTAGAGGAGACCAAGCCATGTATTAGCAGCTCTAGCTACATTATCTACATGAAGTCCATAGGAGAGATTAGGGTCAAGCTGTATCCCTAAGTATTTGAAGGACCCCACCTGATCTAGAGTGTTCCCCATGGTGGTGGAGATAGCCAAGTGGTGTAGCTTGTGTGGGTTATGAGAGCTGCAAAAAGAGCATAGATTTGGTTTTCTTGTCATTGAGGATCAGTTTATGATTAAGAAACCATGTCTCTACAGAACTGAAACCAAGTTGAAGGTTGTGTTGAAGAGTTGCAGGATCTTTGTGAGTGGAGAATACAACAGCATCATCGGCATATAGTATGATCTGCTCAGAGCAGTGGAAAGGGAGGGAGTTTAAGAAAAGGCTAAAAAGGAGGGGTCCCAGTATGGATCCCTGTGGGACACCCGAGTGAACAGGCAGGGTGTTAGAAAGAGTGTCCGCAATTTTTACTCTCTGTGACCGGTTTTCTAAGTAGCTTTTAAACCAGAGAGAAGAGTCAGGTGATAGCCCGGCATTCAGTAGTTGGTGTATTAGTAGTCCATGGTGTACTGTATTGAAGGCCTTGGAGAGTAATGACTAAACGCCCCTGTGAGAAGGCCGTTGTCAAGAGATTTGTGCAAAGCTCCAGTGAACTCAAGAAGTGCTGTGGTGGTGCTGTGACCTTTCCGGAAGCTGTGTTGTTGTGGACAAGATATATTGTATTTATCCAAGTGGTCGGTAAGTTGATCAGCCACGATGCGCTCAAGTCCCTTAGAGAGTGGGGGCAGTATGGAGATAACACCCATCTTCCCTCAGGGTCTGCGGTCTGGTAGACAGTATCCCATCCCTTTTGAGCAAATGGATTACTGATGGGAGGTCAGATATTGATCCATTAGTCCAGTGTCCTCTGCAAGCTCTTGTCTCCCAGCCTGTAAAGCACCTGTTGTAGCTATATACAGTTATACACATGAACATATCTGTCCCCCCTCCAAACCTTGCCAGGGAATCACACTGGAGACAGGGATATTCATTTGTGCTTTATCCTGGCATATAGAGGGATATGGGGAGGGGCAGGTTTTAGCCGCTAGTCTTGGACAGTTATGGGAAGGGCCCTAGGTACCTTCATGCAGGCATGGGAGGGCAGAAAGACCCTCAATCTCCATTCACTCACTCAGTGCAGGGAGTGTAGAATAGAACAGAATTAGGATTTATATAGTGCCTTCCATACATACTGTATCCCAAAGTGTTTTACAAAGTAATGAGTTAGAAACTGGTAGTGAAGGGACTGTAGAATAGAATATAATTTTAATTTATATAGTGCCTTTCATGCACACTGTATCCCAAAGAGCTTTACAAAGCAATGAGTTAGATACTGGTAGTGCAGGGATCATAGAACAGAACTGTACTGTATGTTGTTATGGCTGCCAGGATCACTCTACGGTTGTAAAAGAGGTTGCATGTGCACTCTTGGAGTATGAGAATCGTGAACCAGAGGTGACCAGTTTTAATACCATACAAATGTGAGACCATGCTAACAGCTGTAGGAATGGTCTCAGCAGCAGTATTACAATGTTATTGACTGAGGCTGAGAAATAATATTTAATTTTTTTTAATCTAACTGAAACATGCCCATTTTCAGGACAGTGGTGCGTGAGACACTCTTCTCAGAATTAAAGTATCTCCGGTACAGAGTAAAGGAGCATTCCAATTGGTCAGGAGCACCCCCTCGATCTATAAGTGGATTTATAAAGTGTCTTTCATTTACATTGTATGCCAAAGTGCTTTACAAAGCAGTGCGTTAGATACTGTTAGTGCAGGGACTATAGACTAGAACAGAATTTGGATTTATAGAGCACCTTTCATATATACCTTTGCTGCAGGCACATCCAAGAGCAGGGTCATTCTTGATGCCCTACAGGCGGCATGCCTCAGACAGCTAGTATTGGAACCCACTCGGGAGGGAGCAATCTTAGACCTGGTACTCTCAAATGGGGATGGAGAAAGAATCTCAGATTTAGAAGTGGGTAGCCATCTGAGAACAAGTGACCACCAAACAGTGTGGGTCACGATAAACACAGCCATACAATCAAGCCATACAAAAGCAAGAGTACTGGACTTTAGGAGGGCGACTTTGGGAAAATGAGAGTGCCTCAGAAAAGCACTAGCAAACAGGCAGGAAGGAGGGTACAGGAACAATGGGAGTGATCAAACAGCCATCACAGAGGCAACAAGCCTTTGTGTAAAGCAAATCAATAAAACACAACGAAGGAAAAAATGCTATGGTTCTCAAAAGAGGTGGCAGGAAGGTTAAGGAGAAAAGGACAGCATTCAGGAAATATGAGGAAACACAGAAGGAGCAGGACAGAGAACTTTATCAGTTAAAGCAGAAAGAGGCTGGGAAGGCAGTCAGAATAGCAAAGGCCCAAACCGAGGAAAGGATGGCCAATTCTGTTAAGAAGGGGGATAAGACCTTTTATAGGTACATTAGGGAGCGAAGAAAGACCAAAGGAGGGATACTGAAGCTTAATAAAGGGGAGGGAATGTGGGTAGAGGGTGACAGTGAAAAAGCAGGGATACTGAATGAATATTTCTGCTCAGTATTCACAAAGGAAGAGGAGGGGGAGTTACCTAAAGCAAACAAGAGAAACACCCAAGACGGGAGTCATACCAGCCCATTTACAGAAGAAAGGGTTCTGAAAGAACTGATAAAATTGAAGGTGGACAAAGCAATGGGGCCTGATGGGATTCACCCAAGAATTCTAAAAGAACTAAGGGTAGAACTAGTGACACCACTGACTGCCCTCTTTAACAAATCATGGGAGGATGGGGTGGTACCTGAGGACTGGAGGAGGGCAGATGTGATTCCTCTTCACAAAAGTGGAAGCAGGACAGAGGCAGGAAACTAGAGACCAATTAGTTTGACCTCAGTGGTAGGGAAAATGATGGAATCACTTCTGAAGGAAAGAATTGTTGAGTACCTAGAGGCCAGTGGGGCACAGGACCCAAGGCAGCATGGATTCATGATGGGAAGGTCATGTCAGATGAATCTAATAGATTTCTTTGACTGGGTGACCAAAGTAGTAGACCAGGGAGGGGCTGTGGACATGGTCTACCTAGATTTTAGCAAGGCATTTGATACAGTCCCACACAAAAGATTAATTCGCAAGATAGCCAGCCTTGGATTGGGTCCCAAGGTGGTAGCCTGGATAAAAAATTGGCTAGACAACAGGACACAAAGGGTAGTAGTAAATGGAGTACACAGTGAAGAAAGGAGGGTTACTAGTGGGGTACCGCAGGGTTCAGTACTGGGACCGGTCCTTTTTAATGTCTTCATAAGTGACATTGCAGAGGAACTGGAAGGAAAAGTATGTCTCTTTGCAGATGACACAAAGATCTGCAGCGGTTGATACACAAGATGGAGTGGAAAGGATGAGAAGGGACTTGGCAAGGTTGGAGGAATGGTCAAATGTATGGCAGCTCAGATTTAATGCAAAGAAGTGCAAGGTAATGCACATGGGAAACAAAACCCAGGGAAGTGTACACAATGGGGTGAGATACTGACAACAGTAAAAATAGAAAGGGACCTGGGGTAATTATATCAGATGACCTAAAGGTGGGCAAGCAATGCGAGAAGGCAGTAAGGAAGGCGGGGATACTGGGATGCATAGGAAGAGGCATCAATAGTAGAAAACAGGAAGTTGTTATCCCTCTGTACAGACAGTTGGTGAGACCCCATCTGGAGTACTGTGAGCAGTTCTGGAGACCCCATCTCCGCAAAGACATAGACAGAGTGGAAGCTGTCCAGAGGAGGGCAACCAAAATGGTGCAGGGTCTGCACCAGAAGACATATGAAGAAAGACTAAAGGAGCTTAATATGTATACCCTAGAGGAAAGGAGGGAGAGAGGGGACATGATAGAAACTTTCAAGTACCTCAAGGAAATTAACAAAGTCCAAGAGGGTAGCATCTTCCAGAAAAAGAGATGTGCAAGAACAAGGGGGCACAATTTAAAGATAGAGGGGGGACGGCTCAGAGGTAATGTGAGGAAGTATTTTTTCACTGAGAGGGTTGTGGATGCATGGAACAGCCTCCCTGAGGAGGTTGTGGAGTCAAGAACAGTGGGGGACTTCAAGAATGCATGGGACAGGCATACGGCAGTCCTAGTGGGGGGTAGGAGGAAGTAAGCTGTTGGTTAACTAGGATTTGCAGCTTATCTGTTAGGTAGAAAAATGGGCAGACTAGGTGGGCCAAGCGGTCCTTATCTGCCGTCAAATTCTATGTTTCTATACTGTATCCAAAAAGGCTTTACAAAGCAGTGACTTAGATACTGGTAATGCAGGAACTGTAGAATAGAAAATAATTTGGATTTATGTAGTCCCTTTTATACACATTAAGTCTTTGTTAGTTGAGCAGTGGCCTTTCTTTCTCAAATTCGGTGCTTAAAGTATAAAAACAACTTAAAAAATTGGCCCCATTGTAGTCTGTGGAGCGTGCCTACAAACTGTTCTTGTACAAACATCATGAAGTGTGAAAGCCTAGGAGTGTGGCTATGGGTCGGGAAATGTTAACGTTTTGGATACCAACTCCTTGGAGTTAGTTTTATGAATATTTTTGTAAAAACTATAGTGTGAAACAAATGCAAACTTCTTGGGAGGCAGTCTAAACTTGGGGGAAAGCTATTGTATGTGTTGGGGGGAGGAGAAATAGTTATTTACTTTTTTAGTTAGTTAGTGTTTGTTAACCAGGTAGGCAGACTAGACAAACATATGCTTAGTTTCTGGTGCAAACCAGGAGGTTACAAGGAAGATTACAAGGAGAAACAGGTATTACAGAAATTCTGAGACAAAACAATAGTCAGTCACAGCAAAAGGGAGGTGAGTAAATATAAAACATTGCAAAGGAAACCATTTAACAGTCAGGTATAAAACATATCACAGATAAACATTTGACAGTCAGGTATTGAATGCAACATAAACGGGTAACATTTGACAGCCATGGTCATAAGCTCATACAAACACACTGATCACAAAGGAAGTGACTAGGCAGAACAATAACATGCAGTACAGTGCTAAAAGGGGATGTAATGCCTTGGGTACAGTGACAGTGTTTCAGAAGGCACCAGAAGGGGCTTTTGAAGCAGGCGTGAGAGAAGGAGGTACAGACCAGGGCAGGGAGGGAGTTCCATAGTCTGGGTGTACAAATAGCCAATGCACAATGACCCGTTAGGGTGTGAGTTTTGGGAACACAACATACTTGTGAGCCACTAGACCTTAATAGGTTGATAGGGTTTGCAGGCTTGAAGAGCTCAGTTAGTAATGGGCGAGTGGCTGTTCTGACAACATTGTCCATGAAGCTGCCCATTACAAAAGTAGAATGGTTGACAGGAGAGCACCAGATACTCGAAACCTGCTCTTTAATGCCTTTGTCCAGTGGTATTGAAACAGATTAGTAACTGTGAGTTCAAATTACAGTAGCTTGCATTCCTACACAGAGCTCAATTCCCTCTCTCTCTCACGCTCTCTCATACACACACGCCTCTTCTTCTCCGCTGGATGCAGCTTGCCACATCTACATGTAACCCCTAGGTGGCGCTATCCCAAGGACTACTACCCTTGCCTGCTTGGCTACTAGCAGGTTAAGGGGCCTAGGTTCAGTGACGGGTGCCTCCACCCAAAGGTCAGGGTAGGTATCAGTCTGACTAACCAGGCCACAGCCCTCTGGTACGCTGTGACCCCCCCTTGTCTCCTGCTAGTGGCCCACATAGTGCACAGTGTTTACCTTCCCAATACCCCGGATAGGCTTTACACATACACCTAGATTTAGCACTTACTCCCAGGACTGGTTTCTTCAGCTTGATTCTGGGAACCCCCTGTAAAATAAGGTGATGAAAGACAAAAAAAAAACACTATGCAATACCTTAGACATAAACGGACACCATAGTCAATGTAAATTGCAGAAAATAGTAGATCTGATTTATTCAGGGGGCTTTAACAAGGATGGAGGTAATCAGGTTAATTGGCTTAATCATACTATAAATATCACAGTTGTGCATGCAGTCAGTTTCCCTATCAATCACTCTCTCTGGGTACCCAGGATGGAGAGGGGGGCTAGCCAGGACCATTGCGTGGGGTAGACAGGCATTGCAGTTTGTAGGGGCCCTGTGAGGAAAAAGAAATAACCTGCACCCTTTCTAATTGCCATCCAGAGCCGGAGGGCTCAGTTCATGGAAACACAACAAAATAATCAGGTGACACACTTTTTGATTTAAAAGGTGGTTGCAGGGAGTTACCCTGATAGTTACTCACGGTACCCAAGACTGAACACAGGATGAACCGTGGTTGAGACGAAAATTGGATTTCTGGTTTGCCAGAAGAAGCAGGGCCCACATGAGTCACTTCTGCATCGTTCCTGTTCAGGCATGGAGCAGGGGACTGAGCTCCTGGCAGGTCTCTCTCAATGGATTTTCTCTGTGCAGCAGGGTAGGGAGACAAGACCATCGTGGCAGGACCTAAATGAATTAGGCAGCAGTGGATTCAGTCCAGATTGAGCTGGGTATAACTTCCAGCCCTCAGCACACAACTCAGCTCAGGGGAAACCAGATTGCGACTCCCTTTCAGTACACAGTTCATTTATTTGTAAAATGCCAGCAGCACACAGTTCAAACTGGGGGAAAACCAGATCACGACCCCCCTCCATTTCACAGCACATTTATATGTACAAGCCAGCAACACGCAGTTCGCACATAGAAACATAGAATTTGACGGCAGTTAAGGACCGCTTGGCCCACCTAGTCTGCCCATTTTCCTACTTAACAGATAAGCTGCAGATCCTAGTTAACCAACAGCTTACTTCCTCCTACAGTGGGAAACACATCACATTCACATGTACAAGTCAGCAGCACACAGCTTACACGCAGCCAAACTAAATCACGATTCTCTTTCAGTACACAGCACATTTACATACCAGAATTCTAACTGTACCAGGCCAAATGCTCCCCAGTCACGATCGCAAGTCTCTGCATACTCTGGGAGCTCAGAAGTGGTTGGAATTCCTGACAGGCTGATCGCATTCAGCAAAATCTCAACGGCCACTCGAAAACACAAGCTGTTGCTCTCTCAGTTTCCAACTTGCATCTAGCTTTCCAGCAGACAGCTCAGGGCATTTCCTTTAGATCCAAAAGGTTCGATCGGTCGGTTCTGCTGTCAGTCACAACATGCTCTCCCTGTTGGATGCAAAAAGGCACCAATAGTCCAAAACTACAATTCCCAGAGTCTGGCACCACACAGTCCCACTCTTAACAGTCTCCACTTTAGAGTCCTAAAGTACTGATTGGTCCAGTCCAGCAGTCCATGACCAGTATGGTGGAGTTAAGCAGAAAAAGTCCTTGCTGCAAAGAAAGGCAAGTTAGAACAAACTCCATTTTCATCACTACTCTATGAATACCAGCAATTAGTTACATCTTTCAGCAGGGCTCCCTCTGCACAATTAGCGATGGCAGAAACGGAGTGATTATTCAGCAGATCGGGCAGGACTTCAGCAGAGAAACAGTCAGACCCCCCATTTAGAATAATTATATCTGCAATCAGGCAGCACTTAAAGAGACAGTATGTGGAGACTTTAAAGGTGCTCACTGGCGACAACATTTAAACGGCTTAAGCACCAAACACCAACTAGGCAGTGAGCAATTAGGTGCGCACCTGGAAGACTTTTTGGGAACCCCCATGGTTACATACAGTAGCTGTTACAGTGTTGATTTATTGTAAAATATGTCTTAAACAGGAAATGTATATTTATTATTGAGTTTGGCATGGCGCACAGGCGCAGAAGAAATCATTGCTAGAAGGTGCTCTATGGGGTGTGCCCAATGGAGAACTCTGTTGCTTGGGGTGGGTGAGTGGCAGGCTGGCGATGACTGACTTAGTGTCAGCTGTTCCAGCTGGAGTTGGACTACTTTTCAGAGGATGAAGCTGAACTAATAGTGGCATGGCTTGGTCCTTTGAAGTTGCATTCCTGCATGCACTGCATTCCTGGTTGTGGGTTCACACTGCTGTAGCCTAAAGCAGTGTGAAAGTGCTGAGCCCAGGACTTCCTCATGCCCCTTCATAGTTAAAAAAGAAACTGCCGAGGGTGCCTAATCCTCCTGTAGGCATGCCCCTTCCCAGTTCATTTTGCTGATGGGGAAGCCCACTCCCTATCGGCATAATGTCCCCCCTCCTAAATCTGTTGTATGCCGAGGGGGTACCAGATCCCCCTCAGCTCTTGCCCCTCCAGCACGTATATGTGCCAATGAGGGTGCCAAATCCCCCTGTCAGCATGCCCCCCTCCCAGTTAATTTTGCCAATGGGGAGCCCACTCCCCATCAGCATAATACCTCCCCAATTTGTTGTGAGCCGAGGGGGTTGCCCAGTCCCCCTCGGCTCTTGTTCCCCCCAACACTGGGTATGTCAGTGACTCAGTAGGTAGTACACTCACCTCTGAGGCTGGGAGATCAGAGGGCTGTGGGTTCAGTTCCCACATCTGGCACTTGGGTTAATATCCCAGTACTGACACTATAGTGCAGCAAGAGTGAGGTGCTGCACTTCTGAGGTGCCGTCTTTCAGATGAGACATTAAACCGAACTCCCATCTGCCTGGATTGGTGGTAGTTCAGGCAGATGTTAAAGATCCCATGGCACTTATCGAAAAGAGTAGGGGAATTTTTATTAAAATCATAACAAAATACATACAGAACAATAAAAATAATACAGATAACATAATTTTAGACTGAAAAAAATAAAACAATTAAGTAACTCTCAATTAGAAAGAGAAAAGAAACCACCTGTTCCCTGTACCAAAGATTTCATTCCCTCCCCACCAACATAAAAGATTAAAATACAGGTTAAAGAAACTGTATAACAATCACAATTCATCCAACTAACAAAATGCAAAAAACAAATAAAATACACATATTAAACCCCATAATGAAAATAGGTAGTGACAGACTATGAAAAAGGAATCCCATAAACCTCAAAGGTATGAACTGTTACCTCTGAGACAATGACAGTCTCAAATTATGAGACATATCATAACTGGAATAATCTAGTGGGAAAGAAAAACATTGAAACTCAAAGGATACTTTGCGAACTAGAGCCATTTACATAGGCATAGTAATCCACAAAAATATATTGCGCAGTATAAACCTAGGAGGCAGCTCAAGCCTAGATCCGAAAACCACCAACCCCTATTGTCACCAGAAATCCCAATACCTTTCCCAGATATTTCTTTTAAGAATTTTCCTCTCTCCTTCTCTGATACGTTCGATGCTATTTCTAATTTCTCATATAAGTCAGGAGGAGATACATATTTTTGTTGGAATAAAAAGCAGCACCGTACTTGCCATATCCAATATGTAAGCAATAAGACACGATGGGGTGTGCATTAGACCATTCTAATGCATGGCTAGGGGGATGTAGTGAGGCACGAGGCCAAGCCGAGTGCGTCCAGTCCCCTAGCCGTGCATTAGAACTGTCTAATGCATATCCCTGGAGTGGCTTATTGCGCTTATAAAATGGGCCTGTGTATTCTAAATGGAGATTCAAGTTTTAGCTGTGCATTGGACACATCTAATGCATGGCTAACAACCAATCAGATTGCTTGAAATCTTTGCCCATTTTCTAAAGAATAATTACTGCTATTAAGTTTAAAGTACTAGAACTATATTGACCCCATGCATTGGGGAAAAGACCAAAAAACAATGACCTAGTATCCCACATTTTCCACAAATGATTCCAATGTTTACGTTTCCAAATAAACCAAAATTGAGTAACATATGGACAATTGAAATATAAATGACTCAATGTTTCATTCTCCATATGACATGATTCCCAGAAACAAAACCTGTCCACTATCTGCTTATGTTTGTGATTCCCTCTAGTGTTTATTTTCTCATGAACTCCACGCCAAGAAATATCCCACATTGTAATGGGTATCCTTTTTGTTAGTTAAATGATCACCAATCTTTTGTTTTTCAACATCTGAAAATGCAGGGAATGCAGCTTCTGTAAAAAAGGTGTCTATTATTACCTGATATAATTTCTTCCACTGGAATTCTAACACCATCTGCCATGTAACCTTCCAATTTTTTATCAAATCAAACACCAAGGACCATTCTGAAGATAAAACATATTTCCTACTATTTTTATGTAGAAAGCAGTTGTTTTGCCATTCCTGCAAAATGCCCTGTAGTTGCACTGTAACCATCTTCACCCATAAATTGTTTCCCTGTGACAAATTGGTTTTAAATTAGTATGTAAATAAATCGGAAAAAGAAAACAATTGGCTGGATCATATGGACTCCTCCTTGTTTATAATCTAAATATAATGTATTCTGTTTAACCGGATTCAATGGACTCTCCCAAAAGCAAGAAAAACAAATACCCAAAATAGGCACAAAAAATCATCTAGGTAGGAGAAAAATGTGACTTGCATACAAAAATAGGGGTAAGAGAAAAGTTTTCATTAAATAAACCCTCTTTTTCTTCCCCATAGACAATTTATTCCATTTACTGACCCTTTCCCTTCCTATGTCAGTTTGGATTTCCCAATGATATAGTGCTATGTCCCATGCTCCAAAATATAATCCCAACATTTTCTGCAGAGACTCAACCACCCAGAGACCCCCCAGATTTGTATCACTATCCTGAAACTCCTGCAAATTAAAACAAATGCTTTTCTGAAAATTCAAACGAGATCCAATACAATGTAAGAAAACAAGTAAAACTTGACATAATAAATAAGCAGTTTGTTTTCATGGGCCTGCTACACACAAATCATCTGCATAACAGATCGTCTTAATCTCACACAAACCTACCCCCCCCCACACCTGGTAGAAACAGGGATCTCTGCAAAATACGAATGATGGGATCTAAGCTCAGGACAAACAATAAAGGACTTAAATGGCAACCTTGCCTAACTCCTCTACATATATAACAGGGTTTCCCAAGTCATCCATTAACGTAAGGTCTAACACAGGCCAATGAATAGCACATGCATAACCAGTTTATAAATATTCTTGGAAATCCATATGTTTTTAGGGTTAACCATAAAAACTCCTGAGAAATACCATCGAAAGCTTTAGCCTGATCAAAACTAAATAAATATCCCCTACAATGTCCATTATGCCCTAGAGTAAATAATTATTGGATCATAATCAGGGTATCTAGAATTGATCTGCCTGGGATCGAGCAGTATTGGGAATAATGGATCAAGGAAGGTAAGTGTCTTTATTCTATTGCTTAATAATTTTGTAATAATTTTAAAATCTGAATTTAATAAAGTGATAAGCCTCCAGTTATTCAGGTCTTCTTTATCCCCTTTTTTAAACAAAAAAATCATCATACCTTCATACATGTGGTCTGTGAGCTGGCCCTCCATTAAGAAGGCATTAAAAACAGTTAACAAATGCTCTGGAATTAATTCCCATCATTTTTTATAAATTTCAGGAGGTAAACCATCAGCCCCAGGTGCAGTAATATATTTTAAATCTCCCATTACTGTTTTCATTTCTTCTAGCAAAAAGGATTTTAAAAAGTCAATTTGTTGTGCTTGAGTCAAATTTGGTAAATCTGATACTTGTAGTAATAATGACATATCCTGGGTTTCAGTAAATAGGACCTCAAAAGTTTGTTTAGTATACTCTTCTATGTATAACAAGATGTCTGATTTCCCCCTAATGTTCTGGCCTTGCCTATTTGTAAGACTAAATATCTGTTTGTTTTGCAGTCTATTTTTACAATCCTCATAGGGGTTAACTCAATGTTTTTGCCCAATAACTCCAAATCTTTGTTCAAATTCCAATGATTTTTGCCTATCATATTGGATTTCTGTTAACTCCTGTTTCAGTTCCCTTATATGTTCTCCATAATCATCCCGAGAATCATGTGACATTGAAAATAAGGAATATAACTCTTTCACAAGAGTTCAGAATGCTGATGACGTTCATCAGCAAAAAATCTAGAGCAAGTTTAAAAAAAAAAAAATACTAATACATTCTTTTGTATCCATCCACCAATCTATCTGTGAGTCATAAAGAAAACACAAAGAACATCCATCAGAAATCATATCTGCAAACCCCTTACTAAATTCTGACTTTAGTAATAATTGTACATTGGCCCTCCAAACCCCTGGTCCATTCAAACTAACTGGACTAGGATTAATATATAGCCCTATCATATTATGATCCAAAGATTCTACCAGTACTACGGTCCCCCCAAATTCCCAAATTGATTTGGAACACAAAAAATAATTAATCCTGGATGTCAGTTTCCCCCTTGCAAAAGTATAGTGTGGATTCCATGCAAATACATCCAGTAGTTCGGCCTCCTGAACTACTCACCGCAGTTCATGCACATAACAATATACTTTCCCAGTAGTGTTAAGATCTAGATTAGTATTAAAATCTCCTCCCCAAATAATAATCCAAGAAGTAAATAAATAAGGCTTCATTTTTTTCAGTACTTGTACCCTGGCGGCTTTCTGTTGAGGAGCATAAATGTTTATAAATCTATAATTGATCTCCTGCCAAACCACATCTAGCAACATCACTCTGCCTGGTTCTACATACAATACTTTCTGAATTAAAAAACCTTATATTTTGAAACAAAATCCAAGGCCAGAACATTGATCTTGTCCCAATGACCAAAGAGAGGGCCTCACAAACCACTCTTTTGAGGCATGTTCCAAATCATGAGTCATATATAACCTAACATCTTGCAGGAAATACACATCATACTGTATGCCAGAGATTTTAAAGTCTAAAAGGTCGCTTTCCTTTTATAGTCTGTTCTAATACTATTGACATTAAGGCTTGCCAATGAAAAAGGGACTGTATTCAGAATTTAAGTGAAAAAGGAGGAATTTAACTAAAGATGGAAATCAACAGTACAGAACAGTCATTTTTTTTCCGTGATCGAGTGCTCTTTTTTTCTTTGACTCTCCCCACTGAGGAATCCACTACCAGAGATGGGGCTTCCACTGAGTCAATTTGTGAGGAAGGAAATGGTAAATCTAGGTCTTCTCCTTCAATAATGCCCCCCCAACTTTGTAAAGGTTCATATTGGTTTTCGACCGGAACTGGCTGTGATTGTTTATCCTCTATTCATTTACTAGATCTTGATCTAGTTCTAACCGGTTGAAATTCTGAATCCAAAGCATCTCCCTTCTCACCAAGCTCTACTGTAAGAGAGGGAGATGAAGCAGTTGTTCATTCAGAAGGGGTACTGGACGGGGGGTGGGTGGCTCCTCTGGCCTGGAGCCCTGGTGACTAGATGCTTGGTGATTCTGTGGTGTAGATGGAAATGCATGGACATTAACTGTAGTATCCTCTTTAGGCCCAGGTCTTACATTATTCTCTTTGGAGCCAGATTCAGAGGATTTTGCCTTGGCAGATTTAGACATATAGAAATTGTGTTCAATAAAGTCTGCAGAGTGGTGGGCTGCCCAAGGGCATGCACTGAACACATGCGACTCTTTGTCACATAAATTGCATGAAGGGGGGACTGTGCAAGTTGTGGCTGAATGTCCTAGAGTACCACAGGCTGAACATTTAAACTTGTCACAGTCTGAGTTTAAGTGAGTCAGGGAACCGCACTGATAACACGATCAGGGTTGACCTGGATAAAACAAGATCCCTCTATCTCTTCCAATGTAAAAACAATTGGGCAGGTGGTGGATGCCATCTTCAGACATTTGTAACTGAATTGTAAATTTCCAACCCCAAGTCCAAAAACCATTATTGTCAATCAAGGCATGTGGAATGCCATTCACAGTACATCATTTTTCCAGCCAATATATATCATCTAGAACATTAACCCCTTCATTTCTGAACAAAATGGTGCTTACTTTCACTGTGGGCCTGGTAATGGGGAAGACTACAAACGGCTTCCAAATTGGGTGAGAGTGGACCTCATAGTATGGCACCCAAAATTTATCTAACATACTAGCAGAGCAGCATGAAACATCAAAATTATGATCCCCTGAAGTATGGATGAAAGCATAGACATCAGAGGGTTTAAATTGCAATGAGTCAATAATGAGGAGTTTGCCCACATAGTTCCGATCTGGGGGTAATTCTAAGCCCCCTCTATAATAGATCTGGCCACAAAACACTTTCTGGCTAGTATGTCTGTTTTTTTTAAATAAAGATGCAAAGCTAGCTTGCATTTTATTACTACCCCCCTTCTGAGCCATTTTGGTCTGAAGTCTTATCTGAACCCCCCCGAGCAGAAGCAGAGGACATACCTGGGGGTTCCAACTGAGGATCTGCACTGTCTGATGAAGGCAACGATACTGCAGTGTCTTTTTCAGAGCTATTGTGAGATGTCTTTTGAAATAGCTCCCCTGACTTCTCTGTATTGGCATCTGGAGTAGTTTGCAGTTTGCTTGCAACCACACCATGAGACTCCTCCGTGACTGCGGACGGCAGTAATTCCTTTGCAACATCCTGGACTTTTTGGCTCTCCTCCTGTTCACTATGCGAGGTATCTCTCTGTTGTAAATCAATGCCACTGGGTAAGGGAATCTGTGGGTCAGGAACCCACCTTGTTTGTTCCTTAACCCATCCTGCTCATTCAAGCGCTAAGTCAGGCGACCAAGATGAGTCATGCACTGTGATAGGGAAAGGGAACGAATCAATTTCCTCATCAAGAACTGCAGGCTCCGATTTCTCCAATGGTACACTTTCTGTAGCATCCAACAGACATTTTTTTTGCTATACCAGCCTGTATTGTTGGACTGCAGGCAGTTTGTTTTCTCTTTTTCTCTTCCTCAACAGTGCCATCATTTAGCAAAAGGTCTTTACTTGCCTCCATCATAGGCTGCTCCTTGTCTGAAACCATGGTCTGAATTTTATTAGAAACCAGCAAATTTGCAGGAATGTCCACACACTGTTGACCAAATCCTGTTTCTCCAGACTGCTGCAGCTCCATGTCCTCACTCTCCAAAACCTGGAGCCTGGCGCAATGATCTTGGCGGACCAGGACCATGTGTTCATTCTTCAGAGCCAACTGCGCACTGAAGAAATGTCGGTAAGCTATATAATGGCATAAATAGTTTTTTTTTTTTTAAACTTCTGTGCATATCTCAGCCATTTTGGGAATTTTGGCACCAGAGTTTCAACATGGGGTTCTTGGGACCCCACTTCATGAATTCAGTCACTGTCATCTGATTAATCAGTCCCAAAAAGGTGATTTTGCAGTCACTATGTGGAATCACCTTTTGGAACCGATTAACAAAATGACAGTGTCACTGTTCATGAGATGAGCTCTGAAAAAGCCTATGTTGAAAATTTGGTGATAAAATTCAAAAAAATAACTGTTTTACGACTGTGCGTTGCACAGTTTCCACGTATGATCAGAACTTCGGGAATTGGTAATATTTTCACTCTAGATTTTCAACATTGGTATTTTTTTACACCTCCTCATGAACAGTACAGCTGTCATTTTCAGCATCCTGGCCAAAATGCATTTTCACACTTCTGGCACAGAATAGTGCGGTCGCTGTGGGAATCAGTGTTCAGGACATATTACAAAAATCACAGTGGCACTGTTCGTGAGCAGAGGTTTCAAAATGCCTTTGTTGAAAATTTGGTGACAAAAGTCCATATAATGACTGTATTATGAGTGTGCATTGCACAGTTTACATGCACACACATAACTTCATGAATTTGTAATATTTTTACTCCAGATGTTCAACACTGGCATTTTTTTCATGCCTCCTTATGAACAGTATAGTTGTCATTGTTCACATCCTGCCCAAAATGTGTTTTAGCACATCTGGTGCACAGTGGCACAGTTACTGTGGGAAATCAACGTTTGGGACAAAGTAAGAAAATCATAGTGGCAGTGTTCATGAGTAGAGGTCACAAAATGCCCATGTTGAAATTTTGGTGAAATTATTCCACTAAATGACTATTATGAGCGTGCGTTGTGCTGTTTCCACATACACTCGTACATTTGAGCATTTTTAATATTTTCACTCCAGATGTTCAACACAGCTTTCCCTTCACACCTCCCTATTAATGGTACAGCTGTAATTTTTCACATCCTGCCTGAACTGTGTTTTCTCATATTTGGTGCAGAATGGCGCAGTCACTGTGAGAAATCAATGTTCGGGACAGATTAACAAAATCACAGTGCCACTGTTTATGAGAAGAGGTCCCAAAAACTTTCAGAAGGTGGGGGTCACAAAAGATCATTTGGAAAATGTGTAGTGCAAATACCAACAAATGTCCGGGGCGTTAAGGTTTCTAACCATAAGGCTCCCCAACCCACGGTGGGGCTCCAGTGCCCTTATCTTCTCTGAACTGCAGAAACATCATCACTCTTTAAAGCCAGATCATGAATTGAAGAGTTAGGTATGCAATTCACTGTATTTCAACAGGAATGTGAACTTGGTGGCATAACTCGTTCTTTCTGCTTGGAACTATAGTCCTGCCAGTCGGTGCGTACCAACAACAATCCCAATGATGAACTCCGGCACTGACAAATGCTTGTTTAAGTTAATGAAACTGTGTGCCTCATACTTTATTTTTTAGGTGCCAGACCAATCCACAAACCTTGCAATTGCTAATTTTCTGACTCCCTGCTGCTTTGCAGACTCTTTGTCCTAAGCAGCATAAAAATTTGGATACTTTTCCTTTTTTTTCCCCCAGCTGAGAACCTCTCCAGCAAGGGCTCCCTACCTAGTGCTGGGGCAAGACTTGGCCAGCGGGTGGTCGGCATTCCTCTGCCACTGTCTGAGAGCTCCTGACTGGACTCTTGGCTTTACAAGGTATGGTAAACGCTGCAGCTTTTTCGCCTGCCCCCCCCTTATTAAATACAGCTTCTCCCTGCCACTTTTTTCATAAAGTCATGCTCATTAGTTGTACACTATCCTATGATATCCTAATGTGTACACCATCCTATGATATCCTAATGTGTACACCATCCTATGATATCCTAATGTGTACACCATACTATGCTATCTGAATTTCTGCACATCTAATCCTACCCCAACCTCTACATAAGTTGGTCCTCTGCCAGGCTGTCAAATAAATTCTAGCTATGGCAATCCAGGTAGGTCTACATTTATTTAGCTTCACTAGCAGAGTCTCTTCCTAGCTCTCTTTCTCACTCACTCAGCTATCCTCCATTGTACACCTTAGTCTATGATACTTCCGTTAATGCTCTCAACCCCTACTCTATCTTGTATACCTGTAAGATACTGTCAGAGTTCATTCTAGTGAGGCATTCCCTGTTAGTACACTTAGTTAAAGATAAGTTGTGTTAATAACACTATAATTAATATTCTTGTGTACCTGTCAAAACAGTCATAGTTCATTCCTTTTTGAGTAGGCCCTCTCTCCATAAGGACTACCATGGAGGCTAAGATGTGGCTACTCCTTTTGTTCCTCCTCTACCTGGAACCACGTGGACAATACCACCAGCAACATTATGCTCTGGGGATGAATGTATATTGACATTGCCCAGCTGTGGGCCCAATACAGGCTCAAAAGACTACGTATGTGCTTATAACCGCCACCAGCTACAGCCCTACTACTGGCCAATATATCCGGGCGGGACACGACCTGAGCTGAACAAGAAGGATACACAGCCTCTGACTCACAGTGCTGAACCCTCACTGATATTCTCAGTCAGAGTACTAGTTATTGCTGTACTAGGACATCAAAACATCAAGGTGGGGAACCCTAGGGCATCAACGGAGAACCTGTGAAGATGTGCAAAAACAAGGACCTATACGTTTTCTCTTACTGCAATACAAAAGCTTCTGCTCCTGTTGTTACTATGCTCTGGCAATGTACAACTCAATCCTGGGCCTCCAGAGGCTATTAATTCACCATCTGACTTAGCCAGACTCAAAGGTATGAGCTTCCTTCACATCAATGTGTGCAACTTACTAAAAAAGACTACTATGATCCAAGCGTGGGTAAACCACACTTAACCAGATATTTTGGTGATCTTTGAAACTTGGCTGACCTGCCACAACTGACAGGGAAATTAACTTACCTAATTATGTACTTTTCAGAGCAGACAGACAGTCAGTCTAGAGGTGTAGGGGTAGCCATCTATGTTAAGGACAGCTTTACAGTAACCTGTCTTGGTTCAGCATCTGTGGTGGAATGAATTTGAATGTCTATCCCTTAAGGTGGTGGTCTCGCATACCATGACACTGTGTGTCACTTATTCATTTATTCATTACAAATCGGGTTTACAACCTTTGAGTCAGACTCATTTACAAAGGCACTTCATCGCAGGGGGGGCAGACATCAAGACAGTTATTACAGTGCAAATTAAAACAGAGGATAACATTACAAATACAGTAAAAGGAACATTTAACATAGATACACTTAGGTGACATAATGTAGTAGTTTGCATGTTACTTAGGATACATAGAAACATAGACTTTGATGGCAGATAAGGACCGCTAGGCCCATCTAGTCTGCCCATTTCCCTACCTACAGGATAGGCTGCAGATCCTAGTTAACCAACAGCCTATTTCTTCCTACCCCCCACAAGAATTGCCTTATGTCTGTCCCAAGCATTCTTGAATTCTCCCACAGTTTTATACCCCACAACCTCCTCAGGAAGGCTGTTCCATGCATCCACTACCTTCTCTGTGAAATAATACTTCCTCACATTGCCCCTGAACTGCCCATCTTCTATCTTTAAATTGTGTCCCCTTGTTCTTGCACGTCTCTTTTTCTGAAAGATGCTACCCTCTTGGACTTTGTTGATTCCACTGAGGTACTTAAAAGTTTCTATCATGTCCCCCCTCTCCCTTCTTTCCTCAAGGATATACATATTAAGCTCCTTTAGTCTCTCCTCATATGGCTTCTCTTGCAGACGCTGCACCATTTTAGTTGCTCTCCTCTGGACTGCCTCTATCTTGTCTATGGCCTTGCGGAGATGGGGTCTCCAGCACTTGACACAGTACTCCAGATGGGGTCTCACCAACTGTCTGTACAGAAGGATAACAACTTCCTGTTTTCTGCTGATGCTGCCTCTCCCTATACATCCCAATACACCCCCAGCCCTCCCTACTGACTTCTCACATTGCTTGCTAACCTTAAGGTCATCTGATACGATTACCCCAGGTCCCTTTCTTTTTTATTGTTGTTACTACCTCCCCACCCATTGTGTATTCTTCCCCTGGGTTCTTGTTTCCCAGGTGCATTATTTTGCACTTCTTTGCATTGAATCCTAGCTGCCATACTTCTGACCATTCCTCCAACCTTGCCAAATCCCTTTTCATCCTTTCCACGCCTCCTTGTGTATCAACCCTGTTGCAGATCTTTGTGTCATCTGCAAAAAGGCATACTTTTCCTTCCAGTCCCTCTGCAATGTCACTGATGAAGACATTAAAAGGACTGGACCCAATACTGAACCCTCGGTACCCACTACTAACCCCCTTTCTTCAGAGTGGACTCCATTTACAATTACCTTCTGTGTCCTGTTGTCCAGCCAATGTTTTACTCGGGCTACCACCCTGGGACCCACTCCCAGGCTGGTTAATTTGACTATTAATCTTTTGTGTGGGACTGTGTCAAATGCCTTGCTAAAGACTAGGTAGGCCATGTCCACAGCCCCTACCTGGTCTACCACTTTGGTCACCCAGTCAAAGAAATCTATTAGATTCATCTGACATGACCTTCCCACTGTGAGCCCATGCTGCCTTGGGTCCTGTGCTCCACTGGCCTCTAGGTACTCAACTATTCTTTCCTTCAAAAGTGACTCCATCACTTTCCCTACCACAGAGGTCAGACTGACAGGTCTGTAGTTTCCTGCCTCTGTCTTGGTCCCACTTTTGTGAAGGGGAATCACATCCACCTTCCTACAGTCCTCGGGTACCACACCATCCTCCCATGATTTATTAAAAAGAGTAGCCAGTGGTTTTGTAACATAATGTTACAAAATTGTGAGTTACACTCATGGATATAGTACGTCCTCAGCGAAGACTGTGGGTTACATCCCTATTTGGACCTAGTAGGGGAGGGGTAGGTCTGGGGGAGGGAGAAGCTGTCCAGTGGATGCTGTCGAGCCACAGGGCAAGGCGGGCAGGAATCACAGGTTACAACAGGGGGTTAGCTGCACCTACAACAGCGGGTATTAAAGATATGGTTCCAAAGGGCTGTTTTGAAGGATCCAGCATTTGGCAAGTTAGAGATGCAGCTAGGAAGGGAGTTGAACCAGGTGGGAGCTCAGTAGAGGGCAGGATCTCTGGGCAAGAGAGGTCTTGGTTCTGGGCACCTTGAAAGTGGCCTTAACAGAGCTACAGGTGGTGACAGATGAAGATGGCTGCTGTAGGGAGAAGGAGACCCCCGGTGGGGAGAGTTCTAGCAGAGATTTCTTAGCGACAAGGCAAGTCTGGTAGAGCAGTCGCTCCTCAAAGTTGAGCAGATTGGTTGCAGTATAGAGAAGGCAGGTGTGAGTTTGACTGGGGGCACCTGTCAGGAGCCTACAGGCCTTATTAGTGGAGAGTTGGATTTTGGAGAGGGCAATGTTGTCAGCTGCAGCATAGATGGGCAAGCCATAGTCCATGAGGGACAAGACGGAGGAGGTGATGGCCAGCCTGAGGGTAACCTGAGGCAGACAGTCCCTGTACCAGTATAGCAGAGCAATCCAAGAGTTAATGGTGGCTGACAGGGCATTAATGTGGGTGTGGAAGGAGAGGGCAGTATCAAACGTGATGCCTAGGTACTTGTATGTGATCACTTGTTCTAGCAGGTGCAGAGTGCTGGGGATAATCAAGAGGGGTGTTATTTTTAGCTTTATTTTGGTGGTGGGAGAAGAGCATTGATTTGGTTTTCTTTAGGTTAATGACCAGTCTGCGGTCTCTAAACCACCTTTCGGTTTGGTTGTAAGCTTGCTGGAGGGATAATTGGAGGGAGGTGGGATTGGGATGTGAGGCAATGAGGACTGCATCATCGGTGTAGAGGAGCATTTTACCAGTACATGAGCTGGGGACAGTGTTGAGGTAGAGACTAAAAAGTACTGAACCCAGGATGGAGCCCTGAGGGACCCCGGAGTGAATGGGAAGAGTGCTGGAAAGGGAGCCACTGATCTTGACAAGCTGGGATCTAGCAGAGTGGTAGCAAGAGAACAAGGAAATGGGACCACCAGAGAAGCCAAGTTGGTAGAGAGTGTCGAATAGAAGGGGATGACAGACAGTGTCAAAGGCTTTGGAGAGGTCAATGAACACTTCTCCTGCAAGGCTGCCAGAGTTGAGAGCAGCATGCAGATGTTGGGAGAATTCCAGGAGCACTGTGATTGTACTGTGTCCTGGGCAGAAACTGTGCTGCTCTGGGCACATAATGTCATAGTTGATTAGGTATTCAGAGAGCTGGATCAACACCACTTTTCTAGGGCTTTAGAGAGTGGGGGGGAGGATGGAGATCAGCCAGTAATTACCGGGGGTGGACCGGTCCCCACTCTTATGTATGGGTGTGATTTCAGCAGTTTTCCATGCACTTGGGAACTGACCCAGGCATGGAGACTGGTTTAGAAGGTCAGTCAGGGGGGCTAGGACTTTGTCCAAGACCATACAGAGAATCCTGGAGTTGAGGGGGGCACTGCTGGGGTTATTGCTGCCTAAGGCTTTTAGTAGGTGTGGCCTGGCTTCTTGGGGGGGATAGGGTGTGCAGGTAGAATGGTGGGCAATGCAAGACCAGAGGGAGAGAGGTGGGGATTGGGTCAAAGAAACTACTGGGGAGGACCAAGCTTAGGTCAGAGAAGGCAGTGTTAAGATAATCAGCTATGAGGAGTGGATCTGTGGTGGGGGTGCCATTGATGGAGAGCTGAGATGGTGGGGGAGCAGGACTTCCCATTTAGCTCTTTCATGTTATCCCAGAAGGTCCGGGCTGAACCCCAAGTGGAAGTGAGGGTGGTCTTGTGGTGCTCTGCCTTTGCCCGCCTAATGGCCCAAGTGCACTTATTGCATTCTGCATTGTAAGCCTGTCTGTCAGATGCCTTTCCAGATTCTACAGCAATGTGCCAGAGATTATCTCTGTTTTTAAGTCTCTGGAGGAGAGGTGGGGAGATCCATGGGGCATTGCATTTTTTGGATTTGATCCTGGTGTGGGGGGGGAAGGTCACAAGCCCTACAGAAGGCATTTGTGAAGTGATCAAGAGCTGAGTCAATGTCAAGGGCATGATGGATAAATGACCAGTCTAGCTGGGCTAGGCATTGTTTTAATTTTCTGAGGCTGCCAGGGCATAAACGGTGGCGTAGAGTGGCCTGGGACATTGGCTTCAGAGTGGAGGATGTCCAGAGGCAGAGGACTGGGGAGTGATCACTAAGAGAGTTGTGGAGAACAGTGACATCCTGGATTTTGTAGGGGCGATTAGATATAACAACATCTAGGAGAGTGCTGGTGCCAGTAGAGTGGTTGAATCTGGTGGGCTGGATGATTGGGACATATCCAGGGCAGCAAAGGAGTCCCTTATATGGGAGGCAGTGGAGGCAAGTCAGTTAACACTGAGATCACCTCGGATGACTTGATCCACTTTGTGAGGGAGCGATGTGAGATAGTCAATGAGGGACTGGACCGCTTGGTTTTGATTCCTCGGGGGTACGTAGGAGACCATGAGGAAGAGAGGGCCACGGGTGGGGTCAGGTGTGATTTTTAAGGTGAGGGCTTGAGCTCCATAGTCAAGTTTAGGAGCTGGGAGTACCTGACCTATAAGGGAGTCCCATATGAGTAGTGCGCAACCACCACAGCATTTGCCTACTCGGTCTTCCTTGTAGATGGTATATCCATGGAGAGTGATAGCGGAGTCAGGGGTGGATTTGGAGAGCCAAGTCTCTACCAGTGCAGTTATGTCAGGTTGATGTTGAATGACTCAGCACTGGAGGGCAGCAGATTTCTTTAGGAGACTGCAAATGTTTAAGGATGCAAAGTGGAGGCCAGTTTCAATACAGGGTTTAGAAGGGATGGAAGCAATAAGTCCTGGGTTTGGTTGTACATTACCAGATAATAATAATAGCAGTGTAATTATTCTGGTTAGTGGCCGGTGGCGATGGAGACCCTTGGGTTGACACCCAGCTGAGGACTTTAGAATCAGGGTGCATGTGATAGATAAAGTGTGAAGGGTGGGAATGGTAGGGGAGAGCTGGGTCCAGGTTAGGCCTTGGAGGGTGGAGGGAGTGGGGGTGTTGGCAGGGTGGGGGTGTTGGGGGGTCATGGGTGTGTCGAGGGTGGGGAAGGGCCAAGTCACTGTGGGATAGTGTTGGGATGAGGTGCCTAGTGTGGAGGAAAGGTGCTCTGGTCAGTGTGAGATCTGTACCAAGAGGGTGAAGGAGAGCAGACTTAGTAATGGAGTATAGGTACCCATAGCAGCTGAGCAGTAAAGGAAGAGTGCCAGGAGTAGTAGAGAGTAAGGAGATGCAGAGCAGCTTTGGAATGGTTGGGGAAACCCCTTTAGTGGGTGAAAAGAATATAAGCTGCAAATGGGAAAAATCAGTATCAATCAGTAGAAGAGGGAGGGGCAAAGACAGATGAATAGTGATAGACTGACCACACAATAAGTGAAATGAGACAGGAGCTATATTGTGTTGGATTGGGTAAGTGTGCTTATAACTGGGCCCTCTAGTGGCTAAAGGATATAATCTGCTAATGGAAAAAAAAAGAACAGGCAGGGAGGTTCTGAAGCAAGTTTTTTTTTGAGGGGGAGCACTGCAGCAGCCTCAATGGGACACTGAGGTCAAGGGTGTGGCCCACAGACTTACAGCTCTAAGAGAAGGGGCACAGCGCACAGGGCAGATAGCAAAATCACAGTACCTTAAGACCTCTCTCAAAACTTCAATCAACTCTTAAGAAATCTCTACATCAGACTAAACATTACTTAAAGTGAGAAATTAAGAACATGTCAAGCGGCGGTCAGTCCTAGCCTTAATTTCTTGGAAGCAGTTCCCAGAAGACTTCTGGATTGCTGCACACAGTGTGAGAAACACTGACAAACAGGGGCAAGTGATATTCCTCCAGGGGTAGATGCCAAAATTCAGGGTTCCAACTACCTTACTTGGAGGGTGAGCGTCGGGCAGCTTCTCTTTGTTCTGCTTACCAAATTGCAGAATGCAGTTTGTTTGAGAGGAGAGAGCCTGAAAGGGCAGAGTTGTTCCCTGGAGAGATAAGGTGAGAGGACGAAATTAAATAGCAGGCTTGGAGGGGAGGGTAATCAGAAAACAAAAGAGAAATTAACAGTTTGGGAAGGGCTGAGAATTAAACAGAGATAGTTTAAGCAGAGAAGTCCTGAAGCAAGTTGGGGGTTGGGGAGGACACTGCAGTATGCTCAACAGGAGAGAGCAGTAGCTTCAATACAGTCGTGGAAGGGGCTCTGATTAACACTGCGGCACAGAGCCAAAAAAATAAAATAAAACAGGCAGGGAGATTCTGAAGCAAGTTTCTTTCTTTTTGGGGGGGCACTGCAGTGTAATAGGATGTTACAGACCTCCATCTGCTGGTCTCCAACTATTAACGCAACTAGGCGACACCATAGGGATAGGGTCCCTGGGAGCTATTATATTAGGGGACCATAACTTAGATTAGCAATCCTAGGCTTCTACACCTCTTTCATCCTTCTTCGACACACACATGGTCTGACACAACTTCTCAACAAACCAACCAGACCTAATAAAAAGAACCCAAGCAATAGTTCACTGTTGGATGTTATCCTTGTGAGCAAATCACTCCTTTTCTCACACGCTGATGTGTTCTTCAGTGATGTCAGTGACCACTGCTTCATCATTGGTGTAAGATCAACCAATAAATCCCTATCCCCATCAAAGTTCTCTGTTAGAAGATCAAGGTGAAACTTCGACTCTCATGCTTACCTAGAAGACTTGAAGTACTCTGCATGCTGGCAAGATTTTTACCTGTCAAAAACAGTACACTAAGCTTATAAAATCCTAAGCAAAACAATAGTAGGAGCTGTAAACAGACATGCACCGTTACTTAAAGTGTGTATAAGAAATAAACTATGTCGATGGTTCACCACAGATCTCAAAACTGCTCTGTTAGAGAGGGACAAGCTATAGAAAAAAGCACGGAAAACTAAGACACCGTCAGGCTGATGTCAGTTTAAAAAGGCGAGGAACATATGTACCAGGAAGAATAGGGGCGCAAAAGCTGGGTACTATCGAACTGAATTGGATTCCTCTATCAAGAATCCAGGTAAATTCTGGAACACTGTCAATGACATATCTGGCCACACACAAGGAAACTGACTCCCAAACAAGTCCATCTCTGGAAATGAGATGATCATTGACAGATTGGAGATCCTAGAATCATTCAACAATCATTTCACAACTGCCAGTTTAGCGTTTGACAACTCTCCTGCAAATTTGATATGCTCCCAGCATGGCACTCAACATACTGACACCATTGTGACAAAGTCTATATTCTCTCTACAACCAGCCATGCTGAAACAGGTTAAAGAAATGTTATACCAATTAGACACAAAGAAAAGTGCTGGTGCGGACTCCCTCGATCCCTACTTCCTGAAGATTGCCTACTCCATACTAGCAATACCTATAACACACTTATTCAATCTCTCTTTTTCCCAAGGAACAATCCCCTCGATCTGGAAAACTGTGCAGGTCATTCTGCTATTTAAATTAGGGAACCCCTGTGACCTTAACAACTATAGGCTGATTTCCATTCTTCCACTCCTATAAAAACTGCTGGAAAAAATTGTAAGTATTCAACTGAGATCTTACCTTGAAACTACAAATCTCCTAAACCCTGCACAATCTGGCTTCAGAGCCAAGCATAGTACCATCATGGCCCTAGCAAAAGTAACCAATGATTGATAGAGTTAGACAACAGGAATTTTATCTATGCTGTGTTTCTAGACCTAAGTAAGGCATTCGACATGGTCACTCATGATCTGCTCCTCTCATCTCTGGAATTCATAGGGCTGGATTCACTCTCCCTACAGTGGTTCACCAACTACCTCTCTGAATGCCTCCAACAGGTCAAGGCCAAAGGTAAACTCTCACCCTTTAAGCCACTGCTAAGAGGCATACCCCAAGGATCCATTCTTGGTTCTATCCTCTTCACTATCTATATTAAAAACATTGATGATAATATTACCAAGTCTACAGTCCATCTATTTGCTGATGACTCGGTGCTCTATGTGAGCTGCCCATCACCAGAAATAGCCTGTAGTGACCTACAAACAGAATTCAATCTACTTCAACATCAACTCCTAAACAAAAAGCTCCTGCTTAATGCAAAGAAAACAAAAGCAATGCTTTCTCTCTCCTGTCATGCATGCGGTAAACCCAACTGTCTTAGGATCTCTTTTTTACAGATATCCACAATTTTAGGAGAACACCTAGAATTTGTTGCAAAATTTAAGTACCTGGGAGTTTGGCTTGACAAGTGGCTTTCCTTTACAGAACAAAACTACACCAAAGGCTTGGTCTTTACTTTAGGATCAGCCACTTTCTTACAAGTGATGCTAAGTTAAGGATGATCCAGGCAATGTTGCTTTCTGTAACTGACTATGCAGATTTCCTATATAGCCACTGTCGCACCTCCTACCTGGCTAAATTGGACACGCTCTACCATAGATCATTGAGGTTTATTACAGGACTTCCGTTTACCACACATCATTGCTCCCTATATGCAGCAGTCAGATGGACCTCACTTCAGTTTAGGAGGGACAGAAATGCTGTCATATGGACATTCAGAGCAATATCCAATCAGTTACCACAATATGTCTCAGACTGTCTCCAGCAAAACACAATAAGCAAGTATGCTCTAAGAAGCTACTCTTACATCATGTTGAATGTGCCCAAAGTTAATTCTCACTTTGGAAGGAATACCATTAGCTTCACGCTGCCCTCCTTGTAGAACAAACTGCAAAAAACAATGACACTAAGCATACCCATAACCATTACTTCCTTTAAGTCCCTTTATTCATGCCTTACTAAGGAACACTGCAAATGCTTCCCACATCATTAGCTTGGTCACATATATACATTGCACTACCACCATGCCTGACTAGTGCTTTCAATCCAAACATATAACTCTGCTACTCTTCTCACATTTTTCTTTGTTCCCCTTTTCCGTGGGAATCTTCTATGTGTTCCCCATCACTGCTCTTAAAATTTGTCTAGATGTCTCCTTACCCTAATGATTATCAATGTTCTCTTCACCCTTTACCTCTACTCTTTGCATTGCATTTACCATCTCACCCCATTGTCCCCTTATCCCATTTCTCCCCCCCTTAATAATAGTTCCCTTTCTTACAGCTCTCCCTCCCCAGACCTGCCTCCATCCTCTTTCCATCCCTTATGGATAATATCTGTAGGGGATGGAAAGGACTACACAATGAGTAATTAAAGCAATCCACCCCTTAAACTTCTCCCCACATCTGAAGCTACTGTACAATTTATTTATTTATTTATTTAGCAAATCTGAAATACCTTTGAGCCAAGGGCTCTTTTAGAGAGGTTCCACATCAAGCCACAACAATAGCAAATTACAATGGTTTCAGTAAGTAGTACAACATGAGGAAATTAATTACATAAACAAAAGAACAATATGGCAAGATAAATAGTGTGTCAAGTGCAGCCAGTGGCCTTGTCTGAAAAGGGGTGAAAGGGCTTACAAGGAGAGAAAGTACGGGGTGGAAGGAGCAAAATAAGAGCAAGGAGAGAGGTTCCACAATGAAGCTTAAGCAGGAAAGACCCATGGGGCATGGGGTAGAGGGAGAGAACAAGGTGAGGAAATGGGGGGAGGAGTGAGAGTAGAGGGTTAAAAGAAGGGGGGATGAGGTAGGATGAAAAGAGGGCAGGAATGGGAAAGGGATAAGGTAGGAAGTGCTGTGAGTGGAATAGTGCAGCAACAGGATAGTGCTATACCTGGGCAAATGGTAAAAGAGGGAGGTCCAGTACATTTAGTTGTCAACTAGGTTGACAAGCACCTGTCAAGTTGACAGACAACTTTGTAAATGAGTTAGGGTTTATCCTCTCATTTATGTTTTGTTGTGATACTATGAATGATGTTGTAATACTTTGTATTTGTCCTTTGACTACATAAATGAATATGTTATTTCCATGTATACTGTTTATTGTCCATTGAATTTGTAAATGGCCTTATCCTACCCAGGTCCATCTTGCAAATGAGCACTGCTCAATGATGTTCACCTGGATAAATAAAGATTTTGATTGATTGATTGATTGTGTTGAAATTCCTAGCTGTTTCATGTGCTTTTGCTATGTAGCCCAGCCCCACTCCCCCATTTACATAGAGACAGAACTTTGTTGTAACTCTTGATTATCCTGGTAGTTTATCTTCAGCCTTCTTGCAGTTTGCAAAGGCCAATTCTTTGCTGTATTTCCCTGTTCAGATCAGACCCATAAAGACATTGCATTTTTATAGAGTATTTCTCACCTCGTTTATTTTATAATGCTGCTCACTGTGCACCTCCACATATACTTCTTTTTATTTCTAGTTGATCAGGCTTTATAGCAGGTGGGGCAAGGTAGGAGGAAGTGCAGCTGTATCTTTATAGTGCAATGTACAGTATGTATTGCATTCCACTACCATGTTTTGTGTATCTGCAGCAGCCTGTATATTTAGTGCCCAATCCTCAAATGGTTCACTGCTCCTCCACATGTGCAGAGGTCCAAAAAAAGTCATGGAGTGTACCCTATTCACCATGTGAACATCAGCTGGGTACTACACAGCATCCACAGTATTGGTGTGTTCCCCCATATGTTCCCAGTGCCTGACCAGTGGACCTCCCTATGAAGGCAGGTGGGACAGTGGTTTGCCAGGGGGCATAGGTCAGTATCTGACTGATCTTGGACACAAATGTCTCATGTCATGGGGCCAGTGGAGGGGGACATTAGCTATGCCTGCCTAAGGGCAGCAGTAGTAGCTATGTGGCCCCCTCTGCCTGTCCAAAAACCACTTATCCTACCCTGTTTTGCCCTATCTTCTCTAGCCACCCCCAGTCCCTGGAGCCTCTGCAGTGTGCTGGGGGTCATTATTGGCATCAGGCAGTGTTCAATGAAATTCTGTTTAGTTTTCTGTGGGGATATGTTAGTCCAGGAGGACAGCACCCTCCTCATCCCACCCACCAATGAAATGTTATTTAAACACTATGCAAGTGGCAAGCCACAAATGGTGAGCACCCCATTGCTTGATTAACTTCCTATTTATGCTCCCTCCAGTCTCAGGTGCAGCTCTTCTTTGGACTGTTCCAAAGTACCAGACCTCTATCACCTCTGATTGCAATATTGCAATATACCACTTCCATCAAGTCATGTGTAACCCCCTAAGTGGTGCTGTCCTAAGGGATACTACCCCCTGTCTGCATGACCAAGTGCAGGTTGGTTGAGGGGCCTGGGTAATGAAAACAGGTGACTCCATCCGGAGGACAGGGCTAGTGGCAGCATAGCTGACCTGGGTACAGCCTGCTGGGTCACTGTTACCCCCCTCTTTTCCCCTCTAGTGGCCCAAATGATTCACAGAATACACAACTGCAATTAACACCTGACAGTAGTTTCAGCCTCTCACTCATTGCACTTACCACTAGGGCTGGTTCAGCTGGCCCAGCCCTGGAGACCCACTGTAACATAAGAGTTAGTACAACAACCAACAAAATGTCAATGCTGTTTGTACAGAAGTTCACCACAACCAGTTTCAATGCAAAAAAGAGTTGGATCTGATTTATTTAAAGGAAAACTATACCCACAACTTGAAAAAATATATGCTGTGCAGAGTGTTTTAATTTGTATGTGAAGTTCTAGTGTTTCCTTCCCTCTGACTGGTATTAGGAGTTTTTCCTAAATTAGCCTGCTAGCTTTAGGGTAGTTTTCTGACCCCTGGAGATCTCCATATCAAATAGGTTTATTGCATTTCTTTGTCCTACAGTGCACCTTGTTTCATGTAATGGTGATGTAGCAGAGCCCATAAATCCAGCAGAAAGCATTGCATTACAATCAGTTCACAACAGAGATGGCTATATTTTAAAATCTGTAGAATTCAGCTTGGTGATCACCCTCATCCTAAAGGTTTCACTGTCCTGAAAAACTTTGCTGCTGGTAATTTTTATGCAGCTTGTAAAGCTTCCAAGATATTTAGTTTGTTTGGCATGTGTGTGCTGAATGTTGGGTCTCTCTTACATCACAGTCACATGAGACAAGATGCACTGTGGGAACAAGAAATACAATTACACTATCAGGTATGAAGATCCCCAGGGGTCATAAAACTAGCATAAAGCTAGCAAGCTTATTTGGGAAAAACTCCTAATAGCAGTCAGAGGGAAGGAAAAACTAGAACTTCACATACAAATTAAAACACTCTGCACAACATATATTTTTTCAAGTTTTGGGTGTAGTTTTCCTTTAAGGTAGCAGTAACAAGGAAGGGGCAAAATCTGGTGGCTGATTCAAGAACTGAAAGATTCAGGTTATAAGGCATGCACTTTAAGATCCCTGTATCATAGTCAGACACACTCTGGGTACCCAGTTGGAACTATGGCTAGCCTGAAGTGTTGCCTGGGATAGACCAGCATTTCAGCTGGTCAGAGCCCTAATGATGGAAAAAAAATGGTCATGCACAGTAACCCACAAATTGTAATCTGAAGCTGGATGGCTCAGTTTGTGATAATCAAGCATAACAATTAAATCAGATGACACACTTTGATTAAGCTGTGGTTGCAGGGAGCTACCCTGGAGTTTATTCATGCTACCCAGTACAGGACACAGTATTGATGAAATGGAGACCTCTGGATGAAGAGCTGGTTGGCCAGGAGAAGCAGGGCCCACACGATTCACCGTGGTGTTGTTCCTGTTTGTGATGTTGAGCAGGGGTCTGATCCCTGGGCTGGTCTCTCATTGATGGTTTTCTCTGTGGTGTGAGCAGCTGTCTGGGCTAAGGTGGCAGGGCCCAGACCAGGTGAACAATTCAGATAACAGTATGATGGTTGCTGGGTGCAGCTTCCAGCAAGCATGATACAATTAAGCAGTGGGGAACCAAATCACGACCCACTAACAACCTTCAGCACACTTATAGTAAAGATAAAGCAGCACCACACTTTGGCTAGCAGTCCGGTTGCAATATACAGTGTCTCTGTGCAAACCGATGCTCTGTGGATGTGTCAGGTCCTGACAGACTGGTTGCACAGAAGCAAATCTTCAGTCCACACCAGGGAAAACTTCCTTGTCACAGTTCAGAATTCTGGTCGCAAACAAAGCAGTTTCAGAGTAAGTCCAGTTTCTCTAGTCCGGCTTCTCCACTAGAAAAGATGGGGCAGAACAGGCCAGACACAGCCTTCCTGCCGATTTTCTGCACTACTACACAGGAGCAGTTGCTCGAATCTCTCGAGCTGTTCACTCTCTCAACTCCAAACTCAGACTGACTCTTTGCTTCAGGCAGCACCAGGACTTCCTTTCTGATCTGATCCAAAATGTTTAGTTGGTTGACTCATGTGCTATCACAGCTAGAGCTCCCCATACAGGTCTATTTAGGTGCCAAAGTGTAAACACTACAGTTTCTACAGAAATTCACTCCCTTAAGACCCCTGGGGACAGAAACCATTTTAGGGACCCCAGAGATACTGATTGGTCCCATTAGGTACTCCAGAAACAAGATCGTGGTGATTAACAGGAATGTCCATGCTGCACATGAAGGCAGGTTAGAGAAATCACAATACCTTTACTATTAAAGCAGATAATCAGCAAACAGTTACAGATTCTTGTAGAGCTTCCTCTTCGCAAATAGTGATGGCAGAGTGGAGTAATAATACAGCAACCCAGGTTGGACTCAAGCCTGAAACTACTCAGCCCCTACCCAGATTAATTACACTAAAAAACAGGCAGCTCTTAAAGAGACAGGCACAGATGCTAATAGGGAACTCACATGCAAACACTTTTAATTTGCTAGGACATGAAACACCAGCCTGGCAGTGGGCATTTAGGCAAGCCCAAGGGAAGACTTTTGAGACCCCCAATTTGTAGGGAGGTTACACATGTATAAAGTGTATGTGGAGGAAGGGGAGGCCATACTGGACCTGATGATGACAAATGGGGACAGTATTGAGGATGTTGAGGTCAGGGAAAGTCTGGAAAATAGCGATCACCGAATGGTCGGGATTTGTCTTTGGATGGGGTGGGAAATAAACAGGACCACCACTAGGGTACTGGAGTTTCGGAAAGCAAATTTTAGAAAAAATGAAAGAAATTTTCAGAGAGGAACTAGAGGGGAAGGAGAACCTAGATGGCATTGAAGAGACATGGAGGGCAATAAAGAGGGGAATTCTGCTGGCAACAGAACAATGCATCAGGAGAGTGAGCAAACACAAATGAGAAGTGAAACCACTTTGGTTTGCAAAAGAGGCGGGAAGAGCAGTCAGGTCGAAAAAAGTAAGTGTTCAGGACCTACAAATGATCAAAGGGGATGCCAGAAAAGGAAGCTTACAGAGAGAAGCTAAAGGACACAGGGAGATAGTCAGGAGGGCTAAGGCAAATATGGAGGAGAAAATATCGAAGGAGGTCAAAAGGGGTAACAAGAAATGTTTCCAGTTTGTAAGTGAGAGAAGGAAAAGCAGGCAGGAGATTATGAGACTCAGAGGGTAGGGGGAGCTCTGATGGAGGGGGATGAGGATAAGGCAAATCTGCTGAAAGAATACTTTACCTAAGTCTTAATGGTTGAGGAAGAAAGGGATGGGCCAGAGCTAAGAAGCAGGGGAAGAGGGGGCAGGAAGATGGACACAAACCTACTTTCGGGTATTAGAGGAACTAGGAAAATTGCAGATGCACAGGGTAATGATCCCTGATGCAATCCACCCCCAGGTGCTCAGGGAGTTCAGAGAGGATCTTGCAGTGCCACTCCCAACGTTATTTAATCTGTCCCTAGACAAGAGACCATCCCAGGAGATTGGAAAAGGGCTAATGAGCTGGGTAACTATCATCTGGTCAGCCTTATCTCTGTAGTGGGTAAGCTGATAGAGGCAATTATAAAGGAAAGGCTGGTACATTATCTGGAGGGGGCTCATAGATGACAACCAGCATGGGTTCAGAGGTAGAAGGTCATGTCAGACCAACCTGATTGAATCCTTTGATGGAGTAACAGAAGTATGTGATCACAGAGGGGCAGTGGATGTGACCTCTCTGGACTTCACAAGGGCCTTTGACACTGTCCCTCAAAGGAGACTAATAAGCAAGTTGGAAAGCTTATGAGTAGGGAGCAATCTAACAGACTGGGTGGAGAATTGGCTGGAAGGTGGAACTCAGAGGGTGGTGGTTAGTGGAGTGCACTCCAAGGAAGAGAGGTGACTAGTGGGGTTGCTCAGGGGTCCATGTTGGGTCCCACACTGTTCAACATACACACTGGGGACATGTTAAAGGGGATAAATGGGAAAGTGTGTTTTTTTGCAGATGATATGAAGATCTGTAGCTGGGTGGGCACACCAGGAGGGGTGGAGAGAATGAGGGAGGACCTGTCCAGGCTGGAGGAGTGGTCGGGGAAGTGACAACTGCAGTTTATTACAGCAAAATGCAAAATAATGCACATAGGGCATAAAAATCCAAGGCCAAAATACTGGCTGGAGGGGAGGAACTTGAGGAAATAGAGCAGGAAAGGGACCTGGGGATAATCATTTCAGATAGCCTGAAGGTTGAGAAGCAATGCAACAAGGTGGTGGGGAGGGCAAGCAGAATGTTGGCATACATATGGAGGGGCATTACAAATAGGAGAAGGGAAGTGATCATGCCACTATACAAAACTATGGTCAGACCACATCTTGAATACAGATTGTAGTTCTGGAGGCCACACTTACAGGGTGACAGAGACAGGGTGGATAAGGTCCAGAGAAGTGCAACCAAGATGGTTCAAGGGCTACTGTACGCGGGAAGTCTTACAAAGAACGACTGGAGGAACTAAACTTGTACACACCGGAGACAAAGAGGGAGAGGGGGTATATGCTAGAAACCTTCAAATAACTGAAGGGAGTAAACAAGGTGAGGGATGGAAGCATATTCAAGATGAGTGAAAACAAACTAGGGGACATGCACTCAAGCTGGCAGGGGACAGATTTAGAGGAAATATAAGGGGGCAGTTCTTCACTGAGAAAAAGTGGTGGATCCTTGGAATGGGCTGCCAGAATGGGTGGTGGGGGTAGATTTGGGGAGCAAATTGAAGAGGGCTTGGGACAGCTACATGGGGCTAAATAGAAGTAGCAATGGTAAGGAATAAGGGAGTAAGCTATGCCAGACAGGGAGGGAGGAATGGGCAGACTAGATGGGCCAAGGGGTCCTTTTCTGCTGTTGGATTTCTCTGTTTCTGTGTGTAACCTCCATACAAATGGGGGTTCCCGAAAAGTCTTCCTTGAGCTTGCCTAAATGCTCACTGCCAGGCTGGTGTCTTGCGTTTTAGCTGTTTAAATGTATTGCCAGAGAGTGCCTGTATAGCCTCTGCGTACTGTCTCTTTAAGAGCTGCCTGGTTGCAGTTATAATTAATCTTGGGGGGCACAGGTGTTTCTATATAAAGGTCTGTCAGACTATCAGATAATTACTTCATTTTCTGCGCCATTTGCACAGAGGAGCTCTGTTATAAGATGTGCTGATTTGCAGATTATCTGTTAGAGTGATAATAATATTGCAGTTTGTTCTAACCTGTTTTCTTTGTAACAAGGACTGTTCTGTCTATCTCCATCAATCAGTGCCTTTGGGGACTCTAAAATGGAGCCTGCCTACAGGGGCTTGGTGGGGCCAAAACTTGTAGGAATTATAGTTTTTGTGTAACACCCATTACCCAGGGTTACTAGAATCTCAATTAGACCTAGTGGCAGGCAGGGAAGGCAGCTTGTGAAATTCCAGTCAAATGGATTTCACACTGTCTCACTCTGTTCTCAGTCTCAGCTGAGACTGAGGGATGACATCATTTTAGAACTATCGCAGCTGCATAAGACGCATTGGAATGTTGCAGCTAGGGAAGTTAGGATAGAATGTTGAAATTTGAAGTCCGTCAGTAGTAGTTCAGTAGTGGGCTAAGTGGAGTGAAGAGGTGTGCTGCAGCTGTAGGCCCTCAGAGTCCTTAGCTCTGTCAGAGAGCTACCTGTCCTTTAGGGTGTGTGTTCTCACCAGAAGAGGAACACCCAAAGTGTTAGGCTAAAGTGGTAGAGACCATTTCCAGCAGTTTAGGGCCCCATCCCTGCAGGGATGGGGGAAAAGAAACCAGCCTGCCTCCAGGGGCAATCCCCTGGCCCAGCTAAAGGGAAAAGAAGCTGCCTAAGGAAGATTTGTGCTGAGGCGCTCAGAAGTTTGTGTGTTTTTCCGGAGGAGAAAAAGAAAAAACCTGTGGGGCACCTGCAACCAAGGGTGAGTCTGCTCTGACAAAGGGCCTATGTTTTCACCAGAGACTGTGTGAGTTTTAAGAGTTGTTACTGTGGGTCAGGAAAGGACAGTCAAGTAGCGTTCTTAGAAGCTGGTGGGATTTGGGCTGTTTTAACAGTGGGGGTCCAGAGAAATGGACACATCCACTTAATGAGTCAGCTTCAAATCAGCACATTAGAAGTTAAAAGCTAGTAGATTAAATGTGAAATACATTTATGGATAATCTACATGGAAAAGTGTTTTCAGAGGTGAGATGTTAAAGTTCAGAGGAATGGTCGGGTATGAATTATGGGAGCAAGAGGTGGGAGACCCCCCATCTGGTGTAACCAGATTCACCTCCATGGGTTTGCTTTGGGACACCTGTTGCTTTCCCTTGGGTACTTGGTCAGTACTCGAGGAAAGTACCCAGACGTGGGATTGTTGAAGACGACTCCCTGATGGAGCCAGAAGTGCTCAGGGGTGGTACAGGGAGCCTCCAGTATATCTCCATGATAAATGGATAAGTAGTCCAAGGGCTGGCAAGAGAGATGAGCCAACGAAAGAAGGTAGTCCAAGGGCTGGCAAGGGAGCTGAGCCAGGGAAACCATAGAAGAGTAAAACTAGTGCAGTGTTTAAGATTTAAGAAGATGTGTGTCTGTGGAAGAAAATCTCCATTACCAGGAGTGTAACCTCATGGGGGTCCGTCTATGCTTTATTGTTCCTTTTTGTTGTGAATAAAAGACACACTTTAGAATCCCAACTCCTTGTATGGACATTCAGTTATTGCTTCCTGTGTCAGGAATACTTGGGAGCCCCTGTGCAGAGTAACCAAACCTAGCCAACATGCTGAGTGACAATTTTCTCCCTGAGCCCAGGTCCCAGGTAGGGGGTTACATAATGGAGGCACCGCACAGTGCCAATAACACAAAAAAATACCACCAACCCCATCCCTGGAGACTCCCACCTGGTAGTTGCGGCCAAGCCTGGGTTATAAAATTGGAGGCTACCGCTGGGATTCTGTTAAAATTTGGGAGAAAAGCAAGAAAGGTTGCTCGGGTGATGGCTAGCGTTTTGGCTATCTGGCAGAGGGTAGCCTAAAAATCTGAAGCAATTGCCAACTAAATGTGTCACTGTGTGCTGTTGTCTGTGTGCTGCTGTGATATTGCCAACTGTTACCAAGCAGCAGTAAAGCCAGGGTGTGTATGCCCTTGTCCTGCATCAAATTACAGTGTTTGACAGCTTTTAAAAGTAATTGTGACAAAGAAAAGTGTGGAAAACCGTGGGTAGCAAAAGGAGAATTGTGCCCTAGACATTGGAAATGCTTTCTGTGTGGACTGAGAGATTTGTTGTGCTTAATGGTCGTGAAAAATGGTTAAAATGGGCTCCCGTCGAGGAGCTACAGTTCAGAAAAAAAAATTGTGGTTTGCAGTTTAAATTTTGCCTGTTTGACAATCGCCATGAGGAGAAGAGCATTCGAGAGGAAAGAGGCTCATTTGCATGGCGTCAAGTGATTGGTGAGACTGCAATCAGTCCCACCCCCAAGCCTGCTCTAAAGCAACTGCACAGCATTCGAGAGGGAGAGTGAGTGGAGTGTGCGAACTGGCTTGCCAGAAGGAGCATTGCGGTGACTGAAGGCACTGTAAAAAGTTTAAAAACTGACTTTTCTGTTCAAATTCGGGCTCAACCCATATCTCGATCATCTGGACTGTGAGGGTGGTGTTCCAAGGAACAATTGGCAGGACTGCCAGCCCACTTCCTTCCAGATGCCTCCACGATCGGCTGTAGGCCATTTTTTCTATCGACACAACCAGTTACTGATAACAGTGAGTACCATCCAACAGAAATAGCTCAAACTGTGTGATTTCACTAAAAAGCCAGCTGAATCTGTGTGTAGCAGAGTAGTAGCTTTGCTAAGAAGGACTGTGCTAAGTTTTACCAGCTAAAGCAAGAATTCTAAGTAATAGACTGTGAGCATAATTATAGGATCAGCAACAGTATAATTTTCAGAGCCATGTGAGAGACTGTGAGTTGTATGAGAGATGCAGCAAGAAATACAGGAAGTCCTGTGCTATGAAATACTGAGGCTTTATGGGACTGTAAGCTAGAGCAGTGTCTTCAGCAAGTAAAAAGTCAGTGGTAAATCATATAAATGTGCTAAGAGAGCAACCAGTGCAAGTTTGTGCAGTTTGAGCTAAAGTTATCAGTAGAGTGTGTAAATCGGATGCGCAGTGCCTTGCCCCAATTACAGAAAGTTGATGCACCAGGAGTGCTGCCACTGCCATTACAGGGTGAGGCAGTAATGTAAACACAGCAGCAAGGGAGCCATTTTGTGAAATTTTTTTTCAGCCAAGTGGGATTTGTAATAACAGTGAGTGTTTGTTTTCCCTGCAGTCATGGCTTCAGGACCAGCCTGCTACCCGGATCATGCCTGGACTATGATCGTAGGAGAAGTTAAGTTGAGAAATATTGAGAAGTACTACTATGGAGGATGACTGCCTCATCGTGTGGCAATTCCTGGATATCCAGTACGAGTATGTGTGATGTGCTTAAATGCTGGAAGGGACATCTTCATGGTACCTCACTGTTCTGGGTGCCTAGAGAAATATAGTTTGACCAAAGCACCCAAGATCCGTTTGGCTCCCACATGGACAAAATTACAAGAACCTGCAATGGGCAGCACACAGCACCAGGAAGGACCTGAAGAGGGACATTCAGTAAAGTGTGGCATAAAGCTAGAGGGTGCAGATCAACAGACAGTACAGACATACTAACATACTAAAATGCCAGCAGAATTGGCCTAATGGTCCTTCACATCTGCTCATTTGGTCAGCCCCCACCCTGGGAGCTGACCTTGCTGTCCCCCCCGCCTTCTCTGGCTTCTCCCTTCCCAGTTCTGGATATTCTCGCTGCATTGGATTTTGCTTCAAGAACCCTTCCCCTGTACCTGTCCCACCCCTCTTGAACCCCTCCACCATCTCTGCCTCCACCAGCCCCCTGGGCAGCACATTCCATGGCTCCACCACCCTCTCAGTGAAGTAGCACCTCCTTCTTTCTCCCTGAATTTTTTCCCCTCCAGCTTCCACCTATGCTCTGGTGCCCCCTCCTCCTTCCTTCAAAGCATCCCTACTTGCTCCTCCCTATTTACCCCCTTCATGTACCTGAAGACCTCTATCATGTCCCCCTGGTCCCTTCTCTCTTCCATTGTGTACATATTTAGCTCTTCAAGCCTCTCCCCATAGGTCCTGTCTCCACAGGCCCAAAATCATTTTGGTTGCCCTCCTCTGGACCCTGTCCAGAAGTTTAATGTCCCTCTTTAAGTGTGGCCTCCAAAACTGCATGTAGTACTCAAGATGCGGCCTCACCAGGCAGTTATACAGAGGGAGTATCACTTCCCTCCTTCTGGAGATGATCCCCCTAATGATGCATCCCAGCATCCTGTTGTCCTTGGCTGCTGCCCTCCTACAAGTCTCCGAGTTGTTCATCTTGACATCCACCACCACCCTCAGGTCCCTCTTAGCCATCGAGACTTGTAGCATCCCCCCCAAGGGTGTACACTTGGCCTGGGTTTCTGGCCCCCTGGTGCAGTACCTTACATTTCCATGCATTGAACCTCAGCTTCCATTTTCTAGACCATCTTTCCAGAGCCTCCAGGTCCCCCTGTAGGGGCACCCTCCCCTCCTCCCCATCAACCACCACCCCCAGTTTTGAATCATCTGCAAAGAGACTCATCTTACTCCTGATTCCTGTCCTTATGTCAGAGACATAGGTGTTGAACAGGAGGGGCCCAAGGACTGATCCCTGTGGAACCCCAATAATGACCCTCCTTGGGGATGAGACTATCTCACCAACTACGACCCTCTGGGTCCGGTTCTGAAGCCAATTGCCTATCCATCTGATCATCTGGTTCCCCACCCCCATTTCTCCCAGCTTATCCAACAGGCCCTCGTGAGGAACAGAGTCAAATGCCTTGCTGAAGTCTAGAAAGAGGACATCCACTGGTCTACCCAGGTCCAAGGCACTCATCACCCAGTCATAGAACTCCATAAGGTTTGTCTGACATGACTTCTCTGGGACAAATCCATGCTGTCTATCATCCTGATGACGGATGTGTCCAAGTCTGAGTCACTGAGAGACTGTGCAGAGGGAGCATCAGCTGACCCGTGGATAGAGGGGCCTAGTCCAAGTCTCATAGGCGAAGATGAGACAGAAGAGGCCATTCAATGACAGGTTTCAACCTCCACGCCTAGTGAGGAGTGGACCGTCTCAGGATTGAGGACAACTGCTCACTGCTGGGTGCAGATTCTCAGTGAAGATGATGAGGGGGAACCCATTTGGCCTGATGAAGAAGGCATGGGTTCACAGCCTCCAGTTCCTGGCATAGAGGAACACATGGAAGAGATTGCTGATTCCACTGCCCTGGCTGTGCAAGAAGGAGCCAGGGATCTATTTTTTGTGTCGTTAAGAATGAGCAGCTGACAGAACCAGGACTTGCCACCCCCAAGTCAGGTCAGAGGTCTCAGATTCACCAAATGCAGTAAGGAGGAAAGACTGGTTCATAGGAAAGTGAATGAAATTTATGGAGAATCATTTCCTACCTTTCCTCGAAGGATCTGGGAGGAGATAGAAAGATGCAGGAAATCCTGGATTATGGAAGAGGCCATGACACATGTGCACTGTCTTGCCAGCAGATTTGTAAGAGACAGAATCTTGCAAGAAAAGTTCCAAACATGGAAAATGTGAAGGACATTGTTTATAGATACTGTTCAGATCATGGACATCAAGGGACATGAATGCTTTGACAATGTGAATTATGAGCACCCAGACGGGGTAATAATTCTTGTACCTGACCCATTGTGCTATTTCCCACAATGTCAAGAACATCCTGCGAATGTGCCCTTGCCTACCAAGTGGAGAGCAGGGCAGTGGTAGTCCGTACTGCTAATCCAGCCGTTGCCATACCTATGTTGTTCCTCCAGTCTGGATGTCCAGGATCCAGGTGCCCCACCTTCAACAGTTCTACAGTGTACTGGCTTTCCAGAATCCATCAACGTGGCCCACCAGATGACTTCAAATCCAGAGAGGACACCAGCCCAGCTGTATCCTGATTCATCGCCTGGGTATTGGATGACTTCAGACCTGTGTTTTCCTTTTTGTTCCTATTCCAAGTTTCCATCTCCAGAGATGACATCAGCCCAGCTGTTCCCAGATGTGCCATCCTGTTCATGTTCCAGAAGAAGTCTTCCCAGCTGTATTGACAGAATGCTGCCAGGGACAGTCTTCGGTGGGGACACAGGTGTTGTATGTTTTCCATTCTTCAAGGGACTGGTAAGTCCAGACTTTTTTCTATTTCTGACATTTGCAGTACACACCCTACATCAGCAGACTCCAAAAGTGTGAACTGTCCTCAAAGACTCTCCTCTTCGGGACTTTGGCCTTATTAAAAGCCTGGTGACCACAGATATACAATCAAGGCCCAAATAGGGCTGATGTTAGAGTAACAAATGACATATAGAGAAAAACATGAGAAGTTGTACATAAGTTCCATATTCTATCACAACTGTGGCCATTGATATTGGGGTTGTGAAAAAATCCAGACCCTCTGAACCCCTTCACAAGTGTATCCCCAAAAGAAAAGGTAGTCATGTAAAAGTTGGCATTAATAATAGTTACGATAATAAAAAAAGAAAGCATTTGTGGCCTCAACCTAGGCCTTAACAAATAGGCTACATGACACAAACATTCCCCTACTTCCCATGACATTCACGTCTCTCTTCCAGTCTTGACCTTTGCAGACCAACTAAATAACCTTAGCACTACCATCAAGAAAAAAAAAAAGGGTGGGAGAGATCATGAAACCTGTCCCATCTGCTGTAACAGCCAGGATTCCCATTGTTGCCATCGCTGTAAGTGGGTGTCCTGTTGTGAGCGAAGTCTGGCCGTTAGAGACTCCATCAGTACCACCCCTCGAACCCTGTTGATCCAGTCAGCAAGGGTGGGGGATGCCGATTTAACCATTTAGAAGTGATGCATTTCGGTCCTACTGCTAAAAGTATGAGTGCTGCCTTCCGAGTATCTCTCTTTAACCCAACCACCGTGGGCATGCCCAGCACACAATCCTCAAATGTGTGGGGAATCTTCCTGTCCAAGATATGGTCTACTGCCCTTCTCAACTCTCTCCAGAAAATGTCCAGCTTTGGGCAGTCCCAAAGGATATGCCAGTGACTGCCATCTACACCACACCACCTTCAATACCAGGTGATGTCTCCCGCAGTATAATGTTGTGTGACCAGCGGCACTTTGAAATACTGAATCAAAATTTTCCAGTAGAACTCATGCCACACTGGGGAGGAGGAGGAGGAGGAGGTAACCTTCCAGCCCAATCTCAGTCTATGGTTCCAATTGGAATTTTTATAGTGATTCCTGCTTCTCTCTCCCAATGTACCCTGGTGCTCCTCCAAGGGCACTCCCACTTCACCCATTAAAAGCTTGTATAGACCAAGGCCCCGATTTTTCTGCGGCAAGTCATAGCAAAGTTCTACGGCATGGTTCCCATTTGCCGCAGAACTTCTGCAGCACCAGGTATCAAATTCTGCGGCAATTCTGCGTCACACTTTTGTCCTTAGTATTATCCATTTGTTGGTGTTTTTCACTATATTTGATTGGTTCTTAGCAGTATATAGTCAAGTGTTGCTATTGATATGGTAACAATCACCCTTGACATCTATCCTAAATGAAAATATATAACTTGTCTTTCAACTCAGTGTTTTATTGACGCACTAATGCACGTCAAAGAGGGTGACAAATATTTGCAGAAATGAAAATAAAGAAAAATGTATACAGAAAGTCACATGCCTAAAAAGTCAGGAAATAATAACAAAATAATTATCATGCATTCCAGAAATATACACAGAAATTAAAATCAGAAAATTAAAGTTGAACAACAAACATAATGCAGTCCATATTTCTGTACACACTCGTTACATTAAATGGTAATTTCAGCATTTGCATCATCATTACTTGAGTCCTCATTTTCAATCATTTGTGAGTTAAAGCAGAGGAAAATGAGCCTCCTTATGTTGTCCTCTGACAGCCCACACCTTATCTCTGAAAAAATCCAGTTGTGGATGCTGAAGCTATGCTCAGCATCTGCCAAGTTTGTCACTGAATTGACACATGTTTGTGCCACAGCTGCCAGCTTGGGCACTCTGTCCTGTGCCGATCTCCAGAATAGGCTTACTGACATCTCAGAGTTGTGTTCAAGATATCGTGGCACCAGTATCTCTTTGCACAACACAAACTCCTCTGTTGGTACATCATCCCATGAAAGAATTGCAAAATATTAATTTTTGTTCTGTGGCATGAATGCCACCTTTCTAGGATTGAACATCCTGATTTCCGTCAAATACAGGTATCCTGGCTGACCCTATGTGGACAGGTATTTGCTGAGTTTGTCAGCGGCACATTGGAAGGCCATCCTGAAATTTGCTGCCATGTCTGTCATAACAGACAGAGGGACATCATCATCATCATCATCAATAAACTGTCCACAGCTTTCTATTGTGCATTGTCTGTTTGACTCCAGATAAATCTGCAGGTCCTCTAGAGTGTCTACCACATCCGTCGCCACAGGCACTTGGGACTGAAATGTGTCTAGCATGCTGCAGAGTTTTGCCATCTTTTCTGCCAGGAATGCCAGTTCCATCTTTAGTTTCATGAACTGGGTGTCATCCGATAAGATGTCCTAAAAAAAAAAAAAAAAAAACAACAAAACCTTAATTGTTATGCAGGTTTTAAGTACATACAATTCCTGATAATTAATGACATCATTTCATTTTAATATTTGATGAACTTCAGGCTGCAGTGAGAAGTGCACAGAGAAATCTACTGCTGGTATAATAGCATTAATTATTAATAATAATTATCAATGCACACAGAGTAGAGAAAGGAGTGCCCCAGGTATGGTACTTATTATAATTCTTTCTCTCCTTTCTTTCTGTGCTTCATGTGTTCTATGTTACCCAAAATAATTAATAGCCATAAATATGCACACCACACCCATGTAATTGAGAATGGTACAAATGGTATGAATCAATTTATAAAATGGTGTAATCAGTTGAAATTATTATACATACTTCAGTTAATACTTTTGCTTGCAGGACAACAGAAGGTCAAGGGCAAGGCCCATGAATGTTGCCCCCCCACTCAGTAATCCTCATCACCGGAGTTATCTACCTTCCTGTCCTCATATGATTTGTTCTAACAACAGGACATGAGTTTACTAGCCAGCTGATTTCTTTCCACTATATTTATATCCTTTTTAAATAATGACCCCACTGCATGCTATATATGTATCTCTCTCTCTCTCTCTCTCTATATATAGATATATATATATATATATATATATATATATATATATATACAGCATATACTGCATGTATGTGTGTGTGTGTATGTGTATGTGTGTATGTATATATATATATATATAAACAATCCCTTTTAATATTCCACATTCTCATGCTCTCATATAGTTTAAATATGAATTTGTAATACTTACTGTAGGAAGCAGAAGTGATGAGCATGGTGTTTTTGTTAAGTGCAGCTCCTTTTCCATGAATTCTTTCTTGAACCCGATGTCTCTGTGGTATAGTGCAGCACAAAAATGTGAGCTCCATCTTGTAGAGCAAGGGTCAATTGGCATGGTAGCTCTTTTGCCCGGGTTCATTTCTTTTAGGTGATTCAGATACCTTGCTTTTCATCCACTCAGCAGTGAGAATAGCTTTCTGAACACCTTCATATAGTTCAGGCCACATTGAACGGCCTTTGTAATTCCCCCGCAATCAGTACCATTATGTGTGCAAGGCAAGTGATGTGCATGCAATTCAGGAACAGTCCACGCAAAACATCGGTGAAAGTTTTTTTCATGTACACTGCATTGTCTGAATCAAATATGATAATGTCGCTGTAGTCCACGGTATACTCATTTATTGTTTCTATCTCTGCCTTTGCGACTATGCTGTGTGTTACAGCTGGCAGGAACTTCGTGTCCAGCAGGTATGGGCACACATGTCCAGTGTCATCCTGTTCCAGTGGTGCTGCCAAAATGTTTAGAATTGTCCGGTGTTCAACGTCACTGGTCTCATCCACAATAACCACCAGTTTCTTCCCTTCCAATATTTTTTTCACCGTTGCGTTTTGGGCTTCATAAATGTCGGGAACATAAACACGGTGCAGCTGGTCGGACTGTGGAGTCGATCCCCCACTTTTAATGTGTGCAGAGAGGAAGGCCCTAACTGATGGATGATCAGCCTTTTCAAGTGGAATGTTGGCTGCTAGCAACATTTTCACAAAGTCCTGGGCCACCCTGACTCTAGCCATCATTGCAGTTGTCCGGCATTGTAGTGATGTTGTCAGAGTCCTCTGTCTCTTCCTGATTCCTTGTCCTTCAAACTCAGCCTTCATCTTCAGGTGCTTCTTGCCAGCCATATGGTCAGTGATTGTTGATCGACGGACATGGGCAAGCACCACACTGCAGCAAGTACAAGATCATTTCCCATCATCTGCATGCAGGTCATTGGGAAACTCTCGGCTGCGGTCTGCAGCAGTGACATACAATGCCATCTTGGAACGGTTGCATGAAGATGGAGTGGATTTTTCAGCAAAGCGTTCCATTCTGTTTTGTTACGAGACATAGGAAAGAAATGATAAAGAGATAAATAAAAGTTAATACTTGAAATTGGATTGCTGCCGTGCCTATTCATTTATTTTCCAGAATGTCGGAGGCTGACACATAATAGCTTTCCTCTATCCAGTTTTGCTGGGAGTTATGTATGTGTCTTTGGTAAATGTGGAACTTGCTTAAATATATGTGCAGCACACTACGTCACTTAAACAGATGGAAATGTTTTCATTTATATTGCTGGGTTGTGTTTCGCTAGCTTGTGTGTGTGCTTTTCTATGTTTTCGCTGACCATACAATTTAAAACTTCTCAATACAATAAATTAATCTCCTTGTTCAGTAACACTGTTTATATAACTTACACAGTCATATATATATATATCAATATATCATAGGTGCCAGAACGGGGGCACTAGGGCCATAGCCCTACCACTTTCATAAGTGGCCTATTATTTTTGCTATCATGGTAATATATTTAATAGGGAAAATTTACCCTTACGTCCTTGGCCCTACCACTTTTCAAACTGTTCCGCACCACTGAGATAGATATGATATATATATATATATATATATATATATATATATACATACATATACACTATCCTCTATGTTATCACTGTTTAGGTAACAAAGTACTAGTATGTATATCCTAAACAATAACAACACTAATTCTCTGTACATAACTTTGTTACTGTAAGATAAAATGCAGTGAAACACTTTTGTTACAGTTACTCATTGCTTTTCCACAAATTGCTAGACTGCTTGTTAACAATGTAACATTATATTATGAGCTCACACTGAGAGACCAGGCAGTAACAGTCTTCATGTGTAACTTTTGTGAAGTAACATTAGCACATATCCAACGTTATGTTAATGTGGCAAACCCAAATAAGTTTATTTTCTCATTACTAAAGTGCATGTTTCTTTAATCTTGTTACAGTTCTTTGGGTGACACAACCAGACTACTTTGTGTGATAATCTGTTAGTAAATGCGTTGCTTACATGTATGTAGGTGTTAATAACATACATATTCTTGTGGCTGTGAAGTGTGACTTTTTTGTTAGAGAAGAAACATAATCTGTATTGATATGTAGGTGTAAATCACTACAGCTTGAAGCCTGCCTTTACATGATCACAAAGTATATATGCATTAATAATGTGCTGTCACATTCAAAGGCCAGATGCATAACAATATGGTTTCAGTTCTTAAAGACTACATTACACTTCAGCCAGCCAACATTTTGAAATTAGCAACATGCAAATTGTGGAAAATGCCATACACATTATTTATAAAATGCCATTGCAAAAACACACAACTTACAAATGTGATACTGGCAATGGAAGCATTTGTATGTACACAAAGAGAATGGCACTAAAAATACATTTATAAACTAACACATTTGGACTGTGGTGGGAAGGTTGGGAAGGTGGGAAGGCATTCTTAGAATGGCAGAGAAAAGGGGAGATACTGTTGATGGGAGACCTGAATATGCCAGATGTTAACTGGAGCACATTTGCTACAGCCACATCCAAGAGCAGGGCCATTCTTGATGCCCTACAGGTGGCAGGCATTAGACAGCAAGTTTCGGAACCCACTCGTGAGGGAGCAATCTTAGACCTCGTACTCTCAAACAGGGGCAGTGAGAGGATCTCAGATCTAGAAGTGGGTTGCCATCTGGGGACAAGTGACCATTGAACAGTGTGGTTCAAGTTAAACTCAGCTACAGAGTCAAGCCATACAAAAGTGAGGGTACTGGACTTTAGGAGGGCTGACTTTGGCAAGATGGGAGAGTGCCTCAGAAAAGCACTAGCAAACAGGCTAGAAGGAGGTGTGGAGCAACAATGGGGAATTATAAAACTGCCATCACAGAGGCAGCAAGCCTTGTGTGAAGCAAATCAAACAAATCAAAATGAAAGAAAAGCCACTATGGTTCTCAAGAGAGGTGGCTGTGAAAGTCAGGAAGAAAAATATAGCATTCCAGAAGTATAAGGAAACACAGAAGGAGCAGGACAGAGAGCTGTACCAGTTAAGGCAGAGAAAGAAGCAGGAGGAAGTCAGAATAGCAAAGACCCAAACTGAGGAAAAGATAGCCAACTCAGTTAAGAAGGGGGATAAAACCTTTTATAGGTACATCAGCAGCATAGTAGAAAGACAAAGGGAGGGATAGTGAGACTGAATAGAATGAATGGTGGGTAGAGAGGGGACAGTGAAAAGGCAGGAATACTGAATGAATATTTCTGCTCAGTATTCACAAAAGAGGAGGAAGTGCCTAATCCAATTAACAGAAGCATTCTTGATAAGGGGGGTCGATCCCAGTCCTTTCATGTGAAGAAGGGTTCTGCAAGAACTCCTAAAACTGAAGGTGGACAAAGCAATGGGTCCTGATGGAATTCACCCCAGAATTCTAAAAGAATTAAGGAAGGAACTAGGAAACCACTGGCTACTCTTTTAATAAATCATGGAGGATGGTGTGGCACCCGAGGACTGGAGGAAGGATGTGATTCCCTTCACAAAAGTGGGACCAAGACAGAGGCAGGAAACTACAGACCTGTCAATCTGACCTCTGTGGTAGGGAAAGTGATGGAGTCACTTCTGAAGGAAAGAATAGTTGAGTAACTAGAGGTCAGTGGGGTACAGGATCCAAGGCAGCATGGGTTCACAGTGGGAAGGTCATGTCAGATGAATCTAATAGATTTCTTTGACTGGGTGACCAAAGTAGTAGACCAGGGAGGGGCTGTGGACATAACCTACCTAGACTTTAGCAAGGCATTTGACACAGTCTCACACAAAAGATTAGTCAAATTAACCAGCCTGGGAGTGGGTCCCAGGGTGGTAGCCTGGGTAAAACATTGGCTGGACAACAGGACACAGAAGGTAATTGTAAATGGAGTCCACTCTGAAGAAAGGGGTGGTTACTAGTGGGTACCGTGAGGATTCAGTATTGGGTCCAGTCCTTTTAATGTCTTTATCAGTGGCATTGCAGAGGGATTGGAAGGAAAAGTATGCCTTTTGCAGATGACACAAAGATCTGCAACAGGGTTGATACACAAGGAGGCGTGGAAAGGATGAAAAGGGACTTGCAAGGTTGAGGAATGGTCAGACGTGATGGCAAAGCTAGGGATTCAATGCAAAAAGTGCAAAATAATGCACCTGGGAAACAAGAACCAGGGGAAGAATACACAATGGGTGGGAGGGTAGTAACAACAACAAAACAGGAAAGGGAACCTGGGGGTAATCATATCAGATGACCTTAAGGTTAGCAAGCAATGTGAGAAGGCAGTAGGGAGGCCGGGGTATACTGGGATGTATAGGAGAGGCATCAGCAGCAGAAAACAGGAAGTTGTTATCCCTCTGTACAGACAGTTGGTGAGACCCCATCTGGAATACTGTGTCCAGTTCTGGAGATCCCATCTCCATAAGGACATAGACAGGATAGAGGCAGTCCAGAGGAGGGCAACTAAAATGGTGCAGGGTCTGCAAGAGAAGCCGTATGAGGAGAGACTAAAGGAGCTAATATGTATACCCTGGAGGAAAGAAGGAGAGGGGGACATGATAGAAACTTTCAAGTACCTCAAGGAATCAACAAAGTCCAAGAGGGTAGCATCTTTCAGAAAAAGAGACTTGCAAGAACAAGGGACACAATTTAAAGATAGAAGGAGGGTGGTTCAGGGGCAATGTGAGGTATTATTTCACAGAGAGGGTAGTGGATGCATGGAACAGCCTTCCTGAGGAAATTGTGGGGTCTAAAACTGTGGGAGAATTCAAGAATACATGGGACAGACATAAGGCAATTCTTGTGGGGGGCAGGAAGATATTGGCTGTTGGTTAACTAGGATCTGCGGCCTATCCTGTAGGTAGGAAAATGGGCAGACTAGATGGGCCTAGCGGTCCTTATCTGCCGTCAAAGTCTATGTTTCTATGCTCACTACATGGGTGGGCAGACAGCCAGCAACAAACTTTTGTGACTTATCAATTGGAGCTTGGCTATATCGGAAACAGTTTATTTCTAAAAGGCCAAAGTGAATAAGAGTACTTATACAAACTAACCTGTCTAGGCTATGGGATGATGCCCACTGCATGGGTGGGCAGACAGCCAGCAACAAACTTTTGTGACTTACCAATTGGAGCCTGGCTATGTGGAAACAGTTTATTTCTAAAAGGCCAAACACATTAATTCAATAATCAAAATAAACAGGACATTTACTTTCTTGGTTAAGAAAGAGTATAGAAACTACTTACCTCTTTACTGAAAAAGGATGGATATCAGTTGAAATCAGCGAAGTAATATTACTGGAAGTGGTCTTCCTTCTAAACAAGTTCTTAATGTCGCAGATCGCAGGTGTTCCTCCTCATGGTAGGTAGTTTCTGATCGGAAAGGCTGGTCTTTTTATAGCAAATGTTTCTGACCCCATTCTTAAGTAAACCATTCTGATTTGCCTTTCCACTGTGACCACATCAAATCGTATTGGATAACATGAATAGCCAATCCAGTGTGAAAGACCTACAGGCAATCAAAAAGCTGTTAAGTGTGTGGGTGTGTGCACATGGTTAGCCAATGCAAAGTCTGCTTATTTGGCCAATCATTATTTTACTTATCTGATGGTCTTTTGATGTTTTTTAAGAGTTTTAAGAACAAAGAAATGTGGTCAGAAAACCTTATTTAATAAGCAGTCGAAATGATAGATAGTCACACAGACAGACACTTTGTCTGTTGAAAATACAGTATTTCACCTTTGTTACCAAGGTTTGTGTGTTCACATTAGCCTGGTTCTTGAAACCATTAGTAATTTTAAGATGCACGCAGAAAGACACAGTCAGAATAACCTCTTGTGCTAAGCTTGCCTTACAAAAACTGGGAATGTCAAGAGGCAGTAAGCTGGTAAACCTGAATATGTAGCAGTGTTTTGATCACACACACGAAGTGGATTCAGCTTTCTGTATTAGCCGTCTCATAAATCCTGTTCACAAATCTATATGTGTCTTCTTTGTGTTATGTTGTACAATTCCAGTACAGCTGTCTGATTTTCTGCACACCACTATCACTTTTTTTCTGGGGAGTCAAACATAATTACTGGCATCATTCATACATGCCACAGAAAATTAAGCTTGTTATTGCTACAAAGATACATAACATAAATAGATGGATGATAGATGGATGATTGATAGATAGATAGATACATACATACATACATAATGGCGATAGACAGACATACATACATATGCAGATAGAGAGATAATGTACTTGTGTAGTTGGTAAAATACTGCCTTTAATCAGACCATTATTAAATTATATGATTAGTTTTACTTGTATTTTACTATTCATATTTTAATTATTTATTTAAGTAATAAGGCATGACAAGGTGTGTATCATCATGTAATAACGTCACCCCTGGGGTGGGTTGAAGTACGAGGAACAGCACAATATCACCCAGCCACCCACCACGATCCCCAACCACCCCACTCCACTGTACACTCCTTTTATAGGGTAGCACAGTTGTGACATTTCTGCCGCAAACCAATGGGTCCCAGGGTGGTAGCCTGGGTCTAACATTGCCTGGACACAGGACACATAAGGAGGTAATTGTAAATGGAGTCCACTCTGAAGAAAGATGGATTACTAGTGGGGTACTGCAGGGTTCAGTACTGGGTCCAGTCCCTTTTAATGTCTTTATAAGTGGCATTGCAGAGGGGCAAGGTTGGAGAAATGGTCAGAAGTATGGCAGCTTGGATTCAATGCAAAAACGTAGGCAGACTAAGGAGGGCAATGAGTAGGCACTATTTCACGGAAAGGGTGGTAGCAGAGTGGAATACGCTGCCAGAGGAGGTGATATCACAATGTGGTGGTACAGGTTCAGAGGGAGGGGGCAAACCATTGGGGAGCAGGGAGTGGGAATACATGACACGGGTAAAAGAAATGCTTGGGAGGGAAGAGGGGCTGGGGTGCACCTCCAGTCCGAAAGACATAAATGCTGCACACTCAAGACTGACTGATATGATAGGTCATTTATTGACTGGCAATTTCATATATTCGTATGCATGTGAGATTTTTTTTTTATAGAAGAGTTGTGCCACCAACAGTTTAAGACTGGGGTTTCAGAACAAAAATGTTATCAGTCTGCTCATTTAGCATGGGAAATGCTGACAGGAAGAATCCCCGTGCAACTTTGATTGAGCGGCACATTGCATTGTAACATGGATTGATGTAAGGCTGTCTGCCTAACAGCCAATCAGACTACAGCACTTCAGAGACACTTTTTATTATTTTCCTCATATTTATATGTATGTTCCTTTCTTAAGGTGTTAATTTCCTGTTCTGTAATTATTGTTTGTTGAGGGATTCTCTGGTGACATACTGTTTACTAGAGTAACCCTACATAACCATACCAATATATTGTACTTGTATATATTACTTTACTACTTATATGGCAGCATGGCTCACAACAAGGGCACAGTAGTTTCATTTCTTTATTAGACAGCAAATGTTTACTTTTGTGCAACATCTGTAGGGCAGTGAATTCATTTAATATTTATATTCCTTCTGTGCTGCATTGTATTCATAAGTATTGAGATTCAGTTATTGTACACGTGACATAACATAGATATGATGTTGAGTAGTTCTACAGATTGCTACTTGATTTGTGATCCTGTTATCCTTTGTCACTCTGTGTGTAGGTAGGAAAAAAATTTGCTATGCCTATTTGTAATTTATTAACATGAAGAGCCCAGTGCTCTCTAACATGTCCCTCAGTGTGGCTCACTGGCTGGGTTACTAAGGTTGCCAAAAAAATGGACCATATCAGGGGGATTTATCAGTTTTAATTCTATATATTAATTTATTAACAGCAGCAAGGCTCTGTGGCTGACAGTCGAGATATAGATGTGTGTGTGTATGTGTGTGTATATATATATATATATATATATATATATTTATTAGCTTTTGGTAACCGGGTAAGTGCGCTAGGCAACAGATCTGCCTATTTTCAGGCACGACCTGGGAGAGCACAGGACATTGGTTACAATATGCAGAAATTCACAGACATAATATAGGTGTACAGGAGCAAAACAAGATATACATTGGGTAGCACAGTAATAGTTACATAAAGGTACATTTTAGGCATAGATCATAATAAGGATGTAAAATAAAACAATTAGGGTAACCATAAGACAGCTGAGGATAGTAAAGACATCAAGGTTTATAGCCACCTAGACAATCATATTGCATGGGAGAACATTAGTGTAGTACTCGGGGTCAGACCCGACAGCCTGCAGTGGGACAAAGCAAATTAAGAGCATTTGCATTGGCCAGAGGCTAGGAGGTGGGTGAACAGCGAGTTTTGAATTCGATGGAGGCTGAAGTTTTCACCATAAGGGGAGTGAGTTCCAGAATTTGGGAGCAAAATGGGCAAATGCCTGTTCACCCATTTTGTCATGCAAGGTCTAGTGGAGAGCATGGGACAGAGGAAGACCTGAGGGTGCAGGTGTGTGAGGCAGGAGTCAGGAGGTTGGCAAGATAGACAGGGTAGGGAGGTCTAGACAGGGAGTCGATAAAACAGCCCAGGGAGTAGGCTCGAATATCCTTAGGTGACAGCCAATTTAAGCCAGCGTAAAGGAGACAATGATGGGTAAGACGTGCGGCAGTTAAGGCGAATCTACAGATGTTGTTGTAGACAGTGTCCCATTTGTGGAGTGTAGCAGAGTTTGCAGCAAAGAGGAGGGGCAGAGCATACTGGGGCTGGGGTAGAGAATACCTCTCGCAACAGAAAGTCTAGCGGAAGGAGTGAGGGAGGGACATTACCTATAAGCTCCCGCCTAATTTTAGCATTGATGGCATGGCACACCTCATATTGACATGTTAAGACAGGTCAAGTGTGGGATCCAAAGTGACCCCAAGGTACTTGAAGGACTCAGTGTTTGAGATGAGGGAGCTGTCAAGGCATTGAACCCGAGTCTGTTCACAGGGCAGACAGTTTTTAGAGGATCGCATAGCATAGCACAGGTTTTTCTAGGTTCAGGACTTGGCGGTTGCTAGAGAGCCAGGTCTGCAGGAATTGGAAGTCATTAGTGAGAGTGGAGTTGATGGCAGCAACCAATTTTGACCCAGAGTAGAGAACAAGGTCATCTGCGTACATAAGAGTGCAGCTATGCCGGGATGTGGTGGGAATATCATTTAGGAAGAGGGAGAAGAGTAGAGGTTCAAGAGTGGATCCCTGGGGAACTCCACGGGAGATGTTTAGGGGGGAGGAAAGGACCTTGTGAAATGCTACCGCCTGAGTCCGATTGTCAAGATAGCTATGGAACCAGGAGAGGGCTTGGTCAGATGCTCCAATGGATTGGAGCTTCTTTAGCATAAGAGGATGGTGTACCATGTCGAAGGCTTTAGACAGGTTGATAAAGACGGCTCCAGTGAGTAGGCCACGATCCATATTATTTCTATATATAGATATAGATATATACTGTAGATTTATAAATAATCATATTATACTGATAATAATATCCAGAGCTGGTGTTTTTATTTACTTGCACTTTTTCCTGGTTAGTTTGTCTAATTTGTTTGTCTGATTAATTTATGTCACAATTACTTAGTGCTAGGGACTGAATCTTACGCCGTGGCTGTTGGACAGAAATTGTTGTGAGCCTCTAAGGTTCCAGGGCTGAGCAGCAAATCACACGTGCATTGCTTTCAGGGACACTCTGTTTTCACCTGGGGGGTCCGACCAGGGACTCAGGGCAAAATTATGTTCCCTCCGATATGGCAACCTCAGTGGTAGAGGCATGGCAGAGAGTACCGAAACAATTCTGTAAAGGACTGTGAAAAATAAACCTGAAATAAATGTCTTTTTTATTCACACAATCTGTGTTTAGTTATGTTTTTATTAGTATTCTTTCTTTCTTTTTTTCACACTTATTTTCTACCTGCTGTGCTCATCTATAAGCTCCTCCATGGTTCTCTGGGCATGGGTATAGATGGTATTGGCACTAATCATGGCTGGGATCAAACAGGGTATTTGGGGTGAACAAAGTAGTATGAGGGGTAGCTGGATCTGGGATCAACAATTCAGGAAAATGCAGCTAAGGAGAGGCAGAATAATTTTCTCAAGACTACAGAGGTAGCTGGGCATTCCATTAATATTAATTTCCTTTCTGCATGTCCCCTGAAAAGTAACGCTTTTTTTTTTTTATGAGCCCATGAAGCAACAAGTCAATTACCGATGTATTTCAGGTACAGCCGCTGAAACATCCAGGCACAGACAGTCAGACTCATGGAGGCATCGTGCTGTATTTATTTTGGGGGGAGGCACGCTTTTAATATATGGCATTTTAATTTCTGCACATCCAAAGGGTATTTATTTTTTTGGGGGGTCTTTTATTTATGTGACTATCAAGCAAGCTACTCAGTGGGGAGGGGGGTGTTGGAATCCTCCGAACCTCAGAGCACAGCTCCGTTTTTATTGACTACTGTGTACTGTTTTAGGGAGTTACATGGGTAGGGAACCGGGAAACAAAGCACCCCATGGTGCCACTATGAATTCATACATTTATTGTGAAATATTCAGCCAGCTATGTAGTTCTTTTTAATTCCCTTCGTTCTGCCCTGCGGTGACCAAAGCAGCAAAAGGAACCCCAGAGACGTACAGTAAATAAAAAAAAAAAATAATAAAACAAGGGAGAGATGCAGTGTTGCGCTTGTCTTTCTATTTTTTTCAGTTAATTCCCTTCCTTCTGCCCCAATGTTACTGGCTGCCACTCTGGGCAGAAAAAGAAATTTCATTGGCCTGGGAAGGGAAGCGCTTATGGCAGTAAGATTTCTGAGGCACACATATACATAATAACTGCATTGAGTTATTGAATTTCATTCAGCCATAGAGGGAACTAGGCATGTTCGGGTATTTATTTTTACGTCTTTTATTTGTTATGTGACTGTCAAGCAAGCTACTTGGTGGGGGGGGTTGGAATCCTCCGAACCTCAGAGCACAGGTCCGTGTTTATTGACTACTGTGTACTGTTTTAGGGAGTTAGCTGGGTAGGGGACCAGGAAACAAAGCTCCCCATGGTGCCACTATGAATTCATACATTTATTGTGAAATATTCAGCCAGCTACGTAGTTCTTTTTAATTCCTTTCGTTCTGCCCTGGGGTTACCAAAGTAGCAAAAGGGAGCCCCAGAGACATACATTAAAATATTTGTTTAGCCACAACAAGGAACGAAAAGCCCTTAGTATAATATTACGGGATTCGGTGCATTGTGAGAGAGCCCTGTAGTTGCTCAGCATGTAACAATATGTCTGGGGGAAATAAATGAAATGGGACAAATAGAGTGCTCGGAGATGGACTGTGGCCAACTGTAAGATCCACGGTCTGCATCCTGAAATTCCGTGGCATGGGATATGATTTCTGCGGGTGGCTGTGAATTCCATGGGTGGCCACTAATTCTGTGGCATACATAAAATTCCGCAGTTAATTCCGCGGGTGGCTGCATCTGCAGAATCACAGAAAATCCGGGGCCCTGGTATAGACATGTCACAGGTTCAAACTTCGCAGATATGGTCACCAGCCCATATAAGAACTGTTCCCAAGTCAAGTATGGTCTGGTTAACTTTAATAAGTGAGTTGGGGAATTAATAAAGTGCCTGACCTGCATGTATCTGAAGCATTCTTTGTTATCCCAATCAGACTTAACCTTTGCTCTCTGAAACGAAATACATTGATCACCTTCAATCAGCTGAGTGAACCTTGTGACTCCACGTCTGTCCCACCTGGCGTAGCCCAAATCTAACTTGGGAGAAGAAGTTTGGTTCATGTCGGATAAGGGAGAGTGGGCCCACTCCCTCAGGAGTGTTTGTTAGAGCTCTAACCCTCTGCAGAATGTATATACCATGTTTCACCCATCTATTTGTAATAAGTCTGGCGTATTCCAATGAAGGTGGGACCAAAGTCAGAGTATACAAGGGTATCCCCTCCAGTAGGCAGTCCTCTATCTCATACCATCTGGAAGTAATACGTTGTTTAGCCCAGGACAGAACTTGGAACATCTGGGCTGCCATGTAGTAAAAATAAAAATTTGGAAGGGCCAAACCACCCCTCTCCTTGGGGAGGAAGAGGTGGCATAGGGGCCACACGGGGCTTCCTGTGTTGCCATAGGAAACTCTGAGTCTCCTTCATCAGCTCATTCCAGAAGAAGGACAGCAACTTCCATGGTAGGCACTGAAACAGGAACAATAATCAGGGTAGGATATTCATTTTCAACACTGAGATTCAACCCACCAGAGAGAGAGGAGGGAGGAGGCACCACCTGGCCAAGTCTCTGCGAATCTGATCCCAGAGCCTCCTGTAGTTGAGGGCAAAGAGTTCTGTGAGATCGGTGGATTCACAGATTCCTATGTAACAGATTTGGCCCCTGGGGGCCCATTTAAAGGGACGTTTTCTTGAAATCCATGCGGAGCCTGCCACTAAGGATCAAGGCTTCTGACTTAGAGAAGTTTATTTTATAACCCGAGATTTCCCCAAAGTTCTGTAAAGTTTCACAAATGGGAGGGGTTGATTTTTCTTGGGACAGCAAAAAAATAGTCATCAGCGTACAGTGCGAGTTTTTGCTCTAAACCCCTTCCATGATTCCCGAGATCTCCAGACTATGCCTAATCTTTGCTGCAAGCGGTTCCAGGCAGAGGGCGAAGAGGAGCGGGGAAAGAGGGCATCCCTGCCTGGTACCCCTCGTCAGAGGGAAAAGGAGGGAGCTCACTCCATGACCCTGACCAACGCCTTTGGTTTGGAGTATAATTGGGAAATGGTATACAGATTTCATTTTTTCCATGGATGCGTTTAGGAAGTTCCAATTAACTCTATCAAATGCTTTTTCTGCATCCATGGAAATGGCTATCTGAAACTGCTTCCAGCTGACCTGGGATGAAATAATGTTTAGCAGTCTCCGAATATTATTGTACAAATACCTCTCTGTAATAAAACCTGTCTGATCTTCCTGCACCAAGGTGGCCACATGGGGTTGAAGCCTCCTTGCCAGTAAGCCTGTAAACAGCTTCAAATCAACATTTAGGAGGGTAATGGGCCTATATGAGCCATATTCCAGCAGGTCTTTGCCCTCTTTGTGAAGCACCGAGATATGCGCCCCATGCCATGAGTTGGAGACCACTCCCTCATCCATGATTTCCAGGCAAACCGGCAACAAAAAAGGTACTAGGAGATCCTTAAAGGTTTTGAAGAACTCAAAGGGAAAGCCATCTGGTCCTGGTGATTTACCACCCTTTAAGTTGGTGATCTGAGTGAGGAGCTCTGACTCAGATATGACCCCATCCAACTGCTGGCGTGCTGGCAGAGAGAGAGTGCGTAGCACCAGACCCTCACAAAAGGCGGTGACCTTCTCCTCAAAGTGGGGGACCAGCTCCTGGAAATAAAGCTTCTCATAAAAATCCACAAATGTAGCCATTATCCTTTCAGGATGGCTGATTGGTTTCCCAGGATCTAGATGATTATTAAGCTGGGGAATTAACCTATTCAACTGTTGTTGTCTAAAAGTAGCTGCCAGTACTTTCCTAGCCCTATCACCTCCCTCGTAATAAGCTTGTCGAACTCTTCTATAAGAGGCCCCAATGTGTGCTGTAAGTAATTTTTCAAGGGCAAGGTGCTTCTCAGCTGAGAGCTTGTGAGTCAGTTTGTTTAGTGAGATCTTATGTTTAAATTCTAAATCTGCCAATTCCATTTCCAAATCTACTCTCCGTTGGGCCCTGTGTCGTTTATCAGCTGAGGAGAACCCTATGATAACCCCACGGAGGACAGTCTTTAGAGCATCCCATCTGACTGCATGGGACGTCTCTTGTGCGGGTTCTCGTGATTAAAAGCTGTAGTGGTGAAGGTTATAAGGTCTCGGAAATCCGGATTATTGAGATGGCCCACATTAAGCCTCTAATGGGAGTTAACGAGTTTGAGGTAATAATGTCAACGTTATCCTGACTGGAGCATGATCAGAGAGGGTATGGGTAATTATCTGGTAGGCTGAGACAGTGTACATCCATTCTTCTGGGAGGAAGAGCAGACCTATTCTAGTGTAGCAGTTATGTCTCTCTGAAAAATCGGAGAAATCTAGTGATCTGACATTCATTCTCCTCCAAACATCTGCTAGGCCTTGATTTTGTGACAAGTGCAGCAGAGTATGTCTGGCCAATCTCAGTCTAGCCCTAAGAGACCCCCCCTGTTTGTCTAAGGATGTGGAAAGGATGCTATTAAAATCACCCCCCACAAGACATAGCTGGTCAGTGATTTGGAAGGATTTGGAAAAACATTCTTTGAAAAATGAGGCTGCTTCCTTATCTTCATTGGGCACATAAAGACATACAACCACACAGGGAGTGTCCGTCAACATACCCCAGACTATTACATACCTCCCCTCTGGATCAGTTTGTGTAGTGGTAACCTGGAAAGGGCATGACCTGTGGACCAAGATGGCTACACCTCTACGATGGGGGTGGGCTAGGTACGTGGAGGTGTATGCCTGTCCCACCCAGCTGCGGCATAGTTTATGTTCATTTTGCGTGATGTGGGTTTCTTGAAGTAGTGCAATATGGAATGTTCATTCTGCTCAACTCCCCAAACACTCTCAATCTTTTAATGGGGCTGTTTAAACCCCTGACATTATACGTGGTTACAACTAAATCCCCCATGATAAATATTGAGAGTGGGTTCCATATAGGAAACAGACAGGATTCCCTCCCCAAAAAAAATGTTACCATTAGAGTAAGCAGGAGGAGATGTGTAGCCTATATACATTAAAACACAAACTACAGTTTAACCATTGAAACCTGTCAAAAACAGCTTGGATCAAACGGATCCAACTAGTCAAGAACAATCTTGAAAAAAATAATTTCTGCTTCAAGTGTGTCTTACCTTCCTCATTAGTTGAAGGGTGGTGGGGGGAGGTACAGGATTAACCCCAGCACTGTGTCACTCTGACCCTCCATCAGGATCTAGAAGCAACTGGCATGGTCGCCAAAGCACTATGAACAAAGCATCAAAATTATCCCCATGAGTACAGTGCTGTATTTAAGGCCCAAGTTCGGGGCAGGGTAAATGCAACCTCGTTATACCGAATAAACCTTTAAGTCAGGCATTCACCCTTAACCCCCCCCCACTTAGGGCCATTACACTCCCTTTGTGCTACCCAAAATGTATAATTTATAAGGGAGTGAGGGGTAACCACCTCCTACAGCCTATCGGGGCTATGAGCGCACCGGGCTTAATGAAGGCCACCTAAAATGGATGGTCTTCATATCCCCCCCTCCTATTTGAGAAGGATCTCAACATTGCTTCAGATAAAACATCTCAACAGGAGCACCAAATGACCCATTGCTCATACGGTCAGTCCTTCTGTAGAACAGTATCAGCATCCCTTCCCTCTGTCGCTCAGGCGTCCTCCCTGTTCCGCTTCTTCGCCGTAGACACCGCCTGGAGTTTGGGCCATAAGTCCAGGCCAGCCTGTGTAGGTGCCACAGGTAGGGTTTTGTTGATTGGGGTCCACTGCCTGTGATTAATTTCTCTGACCAGCGTAGGATGGATGATCTCATCCACCATTGTGCCCGTAGAAGCCAGATATCCCTTCAGGGTGCCTTCCTCAAGCAACTGGTCATGGAACCAACTCGGCAGAAGGCAATACTGGACCTTGTGCTCACAAACAGGGACAGTGTGATGGGGATAAGAGTGGGGGAGCACCTGGGGAACAGTGACCACCAGTCACTGTGGTTTGAAATCACAGAAAGAGCAGCACCAAACCACACAAAAACACGTATCCTGGATTTTAGGGGCGCAAACTTTGGGAAAATGGGGAGATACTTGAAAGAGGCATTAAGGGGAATGGGACAGGAATCAGGGGTTGAAGAACAGTTGGAAGTATTTAAAATGGGGATTACAAGAGCAACAGAATTATGTATTAAGCAGGTTAGCAAGAGGAAAAGGAAGAGGAGACCATTATGGTTTTCAAAAGAGGTAGCAAAGAAAGTGAAGCCAAAAGGTTGCATTCAGGCAATACAAAAGACACAGGCAGAAGGGGATGAGAGAAGTACCAGGAGAAGCAAAGGGAGGCAGGAGGTCAATAAGGGAAGCCAAAGCTCAGACAGAAGAACACATTGCAAAATCAGTGGGTAGAGGGACAAAACCTTTACAGGTACATAAGTGAAAAGAAAGGCAAAGGGAGGGATAGTGAGACTGAAGGGGAGGATGGGGGCTGTGGAGGATGACAACAGTAAAGCTGACATATTGAACAGGTATTTCTGCTCAGTCTTTACTGAGGAAGAGGAGGGTAATGGGTCTGAATAGAGTACAAGGGGTGAGAATGTTGCAGAAATGGACACAAGTCCCTTTACACGAGAAAGGGTCCTGAAGGAACTGGAAGTAATAAGAGTTGATAAAGCAATGGGGCCAGATGGGATGCACCACAGGGTCCTTAAAGAACTAAGACAGGTGGTGGCTGAACCTTTTGCTATCCTGTTTAGCCGATCACTAGAAACAGGGGAGGTACCCAAAGACTGGAGGATAGCAGATGTAGTCCCCTTATACAAAGTGGGAACAAAGAGGAAGCGGGAACTACAGACCAGTCAGCCTCACTCGGTAGTGGGGAAGTTCATGGAAGCACTACTGAAGGAGAGATTGGTGGAACATCTGGTTGTCAATGGACTACAGGACCCAAGGCAGCATGGTTTCACCAGGGAAGGTCATGTCAGACCAACCTCTTTGAATTTTGACTGGGTGACTAGGGAGGTGGATCAGGGGAGGGCAGTGGACATGGCCTATCTGGACTTCAGCAAGGCCTTTGACACTGTGCCACATAGAAGACTATTGCACAAACTGGGGAATATGGGTGTGGGCAGGACAGTAGTGCGGTGGGTAGGTAACTGGCTGGGCAGCAGGACACAGAGGGTGGTGGTAAATGGCTGTCACTCCACAGAGGGAAGAGTGACCAGTGGGGGTACCACAGGGATCAGTGCTGGGACCAGTACTATTCAATATCTTCATCAGTGGCATTGCACAGGACCTAGAAGGCAGAATTTCACTGTTCGCTGATGACACAAAGCTCTGTAACAGAGTAGACACACCAGAGGGTGTAGACAGAATGAGAAGGACCGCAGAAACTTGAAGAATGGTCAGGGGTTTGGCAGTTGAAATTCAATGCAAGGAAGTGCAATATAATGCATATGGGGCACAAAAATCCTGGAACAATATATCAGTTGGGGGTGAGGGCTATAGCATGCAAGCAGGAAAGGATCTTGGAGTTATCATCTCTGATGACCTCAAGGTAGGAAACAGTGTGACAAGGCAGCAGGTAAAGCAAATAGGATGCTGGGATGCATAGGCAGGGGCATCACCAGCAGGAAAAGGAGGTCATAATTCCACCATACAAGGCGCTAGTGAGGCCGCACCTGGAGTACACTGTGCAGTTCTGGAGACCTTACCTCACGGAAGGACATAGACAGGGTAGAAGGTTCAGAGGAGGGCAACAAAGATGGTGCATGGATTGCATCACAAGTCCTATGAGGACAGGTTGAAGGCACTGAACATGTACTCCCTGGAGGAGAGGAGGAGAGAGGGGATATGATAGAGACATACAAGTATCTTACAGGGAGGAACAGGGTGCAGGAATGCACTATTTTTAAGCGAAAAACATGTTCCAGAACTAGAGGGCATGGGATGAAGTTGGAGGGAGGACGATTCAGAGGAAACGTGAGGAAGAATTTCTTCACAGAATGGGTGGTGGACAAGTGGAACACCCTGCCAGAGGAAGTGGTGGGGGCTGAAACAATCACAGGATTTAAGAATGCATGGGATAGACATAAAGGAATTCTGGAGGTCAGGGGTAAGGGGCAACAGACTTCCTGGAAAACATAAACTGAACTTACAAACTTAAATGGGCAGACTGGGTGGGCCATAGGCCCTTATCTGCCGACACTGTCTATGTATGTATGTATCTATGTATTTCTTAGCATCAGCTGGTAAGTCAAACTTTTTTTTTCCACTATCAGAAACAACTCTGAGTCGCACAGGGAAGTCCACTCGGCCCTTTAGGCCTTTTGCTCTCAATTCTTTAACCATGGGGAACCACAACTTTCATCGTGCCATGGTCGTGGGGGCATAATCAGGCTCAATATACAGTCTCTTGTCTCCAAAAATAACCTCTTTTTGTGACCAGGCTTTGTATAATATCATTTCCTTTGTGCAACAGTCCAAAAATGCCAGGACCACCGATCGCGGCCTTGCTTGCGGATCTTTCGGTGGGGCTGCCAAAGCTCGGTGGGCACTAATGATATTCAGAGGTGTGTATTTGTCTAGCTGTAATATCTCTTTAAGCAGGCTTTCAATGAAGTCTGGCATACTCCTCGACTCAGTATGATCCGGCAAACCATGGATCCTTAAATTCGCTCTTCTCGAGCGGTTCTCCAAATCCTCCACCCTCCCGTGGAGGAACTGGGAGCGATGATATAACTGGATGATCACACCGTTATGCAGGTCTACAGTGTCTGTTAGGCTGGAGAGCAATTCCTCAGCAGTCTGGAGCTGTTGGTCATGCTGCAGGAGTTTACCATGATTTGCTGCTGCTTCACCCCTAAATACCTCCATAGATCTAGTGAGTCACCTCAGTTCCTTACAGAGCTCCCTTGAGGTGATCATTACTTCATCCTCCTCCTCCTCCTCCTCCTCCTCCTCCGAGGAGCTTTCCACCAACTCTGGCAGCGCAGCTTCAGGAGGCCTACTGAATGCATGTGCTATGTTCGCACCGCGAGCTTGCAAGTCAATCTTCTGCTGCTTTAACCCACTATGCGGCCCCAGTTTTGCTTTGGCTCGGCCAGCCATGATGGAAGGAATACACGACACGCTTTTCAGGCAGATATGTAATGCTTTTGAGAGGTAATATATTGTTATTTAATTGTGGGGATGCGGAGCTCCATTTCAATGCAAGTGCGTGGCGCGATGACGTCACTGGAAGTCCCCCAGGAGAGACTCTTTATTGGACTTGCCTTCGGGCATTGTGAGTCACTAGAAGGGACATTTAGGGCATTCCATCCCCCCAAAATTGCAAATGTATATTGTAAATATTCTGTTTTTCTACTGTTTATACTGTTACGGTTTTCTACTTTTCTAAAAAAAAAATCTTCTTGGGATTCTTCAGTGTTTAGATGGTAGGGGTTTAGATAGAACTGTGTATGCAGATTAGGTGTGTTTTTTTTTTTCTCTTTTCTTGCAGGTGTTCCTGAAGAAGACCAGAAGAGAAGACAGGAAGAGGAGGAAGAACTCATCAGAGTTCCCCTTGTACTTTAAAAAGTATTTGGGTTTAAAGTACTGTTGTTGTGGTTACTGTATGTAATTTTCCCTCCATAATTATGGTTGTGGGGGAGTGTGGGAGTAATGCATTATGTATGGTATTAGCTCCTGGTGTGTGGTTGCAGGTGTCCAGGGTTGGGGGGAGGTCTCCTGTTGTTTTGTTTTTGGGTTTTTGGTTAAAGGCAGATAGATTTTCACTAGAGGGCTAGGGGGGATAGACAGGCTGTGGTCCAGACCTGCAGTAGGGGCTGCAGTACTGATGTATTAGAGCTATGCTCTGGACAATTCTACCAGAGCCATTAGGTACTCATAGCGGGTAGAGTAGAGGCTGATGTGTCAGCCGAAGGCCTCTAGGCTCTTAGTGTTGTCTGCCTGTACTGGCACATGGTAGGGGAGAAGGTAGCACTACCTCCCCGTAGTCAACACATAGGGTGAGATGGCCTAAGCCAGGTGACTAATGACTGCAGACAATCATTTTCCTGGCCCAGGGTGACTGTAACCCCCCATTACCAGCGGTTAATAGAATCCTAGTTAGACCTAGTGGCAGGCAGGGAAGGCAGCTTGTGACACTCCAGTTAAATGGATTTCACACTGTCTCACACTGTTCTCAGTCTTCGCTGAGACTGAGGGATGACATCATTTTAGAACTGTCGCAGCTGCATAAGCCGCATTGGAATGTTGCAGCTAGGGAAGTTAAGATAGAATGTTGTGGAATTTGAAGCCAGTCAGTAGTAGTTCAGTAGTGGGCTCAGTGGAGTGAAGAGGTGTGCTGCAGCTGCAGGCCCTCAGAGCCCTTAGGTCTGTCAGAGAGCTACCTGTCCTTTAGGGTATGTGTTCTCACCAGAAGAGGAACCCCCAAAGTGTTAGGCTGAAGTGGTTTAGGACCCCGTCCCTGCGAGGATGGGGGGAAAGAAACCAACCTGCTTCCAGGGGCAATCCCCTGGCCTGGCTAAAGAGAAAAGAAGCTGCCTAAGGAAGATCTCTGAGGAGGCACTCAGAAGTTTGTGTGTTTTTCTGGAGGAGAAAAGGAAAATGCCTGTTGGGCACCTGCAACCATGGGTGAGTCTGCTCTGACAAAGGGCCTGTGTTTTCACCAGAGACTGTGTGAGTTTTAAGAAGTGATACTGTGGGTCAGGAAATGACAGCCAAGTACTGTTCTTAGAAGCTTGTGGGATTTGGACTGTTTTAACAGTGGAGTTCTAGAGAAAAGAATGTCTGGGTATGAATTATGGGAGCAAGAGTGGGAGACCCCCCATCTGGCATAACCAGATTCACCTCCACGGGTTCACTTAGGGACACCTGTTGCTTTCCCTCGGGTACTTGGCCAGTGCTCGAGGAAATTATCCAGACATAGGATTGTTGAAGAAGATTCCCTGATAGAGCCAGAAGTGCTCAGGGGTGGTGCAGGGAGCCACCAGTAAATCTCAATGTTAAATGGATAAGTAGTCCAAGGGCTGGCAAGGGAGCTGAGCCAAGGAAAGAAGGTAGTCCAAGGGCTGGCAAGGGAGCCGAGCCAGGGAAACCATAGAAGAGTAAAACTAGGGCAGTGTGCCTTGTGTGTTGCTAAACCTGAGGATTTAAGATTTAAGAAGATGTGTGTCTGTGAAAGAAAATCTCCAGTACCAGGAGTGTAGCCCCGTGGGGGTCCATCTATGCTTTATTTTTCCTTTTTGTTGTGAATAAAAGCCACACTTTGGAATCGCAACTCCTTGTATGGACATTCAGTTTTTATTTCCTGTGTCTGGAATACTTGGGGGACCCCTGTGCAGAGTAGCCAAACTTAGTCAACGTGCCGAGTGACAATTTTCTCCCTGAGCCCAGGTCCCAGGTAGGGGGTTACATAATGGAGGCACCGCACAGCGCTAATTAGACATAAAATACCACCAACCTGACCCCTGGAGACTCCCACCTGGTACTTGTGGCCAAGCCCGGGTTACATTTGCATTTTGGCATCTAAATGAACCTGAAGGGGGAACCCTTGTTGTGACTGACAGACAGATCAGCCAAATGAACCTTTTGGATCTTGGGTAAAGTCCCAAACTGCTTGCAGTTTCAGTTAGATCTGAATTGGGATGTGAAGAAGTAACAGCTCGGGAGAGTTCGAGCAGTAATCCTGAGTGGATTCGCGTGGGAGAACTGTGGAAATGCCTGAATTTGGCCTGCATGCCTGCCTGCTGTCCTTGAGAGGGAAAAGTGAGCTTTATTTGGACTGAATCTGAATCTGGAGAGCGATTTAAGCCACTGAATTGTGACTAGGTTCCTACCTGAAGAAGACCGAAGATTTGCTGAATGCAATCGGCCTTTCTGGACTTCCAGTCACCTCTGAATTCTCGGATTGTGCAGAGATTCGGTGATTGTGACCGAAGAGCTTTTTGCCTGGTACAGTGGAAATAACTTACATGTGAATGTGTTGTGTGCTTATAGTGGATCATGATTTGATTCCCTACTGTGGTTTGAATGTGTTCTGCTTGCTGGAAGCTGCGTTAGAATTTCCTTACATGTAAATGTGCAGTGTGCTACTAGTGGGTTGCGATTTGGTTCCCCACTGTGGTTTGAACTGTATTCTGCTTGCTGGAAGCTGCATCAAGCCGCACGGACTGAATCCAAAATCATCTTCATTGGGCTCGGGCCTTGCCACACTGGCCCAGCCTGACTACCCGCTGCACAGAGAAAGCCATTGATGTGAGACCTGCCTGGGGATCAGCCCTCTGCTCAGCACTTGAACAGGAACAAGGCCTCAGTGATTCGAGTGGGCCCCACTTTTCCGGGCATTCCAGCTCAACAACCTGCAGTCTCAATTTCATCCTGCCTGTGTCCTGTATTGGGTATCATAAATAAATGTCAGGGTAGCTCCCTGCAACAACAGCTAAATCTAAAGTGTTTTCATCTGATTGTCTGGTTGCTTTTTCTTTCTCAAACTGAGCCCTCTGGTTCCGGATTATAAATAGTGCGTGTTGTGCATGTTGCTTTCTTCTATCACAGGGCCCAACGAGCTGCAATATTTCTGGCTAGCCCATCTCCCTTCCTGGGTACCCAGAGGTGTGACTGTGTGGGGACTTAAAGCACATGTATAACTGTCTGATTAATATAGACTTTAAGCCAATCAACCTGATTATGCCCTTTCCTTGTTCAAGTCGTCCCCTGAATAAATCAGACCTGACTTTTTCTGCATTTAACCCGACTGTGGTTCCAGTTTGTGCCAAGAGTACTGTACTGTTGCTATTTGCTGTGCATCAGCTTGTTTTGCAGGGGATCCCCAGGGTGAAGCCAGAGGAACCAGCCCTGGTGGTAAGTGCAAACAGTGTGGGTACTTGTATGGTGTACAAAGGGTGCTGTGAAAGTGATTATCGTATATTACTCAGGCCACTAGAAGGGAAAGAGGGGGGTTACAGTGTCCCGGAGGGCTGTGCCCAGGTTAGTTTGACCACTACCAACCCTGACCTCTGGGTGGAAGCACCCATAGCAGAACCTAGGCCCCTTAACCTGCTACTAGCCAAGCAGGCAGGGGTAGTAGCCCCTGGGATAGTGCCACCTAGGGGTTACATATAGCACTGCACCACAGACAAGGATAGGAATGGGCAGAACCCTCCCCAAATCTCTAATGCTGCATCAGGGAGCATGGTGGGAGTGGTGTAGAGTCCAGACATACTGTGGCACCATCTCTGACCACTGTTGGGGCAGTTGTTTGCTGCTGTCTGCCTGTCCCTGGGCTCTGACCCCTGTTGGGGCAGTTGTTTGCTGCTGTCTCCCTGTCCCTGGGCTCTGACCACTGTTGGGGCAGTTGTTTGCTGCTGTCTGCCTGTCCCTGGGCTCTGACCATTGTTGGGGCAGTTGTTTGCTATTGTCTCCCTGTCCCTGGGCTCTGATCACTGTTCGGGTAGTTGTTTGCTGTTGTCTCCCTGTCCCTGGGCTCTGACCACTGTGGGGGCAGTTGTTTGCTGCTATCTCCCTATCCCTGGGGGGCTCTGACCACTGTTCAGGCAGTTGTTTGCTGCTGTCTCTCTGTTCCTGGGCTCTGACCACTGTTGTGGCAGTTGTTTGCTGCTGTCTGCCTGTCCCTGGGCTCTGACCACTGTTCAGGCAGTTGTTTGCTGTTGTCTCCCTGTCCCTGGGCTCTGACCACTGTTGGGGCAGTTGTTTTCTGCTGTCTCCCTGTCCCTGGGCTCTGACCTCTGTTGGGGCAGTTGTTTGCTGCTGTCTGCCTGTCCCTGGGCTCTGACCACTGTTGGGGCAGTTGCTTGCTGCTGTCTCCCTGTCCCTGGGCTCTGACCACTGTTGGGGCAGTTGTTTGCTGCTGTCTCCCTATCCCTGGGCTCTGACCACTGTTGGAGCAGTTGTTTGCTGCTGTCTCCCTGTCCCTGGGACATCCATACATGGGGTGCAGAGCAGCAGTTTGTGCATCTGCGTGCCTGCTGTGAGCCCAGCAGATCCCCCGCCCCCCAACATGCCTCTGCTTTACTTCCACCTGTGGCCACCCAGCTAGCAGCACTGTGGCAGAGACAAAGACCCTCCAACCATAGAGGAGGGTAGCATCCTGTGAGGCACACAGTCCTCCACTCCCTGTTAAGCCTGCCTCAAATGACTTATTTCAGAACTCAGGTGCTGGCCGTATGAATGGTAACTCTGCTTTTCTGCCAATGCTGGCCTTGGCCATTTCCTACCTGCAAAAGACAGGTGACAATAGGAACTTGATTTACTGTGTACTGTGCTGTGTGGGAAAAGAGATCTGTAGTATTAAGGGAATGGGATGAAAAAACATAAAGAGCAAGGCCACCAGTAAGTTTTGTTGGTTGCACTGTGTGGCCCTCCAGATAAGTGGCTAAAAAACTGGCTAATTATGTTGGCACACGTGCGCAGCCAACATCTTGTGGTAGTGCAGATTTGGAGGCGCAGTCACTGCTGGGCGAATGCAGGGCACGCACCAGTTGGTGTGTCCCTCATCCCCCAATCAACCTTCATGCTGGCGCCACACCATGCATACTAATGTGGCGAGCACATCTAAGGAAAGGTCCACTGTAATGCGAGCAAAGCTCATCACACGCAGCGGACCCTTCCTACTTGCTTTGCAAGCTGCAAACATGGTGGCACAGTAGCCACTAAACTGCCAACTTCATGGGTGCCCAATTCCCTGGTTGGCTTCCCCTGCCCCTCAAGTATGTGCTGATGGGTGAGCCCACTCCCCATTGGCAGAATGTGTCCCTCCTCCTTTTTTGCTTGCCGATGGGGGGGGGTGCCCAATCCCTGTCGGCATATGTCCTCCCCTTCCCCACTTTCATGTGCCAACAGGGGAGCCCACTCCCTGTTGGCATGATGTCCCCTTCTTGTGCCAACGGGTGCCCAATCTCCTCATCGCCACTGTGCCCCCAAAAGAAGAAACCACCTGTAAAAAAAAACTGTCTCATGTATTTTTTTTTTACTATCTGTAAACAGAAAGCAGTCCCTCGTAGTCTCCCTACCCATCATCCGCACCCACCCACCCTCTGTGCACCCTGCCTCCCACACCCTCCCTCACCCCATACTTGCCCGGAGCTTGGCACTACGATCTTCGGTGGGCTAGGAAACACGCCTTCACTCTTCAAAGCCACTCACTAACTGAGGAAATGCCGGGAAGCTGTATTATGGAATAAATAATATGGAATAAATAGGTGTTTTTCAACTTCGATGCATATCTTGGGCATTTTTTGGAATTTTTGCACCAAATTTTCAACATGGGGTTTTTGGGACCCGTCCTCACGAATTCTGTCACTGTTATGATGTTAATCGGTCCCAAAAGGTGATTTCACAGTCACTGCGTGGAATCACCTTTTGGGATCGATTAGTCAAGGACAGTGGCAATGTTCATGAGGTGGGCTCTCAAAATGCCTATATTGCAAATTTGGTGTAAAAAATCCAAAAATGGCTGTGCAGTTGCACACGCTCATAACTTTGCAAATTTGCAATATTTACATGCCAGATTTTCAGCATTGTCATTTTTCTGCACCTCCTTGTGAACAGTACAACTGTCATTTTTCACATCCTGGCCAAAATGTGTTTCTGCACTTCCGGCACACAATACCGTGGTTGCTGTGGGAAATCAGTGTTTAGGGCAGATTACAAAAATGACAGTGACACTGTTCATGAGCAGAGGTCCTAAAATGCTTATGTTGAAAATTTGGTGACAATACTCCATGAAATGAGTGTGTTATGAGTGTGCCTTGCACAGTTTGCATGCATACTCATAACGTTGTGCATTTGTAATATTTTTACTCTGGATTTTCACTATTGGCATTTTTCCACACCTCTTGATGAACAGTACAGCTGTCATTTTACATATCCTGCCCAAAATGTGTTTTCGCATGTCCGGCGCAGAATAGCGCGGTCGCTATGCGAAATCACTTTTTGGGACAGTTTGAGGAAATGACAGTGACACTGTACATAAGCAGAGGTGCTAAAATGCCTATGTTAAAAATTTAGTGCCAAAACTCCATAAAATGACTGTGTTACAAGTGTGCATTGTGCATTTCCCACGCACCCTTGTAACTTCGCAAATTTGCAATATTTACATGCAACATTTTCACTACTGCCAGTACAACTCCGTATGAACAGTACAGCTGTCATTTTTCATATCCTGCCAAAAATGTGCACTACCAAAGCCAATGCCAGTGCTACAACATTCGGCATTGACAAATGCTTGTTGCAGTATGCCTGTGTGTATCATACGAGTGTACTTAGTGGTCTCTGTAGGTGTGCTTCACATAACCCCCTGCTACCTATGTGTAACTTGATGCTTGATAAATCACTTAGGGCTACAGAGTGTATGAAAGGCATTATATTACATAGGTGTCTGTTCTGCATGGCTTTCCATCCTAGATGAAAAGCTTTGGTATGACAGGTCAAAGGTCATAGAATGCTGTTTGTGTGTCATAACTTTTTAACAAGAATGGAAATTCAGTGCCACCAGAGCTCTGTTCTTTCAATTGTTGTCTCCCCTCACCACACATGGGCACATAGATCTAAACACAGAAACTTTGTACTTTTTAAGTAATTTTTAAATATTTTTTTATTTATTTATTTTTTCATTTATTTCGGTTTAGGATTAATGCCTTTCAGTCAAGGACTCCATTTCAAAGGTTCTGAGTCAGTTAAATGAGCACATACAGACACCATAACACATAGCACAGCAGTGGATTACAAAATAAGGTTACAGAGGGTTGCACATACTTTTAAGTTTAACTAATACATAGGAGTCGAGGTTTCACTAGTACACATGAGTCAAACATTGTAGGTTTCATTAGTACGTAGGAGTCTAACATTGCAAGTAACAGCACTAAGTGCAGGCATAGTAGTGTCAGAAACAGGAAAGCAGGGGAGAGGCCAGGGATTGAATCTCCGCTGGGTAGTACAGAGGGTAAGTGGCAGTGGGGCATGGATGGTTGCCAGAGTGGTAGACTGAGCTCACCAGTGGTGGCCAGGGGTGAGAATGGGGGGGAGCAGCACAAGGTCAGCATTGTCAGATGTTCATGTATGTAGCTGACGGAGTGGCCGTTCTGTGGAATGGGGGAGGTGGACAGTTTATTGTAGTGTACACTATTCAAGGTAAGTATTTTGTGGGAAGGGGGATTTGTTGACGAGAGTGTGGGGGGGACTAATAAACCCATCCTGCACCCAGTGCCACTGATCATCTTTAGCTTTCAAAATCATTTAAATAGAATCTTGCTTATAAAAATGAAAGGAAGTGGGAAACAAGCATGAGCACGCTCTGCACTATAGCGTATTTGTGTGAATCCATGTTAAATGGAAGCACATAGGTGCATAGGAGCTCTCGCTCATCACCCAGGTCTTCCTTTTTTATGAAGTAAGCTTTTTTCAAATGATTTTAAAAGCAAATAAACTGTCAGTTGCATGGCATGCAATATTAGCAGTTGGCTGTAGGGTGAGTTTATTAGTTTGAATATTTCACAAAATGATGTGCCTTTTGTGTAGTATGTATTTTTTTAAGATAAAAAAATATACTGCATAAACAGTGGATGCTGAGTCACACGCACAACAAGCCTGTGTTGTCAGCAGGGTTCTGACTACTCTTGAGGTCTGTGACAACAGAGGCTTGCCGTCAACTATACGTACACAACATTGATTTTGACATCATTCTAGGCTAATCAGGATTGTTTATTTCTAAATATTTCAAGTACTATTTTCCCCACAAAACACCTCACGCTGCAGTTCTAAGTTCAGATAGTGTGGTCCATTCCATCACACAGGGGTTTCTCTAATTTTCTGCAAAATCTAATAGCTGTACCTTACATTCAAGTTGCATTTCTTGACATAAATCTTCAACATGATGTAGAATACATTTATTTGTACAGCTCTAATGTGACTTTGTGGCTACAAAAGTTTTTTGCTCAAGTCCTTTGTGTCCCAGAACTGCTCAGCGCCACATTGTAGTTCTGTCACCCGAATAACTCAAGAATGCACTCTTACAACTATGAGACACAGTAACTGTACATGCAAGCATATAGCAAAATATATTCTATTCTATTCTATTATATGCTGTTATGCTATGCTGTTCTATACTATACTATTCTATGCTGCTATGCTATTCTGTGCTATGCTATTCTATCCTATGCTATTCTACTCTTTTCTTATCTATGCTGTCCTGTTCTGTTCTGTGCTCTTCTATTCTATGCTATGCTGTTCTGTTCTGTTCTGTTCTGTGCTATTCTATGCTATGCTGTTCTGTGCTATTCTATTCTATGCTATACTGTTCTGTTCAGTGCTATTCTATTCTATGCTATGCTGTTCTGTTCTGTGCTATTCTATTCTATGCTACGCTGTTCTGTTCTGTGCTATTCTATGCTATGCTATGCTATGCTATGCTATCCTATTCTATTTTGTGCTATGCTATTGTATTCTATTCTATCCTGTTCTAAATCTGAATGTGCTTGCAGCATTTTGGGGCCCCTCCACCTGAGTGGCTCAGTGTCTTCAAAGCTATTTCACTCCAGGTGCATTCCTATTGTTAAAGCGTGCAGGGAACCACACTGCAGGAGTAACACTGATTTGAAGAGGTTAAAAAAACAGCTTGGATGAGTACTTTCAATTGTAGAAACAATGTATTATGTTATAACCACAAAGAGTGCATTTACAGCCATGTAGACAGCATTGGACTTGCCTGCTGCTTCAGACTTAAACTAGATTCTTCACTGGGGGCCCGTGATGAAGAACAAGTAGGTGTCTGAAGTGGTAGGTAACTGCAGCATCCGTTTTGTGGCTACAACTTAAGAAAATATTCCTGCAGTTGGAGGTACTGACCCAGTCTGGGTTTTCTTACCTTTACAAACTGGTGTTACTCCTGGACTGCAGTCTCATGCCTGTTGCGCCTCATGAGTTGTTAAAATGGCACAAGTGCAGCGTCCGCTGTGCCAGGAGCTTCAAGTAGTTTTCACTCAGACTCACTGCTCTGAAGCAGCTGTGTTGGCTCTTACCAGAGTTTGTTTTCATAGTCTCTGCTATCATTGTGGTCTATGTGTGAACATGCTCCACCCTCCTCCACTTGTCCTAACCCCCTCCTCCCACTATTCCCCATCTCCCTTCCCACACTCTACCCCCACTGATCCCATGAGGCCTGACCTACGACTTTAGCTATAGCTATGAATGCTGGTGTATATCCTTCAATTTCCGCACTTACCCTCTATAGCACTTCTAGCCTTGTCTCTCTCTGTCTAATGTGTTATCCATAGAGTTTTGACTGTCAGCATAGTTCTGTGTAATCCTAATCCATGTTGTACCATGGCTGTCAACATAGTATTTGTGTAAACCTAATCCATGTTGTACCATTTTGACAGCATTATCCCCATGTATGTAACCTAATATACTCTGTCATTGTAAATCCCCGTTCTCTGTAACTCATATTCCATGTATCAATGAGTAACTCGTATTCCATGTATCAAATGTTCAACTGCTCTCCTCTGTAACCCCTATCCCCCAGGTTGCACTGTGAGACGAGCATCTTGTTGCTCAGTGTGCCTTTCCTGGTGAAACATTTCAATCAATAAATAAATAAATGTATACTTGCCATGCCTTCCTGGTAAGTAGTGAGGTCAGAGGTGTTGCCCAGTGCTTCTGTGCCACTTCATATTACAAGTACAATTTCTCCAACAGATTACAAAACTCGGCACTGTCCACATCCTCTGTTAATTTGGGAAACAGTTCGGACCCAATTTTTTACCTTGGCTGCCACCTTTCGCCCCATTACTCACCTGGGCTGGCATCTGCCTCTGCTGCAGTGTTGCCATCTGGAGTTCATGGTCTCTCATCTCGAGCCGATGTCTGCATTCTTTCTCCCGTTCTTCTGCCACTCGCTTGGCTTTCTCTTAGGCTGCCTGTGCCCCTTACCGCTTTTGCTTCTCCTCTGCATCTACCTCGTGCTGTTTCTCTTTCCTCTGCATCCAGCTTAGCCTATTTAACCTAGCAAATTCTATATCCCCATCCTTCTCCCTTTCTGCAATGTGAACCAGTTCTAACTCAGCTTGCAGGGCTGCCTCAAACTTCTCGCTGAAGCCACTAGAGTCACCTAGGGCTCCTGGGTTAGCTGCTCCCAGAGCTTGAATCACCTTAGCTCTGTGCAAGCCTACATGTGGTGTGCCTCTCTCCTCACACAGCTGCTGGAGCTCAGGCAACATCACTGCATTGCACTTGTCTGGCATTTCAATCTTTTACCCCCAGAAAGAAAGTAAAATAACAGAAGTGAGAGAAGATAGATAGACTTATAGTGCTTACTGCTGTAGACAGATTTATAGTGCTTACTGCTGTATACTTATTAATAGTACTTAACTACTGGATAGCCAAACCATGCTTTGTCCAAATAAGACTCTCTCATCCACACTGCTGCCACCATATGTGACTGTCAGAGCAAGACACAGTCCTCATTGAGCCTCTCACTCAGGCATTGGCCAGAAAGACCATGTGGAACAGAGTCGCTCTTTTGCAACATCTTAGACTCTGGTGCTCTGATGGAAGTCGTCTTACCCTACTATCCACTAGGCTTGTTACTAGCTCCCTCCTTGAGCACACATGAACCACAGCAAAAATAGGAAGAAACTTATGCCCTCTCACCCCCTCCAACCTCTTTTCCCCTCTCTCTCTCTCTCTGTCCCTGGTGCCTTGGTCAAGCAAGGCTGATGTCACTAAGTTAATACAATTTATTTATTTATTTAACATTCAGATTAATACCTTTGAGCCAGAGGCTCATTTACAAAGGTTCCAAGTCTGGTGACACAATACAGAGCCAATGAGTTACATCAGTGAAAACATTGTACAGAGAGAGGAACAAGGGTGACACTAGACAACAATAAACATATGAAAGTGAAACAGCTGGTGGCTACATAACAAAAAAATACAGGGTACTAAGTGCAGTGAATAGGTTTCTTAGTGCAATTGGGCAGAAACAGGCCAAGCGATTAGACAGTGCATGGCAAAGCAGCCACCTGTCTGTGGTAGTGAGGAATTGCCACATAGGAAAATTAGAGGGTCTAGACAAATCCAGGACAAGGACGATGTAAGTTGGGGTGGTGCAGCCAGGAAGACATTGTCAGGTGGGTGGGGGGAAGGAACAGTAAGGGGGAGCTGTTCCAGGCAGTATGGGGTGCTGGGGAATGTGGAAGGTCCTCCGGTGGCATTGATAAGGGCTAACAGCTGCAGGTGGTCTCACATGCCAGCAGGTTGCAGAGTCTGTATTTGAAATGGCTGATTTTGCTGGACCCAGGGAGTTCAGTAGATAGGTCATTAAGCCATTTAGGGTCCCTGTAGCAGAGGGATCATTGTGCCAGTGTGGTACACTTAAAGGGCACTAGGAACACTCCTTTGGTAGCATTCCTGGTGTTCACAGTTGGTTGGGTGTAGTTGTATAATCTGGAGGGGGACTCTGGCATAAGGCCAAGCAATGCTTTTTTCCTCAAGTAGACAAGCCTGGTATTCGATTCTGTGATGGAGGGGAAGCCAACCGGTATCCAAATACAAGGTGCATGTATGCGTCTGATAGTCAGCACCCAGGACCAGGCGGCAAGCCTTGAGGAGGGTTATGATCCTCTTCAGGGTGGTGTCAGAGCCAACACCATAGATCACTAGACCATAGTCAATAGTAGATAACACAGAGCTGCATGTAACCAGTTTAAGAGCCTCCAGGGGCATAGAGTGTCTATGTTGGTAGAGAACTCCCAGTTTGGTGTTAGCTGTTTTGATGATGTGTTCAATGTGTGCTGTGAAGGACAGCGTGTCATCAAGGTATACTCCAAGATATTTGAAGGTGCTGACCTGCTCTAGCAGCTCACCTTTTTGAATTATGTGTTGGGGCCCATGCATTTTCCTGTTTTGTGGCACCATGTAGAGCATACACTTGGTTTGTTTGTTGTTGAGTAACAGTTTATGATAGGAGAACCAAGATTCTAGCCATTTAAAACTGTCGTGTAGGTCAGTGGTTATAGTGATGCTGTCCCTACCAGATGCAGAAATGAACACATCATCAGCATAAAGCACCATTTTTGCTGGGCAGGCAATAGGTAGTGAGTTTATAAATAGACTTAATAAGAGTGGACCCAGTATGGAGCCTTGGGGGACTCCAAGGTTGACCTCCCTAGACTCGGAGAGAATGTTAAGGATCTTCACACGTTGTACTAACATACTAAAATGCCAGCAGAACAGGCCTAGTGGTAATTCGTATCTGTTTGTTTGGTCAGCCCCCACCCTGGGAGCTGACATTGCTGCCCCCCCGCCCTCTCGGGCTTCTCCCTTCCCAGTCAAGGGTATTCTCGCTGTATTGGACTTTGCTTCCAGAGCCCTTCCCTTTTACCTGCCCAACCCCCTTTGAACTCCTCCACAATCTCCACTCTCCACCAGTAAGCACATTCCATGGTTCTACCACCCTCTCAGTAAAGTAGCACCTCCTCCTTTCTCCCTGAATCTCCCCCATCCAGCTTCCACTCATGGCCTCTAGTTGCCCCCCCTCCTCCTTCAGAGCACCCTGGCTGCTCTCCCTACTTACCCTTCATATACCTGAAGATCTCTCATCATGTCCCCCCCCCTCTCTCTTCTAGTGTGTACATATTTAGCTCTTCGAATCTCTTCCCATAGGTTCTTTCCCCCAAGCCCCAGATCATTTTAGTTGTCCTCCTCTGGACCCTCTCCAGGAGTTCAATGTCCCTCTTTAAGTGTGGCCTCCAAAACTGCACGCAGTACTCGAGGTGCAGCCTTACCAAGCAGTTATACAGAGGGAGTATCACTTCCATCCTTCTGGAGGTAATCCCCCTAGTGATGCATCCCAACATGCTGTTGGCCTTGGCCACTGCCCAACTACAAGTCTCAAGAGTTGTTCATCTTGACATCCACCACAACCCCCAGGTCCCTCTCAGCCATCGAGACTTGTAGCACTCCCCCCAGCCAGGCTGTACACTTGGCCCGGGTTTCTGGCTCCCAGGTGCAGTACCTGCATTTCCCTGCATTGAACCCCCATTTCCACTTTCTAGACCACCTTTCCAGAGACTTCAGGTCCTCCTGTAGGGCCACCCTCCCCATCTCCCCATCCACCACTGCCCCTCAATTTTGATTCATCTGCAAAGAGATGCAGCTCACTCCTGATACCCTTCCTTATGTCAGAGACGTAGGTGTTGAACAGGAGGGGCCCAAGGACTGATCCCTGAGGGACCCCACTAATGACCCTCCTTGGAGATGAGACTATCCCCCCAACCACAGCCCTCTGGGTCCAGTCTTGGAGCCAGTTCCCTATCCATCTAATCATCTGGTTCCCCACCTCCATTTCCCCCAGCTTATCCAACAGGCCCCCCATGAGGAACAGAGTCAAACACCTTGCTGAAGTCAAGAAAGAGGACATCCACTTGCCTACCCAGGTCCAAGGCACTCATCACCCAATCATAGAACTCCGTAAGGTTTGTCTGACATGATTTCCCCAGGATGAAGCCATGCTGTCTATTGTCCAGGCACCCAGACTTTTCCAGTTCCCCCCAGCCCCTCCTTGACAACACCCTCCATCACCTTGCCCACCACCAATGTCAGACTGACAGGCCTGTAGTTTCCCACCTCCTTGATCCCCTTGTGGATAGGCACCAGTGACACCTTCAGTCCTGGGGCACCCACCCTGTCCTCAGAGAGATGCTGAAAAGCTCCACCAGGGGTTTTGCCAGGACATCCACCAGTTTCCTCAACACTCTGGGATGTAATTTATCTGGCCCCAGTGCTTTCTCTTTCTTAAGGGACCTGAGGGCTTCCCTCACCCTCTCTACTGTGATTTCCACCTTTGTTTCTTCATCCTCCTGTTTTGTCTCCCCCCCCTCCTGCCAGTGATGCCCCCCTCCCCAGACCTGCCGATTGGTAAGGGGCCCCCTCCTCAGTTTCACCATCTCGTCCCATGTATGATGCAGTCCCTTCCATTTTCCTTGGTGAAAATGAGGCAAAGTACTCATTTAGTACCTCAGCCTGCTCCCCCAGGTTTTGTGCCCATCCTTCCTCTATTTTAATCCTGCTAATCTGACCCTTCACCCTTCTTTTTTCCCCCAATGTATGTAAGAACCCCTTGTCCCCTCTCCTAATTTCCCTGGCCAGGTTCTGCTCCTTCCTTGCCTGAGCCACCCTCACCACCCTTGTGGCCCTTCTGGCTATCAGCTTATACTCCCCTCCATCCCTTTCACTCCTTGAGCACTTAAAATGCCCATAGGCCGCCTTTCTTTCCCTCACCACCTCCTGAACCTCTCGAGTCTGCCAGCAGGGTTTTTGTGCCCTACTGCCTTTGTGCCTCACTCTTTCACAGGTGCTGGTAGAATTCTGCACCCCTTGATGATTTCCCACCTACTGTCAGTGTCCATGTCCGTCCCTATCCCATCCAAATGCTCCGTAAGGATCCTTCCCATTTCCTTGAAATCCACCCCCCTGAAGTCAGTTACCTACATCTTTGTGCAGCCTTCTATCCCTCCTAGGTCCAAGCAGAACCAGACCATGGCATGGTCACTCCCTGCCAATGGGTCTCTTGCCTCCAGGCCCCCAGTGTGGTCACTGTCCGCCAGGACCACATCCAGTATCCATGCCTCCCTGGTCGACTCTCCCACCTGCTGGGTTAGGAACATGTTCTGAAAGACATCCAACAACCTCTGTTCCCTGGCCACCCAGGATGTCATAGTCCCCCAGTCCATTCCTGGCATGTTTAAGTCACCCAACACCACCACCCTTCCCCTGCCCAATATGCAGTGTCTCCCAACATCTGCCATCAGACTCTCCTCCAGTTCCTCCGCCAGTGCAGGGGGTCTGTATACCACTCCTATTTTAACTCTCTTACCCCCCTCCTTGTTATCAAGGTGAGCCAAATCACCTCCAGGGTCCTCTCTGCCTCCTCCACTCCTCCTATGCCAATGCAGTTATTGATAATCAATGGTACTCCCCTCCTCTTCCTTCCCCGTCCTTCCTGAACATAACGTAACCCTCTAGGTTCAGGTCCCAGTCATGCCCTGCAGTGGCCCAGGTCTCAGTGACAGCTGCCACATCCACCTCTCCCTCAACTAGCATCACCTGGAGCTCAGGCATTTTATTGCCCAAGCTCCTGGCATTTAGCAGGACCACCCTCCACCCCTTCCCTATGCTCCCATTTCCCCTTCTCACATTCCCATGGGGCCTCTGTCTCCCCCCGATCTGCCCCTTACCAGTCAGCCTTTTCCTGCATTTCCCCAGCTCCCTGGGGGGAGTGGAGACAGAGTCACTCCTTCATCGGACCCCCCTTGACAGCCTCTTCTCCCATCCCTCCCCCTTCCCAAGTTTAAACCCCACCTTTCACTAATAAACCCCTCTATTTGCAGCTTAAGGATTTCCCTCCTGTCCAAATTGAGATGGAGGCTATCCCTAGCATACAGCCCCTTATCCTCCCAGGTCTCCCCTCAGTCCTCATCAGCCCATACCCCCTGGCCACACCACTCCCTGAGCCACTGATTTATTTCCCTAATCTTCTTCTTGTTTTCCCCACTAGCCCTTAGCATTGGCAGGATTTCCGAGAAGGAAATCATGCATCCTATGTCATGACAAACTCTGGCTAGCTCTCTGAACCTTGCCTGTATTTCCAGCTCACTATTTTCCTCAACGTCATTGGTACCCAAGTGGACCAGTGTGTCCAGGGAACCTTCACGATCCTTTGCCAGTTGATACAACTCATGCTTGGCCCTGTGCGTTAGTCCAGGAAGCATTTTGTTCTAACTGGCAGGCTCTCCTCCTTATCCCATTTGACACCCCTGATCATGGAATCACCCAACTGGAGCATTCTAACCACCCCTTTCCTCCATTCCCCCCTTCCATGTCCCTCCTCGTCCTTTCTACCTGCCCTTCCCTCAGACCAGCTCCTTACTGCACCCCCTATCTGGGTGCCACCTGCCGCCCTCTCCTTATTGACCATGGCCTCCCCATCCTCTCTGATCCTATGCCTCTCCTCCTCCTGAGTATTGTTCTGTGCACCACTACCCCCCCATCACTTCTCGTGACTGGTCCTTACCCTCATCTGCTAAACTAGCCTGGCTCGTCCTCCCTTCCTTCCTGTCTCCATTCAGCTCCTCCTTGCCTGTCGTGCCTCCCGACCCAAACCTTCAGCTCCCTTTACTGCATCCTCCTTGTACTTCTGGTCCTTCTCCTTGCATTTTCCTCCCTCTACCCCCCTCCTCCTCAGCCTGCTCTGATCCCCCTGTCCCTTGTTCTCCCGCATTCCATGTTCCCCCATTTTTCTGATTTCGAGCCCCGCCTCCTGTCCTCCACTCCTTTCCATCTCTAACTGCCCTGTCATGGCTACATCACCCCCCAGCACTCCCCTCCTCCTCAAGCAGAAGTAGAGGATTGAAGCAGTTACTGAGCTTAAGGCCTGATCCACCTCCCCACCTTGCTTCCTTCTGTCCAGCCCCAGCCACCTGCCTACTTCCTTGGGAGTGTTTTCCTTTTGGGCCCCCCTCTGTCAGGGTCCCTGTGTGACCCCAGAGTACTCTTCTGTGCTCCTCTCCCTATGCCCCCACCCCTAGTGCTTAGTGCAACCCTGTGGGAGAGCCCCTGCCTTATTCCCCAACCATACCTCCCCTCCAGCTGTCTCCTAGTTCCCTCAACCTCCTCCATGAGCTGTGCCAGCTGGTAGCACACTGGGAAACCACCAAACTTCCAAGTCCAGTCCAGTATCATGGCCACCCTACACACTGTGCACCCCACCACCCTCCTAAAGATGCCGGCCCTAATGACATGTTCCCATCCCTCTCCAAGTAGGTTTCCCTGAGTGAATCACCAGGTTCCCCACTGGTCCAAGATACACACCTACACACTAAACAGGTCACTCACTAATCCTAGATACAGTCCCACAGTAAACACATACCCCGTTACTAGGTACAGTATTTCACAATAAACAGTTTCACTATAAACAGAGTTACAGTACCTAGGTTAGGTCTAAACTAGAGGCTGGAGAAGGTGCCCTCCCCTTTCCAGCAATGAGCCTAACACCAGATGCTCTTTTCTCCTCCTCAAAGTCCTTTTCTGGCCAGTCTTTTTTTTTTTGTAAAGTGCACAGCTCCTTCCTGCTTGTTTGCTGTCTGCCAATGGTATCCTTCCTGATTTCCTTGCTCCACCCTCCCTGGGTATTTAACAGAGGTCGGGGCCGGGGTGGGTGGTATGGGGAAAAATCCAGCGCCCTGACCCACTCCTTGAGGCCACGATGGCTCCTCCAATCTGCTGCTATCCCCTAGCACCCTGGCCCACTCAGTGCGGCTGGGAAAGAAATGAAAAATCAGCTCCTGTGGGAGAACATGAGCTGAACAGCTTTTAAAGGCTGCTCAGGCTTATGTATTCCCCACCACAGCTTCCAATTTGCTGCCTTCCTCTGCGCCCGATTGGCACACTTGCACTCGGTTCCCTGTGGCTGGATTGGCTGCTGAAAGATCCCTCTGGCTGCTGCTGTGGTCCTCCAGTGCTCTGACCCACTCCTTGCAGCCAGGATGGCTTCCCCAGTCTGCCACTGTCCCCAAGCGCCCTGGCCCGCTCCATGTGGCCGGGAAAGAAATGAAAAATCAGCTCCTTATGTTCTATGTGAGAGGTAGCTTTTGAACAAGGTAACAGTGCTAGATGAAAGGCCTATGGAGAGGAGACACTGTAGTAGGAGCTGGTGGTTAACGGTGTGGAATGCCTTGGTGAGGTCAATGACTATAGATCCTACTGCCCTTCCATTATCCAGAGCCTCATAGAGCTGTGTAGTGTAGTCTATCAGGGCTGTTTGGGTGGAGTGATGTTTATGGAAACTGTGCTGCTGCGTACTTAGCAGGTTGAATTTCCCTAAATGCTCAGTTACTTGGTCAGATACTGCACATTCCAGGGCTTTGGAGAGAGGTGGGAAAATGGAGATGGGTAAGCTTGGTCTCCACTTTTGTGGACCAGCGTGACATGCACTGCCTTCCACTTGTCTGTAAAATGCCCATTCTTAGGGATGTGTTAAAGATTTTTGTAAGTGGTCCAGCTAGCTCATTTAGTGTTAGGGCTACTAGCTTCACGTCGATGGTGTCACTCCCATCTTGGTCTTGCCAGTACCCTCTTGACGTACTGTTTGGTCTCGGCCTCGGAGAGGTGTCTGAAGTAGAAAAGCAGTGGGCCACTGGGTGTAGTAGGAGGTGGGCTCAAGTTAGGGGGCTGTCCAGACTGGGTGGAGGGGAGGTATTCCTTGGGAAGCACAGCACTTAGGTCAGTGAAAGCAATATTAAATGCATTTGCAATGTCACTTGGATCCTGGAGTGTCCCTGAAGGGGTAACTAGAAGATTAGAGTGTGTCTTGGTAATCCTGCCTGTAAGGGATTTCACAGAGTTCCAAAATTCCTTTCCATTTCCCCAACTCCTGTTTAGAAGGTCTTTGTAGTAGGGGGCCTTGGTCTGCCTGATAAGTGTTGTGCATTTATTTCTCAGTGAGGTCGACCAAATTTCCTGATGCTTTGGCCCTGTGCCAGAGGTTGTCCCAGAGTCGCATAAGGTTGATTAGGGCTCCAGAGAGCCAGGGGTTACTGACCCCTCTTTTTTTTTTTGAGCTTTAGGAGGTGAAAATATCACAGGCATTTGTAAAGATTGAGCAGAAGTAATCTAGGGCTTGGTTACTATCTCTGGTGGTGTCAAGAGGTGACCAGTCAATTAACCTTAGGTGCTGTTGGAAATATTCCAGCAGATTGAGTCTTAGCGCGCGAGTTCTGGTGATCTGAGGTGAATGCTTTGTGAATTTATTGGACCAGGTGCACATAACTGGGGAGTGCTCACTTAGGGAGTCAGGTGGAACAGAGACCTCCATGATATGGTCAGAGCAGGTGGATAGGAACCAATCGATAAGTGTACTTGAGCTAGTCCTATAATTTATCCAGTTGTCTGAGGCAGAGGCTAGATATTTTGTCTCTAGCTGCTGCTGCATCTTGGGATTGACAATTGACATTGAAATCTCCAACTATGAGCTGTTCCCAGTTTTGACTGATAAGCCCTTGGTTACTAAAGCAGCGATCCAGTTCAGGCTCCTGTTTACCAGGGGGTAGATATACTGTTGAGTGTACGAGGACCTTATTTTGTTGACCAATAGAGAGTTTAATACTGAGAATTTGTGCATCCTTCTTACGCAGACTGGCCGGTAGAACTTGACCCCTTATACAGATTTGATGAAGACCAGGCAGCCACCACCCCCTTGGAGAGCCTATCTTGCCTGAATATGGTGAAACCATCAAGGGCTACTGCAGTATCAGGGATCTTGGGAGACAGCCACATCTCAGTGAGGGTAATAACATCCGGTTTGATAGATTCCACCCATGCCTGGAACTGCAGGAGCATAGGCACGAGGCTTCCAGTATTCAGGTATACTATCCTTAGATGGCCCACCCTAGAGTTGTCTCCTATTGGGGGACATCCAAGGCCTGGGTTTGGGTGCACATTGCCAGACAGTATAAGCAACAGGAGGATCAGTTTTCTGAGGGATCGAGGGTGAGAGTACCCAAGATAAGCAGGCTTGATTTTACTTGCGGTTCCTGAGGTGTTGGTTAGAAACTGCAGAGGTCCATGGAAATCCACACTTAATTAAGAAACCATGCTGGGCTATTGAAATCTCTCAAATAGGCCAGTTTTCTCACCTTTGAACACTGTATTCTAGCCTTCTCCCCACTACAGAAGGTACTAGCATTTGACAAAATATTTCAGACTACCATTAAAAGCTGTCTGGTTGTCATAGTCCTGCATATACGTGCCCACACATTTGTATCTTAAGGGACTTCTCCAAATGGTACGTGACAAAACTGCAATCAAATATCAGGGCTGTGTTCTGGTCTGTCCTCCACACCCTATCTAATATAAACTCATCCCTGGGGGTTCCTTACTACTGCTTTGTTCTCCATCCAGGAGAAACATCTTCCATTCACCACCTGGAGAGTGAGTGAGTGGTGGGAAAAATAGATGGTTTACTAAAGAGCTTCTGCCTGCAATGCAGCAGAGGGATGCCCTATGGGCTGCTTACAAGTCTGCTCCATCGACCACCACTTGGAACTACTATCAGAGGCTCCAGAACATCTATAAGAAGGAAACTAAAGCACTCAAAGCTGCCTATCTTAAAATTCGATGGGGCCACACAGTGGGTGACTCTCACAAGTTCTGGGCATCAGTGAACTTACTAAATGATCCTAGCACTAAGCAGAGTTCTGTCTCTTTGTGCACTGATACTGAGACCCTAACTGACCCCTCACAGATCATAGAGGCCCTGAACAGGCCTGTCTGAGCATTTGGCTACACTCCCGTCCACAGACTCCAAGCCTGCACTCAGAGATAGGAGCAAAGATGCACTTGGAATCCCTACATTCCACTTTAAGGCTACTTTGCCTAAAGATATTCATCGGCTCCTCATTGCCCTCCTTAATTATGACAGTGCTGGTTCTGACAGCCTCTGCCCTCATTTCCTCAGACTTATGGCCACCCTCACTGCCAAATCCCTAGCCATCCTCTATAATCTATTGTTATCCTCCTCAGCCATATCAATGATATGGAAGAACACCAGAGCTGTCTCCATATTTAAATCAGGGGACCCAAAACTCATTGATAACTATTAGCCAGTGTCCATCCTGTCCCACCTAAGTAACATTCTGGAGAAAATAGTCTTCCAACAAATCTCAGACCACATATACCAGAACAAGGGGGCACAATTTGAAGATAGAGGAGGGACGGTTCAAAGGCAATGTTAGAAAGTATTTTTTGATGGAGAGGGTGGTGGATGCAAGGAACAGCCTTCATGAGGTGGTCATAAGGTCAGAAACAGTGGGGGAATTCAAGAATGCATGGGACAGACATAAGGCAATTCTGGTGGAGGGTAGGAAGAAGTAGACTGTTGGTTAACTAGGATCTGTAGCTTATCCAATAGGCAGGGAAACGGGCAGACTAGGTAGGCCAAGCAGTTCTTATCTGAAACATAGAAACATAGACTTTGATGGCAGATAGGGACCGCTTGGCCCACCTAGCCTGCCCTTTTTCAATACCTAATTGATAAGCTACAGATCCTAGTTAACCTACAGCCTACAGCCTACTTCCTCCTTCCCCCCACTAGAATTGCCTTATGTCTGTCCCATGCATTCTTGGATTCCCCCACTGTTTTTGATTCCACTTCCTCCTCAGGAAGGCTGTTCCATGTATCCACAACCCTCTCCGTGAAAAAGTACTTCCTCACATTACCTTTGAGCTGTCCCCATCTGCCATCAAAGTCTAAGTTTCTAAGTATCAAAGTGCAATCTCTTCTTCCCCCCACAAACATGGCTTTAGAAAGGGCCATAGCAACAGCACCGCATTGGTCTGTTTCACGGACAGTGTCTTGAGGAGCCTGGACCAAAGCAAGTTCATCTGTGCCATTTTTGCTAGCCTGTCAAAGGCATTTGACCTGGTAGACCATGGCATCCTCCTGTGAAAACTGTACCAGTATGGTTTCTCAGCAATTACTTTGGCTTGGCTTGAGAAGTGCCTCTCTGGGAGATTGCAAGTGGTCTGCACTGGGGGTCCACCTCCAGTTCCTTGGGGTAAACAGTGGGGTCCCTCAAGGGTCCATACTGGGGTCCTTCCTGTTCTCCCTCTTTGTAGATCACCTCCTCAGGGACAATTGGGATTGCCACGAGTTAATGTACTGTATGTGGACAATTTGATCAACTATCCCAGTGACAATAACCCTAAGGAACTATCCCTCACCCTCAACAGGAAGCTCAACTCAAGCCTCAGGTAGTTCGTTGCAACTAGGTTGCTAGTTATTGCCAAAAAAATAAAAGCCATGCTTTATATGCCCAAACCCTGGCTCGTAAAGTAGGCAGTAAATCAAAATACCCCCTACCCTTGAACATCTTGGCTCTAGATGGTGCCTACCTTAAACAGGTAACTACATTCAAATACCTAGACGTCACTCTGGATGCCTCACTAACTTTCACAGATCACACTGGAACATTGCTCAAGCATGTTTGTCAGTAACTGGAAGTCTGTGTTAAGCGAAACAATCTCATGACCCCAGAAATGCAGCTGGCGATAGCCCAAGGCATGTTTTCACACTTCTGGATTACAGCGGTCCCATTTATTCTCAAACCTCCAGCCATAACCTCATTAGACCTAACACTGCCTACAATAATAATTGTAGGTTTGCCTCGTTGGCCTATTATGACACCCACTACTGTTCTATTTATCAGATGCTTGGTTAGCTCCCCCCACAGTCCTGTCTTGACTACCTTATTGGGTACCCCTGTGGAAAAGTCCCTCAAAAAAAATAACTGCCCATATCAAGTTTTCTCAGTTTTAGGACAGGTTTACTACATCTTAGGTCCTCCTCTCAACATCTCCTTTACCTTCCTCAGACAGCTACTGGGATGTGTCAGAAGCTTTCTCCAGGCTCTGTAATGGTTTGCCAGCCTTCCTCCATTCATTAGACACGTCCATCCTATTCAAAACTCATTTTAAACATACCCTTCTAACCACCTCTGTATGCAGGTGCCCCACAAGATGTCCTTAGGTCTGGATATAGACTCTTAGGCGGTTCTCAAAGCAGTTGACTATTTGTTTTTGTTTTATATTGTATGGTATTATGTTGCTGTTATAATCTGGAGTCTAAATCCCAACCAGTCATGACGTTATTGTGTCCTGTGCCCCTAACCTCTTCTCTTTATTGTGGACCTGTGCCTGTTTCAGGACCTAATACTGTGGGCCCTGACTGTAATTATCTTTATTTCAGGGCCTTGAACTGTGAGCCCTGTCATTTATCTGCATCCTATCATTGTATGGCTAGATTGATGCAACCTATACCATTTGTTCTGTATGATTCTTTGACAGTGTTGCATGTACCACCTTGATGGCCCAGGTCGTTCCTGAAAATGGTCCCTTCGAACAGTGTACCCACCAGTTACCAAATAAATAAATACAAATAAAATCTCTGTTCTGTTCTGATCTGCTCTGCACTATGCTATGTAAGCAATAAGATACGTTGGGTGTGCTTGGAACAGATATTACTGCACCCCAAGGGGCATAGTAAGGCATATGGTCACAGGCCGAATGCCTTCAACCCCTGGAAGTGCAGTAATATCTGTTCCATGGACAACCAGGAGTATCTTCTTGTGCTATAAAATGGGCTATTTTTTAAATATATTTATAACATGAAATAAATATATTTATATGCATAAAAACAGGTAGAAGTACCTGAATTAATTGTACAATAGTTCTTCCACCTACTACAAAATGATTTTTTTCTTGAGGATTTTTCTGGATGATATTTATACTTGTAGATTCTGTGAAGCTGACAGCACCCCCACCCCAAAAACACACACATAGATGGTGCTTTATTAGTACCTAGAAAGGTGAAACTCTGACTGTCTCGGTTTTATGTTTTGAGTCAGACCATGATGTGACATGCATTTATAGACCTTTTTTTGTTTGTTTTTACTCTGACCACAGTCCAGCTACTGGGGAGAGAGCAAGGCACATGTGGGGAAAACTGTATTGTTAGACATACAGCACCACCGGGTAATGCCACTGATGGATCACGATCCAACCCAGAGATTAAGTTTCTCTTTTCTTTTTTTACTGTAACTGCAGTCCAACTGACCTTTTTCCCAGTACTGGGTAGAGAGTGAGAGAGAGAGAACACAAGGTGAATGCAGGAGTGGGCAGCCTGGTAAAACATACATATGCGTCCTGGTCCTGGAGAGCCACTGATGACCTCTAGGTTCATGTGTCAGTAAACTGGTACCGGAATTTTGTAATTTTGTAAGGGCCGGCATTAGGAAAGAGGAGTGGGAACTTCAGGCATGACTGAGCACAATCAAGTAAACCTGGAAGTTTGACCATGACTCAAGGTATTCTTTTAATGGACAAATCAAAAGCAGGTACAGTCATTCTTTTGTAGGATTTCTGACTTTTTAAAAAATGTTCTTGACTTGAAGCAGCTTGAGCAAGTGAGGGGCGGACAGCAAGACTGGATGTGAATGACATTTATGGTGAACGAGCAAGTGGTTGGTATCAGTAGGGGGCACAGTTTGTTTGAGGAGCAGGGCAATGTGACTAGAAACATTATTGGCTAAATTTACATGCAGGCATAATCTTTAGGGCTTAATTTATGTGGTGTACTAGAAATTGATGTGGCTTGAAATCAGCGGCACCACAGTTTCCCAGACTGGCCACAAGTCTGGGATGAGCCAGTTGTGAGGAAAGAAACAATGGTGGGTTTTGAAAAACTAACATTCTGCTGGCACACTGATTTTGCTTGGAACTGCAGTCCTAATTTGGAGTACTTTTTATTGTCTGTGCATCCAACACATTTAATGCACAGGTAATAACCAATCACAATACAGGATTTTCTCTCCTCATTTTATACATCATTCTACTCTAGTATGCCAATCGAACAGTGAAACTTTAATGGCAAAATCCCCTCACAGCGACAGTCTCGATGGGTTTTGAGATTGTCACTGTGAGGGACCCAAGGGTGAAATTTCACACTTTCACCATCTTTTGCCCCCCCCCTTAAATCAACTCTGACTCGGAGTTAGTAATCTATGGCGGGGGGTGAGCACAGACCCCCCCGCATGGGGAGGTTCATGGGGCACAGCCCCCCGATAGAACAAACACAATGTCTGATTGGCGAAATTTTGCCTGTCGTCATTGCAGATCTTGCCATGCTGAACTTCAATAACACTGTTGTCAATCTGGCATGGTAGAACCTTCTGTTCTAGTCTAGTCTATTCTCAACACTGTCCCAGGCAATAACAATTGCTCAACACCAAGTTGGTCTGCATAACTCATGTCGATTAAGACAAAACAATGAATTGTTGCATGACCAAACTGTTATTCATAGCATTCAGGGGGAAATTATCTTTGGACCACCTCCTGTAAAGGGATTTGTTTCTTTATTCTGTGCCTGAAGATCTGATTAGAGGACAGTAACTGGTTTCACATAACAGCTTGGATGAGAAGGGCCATGAAGGGTTAATGAAGTTTCTTTCTTCTCTAGTTGGCTGCAAAATATGGCAATGTCTTCAGTGTCTATCTGGGTGGCACCCCAGTGGTTGTGCTACATGGTTTTCAGACTGTGAAGGAGGCCCTGGTGAACTATGCAGTAGAATTTGCTGGCCGGCCAGACAACCCAGTGTTGAAACCATTTACCAAGCTAAGAGGTAAGTGGGGATTTACATCTCTCTCCCAGCTACTGTTCGGTGATTCTTTACCATCTCTATTCCTGCCTACTATCTAAGATAACATCCCTCTTTCGCTACCTGTCAGTGAATTCCAGTCTGTCTTTAGTTCCACTGTGAAGAACATCATTTTACCTGTAAACCTGCATTTCCTGTAGTTACATCTCACCTGTTAACCTGCACTTCCTATATCTACATTTCACCTGCTAACATGCATTTCTTGTAGCTACATTTCCCCTGCTAACCTACATTTCCTGTAGGAACATTTCAGCTGTTAACCTGCATTTTCTGTAACAAATTTCACTTGTTTGCCTGAATGACCTGTAGGTACATTTGTCCTCTTTACCTGCATTTCATGTAACTACATTTTATCAATTAACCTGCATTTATTTTCTGTAACTACATTTCACCTGTTAACTAGCATTTCCTGTAGCTACATTTCACCTGCTTACCTGCATTTCCTGTAGGTACATTTCACCTGTTAACCTGTATTTCCTGTAACTACATATCACCCGTTTGCTCCCATTTCTTGTAACCACGTTTCCCATGTTAACCTGCATTTCCTGCAACTAAATTTCAGCTGTTACCCTGCATTTCCTGTATATACTTTTCACCTGTTAACTTGCATTTCCTATGTAACCACCCAGTCCCCTGGGGTTACTAGAATCCATTCAGTATCAGTGCTAGGCAGGGAAAGGCAGCTGGTGACTAACTAGTTAAATGAGTTTTTCACCTGCTCACTCTTCTGTATACTTGGCTTCAGCTGAGATGGAATGTGATGAGCTCATTTAGAAATTCTCGCAGCAGGATAAGCCTTAGCCAGCTGTGAGGAGGGAGTTTTTAGAATCTTGAGATGGTAGTCAGTATGTGACAGCAGTTTGAAGTGAGAAGAGTGAGAACTGCTCCTCTGAGGGCTCTGAGGAGGGTCCTGCTTTCTCATCCTAGTCCTAATATTCTCCAGACTGCCAAGAGAAGTGGTGGAAACCATTGTCTACAGCAGGATCTCCTTATTTTCATCCTTGGAGGGTTAAAAAGGATTGCTCATGGACGGATCCAAGGGGCAATCCCCTTTTTGATCCAGGATGTTTTGAAGATGCCTGAAAAGTTTGAAGACTGAGTAGGATCTGACTTTTTGCTGCAGAAAGCAAGTACCTGTGCTGTTGTGTTCTCTGATTAAAAGGGAATTGTACAACTTTTCTGTGAATTCAGAAGTTTTCGAGACGGTTCTCAGTTAAAGTTGGCTGACATGTGTGAAGTCCAGAGGTATGACTATGTCACGGTGTTCAGGACTTCAGTTCTTCCACTATTATTGTAGTGTTTTAAATGTTGAGTGCAAAAATTCATTCAATTAAGCATTTTCCAAGTGTATTTAAGATAGTTAAGGTGTAACTCTGAAGAATGGCTGGGTATGGATTTAGGAGCAAAGGGTGGGCAGACCCCCATCTGGAGTAACCAGTTCAGGACTACAGGTTCAGTAAAGGCACCTGGTTACTTTAGACATAGGGCCAATGTCCAAAGAGGATTTTACCCCCAGAGTGGGTTGTGCTAGTTATTAACTAAACGTATTTATTTGCGTCTTTGGTAACCAGGTAAGTGCACTGATCCAATCCAAAGGACTGTTTTCAATCATGACCTGGGCCACAGATGTGGCTACAAAATAACACAATCAACAGTAACAATGTACAAAAACAGCAATAGTACAGAGTAACACATATAATACAGGATTTGGTAACATACCTCAAGACGAAGTAACTAACACATAATGGAGTCAAAGCAGTTTTGCAAGCACAAGTTTCAGCGTTCAAAAGTCTTACAAAGATGCCTACCTGCTGTAACAGCAGACAGTAGGCTAAATTAGTAGGCGTATGGAAGCTTACAAAGAGCCTACAAGCTAAACAAGCTGGCAGTGATCCAGAATAATGAGGTGCATAGAAGCTCAGACTTTCTAAAGAATATCGAATCAGTAGATCAGCAGTACTACAAGGAAATCAGAACAGATTAGGAGAGCAGAGAGTAGCGTGAGGCATGATGCAGGTAGAAAAAGTGAAGGGGCAACAGAGAGGCAAGTTGGAGGAGGGAAGGGGTCCCAAAAATGGCACAGCAGGTCCTGGTGCCGTGGTAGCCCACATCCACTGGTATTATCTTGGGGGCATTGATGCTGGTAGAGAATGCTAAGGGCCAAACAGAGTGGGAAAGGCAAAATATGCAGGAAGAGGGAGAGGTCCTGACAGCTCAACTTGTATGTTCTGTTGTGGCCAGTGCCACTGGAAGAAATGTTAAATGTCCTATGAAATATGGGAATGCCAGTACAAGATGTTCAGTGTCCTACAGTGTAGGAGTATGAAGAGTTTTCTATCAGATTCAGTTGTTTTGTTGTCCTGCAAGTTCCTAGTAACACAATGTGTATCCTTGGGGGTCCACCTTTGCTTTAGAGAACATCTTTTGGAATAAAGTCACACTCTAGAACCCCAAATATGGTTTGGACAGTTACGTTATTGCTTCCTGTGTGTGGAATTACTGGGTACCCCTCCAGGTGTATAGCCCTAGCAAAAGGTTCTCTCCTCAGGACCTAGTTTTGTAAACACCGAATGGGTCATAATTGATTTTGTACACCCCACCCCTTTCGATCTCTAGAAGTATTGAACCCGGTATACATTCCCAAAGCTAAGGATGGTACCAATTGTTTAAGTGTTCCTAAAGTCTTTTCCCAGTGAAGCGTGTCAAGGATAGCTAACTGTGTAAAGTAGCGGGGGTTACACCTGTAACTACTGTACATTTCACCAGTTATCCAGCATTTACTGTAGCTACACTTCACCTGTTAACCTACATTTATTGTAGCTACAATACATTTCACCTGTTAATCTTCATTTCCTGTAGCTACATTTCACCTGCTAACCAGCATTTCCTGTAACAATATTTCACCTGGTGACCTGCATTTCCTGTAGCTACATTTCACATGTTAACCTGTCATTTCCTGTAGCTACATTTAAACTGTTACCCTGCATTGCCGGTGTAACCCCCCTACAAATGGAAGTCCCTAAAAGCCTTCCCAGAGCTTGCCTAAATGATCCCTGCCTAGCTGGTGTTCGGCGTAATGACGCTTAAATGTGGGCGCTGTGAGTGCTTTCAGAGCCTCCACGTACTGTCTCTTTAAGAACTGCCTGCTCGCAGGCTTAATTAGTTTGAATGGGGGGGACTGTGTGTTTAAGTGCTCGAATTCTGCCCGAGCTGCTCTCTCATCACTCCGTTTCTGTAGAGGGATCACTTTCTAAAGATATAACTGTTTGCCTGAAATCATTTAGAGTGTTAGTAAAATTGCAGTTTGTCTAACCTGCCTTTCTTGCAACTTGAGCTCTGTTTGTTTTGCCCCTCCATTTTGGACCTGAACTGCTGAACTGGACTAATTGGGTTAGGGGAGCCCTAAAATGGAGACTGCTTGGGCCAACCAGAACTTGGACTCTCACCTGGAGCCTGCTACAAAGGGGGATGTATGGCAGGTGCCTCTGGGAGTTATAGTTTGGACTTTGGCACCTTTTTCCACCAACAGAGGGAGCCCTGCTGCGATTGACAGCTGAATCCACCCACCGAGCTTGTGTGAAGCCAAAGGAAATGCCCTGAACTGTTGCTGGCAAGCCAGATGCGATGTGACTGTGTAAGAAGAAGGAGCTCTGTGCAGTTGCAGCGTGTAATTCATACGGGAAGCATGTGGGAGGCCCTGAAGTCAGCCTGCAGCTATTAGAGTCTGTGAATCGGGCTGAACCTGAGTTTCGGAAGAGAAAGAAGAAGTGTGCAGAACTAGGCTTGCCCTGTAGAAGACTAAAGATTTGCTGAAGTGCGATCGGCCTGTCGGGGACTGCTGATGCTGTGCGTGCTCCCGGGTAATTTGCAATGTTTGCGATCGGGACCGAGAAGCAGCTGCCTGGTATAGTAATTTCCTTTACATATGAATATGTCTAGTGCTTGTGGGGGATTGCGATTCTATTTCCCCTTTCACTGTGTATTGTGAGCTGAAGCTGAACTCAGTTTAATCGTACTGAATCCGCCTGCTATCAAAAGCAGTTGGGTCCTGTCACGAGGGTTTTGTCTCCATGCTCTGTTCTTCTGGCAATCCAGAACAACCACTTCCATCAGGTTCTCTGCTTGGGGTATCATGAGTACAAATCAGGGTAGCTCCCTGAGCCCTTCATTTAATCAAAGTGTGCCAACTGATTTCTTTGTGTTTTCTTTCTGTGGACTGAGCCATCTGGCTCTGGATTACAAGTGTGTGTTGTGCATATATTTTCTTCCTAAAGGGTCCCATCCATCTGCATCAGCCAGCCAACCCCGGGCAACGGACCTGGCTAGCCCCCCCCATCCTGGGTACCCAGAGATGTGACATTTTGGACCCTATATGTATGCTCAGTACTGTGATTTGAACCGTGCCAAACCAAATCAACCGGATTGCCCCCTCTTGTATTACTCTCCCCTAAATAAATCAGATTTGTTGTTATTGAACTATATACTGTCTGGGGTGTCAGTACATATAGAACCAGCATTGCATTGTGCTGTGTATGTTGCTTAACCTTGTTTTACAGGAAGTCCTCAAAGACGTGCTGCAGAATCAGTCTCGAGAGTTAGTGGTATCTATACATGTAAAAAGTGTGCATATGTAGGGTATTGGGAATATAACTCCTGTGTACTGTGTGGACCACTAGTGGGAACAAAGGGGGGGGGTCACAGTGTTCCAGAGGGCTGTGCCCAAGTTAATTCAACCACTACCAATCCTGACCTCTGGGTGGAGGCATCCGTCATAGAACCTAGGCCCCTCAACCTGTCAGTAGCCAAGCAGGCAGGGGTAGTTGCCCTTGAGATAGCACCAACTAGGGGTTACATCTAGGAGACACCACTGGGATTAGTGTCCTCTAGTGGCCACATGAGGGAATTACCCCAATATGTTCAATTTAGGAGAAAAAATGGAGGGGCTCACTACACCCAAGCTAAAAAAAAATCCCCCCCCCCCCAATAAGTTAATAGTGCACAAATTGATGGTGTGGAGCAAAGCTGAGGAGATAAACCCCCAAAAGGCTATTATGTTGCTGGATGTCCACTTAGGGACTAACAGTGCTGACACTATGTCCATATAAACATAGAAACATAGAAGTTGATGGCAGATAAGGACCACAAGGCCCACCCAGTCTGCCCATTTCTTTTTCTACCCTATAAATGTGCCATCAGCCTTTGCTCTGTCAGTGGTCTATCTATTCATACTTGTCTTTATTGCTCCCTTATGCCTGTCCCATGCCTGTTTGAAGCCCTGCACTGTAGTCATAGCCACCACTTCCTGACATAGGCCGTTCCATGCATCCACCACCCTTTCTGTGAAAAAGAATTTCCTCACAACCCCCCTTAACTGGCCTTCCTCTAATCTCATGCTGTGTCCTCTTGTCCTGCTATTTTTCTTATATTTAAACATGTTAGACTCTTTCACCTTGTTAATGCCCTTAAGGAGAAAAGGAGGATTTGAATGTTTCGATCATATCACCTCTCTCCCTCCTTTGCTCAAGGGTATACATATTGAGCTCTGTTAATCTGTCCTCATATATCTTCTGATGCAGTCCCTGTACCATTTTGGTTGCCCTTCTCTGGACTGCCTCAATTTGGTTAATGTCCTTGTGAAGGTGTGGCCTCCAGTACTGTACGCAGTACTCCAGATGGGGCCTAACCAGTGTCTTGTAAAGAGGGATTATTACCTCCCTCTTACAACTTGTGATACCCCTACTAATACACCCTAAAATCCTCCTAGTCTTACCTACTGCTTTAGAAGTCTGCTTGGATGATTTCAGGTCATCGGTAATGATGATGCCCAAGTCATTTTCTTCCTTTGTGACTGCCAGCAACTCCCCTCCCAGCCTATAGGTGGCTTCAGGGTTTCTCTTCCCTATGTGCATGATCTTGCACTTCTTTGCATTAAATCCCAGTTGCCACTCTTCTGACCATTTTGCTAGTTTATCCAGATCTCTTCTCATTCTGCCCACCCCATCTGGCTTATCTACTCTGTTGCAGATCTTGGTGTCATCTGAAAAAAGACAAGCCTTACTCTCTAGTCCATCTGCAATGTCACTAATGAAGATATTGAAGAGGACTGGCCCCAGGACTGATCCCTGAGGTACCCCACTTGTGACCTGCATCTCTTCTGACTGTATACCATTTACCACCACTCTCTGTTTTCTGCCCGTCAACCAGTTTGCCACCCAGTTGACCAACTTCTGACCCACCCTGAGCCTACCCAGCTTATTTATCAATCTTCTATGTGGAACAGTGTCAAAAGCTTTGCTGAAGTCAAGGTAGGCGACATCAACTGCTTCCCCCTTGGTTCACCACTCTGGTTACCCAGTCAAAGAAATCTATGAGATTAGTTTGACAGGACCTTCTTTTTGTAAACCCATGCTGTCTTGGATCCTGTGCCCCTATGGATTCCAGGTGTTGCGCTATCCTTCCCTTACAGAGTGTCTCCATAATCTTGCCCACTACTGAGGTAAGACTGACTGGTCTGTAGTTCCGTGCCTCCTCCCTGCTACCACGCTTGTGGAGCGGGATCACATGAGCCCTTCTCCAGTCTTCTGTGACATCTCCTGTGCTCAGAAACTTACTAAACAGTTCTGCTAATTGCTCTCCTATTTCCAAACTTAGCTCCTTAAGTACCCTGGGATGTATTAGACCCTGGAGTCAGTTGAAAAAACAATTCTGACTGACTTACCACACATTATGACTGATTTTTCCAACTAGTTTGAAATTTGTGACTTCAACTAACTAAAGAAAATCAAACCAATTTTTTTCAACTTTCACCATCGTTGAATCTTATGTAGTAGTTTGTCACTTTTTTAACTTCATATCTCCTGCCACATTACACCAGTAGGGGGTAATTAACACAGTTAATCACTAGTCATGCCTCGTTGCTTAATAAATTGCACTTTGGTTTACATCCGATTCTGTACACATATCACAACCAGTCACAGGGGTCAACATTAATCTTTTTTTTTTGTACTAGCCAGCAGGGCAAGGTAATTCAGAATTGCAGTACCCCATAAATGGCTGCAGTAGCCCATAATTTTAATGGCACATTTTGATCATTTATACATGAAACTATTCAAGACACGAAGTACTGCGATTATTGCACATATATCACGTTTCCCTATTCCTTCCAGCCCCATCTGCAAAAATAAAAAGTCTGCAGTGCCATCACACGCAGTGATCCCCACATTGTTTTGTACCATGGCCTTCTATCTTCCTCTTTCTTCACCACCCCTCCCCCCCAAACCAGAGGACATCACAACTGCAAATGTTTAGTCAAGAAGACATAGCTCTGTGCACACAGCAGTGGACCCCATCATGCACCTCACCACACTCTCACCACCATCCACAGGGCAATGAACAGAGCCAGGCAGAGAAAGACATGCTGCTCAGCCCCCGTAGTCAACTGGAGACATGCACTTCTGTAAGTTTTTGTACAGTGAGCCCGGAGCACCTCTAAGATTCCTTTGGGTGGAGGCTTCACAAACCTAAGGGGTTTGAGATATAGAAAACTATGGCATTTTTATATTTACAAGCATTGATTTTACTTTACTCAGCCCCAACAAAAATACTTTTTTCTTTAACAGTGTCCTTTCATCTGTCCGGGGGAAACAGTACACAGGCATGACACTATACAACGTCTGTTTCTATATAGGATGATCTATGCAGCCCAGTAATGTCTATTTTAACCTTTCAAAGTATGTATTTTATTAAGGTTTTTTTTGGGGGACCAGGTATAATCTAAAGCTTTGTTTATCTGGGTGGGATAAGGGTGGGAATGTAAGGTGGGACTGTATGGATGGTGTTAACATACTAAGAAGTCAGCAGAGTAGGCCCTATGGTCTTTCAAGTCTGTTCGGGGATCAGCTAGGTATGTAACCAATAAAAACAACACCACCACCAAGAAAGGATAGCCAGGAGGCTATATCTGAAAAAAGTGAAACTAACTAGGGGTTAATGGGGTGACAGTTGGGATGTCCTACTTTACAGCACAAGGTATTGGATGTTTAGAGATGCACAGCCCCAAGCTTTAGTGCTTTTTGAATTCACATGTACACAGTTTCTAATCTGTCCTACCAAGGCACTAACCAATATATTTCCCTCTTGACATTTCAACAATCCACCCATTTCTCATAGGACAACAGGGAAGGGAGGGGGGCTTTTAAAAATATGTGCTACTGTTCCACCACCACTAGACTCAAAACTTCTGCCACTTCTCAGATTCACCTCAGGGGAGCTAGGCTACAAAGTACTCAAACTGACACTTACCTACTATTGGCTCAGCCTGGCCATGTACTTCCTTCTGCCTGGTTATTGCTCTCTCCCATCCCACACACTGTTCTTTCTTTCTTGCTGTGGTTTTGCCTTCAGTTCACTGGCATCCTTAATGACATCTGCTCTGTGGCCTGCCTCTGCCTCTATTATTTTTCCCTGGTATCCCCGGAGAACCCACCACCCAAGTACGGGTTCGAGTAGGACCCCCACCAGCAACTCGTGGTCTGTCTTTATCCCCACTCTCCAGTGCCCAGGCCCTGACCCATTCCCAGTCCACGCTGCTGCAGCTCCCGGAATGTTCTCCCTCTCTCTCTAGGCTTCGGCTTCCCTCCTCTGTCTCTGGGACCGAGTCCAACTTCCTCCCTTTTCCATCCTTCCTGACCCGTTCTCCATCACTGTCTCGCTGGGTGTCTTCTGCTTCTTGGTGGACAGTAGTCAAGACCATCAAGATGGAACAGTCAGTCACACAGCTACCCCGATTGTTACCCAGCAAACCTGAGCACAACACAGTCTGGCGGCATTGCAAATTAATTCCTCTGGTCTGCCACAGCCACTTCATTTTCTACTTGCCCGACAGCTCATGTGCAGCATGCACATCTCCTGACACCTCCCTCTCTCTCACTCACTACTGGAGGACAGGGTGACTGATGCTGAAGAACAGAGCGGAGGCACAGCCTGGTTGGTGGCTGAGGCTGTCCATCCAAAACCACACTCAAATTTAAAACAAAAACCCTGCTGTGCACTGTTCGCATGGACTGGGAAGCGGGGAGGACGGAGAGGAGAAAAAAAAGCTGTTGCCAGTGAAGGGTGGCTTCGGGGTGGGCTCACATGCCTCTTAAATACTTTTTCTACTCTGGAGGTGTGGGGGAAAGGAAGGAGACTGTCAGGTGAGCAAGCAAGTTTACAGTGGAGTCATTGACTTCACAAAAGTAGGACTACACTCACTCATGACTGCAACTCAGGGCAATTGCAGCTAACTGCAACTGTCTTGAATTGTGGCCGATGACTCCGAATGCCAACAGCAGCTCCGGGGTCTAGGATGTATGCCATCAGGTCCCATTGCCTTGTCCACCCTGAGCTGAGCAAGCTCTTGAAGGACCCTTTCATTTGTGAAGGGGGTAGTGCTCACCTCCCTCCCTCCCCCCTGTGTCCATGATGCTGAGCTGTGGGCCCTGCCCTACCTTCTCATCAGTAAATGCTGAGCAAAAGTATCTATTTAGGATAGTTGCTCTTACAGGGTCCTCCTCCTCACACGCCCCTTTTTCTCCTTTGAGCTTAGCAATACCCCCTCCGGACTTTCTCCTTTCACTAATGTATCTATAGAAAATCTTGTCACCTTCTTTTACTGTTCGTGCTAGTGTTTCCTCAGTTTGGGACTTTGCATGCCTTACTGCCTTCCCTGCTTCCCTTAGGGCAGTTTCGTATACCTCCCTATCTTAATCCCGCTGTGTTCCCTTATATTTCCTGAAGGCCAGCCTTTGGGCTCTGACCTTTTCTGCTACTGTATTTGAGAACCAAAGTGGTTTACTTCTTCTTTTGCTCTTCCTTTTCTGTCTAACACAATGGGATGTTGCTTCAAGTATTGCATCCTTAATGCTTGCCCAGTTTGCCTGTACCCCCTCACATGTATTTCTTTTTGCCAGGGCTAGCTTAACTCTGTTGGCCATCTTATCAAAGTCAGTTCCTCTCAAGTCCCATATTTTTGCCTTGGAATGGGATGATTTAGATGTAGGGGCCAAATTGAACCATACCATGTGATGGTCACTGGCCCCCAGGTGACCTTCTACCTGGAGATCCGTGATCCCTTCCCTGTTAGTCAGTGGAACAAATTAAGGGCTTTGGCAGGGTAGAAGTAAGGGGGAGAGATGCTGATTTATTTGAACAAACTATGCCAGTGCTGCTCTCGTGTAGTTCCCCAACAGACCCTGAGTAGGTACCCCTTATGATTCTGCCCTAAGGTGCCCAGAAGGGACGGAGGGTCATTCACTTACATAGTGGTCTGGCCACCCCAGGTGGGTCCCCTAGTACTGATGGGTTTAAAGAGAAGCTGCTCAAGCTGTTAGCATCAGAAGGGAAAACTGCTCAAGAGCTGGTAAAGGTGTTAGATATGGCAGAGGACCACACGCCATTGCATTCCCCGACCACCTCTCCTGTGTCCCTCAAGAGCTCCCCAGTAGCTGCCTCCCCATCAAAATTCCCCCAGTACAGCTGGACTCCTATAGAAGGCTCAGACTTTTCTCTGATACTGCCCCAGTGCCTTCGGGGAAGGATGATTTAGAGACCTGGATGGACTATGCTACCCCTTTAGTGCAGGAATGGCAATGTTCAGAGGGGGAAAAGAGGAAGCGCTTGACAGAGAGTCTGAGAGGCCCTGACCTGGAAGCCATCCATTTTCTACATGCCACTAGTCCAGAGGCTACTGCAGCAGAATACCTCTCTGCCCTGAAAGGGGTGTTTGGCAGCACAGAAACAGGGGATGATTTATTGTGGAAATTCAAGACAGTTAAACAGTGGGAAAATGAGAAGTTGTCTGCCTTTGTCACTACTATGGACAGGGCTCTGCAGAGGGCCCACAGAAAAGGGGGAGTGCCTGCCAAAGAGCTGAACCGGGTCAGATTAGACCACATCCTGAGTCAGCTAGATTTTCAAGTGTAATGATATTGAAGCTCAAATTGCAAGACAGGAGGGCAAGCCCTCCCGAGTACTGTCATTTGTTAAAAGAAATTTGTGAGATTAAAACTGATGAAGAGGGCTGGGAGCTCTGTACTGGAACTGTGAACCCTTGTCAGACCCCCGAAAGGAGTGATTTAGATGAAGCCCAACAGTTGAGAGAATTGATTAAAGAATTGACTGAGGTAACTGGAGAACCAGAACTGTATCAGCCCAAAAGTGGAGTGGGAGTGCATGTTGTTTCCCCGGAGACCCGGATTGAGGGTAACCTGCTAGCAGAGATATGAGAGTTGAGAGCAGTATTGGGAGAGCTGCAAAGAACTGCTCTAACCCCCAACCATAGTGGAGATTCAGAAGTTCAAGGGTGTAGGCCCCCAGTCTGATCGAGCCCCTGAAGTGCCTCAATAGAAAAGGGCCCCCCCACCCTCCAGAGAGAGTCTAAAGAAACCAAGTTCTGCTACCATTGTGGAGAGGATGGGCACACCCGCCCTTTCTGCCGTTCGCCCAAAGATCTGAGGAGGGTCCATGGCAGACTGTTAAATTTGCTTCATCCAAATACTAACCGGCCACCAGGGGGAGCTGCATGGAAAAGTTATGCCACCAGGGTCAATGCTCGATCGACGCCCAGGTCAGCACCACCAGAATGGTCTGAAGTGGTGGGTCCCTCCATGGAGACCACTGTAAAGGTGAATGGAGTGCCTACAAGAGCTGCATTAGACAGTGGCTCCCAAGTGACAATTATGTTCCAAGATTGATATCGGAAGCATTTGTCTGATGTGCCCCTGCAACCATTGGAAGGACTGCATGTCTGGGGGTTAAGTGAGAAGCATACCCTCACTCCGGCTATATCCGAATTTGGCTGTCCTTCCCCACCTCTGTGGCTGGAGTGGCTGAGCAAGTAGAGACCCTAGCCCTAGTGTATCCCCCTACTGGATTGTATGATGGAGTTCCTCTATTAATTGGGACGAATGCACATATGTTTGGATGGTTGACACAGCTGTGTTATGAGAAACAAGGCTCAAGGACTGGTAGAGCTTAAAGAATTCCGGCCTTGATCAAGAAGCCCTATGAGGCACAGAGAGATGCTGAAAGAGTGGACCCAGAGGAACCAGTGGGAATTGTCTGGAAGAAGATCCTGAGTCTCTGATCCTGGTGCCAAATGCCCAGTGTACCTTACAGGGGGAAGTCTGTATCCGAAAGGATGTCAAGAATAAAATCCTCATGCTGGATGCACCAGGCGACAGGAAATTGCCAGAAGGACTGCTGGTCAAGCCAAGTGTTTTGCCTGCCAGAGCCCATGCTTATGCCAGAGCCCATGCTTGTGCCAGAAGGGTAATGGTTCCTTTTTAATGTCTTCATCAGTGACATTGCAGAGGGACTGGAAGGAAAAATATGCCTTTTTGCAAATCACACAAAGATCTGCAATAGGGTTGATACACAAGGATGCATGGAAAGGATGAAAAGGGACTTGGCAAGGTTGGAGGAATGGTCAGAAGTATGGCAGCTAGGATTCAATGCAAAGAAGTGCAAAATAATGCACCTGGGAAACAAGAACCCAGAGGAAGAATACACAATGAGTGGGAGGTAGTAACAACAACAAAAAAGGAAAGGGACCTGGGGGTAATCATATCAGATGACCTTAAGGTTAGCAAGCAATGTGAGAAGGCAGTAGGGAGGGCTGGAGGTATACTGGGATGTATAGGGAGAGGCATCATCAGCAGAAAACAGGAAGTTGTTATCCCTCTGTACAGACAGTTGGTGAGACCCCATCTGGAGTACTGTGTCCAGTTCTGGAGACCCCATCTCCGCAAGGACATAGACAGGATAGAGGCAGTCAGAGGAGGCAACTAAAATGGTGCAGAGTCTGCAAGAGAAGCCGTATGAGGAGAGACCAAAGGAGCTTAATATGTATACCCTTGAGGAAAGAAGGGAGAGGGGGGACATGATAGAAATTTTTAAGTACCTCGGTGGAATCAACAAAGTCCAAGAGGGTAGCATCTTTCAGAAAAAGAGACTTGCAAGAACAAGGGGATACAATTTAAAGATAGAAGGAGGGCAGTTCAGGGGCAATGTGAGGAAGTATTATTTCACAGAGAGGGTAGTGGATGCGTGGAACAGCCTTCCTGAGGAGGTTGTGGGGTCTAAAACTGTGGGAGATTTCAAGAATGCATGGGACAGACATAAGGCAATTCTTGTGGGGGGTAGGAAGAAATAGGCTGTTGGTTAACTAGGATCTGCGGCCTATCCTGTAGGTAGGGAAATGGGCAGACTAGATGGGCCTAGCAGTCCTTATCTGCCGTCAAAGTCTATGTTTCTAAGTTCATAATGTGTCTGATAGAGAGATTCGAGTAAATAGAGGTTGTACCCTGGCTAGTGTACATTGTGCAGATACTGCAGTGTTACCCAGTAATAAGTGTTTGGAGAAGAATGACAGAGTGATGCCCGACTTGTTTGAGTTCAGTGACTCCCCGCTACCAGCTGCATGGAAAATGAGGATCAGTGAGAAGCTTGCCCAGAGAGACCAAGTATTTTCCTTAAAATAATGGGACGTGGGATGTATGCAAGGAGCTGAGCACCATATCCAGTTGCATGCTGACCGGCCATTTCATGAGAGGTCTTGATGCCTGGCACCTGCTGACATAGATGATGTCAGAAGGCATCTACAGGAGATGCTTGCTGCTGGTGCGATACAAGAATCCAGAAGCCCATATGCTTCACCTATCGTGGTAGTGAGAAAAAAGAATGGGGCAGTAAGAGTGTTCGTGGATTATCACACCTTGAACTGGCGGACTATCCCTGAGCAGTATTCAATGCCCCACATTCAGGATGCTTTGGACTGCCTAAATGGGAGCAAGTGGTTCTCTGTGCTAGATCTTCGAAGTGGGTTCTACCAGATCTCGATGGCCCCAGAAGACCGAGAGAAGACAGCCTTTATCTGTCTGCTTGGTTTCTATGAGTTCATGAGGATGCCCCAAGGGATTTCAGGTGCCCCAGCCACTTTTCAATGACTGATGGAGCGTGCAGTGGAGAACATGAACTTATTGGAGTGTCTGGTATACTTGGATGATGTTATTGTGTTTGGCAGCTCACTGGAAGAACATGAGAGCAGATTGTTCAAGGTGTTGGACCGACTGGAAGACTTTGGCCTTAAACTTTCCATCAATAAATGTCAGTTCTTCAAACCTCTGTAAAGTATGTGGGACATATAGTGTCCACCAAGGGAATAGAAACAGACCCAAGTAAAGTTGAGGCCTTGACTTCCTGGCCACAGCCCCACAATCTAAGAGAACCGCAAAGATTCCGGGGATTCTGTGGCTACTATCGCCAGTTCATCAAGGACTATTCAAGAGTGATTCATCCTTTACTTAATCATACTCAAGGTTACCCTCATACTAACAAAAAATATAAGGGGTAGGTTTCTCCTGAGGCTCAGTGAGTGTATTTCCATCCCAATGAAGTATTTGGAGCAAGATGGACACCTGATTGTGAAGCTGCTTTTCATGAGATTATATACCAACTCACTCACACTCCTGGCCTCGCATATGCAGATCCAACAAAACCCTATGTCCTACACACTGATGCTAGCCTGCAAGGTTTGGGGGCTGTGTTGTACTAGGAGCATGAGAATGGTCTGAGACCAGTGGCCTTTGCCAGAAGAAGCCTGACCCCATCCGAGAAGAACTATCCTGTACATAAGTTAGAGTTCCTAGCTTTGAAGTGGGCCATTGTTGACCAATTCCATGAGTACTTGTATGGGGCTAAGATACTAGTAAAAACTGACAATAATCCTTTGACTTATGTGCAGACTTCAGCTAAGTTGGATGCTACTGGCCATAAGTGGCTTTATGCATTATCTACATACGACTATGCTGTTGAATACAGAGCAGGCCTGAACTACATAAATGCTGATGCTGTCTCCCGGAGGCCTGTTTCCCGGAATGACCGGGTCAGACTGTCAGAACCTGATATTCGAGCACTCTGCCAGAAGTTTGACAGAGAGGAACATATGTCCACAGACACAGTGGACTGTCTGGTGGATTGTTTGGGACCCTCTGACAATTGCATACCTGCTGCTTATTGCCACTTTTCTGCATTAGACATTGGTGCATTGCCTCAGCTAGACAATGACAGTCTTCAGTAGGCTCAATCCTGAGATCCTATGATCAAATCAGCTCTAGAAGCCCTCTACCCAGGGAAAGATGTGTCCAAGTTATTCTCCACTGATTTGAGAACTGCATTGTTATACAAGGAAGGTCCTAAGTTGAAACTGATTAATCAACTGTTATACAGAGAAACAGTAGACAGAGGGGGACAAATAGACAAACAGCAGTTAGTTTTGCCCACTGCTTTCAGAGACTTAGTATTAAGGTCCCTACACAACCACATGGGACATCTTGGTATAGACAGAACACTTGATTTGGTGAGATCCAGATTCTATTAGCCTAAGATGGGGGCTGAAGTTGAGCAACACATTTGAACTTGTAGTCGCTGCTTACAGAGGAAAGCCTTGCCCCAGAGGGCTGCCCCTCTTGTTAACATCACCACCTGTGCCCCCAGGGAACTGGTTTGTATTGACTTTCTGAGTTTGGAGCCAGACCAAAAAAATATTAGTAATGTGCTGGTGGTCACTAACCATTTTACGAGGTATGCCCAAGCGTTCCCCGCCAAGGATCAGAAGGCCTCCACTGTGGCAAAAGCACTAGTAGAAACCTTTTTTGTTCACCATGGGGCTCCACAAAGAATCCATTCTGACCAAAGGAGACACTTTGAGAGTTGTTTGATCAAAGAGATGCTTTCTCTGTGGGGAGTGCGAAAATCCAGGACCACCCCTTACCACCCCCAGGGGGATCTATAGCCTGAACGTTTTAACCGCAATCTGTTGGACATGCTGGGCACTCTTCACCCAAAAGACAAGCCCAGATGGAGCCAGCAAATTAGCGCATTGGTACATGCCTAACAACTGCACCAAAAGTGATGCCACTGGGTTCTCCCTGTACCACCTTATGTTTGGAAGAGAGGCCCGACTACTGGTAGATGTTTGTTGTGGAGTTTTTCCTGATGGGGTTCAAGCTGATAACTATTTACAGTATGTACAAAAGTTAAAGGCCCAGCTGAATCATGCATACCAACTAGCTCAAACCATGGCTGCCAAAAGAAATCTGTCCAACAAAGAAAGGTATGATAAAAAAGTGAAGGCACAGGAACTCCAGGAGGGAGAGTGTGTATTGCTAAGAAATCTGGGATTGCATGGCAAACACAAGATTGCTGACAGGTGGCATCATCTCCCTCACATTGTAGTGGGAAAACTGGATGATCTGCCTGTGTACAATGTAAGGCCTGAAAATAATTCAAAAGATGTTAAGACAATGCATCAAAATCATTTGCTGCCCATTGGCCAAATATATATATTTTTAATTTCTTTTTATTTAGAAGATTTTTTACAATACTACACTTGGGACAATACTTTAGGCAGAAGATACATGGATTGTCTATTAAGCTTACAAACAATCAGAGCATGTTTGATAAAATTCAGAAACACATTTAATAACATTTGAGTCTCTCCTGGGTGAAGCCTAAGGTCTCTTGTTTAGTGTAAGAATAAGTTTGGGACAAGGCATACCATAGATTACCAACCCATGACAGAGTTAGTAGAATTAGAGAGCCAAATCTAGATTTTCGGAGGAAACATATTGAGACCAATAAATTCCATTTTCGGATTTGTGTTATGGAGTTTCCCTGAAGCGTCAGATTAAAAGTCTCAGCTTTATAAATTTCTGACATTATTTGTCTCCAATTATGTATTGTGGGGATCTGTGTTTTCATCCAACATCTCGTGATCGCTTTCTTCACGGCCACAAAACATAGCGGGAGTATAGTCCTTTCCGGGGGTAGTGGTCCGGGTAGATCCCCAAAAGGAACTGTTCAACTGTTAATTCAATGGGTTCCAAAAACAGAATGGACAGTTCACCCTGGAAAGTTAACCAGAACGGCATGAGGTATGGGAAGGTCCAAAAGATATGAGAAAGGGTGGCCCGAAGGCATCCACACTCCCTCCAGCACCTGCCATGTATGTCCGGGAGATACTTCATGAGGATTGAGGGGGCCCAAAATTATCTCAAGCGACACTTCCAAGCAAATTCCCTCCAATACGGGGATGAGGTTGATTTTATCTCAACCAATGCTGTTTTAAGCCATATTTCTTAGGAAATCTGTAGTTGTAGGTTTCTGTTCCAGGCGGACAATGTTAAAAGTGTAGTATTAAAGAGTCCAGCTTGTAGTTCAGAATGTATCTGACCAATTATATGTGACCCTGGTCTCCCCTCAATGGCATCAATAAATAGTTTCAGTAGTTTTGAGATTGGGGAAGGGATTTTAGGGGATATTACTTTATTTCTAAGAAGATGGTACCGAACTTGGAAGTATCTGAAGAGGTCCAAGGCTCTTAGGAAAAATTGAGATTGTAATTTATCAAACGAGATAATGCCTTCAGGAGAGAGAAACTGGTAAATATGAGAGAGGCCCAAAGATTGCCATTGTGAAAAGGTTTGGTCCATACTGTTAGGAACAAACTTTTCATCTTGAGATATTAATTTACAAAACTCAAATATCTGCTGGATGGGGCCTGCTTTTCTCAATTGTTTCCAAAGCTTATACGTTTGGGCCGTAATGCCAGTGAGGGAAGAGGGAGTTAAGGAGTTATCATCTGTGGAAAACAAAATTTTGTTGATATCGTGTAAGTCATTAAGGTGGAATTCCATGGACTTCCAGGGAGAATTATACGAAGTTGTTAACCATAGTACAAGGATTCGAAGGAATGCTGCTTGTGCATATAGGAGGAAATCTGGGAGGCCCAGCCCACCCTGTTTAGGGGATAATTTAAGGGTGGAAAGTCTAGTCCAGGGTCGGTCCTTCTCCAAATAAAATCCTGGATCATTTTGTTCCATGAAGTGAAATAAAATTTGGAAGGGAAGTAAGGAATGGTCTGGAATAAGTAAAGTATACGTGGGGAAGATATTAGTGCGCTGTATTAGAATCTTTTGGTGTAAGGAAGTACAATAAGAGGACCACTTGTTTAGGTCTGATTTACATTTGAATTGTTAGGGGTTCATATTTAGAGAGTTCAATAACTCCTGGGTCATGTGGAAGATGGATCCCCAGGTATCTTATTTTAGCGGTCCTCCATTTAAATGGAAATACTTTTCTGATCTGGGGGGAATAATTGAAGGATAATATTTCTGTTTTGTTTATGTTCAATTTAAATTCAGCTAGTTTCTCAAATTGGGCAAATATTTTCCAGGCTGATCGGATCGAGTTTGAGGGGGATAACAGTGTTAGCATGATGTCATCTGCAAATAAGCATAGCTTGTATTCAGTTTGCTCTATCGGGACCCCTTCCACAGCGAGCGTATTACGTAGGCAAGCTGCCAAAGGTTCGATAAACAAAGCGAAAAGATAAAGGAACAATGGGCATCCCTGTCTGGTCCCTCGGTATAGGTGAAAAGGAGTAGTAATGGAACCACTGACTCTGATATAGGCCTTCCGGGAGAGATTTAGGTTTTCTAAGACTGAAGTAAATTGCAATGGGAAATGAAAAGCCTTGAGAGTCTCCCATAAAAAAGGCCAAGAGACCAGATCAAAGGCCTTCTCGGCATCAAGGCTTATAAAGAGCGATGGAATCTGTCTAGTCCAAACATATTCCTGCAGGAGAAGGACCCTACGTATATTATCCATTGTACTTCGATTTTTAACAAAACCAGTTTGGTCAGGGCGTATTATAGTGAGGATTAGGTTTTCTAGTCTGGATGATAGGATGGCTGTATATATTTTATAGTCGACATTTAAAATGGAAATTTGTCTGTATGATTTAGGACCAGAAGGGTCTTTATTCGGTTTTAATATAGGGGCTATTGTGGCATACTCCCGGGGGGGGTGGGATTACTCCTTGGGATATATCATTGAAAAGCATCTGAAGTGTTGGAGTTAAGATTTTTTTGAACTTCTTGTACCATTCTGGGACAAAACCATCTGGGCCTGGGCACTTTCCTGGCTTAAACCCCATTGGACAAATATTGATTGAGTCTGAGTCCCCAGAAAGTTCTCCCCCTGGATCGGTGACTAGAGCTGCTGCTAAGCAAAAGCAAAGAAAGCCTGCACCTAGTGATGCTGAGTTAAAGTTTTCTCCACAGCAAATCCCAGTTGAAAATGACTGTTGGTCTATTTCAGAGGAAAGTGAGTGCAACTTGGGTACTACCATTCTTATGAACTGAGTCAATTGTTTCAGGGCAAAATCTAGTCAATTATGCCTGCCAAAGAGCTGAACTGGGTCAGATTAGATCACATCCTGAAATCAGCTAGATTTTCAAGTGTAATGATATTGAAGCTCAAATTGCAAGACAGGAGGGCAAGCTGTCCCGAGTACTGTCATTTGATAGAAGAAATTTGTGATGTTGAAACTGATGAAGAGGGCTGGGAGCCCTGTACTGGGGCTGTGAACCCTTGTCAGTCCCCCAAAAGGAGTGATTTAGATAAGGCCCAACAGTTGAGAGAATTGATTAAAGAACTGACTGAGGTAACCAGAGAACCAGATCTGTATCAGGCTGCCCCTGAGCCCAAAAGTGGAGTGGGAGTGCATGTTGTTTCCCCTGAGACCCGGACAGAGGATAACCTGCTAGCAGAGATATGAGAGTTGACAGAAATGGTGGGAGAGCTGCAAAGAACTACTCTAACCCCCAGCCATAGTGGAGCTGAACCAGGTCAGATTAGACCACATCCTGGCCAAATATTGATCAAGTTTGAGCCCCCAGAAAGTGCTCCCACTGGACCAGTGATCAGAGCTGCTGCTAAGCAAAAGCAAAGAAAGCCTGCACCCACTGATGCTGAGTTAAAGTTTTCTCCCCAGCAAATCCCAGTCAAATATGACAGTCAGTCTATTTCAGAGGAAAGTGAGTGCAACTTTGGATACTACGCTCCTTATGAACTGAATCAATTGTTTCAAGGCAATCCCCTAGTCAATTATGGAGATTAAGCTGGGCCATCTGGACTGCCTAAGCCCCCAGCTTTGTTCCTGGAACCAGTGCTCCCAGAAAGTGAGGTGCAGAGTGTTAAGTCTGATGATCTTGAGTCACTGTGCATGGTGGAACTATATGAGCTTTCAGAGGAGGAAAATGATGAACTGGGACAGACTGGTGATATACCAGAGCAAGAAGAGTATTTTGAGTGCCCTGATGGGTCAGAAAACTCTCTATGTGAGCCAAGTGTTGTGGACTCAGAGATTGCAAATCCTGGAGCTGAAAGTGCCCCAAGCTCTAACCTTTCTACCCCAATTGAAACTCCTCTGGCCTGTAGAGACAATGCTGAAAGTGAGGCTAAAAGTGCAGAGACTGTAACAGTTCCCCCCTAGAAAGACTGGTCGAGCTGTAAAGCCTGTAGTACGCCTCAGCTATGATTCTCCTGGGAGGCCTGTAGATTTACCTCTCAATGTGGTCCATAAAGAGGTATATGTATCCCAGAGCTCACTGCCCAAATTGAGCATAAATGCTAACTCCAGGTTAATTGTTCTGCCCTCCAGGTATGGTGCCCCTGCCCCATCTAGCCCCAAGGCAGCTGATAGGGAAGGGCCCCCTCTCTTCAGGTTTCATGTGCAGGAAGCAATGACCTGATTTCAAAATGCTTGTATATGTAATTTTGTGTAACCGGTAGTAAATGGTGAGGTACAGAATAAGTGTACTGTATATAACAAAGGTTTAATATGTTGACTGTTGTTTAAAGGATGCAGGCCTAACCTGTTGGTGATATGAACAAATGTGATTATCTGCTTTAAAGTACTGTATTATAAGGGTACCTACTTGACATGGACACCAGTTTTTTCAGGCCAGGAAGGGTGTAACCCCCCCCTACAAATGGAGGTTCTTAAAAGCCTTCCCAGAGCTTGCCTAAGTGTTCCCTGCATAGCTGGTGTTCGGCATAATGCCACTTAAATGTGGGCATTGTGAGTGCTTTCAGAGCCTCCACATACTGTCTCTTTAAGAACTGCCTGCTCACAGGCTTAATTAGTTTGAATGGGGGGACTGTGTGTTTTAATGCTCAAATGCTGCCCGAGTTGCTGTCTAATTGCTCCGTTTCTGTAGTCGTTAAGACCGCAGAGGGAGCACTTTCTAAAGATATAAATGTTTGCCTGAAATCATTTAGAGTGTTAATGAAATTGCAGTTTGTCTAACCTGCCTTTCTTGCAGCTTGAGCTCTGTTTGTTTTGCCCCTCCATTTTGGACCTGAACTGCTGAGCTGGACCAATTGGGTTAGGGGAGCACTAAAATGGAGACTGCTTGGGCCAACCAAAACTTGGACTCTCACCTGGAGCCTGCTACAAAGGGGGATGTATGGCAGGTGCCTCTGGGAGTTTTAGTTTGGATCTTGGCACCTTTTTGCACCAACAGAGGGAGCCCTGCTGGGATTAACAGCCGAATCCACCAACTAAGCTTGTGTGAAGCCAAAGGAAATGCCCTGAACTGTTGCTGGCAAGCCAGATGCGAGGTGACTGTGTAAGTACAAGGAGCTCTGTGCTGTTGCGACATGTAGTTTGTGCGGGAAGCACATGGGAGGCCCTGAAGTCGGCCTGCAGCTGTTAGAGTGTGTGAATTGGGCTGAACCCAAGTTTCGGAAGAGAAAGAAGAAGTGTGTAGAACCAGGCTTGCCGTGTAGAAGACCGAAGATTTGCTGAAGTGCAATCAGCTTGTCGGGGACTGCTGTTGCTGTGCGTGCTCTCAGGTACTTTGCAATGTTTGCGATCGGGACTGAGAAACAGCTGGCTGGTATAGTAAATTCCTTTACATATGAATGTGTCTAGTGCTTGTTGGAGATTGTGATTCTACTTCCCCTTTCACTATGAATTGAGATCTGAAGCTGGAAGCTGAAGTCAATTTAATTGGACTGAATCCGCCTGCTATAAAAAGCAGTTGGGCCCTGTCACAAGGGCCTTGACTCCGTGCTTTGCTCTTCTGGCAATTCAGAACAACCACTTCCATCAGGTTCTCTGCTTGAGGGATCATGAGTACAAATCAGGGTAGCTCCCTGAGCCCTTCATTTAATCAATCAAAGTGTGTCAACTGATTTCTTTGTGTTTTCTTTCTACGGACTGAGCCATCCGGCTCTGGATTACAAGTGTGTGTTGTGCATGTGTTTTCTTCCTACAGGGCAACATCCATCTGCACCAGCCGGGCAACAGACCTGGCTAGCCCCCCGCCAATCCTGTGTACCCAGAGAAGTGACATTTTGGACCCTATTTGTATGCACATGTAACCCCCAGTCAGCGCTAAACTGAGAGGGCTACTACCCCTGCCTGTGTGGCTATGGACAAGTTGAGTGGCCTAGGTCCTATGACATGGTGCCTCCATTTTTATAACTTGAAATTTGGGAAGAAACATATAGAAACATAGATTTTGACGGCAGATAAGGACCACTTGGCCCACCCAGTCTGCCCATTTCCCCACCTATTGGATAAGCTGCAGATCCTAGTTAACCAGCAGCCTACTTCTTCCTACCCCAACCCCCTAGAATTGCTTTATGACTGTCCCATGCATGCTTGAATTCTACCACTGTTTTTGACTCCACAACCTCCTCCGGAAGGCCATTCCATGCATCCACAACCCTCTCTGTGAAAAAATACTTCCTTAAATTACCTCTGAGCCACCCCCCTTCTATCTTCAAATTGTGCCCCCTTGTTCTTGCACACCTCTTTTTTTGAAAGATGCTACCCTCTTGGACTTTGTTGATTCCCTTGAGATACTTGAAAGTTTCTATCATGCCCACCCCTCTCTCCTTTCCTCAAGGCTATACATATACATACATAGAAAGGTGTCACTCAGCATGGTGGTTAGGTTCGACTACTCTGCACAAAGGCACCCAAATAACTCCAGACACTGGAAGCAATAACTGTAATGTCCAATAGCAGAAGTTGGGATTCTAAAGTGTGGCTTTTTATTCACAACAAAAAGGAACAATAAAGCATAGACAGACCCCCATGGGGCCCTGGTAATGCAGATTTCTCCAGAACAGACACACATCTTCTGTACACTTAAACCCTCCGCTTTAGAAACACACAGGGCACTCGGCCCGAACTTGACTCTTCTCTGGTTTCCCTGGCTTGGCTCACTTTCCAGCCCTTTGGACCACTTTCCATATATCATGGAGATTTGTTGGTGGCTCCCTAAACCACCTACAAGCACTTCTGCTCCATCAGGGAATCTTCTTCAACAATCCCATGTCTGGGTACTTTCCTCAGGCACTGGCCAAGTACCTGAGAGAAAGCAAATAGGTGTCCTAAAGTGAACCCTTAGAGGTGACTCTGGTCACACCAGATAGGGGGGTCTCTCACCTCTTGCTCCCATAAATCATACCCGGCCATTCTTCTGGACTTTAACACCTCATCTCTGAAAACACTTTACTTTGTAGATTCTCTTTAAATGTATGTCACATTTAATCTAGTGTTTCTTCCATCCCACATGTGCTGAACTTAAAACATACTTAATGAGTGGCACTGTCCATTTCTCTAGACCCCCACAGAGTTAAGCAGTCCAATTCCCACAACTTTTAAAACTGTACTTGGCTATCTTTTCCTGACCCCACAGTAGCAGTCACTTAAATTAATCTTGTCCCAGGTGAAAACACATTGGCCCTTTAGCAGAGCAAACTCACCCCTTGGTAGCAGGTGCCCCACAGGCTTTTTCTCTTCAAAGAAATCTCAACAAACTTCTGGTGCCTCAGCACGAACCTAGATTTAGGCAGCTTCTTCTTCCTCTAGCCATGCCACGGGATTGCCCCTGGAAGTAGGCAGAAGCCTCCCCCCCTTCCCAGCAGGGATGGGGCCCTGAACCTTTGTAAGTGGTCTCTACCACTTCACTTGGTTCTTCTTGTGCTCCTCTTCTGGTGAGAACACACACCTCAAACAAAAATATAGCTCTGTGTCAGAGCTCAGGGCTATGAGGGCCTGCAGCTGCAGCACACCTCCTCCCCTTTCAACACTCTGCTACTGACTGACTTCAAAACCTCCCAACATTCTATCCTAACTTTCCTAGCTGCAGCATTCCAAAGTGGCTTATGCAGCTGCGACAGTTCTAAAATGATGTCATCCCTCAGTCTCAGCTGAGACTGAGAACAGAGTGAGACAGTGTGAAATCCATTTAACTGGAATTTCACAAGCTGCCTTCCCTGCCTGCCACTAGGTCTAACTGGGATTCTTGTAACCCAGGATAACAGGGGGGTTACACACAGTACTGTGATTTGAACCTTGCCAAACCAAATCAACCTGATTGCCCCCTCCCGTGTTACTGTCCCCTAAATAAATCAGATTTGTTGTTATTGAACTATATACTGTCTGTGGTGTCAGTACATATAGAACCAGCATTGCACTGTGTTGTGTATGTTGCTTAACCTTGTTTTACAGTGGGCCCTCAGAGACGTGTTGCAGAATCAGTCTCGAGGGTAAGTGGTATCTGTATGTGTAAAAAGTGTGCATATGTGGGGTATTGGGAAGGTAACTCCTGTGTACTGTGTGGACCACTAGTGGGAACAAAGGGGGATCACAGTGTCCCAGAGGGCTGTGCCCAAGTTAGTTTAACCACTACCGACCCTGACCTCTGGGTGGAGGTACCCGTCATAGAACCTAGGCCCCTCAACCTGTCAGTAGCCAAGCAGGCAGGGGTAGTAGCCCTTGGGATAACACAACCTAGGGGTTACACCTGCATCTACATTTCACCTGGTGACCTGCATTTCCTGTAGCTACATTTCATAAGTTAACCTTCATTTCCTGTATCTACATTTCACCTGTTAACTTACATTTCACCTGTTAGCATGCATTTCCTGTAACTACATTTCACTCATATGGTATCTACGGGTGGGAGCACTGGGCCTGGAGTAGAAGCCTGAGCCCTCCAGGCCCTGTTCTCCAACCCACCCATAAGTATAGAGGCATAGCACAGGAGGGCCCAGTGCTCATAGTTTTGCATAATGGGATGCACACTTGGAAATGTGGGCCCTCTGGGCCCTGGGCTCCCAGCCACCCACCCATAAGTGTAGACACACAGTGCAGGAGGGCTCTGTGCTTCAGTATTGCAAGATGGTTTCCATGGGTGGGAGTATGGGCCCTCCAGGCCCTGTGCTACTACCTACTTATAAGTATGGAAACATAGCACAGGAGGGTCCTATGCTTTTAGTTTTGCATAATTGTATCCATAGGTGGGAGCGGGCCCTCTGGGCCCTGTGCTGTCACCCATCCATGAATGTAGAGGCATAGAATAGGAGGGCCCAGTGTTCCCACTTTAGCATAAATACTATGCATAGGTGGCAGCACAGGCCCTCTTGGCCCATGTTCCCACCTACTCACATGTATAGACACATATTATAGGCCTAGAGGCAGTCCAAGTAACCCTTGTAATGCATTTTTGGCAATATCTCAATAAACATAGCAACTGCAGAAAAAAAATATTTTGCAGTTGTATCCATGACCATATCACCTCCTATCCGTATCTCAAACTGTTTTTGAGATATAGGCGCTGAAAGGTGCCACGGCCACCACAATGTTATCCTATGGGAAAAGTCACAGCTTTGGACTGCTGCAACTCTGGAACCAGTGCACATTCTTGCACCAAACCAGACAAAGGCACATCTGTGGGGCAAGGCTTTGCCACCCTGCAAACTGTAGCCCAAAAATCCTAACCATTGTCATGCTATGAAGTGGCAAAGAAACTGGTCTTTGGGGCTGTTTACCTGTGGTACTTCTGCAAAATTCCATGGACTTTTGCAAAAGTACCATTGGTTTACCTCAGAGAACTTTTGCAGAAGTACTGCAGTACGTGCGTGAATGTCCCGCCATTATGCATGTAGGACTTTCATGAAAGTACCTGTGGACATTTTGTGAAAGTCCATGGAAGTTGCAAGAAAGTTCCACTGCTAAAATGGTGCAAAAATTAAAAAAAAAAATTGGGGGCATCTTGGGGAACAACTAATAAAATAAAAGGAAGCATTGGTTGACAGTAAGAGCACCTAGGATCTGGAATAAACTGCCAGTAGAAATACTTGTTAGTAATATTGAAATCTTTAAGAAAGAGTTAGATAATTTCCTAATAAATAAGACATTGGGATACTCTTAAATTAAGGCGAGCATATGGATCTTGTCTTTTAAAGCTCTGTATGACTATGAAACTTATGAAACTAATGCCAGGGTCATGTTCCTAGGGCCTTGATTAGGTAAACCCAAGTGTTGGTATTTACCTATGGGCAGTATTTTTTGAACTACAATGTTTTTTCTGCCTCTCTAACTGAAAACAAGATGGCTGCAGCACGAAAGTACCAAACCCATCTGTGATAATAAAAAGTGCTTTCTCGAAAATAAAAAGTGCTTTCAAGAGGAACATATATTTTTTTCCCATAGGCTAGAATGGCAAACTTTAGGCAAGGCAATATTTATTTAAAAGACACCCAATCCCAGTGGCTGTGGGTGCCGTACAAATCAGAAAAGGCAAATAAACATAAATAAATCCAAAAAAACAAAGAAAAGAACATTTAAACAGTCAAATCCAGAAGATAAAATTTGTCACAAGAAAAAATTAGTTAAAAACAGAGGTGTCGAGAACTGTGTCTATACCAATAGACTAAAAGCTAAATTGGGAAAGACCAAGGCAAATAGAAAGGCCATAAGGTGGGCCTTGAATACCTCCAAGGTTGGGGCCACCCTAACCCCAAAGGGTAGTGAATTCCACAGGACGGAGGTGGTGACACTAAAAGCCCTGTCGCCAGCCGATTTTAGTCTCATCCTGGGAATTGCCAGGAGATCCTCCCAGAGGAGAAGCAGAGGGGGCAGACAGAGAGATCTGGTGCAAGAAGTTCTGAGAGGTAACCAGGGCCCTGGCCATGTAGGGCCTCATAGGTGAGAAGACCCACCTTAAAGATGATCCTCCACCTGACCAGCAGCCAGTGCAGATCATTCAGTACTGGTGTAATATGGCAAAATTTTGGCTGCCCAGTAAGTAACTGGGCAGCTGCATTCTGCACCAGCTGCAGCCTGCGAAGAGATCCTTCTGTGACCCTGAGATAGGGTACATTAGAGCAGTCGAGCCTTGATGTAACTAACACATGCATCAAAGTGGGCAGGTCCAGAGGTGGCACAAGGGGCTTTATCCTGGCAACATTTGTGAGATGGAAAATACAGGAGCAGATGGTGGAAGACACCTGTGCCTCCATCGTCAAACCCCTGTTCAGAATGATACCAAGATTATGCACCTTAGAGGAGGCCTTCAGTAGAACAGATCCCAATTGGCCCAAACCTTGAAATCCCCCATGAAAATACATCTGGAGGCTTCCAATGTTTCATCAATGATGAATTCATCAACCTCGTGCAGGAAATCCCCCACCGCCCTGGGGGGGCGATGAATCAGGAGAATCCTGCAGCCTGTGCCCCAACAGACAGCCACACATTCAAAAGATCCAGTCTCTGATCCAGAGGCCATCCTGTCCTGCACTCTGTTTGACTCCACTACTAATACCTCCGTCTTATCAGGGTTCAGTCACAACCAGCTAGAAGCCATCTAGTAGTTGATCTCAGCAAGATAGCTGTTAAGCACGCCTGCCATGTTGGATGTTCCTGGGGCAAAGGATAAGTATAGCTGGCTATCGTCAGCATAGCAATGAAAATCCAAGCAATACTTCCTAACGATCCCTCCCAGGGCAGCACATACGCTGCAAACAACATTGGGGTTAGGATCGAACCCTGAGGTACTCTGCAAAATAGGGGACTAGGAGTGGAGGAGAAATTCCCCATCACAACCAGTTGCCTCCTATTGGTTAGAAATGACTCAAATCAGCAGATGACAGTGCCAGTGAGTTTGCAGAGTTCCCTAAGGCAGTCAAGCAACACACAATGGACCACAGTGTCAGATGCTGAGGAGAGATCAAGGAGAATAAGAATTGTCCTTCCCCTCGATCTCTAGGCCTGAGGACATCATTCTGCACCTGAACAAGTGCAGTTTCTGTGCTTTGTCTCACCCGTAACCCAGACTGGAAGGGTTTTTATAACTTGTGGGTCACAAGGTGCTCCTCCAACTAAAGCACCACTACCTTCTCCACAATCTTCATCAAAAAAGGAAGGTTGGAGATAGGACAGTAATTTGCCTTAACCTCTGGGTCCAAAGATGGTTTCTTAAGGAGTGATCTCACTAGTGTCTTCTTCAAGCATTGGGAAAGACACCCTCAACCAAGGAGCACCAGACAATCAGGGCAAACACCGGGTCAACGGCATCGATGCATATCATCAAGAAATGCGTCAGCATTGGGTCCAGTTCACAAAAAGTTTGCTTTAGATTGGTTGCCACCTAAATGACCTCACTTACCTCCACTGGTCTAAACTTCCCCCAACCAGGCGGAGAGCACTCAGAACACTTCGGGCAACCACTGCCAGCTCTGAATTGGCTGACAGGAGGAACTCCGTGCCAGATGCCGGACACCCTGTCCAAGAAAAATTGAGCAAATTCTTCACATTCAGCATTAGAAAAAACCTTCTTCAGCTGTAGATAGGCCAGATGAAGTAGCCTTTCGACAGTCTGAAAAAGTACAGCTGGTAGGTTCTTCCCAGCAGCAATCTCCCTGGGCAGGAACTCTGCCTTCTGATGGATGATTGCCCCCCGGTATGCATTATAATGCATACGCAGGGCCAGTTTGTCTGCATCCAGGCCGCACTTCATCCAGCAGCACCCTAACCTCTGACCCTTTCTCTTCAACTCCCTGAGGTCCCCAGCAAACCATAGTGACCTCAGGTAGGAAGATTTGGGTCATACACGGACAGGTATGAGGGAGTCAGTGGTGTCGGATAGCACCATATTATAGGAGCCCACCATGGCACCAATGCCTCAGATGCATGCATTACCCACGCTAGATAGATCAACTAGTGGCAAAAAGCCCTCTGGAGGTCAAACCCGGCAAAGGACAACAGTTCACCATCTCTGTAGGGGGAGGGCATCTTGTGGGTGCCCTAAACATGAACCACACTGTGCAGTGATCAGACCGTGCCACCCGATCAATCTTGAGATCACGATTTTCTCAAGCCCCAGGGAGAACACCAGGTCCAACATGTGCCCATTGTGGTGTGTCATGGCAGAAACAGCTTGCAGCAGGCCCAGTAATGACATGGTCTGGAGGAGGTTATGACCAAGCCAAGAAGATTTGTCGTCAGCCCAAACCTTGAAATCACCGTGACAGTACATCTGGAGGCTTCCAATGTTTCACTGACAACAAATTCACCAACCTCCTGCAGGAAATCCCACGCCGTGAATCAAAAGAATCCTGCAGCCTGTGCCTGGACCCCAACAGACAGCTACACATTCAAAAGAACCCAGAATTTTCACTGGGTGCACGGTGCAGCCCAAGTTGGATCTAAAACAGATGGCTACCCCACCTCCCCTATATTCCTCTCTGGGGTAGTGCACCACAGTATACCCAAAGGGGGACGGCAGCCTCAAAAACTGGGCCAGTATTGTCCCTGATCCAGGTGTCCATGATGCAAGCCAGATCAATCATGGAAATCAAGTCCTCAATAATCACAGGCTTGTTCCTGATCAATCTGGCATTGCATAGCCCTGTCCTCAGGGGATTGGTGGGTAATACAGCCCCTCGGGTTACCTGGCCACTCAGTCTGGTGGACTCCCTGGAGAGAGGCACCAAGCATGTCTGGCCTCTCTTTAAACTTTAATAACTTTCAAACAGATTCATTTTTTTTCACCAAACTTTCAAAGGGCACTTCCCTGACCCCGTTGACATATACCCTGAAAATTTCAGACTAGACAGAACAATCATTTGGACTGTAGAGATGAGCAACAGATTTACCAAAATTGCCACAAAAAGTATTGTTTTGCACTATTTTGCCACTCTGCAGCTCCACAACTGCACATCTGACCGGAATGCAACTTGCCAGATCCAGACATCTATGGCAGCAGACCGCGCATGCACAATTTCAGGCAAATCAGACAAACAGTTGCAAAGTAATTAAAGTGCAAAGTTTTGGGTTTAACATAGACGTGGCCATGGAACCCTAACTATACCTGCCCTTAATGTGATCCCACCCCCTTTAACTTGGTTCCATACTACAGTGTACCAGTATTACTGTTATAATGTTACTCCCCCACCCCTTTAAACTGGTTCCAAACTATGGCATATTACTGTTATAGCATGACTCCTGGACTGTATGTGCTTGTTAGTTATGGGAATGCTATTGGTGGGTTTGTAACTGTGTTGGTAAACAACTGCGGTCAGTATAGAGAGACTGTATTTCACTGCATGTATAGGTAGTGTGAACCATGGGTAGGATTGTAGGGTGCAATGGCTGTGGGACAGCAATGCAGATGAACATACTGTGGAGGCTGGGAGGCTGCCCAATATGCCACATGCTAAGGAGGCTTGAGGAAGAGGTTCAGTGGCTTGGCAGGGAGCTGGGGAGGTTGAGAGGTGAGGGGAAGGTTGCATTGGTAGAAGGACTGACATCTAAGAGTATCGGGGAAGGACAGCAAGAGAAAGAACAGTGGGTCAAGGGAGGGGGAGGGGGCAAACTAGACAGGAAGCCAGCTGATGAAGGGTGGATTCTAGTAAGGCCTAGCAAAAGAGGAGCGGCAGTAGGCAGGAGGGAGGAGAAAATGCATAGTAATGCAAAGAGGGTAGGGAACATGTTTGCTGTACTAGCAACAAATGGGGAAGAGGACGCAGGAGGAGATTGCTCAAGGGATGGTACTCACGAAGAGGAGGGAGTGAGGGGCATTCCTAATGGAGAGATGGAGCACGATGAGGCGGGGGGGATAATACTTGGAGAGGTGAGGAGGGAGAGGGAGGTTGGCAGTCAAATAGGAGAAAGGGGAGGGGTCTCAATTGAGAGGGGCAGGGGGAAAAACAGTGGGACAAATGGTAAAAGCACCATCTTGAGTGGCCCTGGGAATGAGGGCCTGGGTAGGGGGGTGACAATGGGCACAAGGAAAGAAGAGGGTGGTGTACTGGTGTTGGGGGACTCCATACTCAAGGGGATCAGATGGAGCAACAAGAGGGACAGGCACAGTCAAATATGGGTGGAGTCCATACCGGGATTAAAGGCAGACAAGGCAGGACAGGCAATCCTGAGGTGCGCAAGAAGGGGGCAGGAGGAAACAGCACATTGTGGTACATGTGGGGAGAAATGACCTAGTGGGGGAAATGGTGGAGGTAAAAAGGGAGAGGTCTGAGGAAGTGGGAAAGTTGTATGAGGAGACTGGGGAGTCTGTGGCCTTCTCAGAGATGCTCCCAGTACCCTGCGCAAGCACAGTGAGAAAGGAGAGGATTGGGGAGTTGCGTGCATGGTTAGTAGAATGGTGTCGAACTAATGGGTACGGGGTTTTTATTTATTTATTTTTTATTTATTTAATTGTTTCACCAGGAAAGATACACTGAACAACTTAATGCTCATCTCACGGTACATCCTGGGGGAAATGGGGAAAGGGGATGCACAGAGTGAGAGTTCTTAGTTACATACAGTACATAACAGATGGTGAATACATATATATAGTTTCAAAACAGGCTTCAGGTAATTGAGTACATAATAGGCTGATGCGACAGTTACTGTACTGGCGGTTTATAGGAGCAGCATACATAAAGAATCAGTACAGGGTCAGCAGCATAGGATGCACGGTTGGAAATGCATACATTACAGGCAGTTCACATGCGATGCAGATGCTGCAAGGGTGAACACATAGGATCCAGACACCTTTTTAGGAGCTAGTCTATAAGGGGTAGCATAAGTGCAGGTGGAGAGGGGGGGATGAGAAGGAGGAGAGCGAGAGGGAGAGAAAAAGTGAGAGAGAGGAGAGGAGACAGGTGGGCAAGGAGGGGCACAAGAGGATGGTAGGTGTAAGGTAAATTGTGCAGAGCAGAGTTAAGAGAGAATACAGGAGGAGAAGCGGCGATTTGTGGAGGAAGTGCATTCCACATTTTAGGCAAGTGGTAAGAGAAGGCTTTTTGGCCAGAGAAAGTGGTTCTGCAGGGGGCTGAGAGGGTACAAGTGTCAGCCTGGGATCTCAGGGAATAAAGGGAGGGAGTAGGGGTGCCAAGAGGGGAGGAGAAATGAGAGGAGACATCCAAGCCAGAATTTAGAGATTAACTTAACACCATGTAGCGTACGCCGGGGGTGTAGGGGAAGGAAGTTGAGAGAGCGGTAGAGTAGAGGTCACATGATGGGTGCAGGGAGGGGCATGAAGAGCAAAACGACAGAAGGAATTGAAGAGAGAGTCCAGTCTGGATAAGTGGGACTGTGGGGTAGCATCATAGACTATGTAGCAGTCCTACAAGGGTCCTACAAGAGCTTGCTAAGCTCAGGGTGGATAAGGCAATGGGACCTGATGGCATACATCCCAGGGTACTTAAGGAGCTAAAGGAGGAACTAGCAGAGCCATTAGCAGAATTGTTTAGTGAGTCTCTGAGCACAGGAGAGGTCCCAGAAGACTGGAGAAGGGCTCATGTGATCCCGCCCACAAGAGTGGTAGGAGGAGGCGGGAACTACAGACCGTCAGTCTTACCTCAGTAGTGGGCAAGATTATGGAGGCACTCCTTAAGGAAAGGATAGCGCAATACCTGGAATCCATAGGGGTACAGGATCCAAGACAGCATGGGTTTACAAAAGGAAGGTCCTGTCAAACTAATCTCATAGATTTCTTTGACTGGGTAACTAGAGTGGTGGACCAAGGGGGAGCAGTTGATGTCGCCTACCTTGACTTCAGCAAAGCTTTTGACACTGTTCCACATAGAAGATGTAAGCAATAAGGCATGATGGGGGGGGGTGCATGGAACACATTTTACCGCACGGCCAGGGGCGTAATAAGGCACAAGACCGAAGGCCGAATGACTTTAGCCACTAGCTGTGCGGTAAAATGTGTTCCACGCACATCCTAGAGTGCCTTATTGCGCTTATAAAATTGGATCCTTTTTTTAAAACGCTTTACAGTTGGGAAAAGCATGTTTATATGTAGAAACAATAGATTTACTTGTGTACATTTATGATAAAATAGTCCTTCCACCCACTACAAATGATGTCATTGATGATGATATCATTACAGTATTTCTCTTCTTTCCCATTTTTTCCACATTCAAGATATGGAATGTTTATCATAGAATGTTTACCATGGAATACATGGATTCAAAATTCTGCTCAGTTCCATTGGCAGAATGTTTTTGCTAACACTCTGCATGCATAGACAACAAAGGCCTTTGTTACAGCCAGAGCCTCAGTTATCTCTCTGTCAGACAAGAAGAAGAGAGTTCCCTGATGAGCAGGTAAAGATAGAAGGGGATTTTCACTGTAAGCAAAGAAACGGTTGTAGTGAAAACTATAAACAATACTTATTGTTTCTAATTTGTTCATGTGTAAGGAGAGTGTGATAATCAAGGAAACTACAGTTAATTAATTTGTTTTATTTTTTATTTAAGGTAGTTTTATTTTTAGGGCCCAGATGAAGTTTTTTTTTTTTTACAGTGTAAAGGTAGCAGCCATGTTTGTGGTGGAAGATCAGTTCTGGCTGTAGGGGGCTAACTGAAATGCCTGTGTTCCAAATGCCCATTGATCTGGTTTCCAGACTCTTCACAGTCCTTTTTTTTTAGCCATGTGTAAACCATATTTTATACATAAATAACAGCCAATCAGATTCCATGATTTTACCCTGCCATTTTATAATGATAAATAAGCTGGGTAGGCTCGGGGTGGGTCAGAAGTTGGTCAACTGGGTGGCAAACTGGTTGATGGGCAGAAAACAGAGAGTGGTGGTAAATGGTATACAGTCAGAAGAGATGCAAATCACAAGTGGGGTACCTCAGGGATCAGTCCTGGGGCCAGTCCTCTTCAACATCTTCATTAGTGACCTTGCAGATGGACTAGAGGGTAAGGCTTTGTCTGTTTGCAGATGACACCAAGATCTGCAACAGAGTAGATGATCCAGATGGGGTGGGCAGAATGAGAAGAGATCTGGATAAACTAGCAGAATGGTCAGAAGATGGCAACTGGGATTTAATGCAAGAAGGCAAAATCATGCACATAGGAAGAGAAACCTAGCCACCACAGGCTGGGAGGGGAGTTGCTAGCAGTCACAAAGGAAGAAAGAGACTTGGGCATCATCATCATCACTGATGATCTATAAATCATCCAAGCAAACCTCTAAAGCAGTAGGTAGGGCTAGGGGGATGTTAGGGTGTATTAGTAGGGGTATCACAAGTCGTAAGAGGGAGGTAATAATCCCTCTGTACAAGACACTGGTTAGGCCCCTTCTGGAGTACTGCGTGCAGTATTGGAGGCCACACCTTCACAAGGACATTAACCAAATTGAGGCAGTCCAGAGAAGGGCAACCAAAATGGTGCAGGGACTGCATCAGAAGACATATGAGGACAGATTAACGGAGCTCAATATGTATACCCTTGAGCAAAGGAGGGAGAGGTGATATGATCGAGGCATTCAAACACCTTAAGGGCATTAACAAGGTGAAAGAGTCTCAACATGTTTAAATATAAGAAAATAGCAGGACAAGAGGACACAGCATGAAATTAGAGGGAGGCCGATTAAGGGGAATGTGAGGAAATTCTTTTTCACAGAAAGGGTGGTGGATGATGGAACGGCTACTACAAGAAGTGGTGGCTATGAATACAGTGCAGGGCTTCAAACAGGCATGGGATAGGCATAAGGGAGCAATACAAATGACTATGAATAGATAGGCCATTGACAGAGCAAATGCCGATGGCACATTTATAAGGTAGAAAAAGAAATGGGCAGACTGGATGGGCCTTGCAGTCCTTAACTGCCATCAACTTCTATGTTTCTATGTTTCTATGTAGTCAGAAATGGGTATGATCATCTTTTGTACCAGCTCACGCCTGGCGGCGAGCCAGATGCAGTTGCAGTTTCTGTAAAGGGCCCCAAGATTGGACCTTAGTTTTTTTTCAGAACGGCATTAATGTGTACAGAGAAGTCAAGATGTCTGTCCAGCCAGATGCCAAGATACCTGAAAGAGGAGGAGTCCTCAAGAGCAGTTCCATTAAGGGTGTGAAAGGTGGGGAGGTGACTTAGCCTAGCCAGTCTCTGTCTTGTGTCAAAGGACATGGAGGCTGTCTTCTTGGCATTTAGAAAGAGTTGATAAGAACTAAACCAGAGCTGGACTTTAGTGAAGTCAGACTGGAGCCTGGTAGTGACATCAGCGACAGTATTGCCAGAGGTAAACAATACTGTATCATCAGCATACATGTGGATGTTGGATGCAGTGCCAACCAGGGGGAGGTCATTTAAAAAGATGGAGAACAGAATGGGGCCTAGCACTGAGCCCTGGGGGACTTCAGTGGTTATAGGCAGGGGGGTAGAGATAGTATGAGCTATTTTACTGATTGAAACCTGCTGGACAGGTAGGCACTGAGGCATCTTGTACCAGAAGGGGATAGTCCAGCAGCTGAAAGGCTGTGAAGGAGGAAGGGGTGAGAGACGGTGTCAAAGGCTTTGGCCTGGGCTACAAAGATAGCTTGGGTAATGTGCCCCTTTTTCAAAGCCTGAGGAGATGGTCTCAGTTAACTTCAGCAGAGAGGTGGTGGTAGAGTGGGATTTCCTGAAGCCAGACTGGAAGAGGGTGAAGAAAGCAGAGTCAGAGAGAAACAAGGAGAGTTGGTTGAGGGCTATGTGTTCTTGTTGTGGGAGGTTGGGGCAATACCTGAGATAATAGCAATCTGTTTGCAAGGAATAGGCTGCACCTTCGGGGATAGGAAGGAGGAATTAAAGCAAAGACTGGGGAGGTATATTGTGAGAAAGGTGGATTTAAACTAGGTAGGGGAGATGGCAAGTGGACAGCAGGTAGGCAAGGATTTGATAGAGTGGAGTCACAGCTTACCCCCCAGGCTAGTAGGGAAGGACTCAAGGTGGCCAAAAAGGAAGGGGGCAGAATGGAGGAGACGGAGGCCGATGAAGGGAAGGGGACAGGATGGAGGGTGGTCTCACTGAATGTGAGCAGCTTAGGCAACAAATCAGCTGAGCTAGTGGCACTCTTGGCAGTGTGGAGGGTGGATATTGCAGCTGTCACAGAAATGTGGGCAACCGAACACCGGGATTGGGATCTGGCAACCCAAGGGTACAAATTATACAGGAAAGACCATAAAGAGGGGAGGGGAGGTGGGGTGGCAGTCTATGTGAGGAACAGGATCAAATGCCGAAGGGACGAAGGGGAGGAAAGGAGAACAGAGACAATCTGGCTGCAGCTCCTAGACTCAAGGGGTAGGAAACTGAGGTTTGGGGTGGTATACAGGCCACCGTCCCAGTCTGAGGAGCTTGACAGGGAATTAGTGGGACAAATCAGAAAGGTATGTAGAAAAGGGAAGGTGGTCATCGTGGGGGATTTCAACTTGCTGGGGGTTGACTGGAGCATTCCAGTCACCTCTAGTGCAAGGCAGCAGGTGCTCCTGGACACGATCCAGGAGGGTCTCCTGACACAATTGGTTACTGTACCTACTGGGCTAAACAACACTTTAGATCTGGTATTGTTGAATGGGGAGGCAGTAAGGGAAATAAAGGTGGAGGACCCACTAGCCGACAGCGATCACCAACCGGTGTGGTTTAATATCACGATGTGCGGGAAGCCAGAGAAATCAGTTACTCAGATAGTAAACTTCAGGGGGCGGACTTTGGGAGGATGCAGGAAGTACTGAAAGGGAAACTGGAGGGCATAAGGCAGGAGATGGATGTGGAGCAGAAATGGGATATTATTAAACAGGGGATTACAGAGGCAACAGAAGCCTGCACCAAGGCACAGAGTAAGAGGAGCAGAGCAAGGAAACCATGCTAGTTGAACAGCGAGGTAGAGGAGGTGGTGAGGGCAAAACGAGAGGTGCTCCAGAGGTTTAGGAGGATGGGGAAGGAAGGGGACAGGGAGGAGTATGCAAGATGGTCCAGGGAGGTGACCAGAAAGGTGAGAGAAGCCAAGGCCCAGAGGGAACTGAGATTAGCGCAGGGAATTAATGGGGGGAGAAGAACTTTATCAGATACATCAGCGAGAAAAGGAAGTGCAAGGAGACAGTAGTGAGGATAAAAATAGGTGGGGAGTGGACGGAAAAGGGGAGAAACAGGTGGAAGCACTGAATGAATACTTTTGCTCAGTGTTCACAGAAAAAAAGGGGGGACCACTACCGCCATGGGCTGGGGGGGTGGGGACAGGGGAGAGAAGGTGACAGATGGAAGAATTGAGGGAGGTAGAGTCCTAGAGGAACTGATGGCACTCAGGGTAGACAAGGCACCAGGGCCTGATGGTTTCAACCCTAGGGTGCTGAGGGAGATGGCGGAGGTGTTGTCAGAGCCACTGGTGGATGTGTACAGCACCTCACTGGAGTCTGGATGTGTGCCACTGGACGGGAGGATGGCACATGTAGTGCCATTACAAAAGAGTGGACCAAGGGACAAACTGGGTATCTGGTAAGTCTCACCTCCATAGTGTGCACACTCATGGAAACAATACTAAAGGAAAGACTGGTGTCGTACCTGGAAGACAACGGCCTCTAGGATGTGAGGCACCATGGGTTCATTTCGGGGAAGTCTTGTCAAATCAGCCTGATACAGTATTATAACTGGGTGACAGGTGAGCTGGATAAGGGTCATGGGGTGGATGTTCTTTACTTGGACTTCAGCAAGGCCTTCGATTCAATGCCTCATGGGTGACTTGGAGAGAAGCTAACTGGTGTAGGGGTAGGGGCAAAAATGATAAACCGGATTACAAGCTGGCTGAGTGGGAGGCTGCAATGGGTGGTGGTGGGAGGGGAGCTCTCAACTTTGAAATCAGTGATGAGAGGGGTGCCTCGGGGTTCTCTGCTTGGACCAGTATTATTTGGGTTCTTCATATCAAACATTGCGCACGGGGTGGTGAGTACAGTAAGTCGGTTCACAGACGACACCAAAATGGGAGCAGTGGCAGATGGAGGGGAGTGATGGAAGCAGCTGCAGAATGTCCTAAGTAAGACAGAGGAGTGGTCAGAGAGGTGGCAGCTGGGATTCAATGCAAAGTGTAAGGTTATGCACTTCGGGGCGAAGAACCCAAGGAGAGAATACTGATGAGGGGGTTAAGTTGAGGATCACTGAGAGGAGAATAACCTAGGGGTAATGGTAACAGGGACCATGAACAACACATATCTGGACTGTGTAGTACGGTATGGGCTGCACGCCCATTGGCTCATGCTGTAGACCAATGGGCGTCAGCCCTACCATATGGTGTCAGTTGGTGGGCGGTGGGGCGCAAGTGGGTGGGGAGCTGCTACCTGCTGCTGAGCCGGGGGCTCCAGTGGGCGGGGGAGGGGGTACCATTAGTCCACCAGGGCTGGTTTGTGTGGCATAATATTCACTGACGCCTCATGATTGGCTGCGAAGCGTCCACTGGACCACCAGGATATTGGACTTATTATTTTATTTTACATATGCCCGCAATCGGACTGCGAGTGGTCCACTGGACCACCAGGGATATTGGACGATTATTTTTTTCTACATATGCCCACGATCGGGCTGTGAGCAGTTCACTGGACCACCAGGAATATTAGACAATTATTTTATTCTACATATGCCCGCAATCAGGCTGCGAGCGGTCCACTGGACCACCAAGGATATTGGACGATTATTTTATTCTACTTATGCCCGCGATCGGGCTGCGAGCGGTGCACTGGACTACCAGGGATATTGAACGATTATTTTATTCTACATATGCCCACGATCGGGTATGGGGGGTCACCGCCACGGAGGTGCAGCCGATTAGGCTACCACAGTGCGGCAGCTGCCATGTTGCGCCTGCAATACGGCAGCTCACCTGTGGGTAGCCAGCTGCTGCTTCTTTTGTTTTGGCTCTCCGTGTGCAGCGCAGGTAGGGGTTGTGCATGATGGGCTGAGCACATCCCGGCTGAATATCGGGATGTGCGGAGTGCATGGGCACGCCTCCCCCACCTGTGCCGAATACATTACTGATGTGCTCCGGGGCATCGGAATTTGTGCCAGGCTCAATTCTTGTTTGAATATCGTGCCAGAGCACATCAGTAAACCCTTCTGAATATCCCGGCCCCAATCTACAAGTACATAAGCAGTATTGTAAACCCCTTCTGGATTAAAAAAAGAAATGGAAAGTAAGATACACCTCCCTCAGACTTGAGCAAGATTGTGCTTTCCTACAGATTCCCAGTTCAATATTGTGTCTCTTCCCCGGATCCCAGTTGTTCCCAAAGAATCTTCCACTTTCAAAAGATGGGTCTTTCTGAGGTGTATTATCTGTCGTATCATGATTCCCCCTCCAATGTAACCTAACCCCATACTGAGGTGCATTTTCTATTACAACGTGAGTCTTCCTCCCCTGTACTCTGGCCTCATTCTGAGGTGTATTATCTGTTATAAAGTGATTCTGTCTCCCCATAAACTGATCCCATACTAATGTGTATAATCCCCCTACAAATGGGGGTTCCTGAAAGTCTTCCTTGGGTGTGCCTAAATGCCCACTGCCAGGCTGGTATCCTGTGTCTTGGCGCTTTAAAAGTGTTTGTGTGATAGTGCCTTAGTGCCTCTGTGCTCTGTCCATTTAAGAGCTGCCAATAATGCGGTGCTTATTTAATCTGGGAGGGGGCTGAGTGTTTCTGTGCTCGAGTCCTGCCTGGGCTGACAGAAAATTGCTCTGTTCTGCCATCACTGTCTGCGCTTAGGGAGCGCTGTCAGAAGCTGTACTTATTTGCTGATTATCTATTAGAATAGTAAGGATATTGTAGTTTGTCTAACCTGCCTTCTCTGCAGCATGGACAGTTCTGTTTATCACCCCATCTTGGTCCTGGACTGCCAGAATGGGCCAGTACCTTTGGGGACTCTAAAATGGAGTCTGTCCCCAGGGGATCTTGTGGGAGCATATTTCTGTAGGAATTGTAGTTTTTACATGTTGGCACCAAAACAGACCTGGATGGGGAGCCCTTGCTTTGACAGACAGATGTGTAACCCCCAGGTGGCGCTGTCCCAAGGGCTACTACCCCTGCCTGCTTGACTACGGACAGGTTCAGGGACCTAGGTTCTATGACGGGTGCCTCCACCCAGAGATCAGGGTTTGTAGTTGTTAGACTAGTTTGGTCACAGCCCTCTGGGACACCGTGACCCACTTTGGTTCCTTCTAGTGGCTCACCTAGTACACAGGAGTTACAATCCCAGTACCCTACATATACACACTGTTCACTCATAAGGTACCACTTGCCCTTGAGACTGATTCTGCAGCACGTCTCTGAGGACCCCCTGTAAAACATGGTTAAACAACATACACAACACAATACAATGCTTTTTCTCTAGGTACTGACACTTCAGACAGTATAAAGTTCAATAACATAAAATCTGGTTTATTTTAGGGGAATGGAACACAGGAGGGGTAAATCAGGCTAATTGGCAGTAACAAATCACAGTACTGTGCACAGATACAGGGTCTGAAAAGTCACACTCTGGGTACCCAGGTTGGGGGAGGGCTAGCCAGGTCCGTTGCCCGGGGTTGGCTGGCAGGTGCAGATGGATGGGGCCCTGTAGAAGAAAATATATGCACAACGCCCAATTGTAAGCTGGAGCCAGATGGCTCAGTCCATGAAGCAGTGAAACAACAAGAATTAGATGACACACTTGTGATTGAAAACAGGCTGCAGGGGAACACCCTGATTTGTACTCACAATACCTAAGCTGAGAACCGGATGGTGGATGCTCTTCTGGACTGCCAGAAACAACAAGGCATGGATGCAAGGCCCTTGTGGCTGGACTCCTAGGCAGTGGATAACAAACGGATTTAGTCCTAAACATGCTGGGGTTCACTTCCAGATTCACTACACAGCACACAGGACAGGGGACAAGAAACAGCGATTCCCCACAAGCTCTACGCACATTCACATGTAAAAGGAAAGTACTATACCAGGCAGGCTGCTCCTCGATCATGATCGCACTTACTGCAAAATACCCAGGAGCACGCACAGCAGCTCCAGTTCCTAACAGACCGATCGCGATTCAGCAATATCTCCAGTCTTCTACAGGGTGAGCCTGCTTTCCACTCTTCAGCCTTCCTTTTCCTCAGGAAACTCGGATACAGTCCGATTATAACTTACGACTGCAGGCCGACTTCAAGGCCGCTCACATGCTTCCCGCGCGAACTGTACACCGCAGAAAAATACAGAGCTCCCACTCCTTTCACTGCTATGAACGATCTGCCTCTCCACCTTAGTTCAGGGCATTTCCCTTAGGTTCCAACAGGTTCAGTTGGTGGATTCAGCTGTCAATCACTCCAGAGCTCCCTCTGTTGGTGCAAAAAAGGTGCCAAGGTCCAAACTACAATTCCCATGAGCACTAGCCATATACTCCCCTTGTAATCTGGCTCCAGTGAGACTCCTAATTCTGGTTGGCCCAAGCAGTCTCCATTTTAGGGCTCCCTTAACCCAATTGGCCCAGCACAGCAGTTCAAGTCCAAAATGGAGGGGCAACACACACAGAGTCTCAGTTGCAATAAAGGCAGGTTAGACAAACTGCAATTTCACTAATGCTTTAAATGATTACAGGTAAACAGTTGCATCTTTCAAATGGGCTCCCTTTGTGCTTTCAGCGACTGCAAAATGGAGCGATTACACTACAGCTCAGGCGGGATTCGAGCAGGGAAACACCAGTCCCCCTCCATCAGCATTAATTATGTCTGCAAGCAGACAGCTCTTAAAGAGACGGTATGTGGAGGCTCTACAAGCACTCACAGTGCCATTTAAACGTCTTAAATGCCGAATGCCAGCAGGCAGGGGGAACACTTAGGCAAGCTCCTAGGAGGCTTTTAGGAACCCCCATTTGTAGGGGGGGTTACAGATGGATCAACCAATTATTGACCCTTTTGGACCCAAGGGAAATTCCCAAGCTGCCTGCTGCAGTGAGTCAGTCTGGACTTAGAGATTGGTGGAAAGGCTGAGTCTGGCCTGTCTGCCTGCAGTCCCTCGAGAGGGAATCCTTTGAAAGGCTTAATACTCTGGACTGTATCCAAATTGATGAAAGAAAAGTCACTGAAGTGTGACCAGGCTTAAACCTGAAGAAGACCGAAGATTTGCAGTATGCAATCGGCCTATCAGGACATCCATTTACCATAGAACTCCTGGTTTTGCTCAGAGACACTGATATTGTTGCCGGACTGCTATTCGCTTTGCGGTATGGTGGTTGCTTTACTATAAATGTGCTGTGAGTGGGTGGCGATTTGGTTCCTCACTGTTTAACTGTGCCACGCTTGCTGGAGGCTGCATCCAGCCTTCCTGGACTGATTTCCAAACTGTTTTACCCTGCCTGGGACCCGTCATGCTGGCCCAGCCAGCTTCTTCAGGTGCAGAGAATACCATTGACGAGAGACTCGCCTGGGGATCAGTCCCCTGCTCAACATCTTGAATAGGAATGACACCTCAATGTTTCATGTGGTCCCTGCTTCTCCTCACATACCAGTTGTCAACCTGCAGTCTCCATTTCATCCCTTCTGTGTTTTTCATTGGGTAGTGTGAGTAACAATCAGGGTAGCTCCCTGCAACAACAGCTAAATCTCAAGTGTTGTCATCTGATTGCATTGTTGTTTTTCCTTTCATGAGCTGAGCCTTCAGGCTCTGGATTACAAATTGTGTGTGGTTGTGCATGCCTTTTCTTTTCATCACACAGCCCCTAACCAGCTGCAGTGCCGGCCTACCCCGGGCAACATTCCAGGCTAGCCCACCTTACTTCCAACTGGGTACCCAGAGCATGTGACTGTGCAGGGACTAAAAGTTCATGCATAATTGCCTGACTAGATCAATTTTCAAATCAATCAACCTGATTACGCCCCTCCCTTGTTCAAGTCCCCTGAATAAATCAGAATGAACTCTTTTTGCATTTAATCTGACTGTGGTTCCAGTTTGTACCAAAAGCACTGTACTGTTATTTGCTGTGCCTAACCTGTTTTACAGGGGGTTTCAAGGGTTGAACTGGTGAAACCAGCCCTAGTGGTAAGTGCAAACAGTGTGGGGATTTGTATGCTGAACAGGGGCTGCTGTGAAAGTGTTTGTTGCATATTGTCTAGGCCACTAGAGGGGAAAGAGGTGTTTTACAGTGTCCTGGAGGGCTGTACCCAGGTTAGCCTTGTTACTAACAACCCTGTCCTCTGGGTTGAGGCACCCGTTTCAGTGCCCAGGCTTCCTAACCTGCAACTAGCCACACAGGCAGGGGTAGTAGCCCGTGGGATAGCGCCATCTATGGGTTACATGTGGATTATCTTTTATTACATGATTCCCCCTTCCCTGTAACCTGGTCCCATACTAAGGTACTTTATCTGTTATAACATAACTACCCCTCCCTTGAAACCTGGCCCCACACTGAGGTATCTGTTAAAACATAACTCCCCTTCACTGTAACCTGGCCCCGTACTGAGGTGTATTATCTAATATAACATGACTCCCCCTCACCTGTAACTTGGCCCCATACAAAGGTGTACTATCTGTTATAACATGACTCCCCATTGCCTGTAATCTCGCCCCATACTGAGGTACAGTATATTTAAGCAATAATCCATGATAGGGTATGGGTTACACTGGGATTTACCCACATCTGGTGTGCTTTGGCATGAGAACACAGTCTGAATGACCAAATCCACACCAGAAGTGGGTTCATCCCAGCATGCCCCACATCCTGGAGTGGATTATTGCAATTATTCTATGACCTTAAATTAAAAGAAAACATTACTTTTAATAGAGTTAGTTGAATAAACATTTATTGGAAGTGTCTTAATATTGCAGAAATAATATCCTTCTACTGGTAATAAAAAAAAAAGTCCCTCCCATTGGTACTCTGAGCTAACACTAAATCGGAGCTGGGAAGAGAGATGTTCTTGCTGTAGACAGAGACAGCTGCCAGTAAGGCAGGCAGTCTGGGAGAGAAACGCGTAGCCATGTTACAAATTATTTGAAACAACTGCTGGTGCTGGTGAGTAAAGGGTGTCATCAGCGGTAAACTTCTGATGTGAGAGAGACTGAAAGGTTTGAGGATGAAAGCTACTGACAACGTAGTGTTGAGGGTGAGACAGCACATTATCTAGAAGATACAATATGTACCATAATGTGGGCTGAAATAAAACCGCTGCTCCCTCCTGGCTACAAGCAACCCCCGGCATCGCTTGCACTTCAGTTTTTGTAACTCCGCACTGACCAGAGGAAATCCCACCAGCACTTCATGTGGCTCGCAGCTCCTGTGCTTGACAATTATAAAACCAAAAAATCTCTGTAAACCTGCAAGTCATATTCTGTCACTGTGTATGTGGAGTTAGCAGTGTGAGAATCTGCATTAGAAAATGGCATCGGAAAATAAACGAAGCTCATTGGTTAAAGCATGCCAGTAGAGATTCATTTATTTTTCTGATACAGCCCACATAAAAACTAGAGCCTATCCGGGGTGCCCCATAACCAGCTTAATCAGTGTGCGCAGCGAATGTTCATCAAATGCGGCCACCATCTTGCCCTGCTCGGCAAACCATAACAATATTCAGCGCTCAGGCAGTTGTCTCCCATGACAAAAAAAAAAAAAACAAGACTGCACAGTCCAAATAAATAAGTCAAAAAGAATAAAAAGCACAAACATACTTTCCAGTCCACAAAAGAGCCACTGTATGAATTCTTCCTGCAAGCAGCTTGTCTGCAGCAAACCGAGCATGAGAGCATCAGTATTTCCTTACATTTCCCGACCGTAGGTAGAAACCCATATGCAGCATGGAAGAACTAGAAAATACCGGTGATCTTCCAAGTACCACAGAATCCTCCTCCGAGATGGCAAGCAAGGCACTAATAGGGTAAAAAAAGCATTTTCTCCAGCGCATCTTATAATTAGCCCCTCTAGCTGTTTAAACAAGCAAAAAAAAAAAAAGAATGAACCTAAAGAATTTGTTTCTTGCCTGCAGTAAGCTAAGGGCAGTCCCGAGTGCAGACTGAGCAGGCACGTTGCGCACATGCTCACATATTCATTTTTAAAAAATAATCAAACCGCCATAGTAAAGAAAAATCACAGAGACCACACAAAAAGCATAAAAAAATGTCCGATTTCCTCAGAAGCATATTCAACATGCCACCTAAATAGACAGTAAATCGCTTGTTTCCAGAAGCTGACAACATAGTTGAGCAGGCACCAGAACCCACCAGCAAGAAATTTAAAGCAACCTCACATTTTATCAGTGTGAGTACATCAGACCTTAATAGCACTGAGAGTCAGAGGGAAGAAATAAACACAAAGAAAAATCCACAGTGGGCATTGGCAGTCTTTGCAGAGTGGGCTAGAAAAGAAAGCATAGAAACTGACTGGCTAAATGACAGTTTTGACATTTTAAATAGCCACCTGCGTAAATTCTATGCAGAAGCCTGAACTGCATCAGGTGAGCAGTACTCAGTGTCTGGGTACTGCGTTCTTCATGCAGCCATCAACTGCCACCTAAATTCCCCGGAAGTAGGTCATCACACCAGTATAATCTCAGAACCAGCGTTTCATTCCAGCAACAATATAATGACATCCATACTAAAGAAACTTTGTAAGGAGCAGAAGGATGTTGCTGCCAACCGCCCATCCATCACTGAAACCGACCTGGACAAGCTAAAAGCCACGTCACCAGACACAGCACAGGAATTGGTCCACAAGGATTGGTTTGACCTCCAGCTCCACATGGCCCGCTGAGGAAGAGAAGGATTACAAGAACTGCGAACAGATTCATTCACAGTCAAGACTGATGAACATAGGCAAAAGTATGTGACACTTTCCCATAATCCTACTTCACAAAATCACAAGAATCCACTAGAGGTCAACAAAGAAAATTCACTTGGTTTTATGTTTGAGGATCGTGGTAACCCTCTCTGCCCTGTACTATCCTTCTGCAACTATGTGTCAAAATTGCCAGAGGATGCCCTTGCATCCTACCTTCATCCCACAAAACTATCTCAGACGCACCTTGACACCCAGGACTGCTGGTACAAAGGAACCAATGGGCAAGAATTTTTTTGGAAATATGTTGTCAAGACTTAGCAAAGAAGCACAGTTATCCACAAGATACACCAATCACAGCATACGTTCACCAGCTGTGCAACTGCTAACTCAAGCAGGACGGTCAGCTCATGAAATCACCATCATTACTGGCCACAGATGTGAAGCCAGTCTGCAGCACTACTGGTCAGCATCCATAGACAACAGAAGAAACTGGAGTACAATCCTACGAGGATCCAACCAGCAGGCACAGCAGCAGCAAGCAGCAAGTACACCACCTGTCGGAGACAGCAATCAGCTACAAGTTCATGAACCAGTAACATCCAGCTCCACAGCCACTGACTTCAACCCAGGGAACTGCACCTTCAACACCCCAATTAATTTTATTTCCGCAAACAAGTAGTGGTCACAGTACAATTGGGTGGTAAATTTAGTGTATTTAGTTTAAAAAAGGGACTACTGATTAAGTTGGTTATGGGGCACCCTGAATAGGCTGTAGCTGTTTTTGCTTATTTAAACAGCTAGAGGGGCTAATTATAAGATGCGCTGGAGAAAATGCTTTTTTTACCCATATTAGTGCCTTGCTTGCCATCTCGGAGGAGGATTCTGTGGCACTTGGAAGATCACCGGTATTTTCTAGTTCTTCCATGCTGCATATGGGTTTCTACCTGCAGTCGGGAGATGTAAGAAAATACTGATGCTCTCATGCTTGGTTTGCTGCAGACAAGCTGCTTGCAGGGAGAATTCATACAGCGGCTCTTTTGTGGACCGAAAAGTATGTTTGTGCTTTTTATTCTTTTCGACTTATTTATTTAGACTGTGCAGTCTTGTTTTTTTTGCCGTGAGAGACAACAGCCTGAGCATTGAATATTGCTATGGCTTGCCAAGCAGAGCAAGATGGTGGCCGCATTTGATGAACATTTGTGGTACACACCGATTAAGTTGGTTATGGGGCACCCCAAATAGACTCTAGTTTTTATGCAGGCTGTATCAGAAATAAATGAATCTCTACTGGCATGCTTTAACCAATGAGATTTGTTTATTTTTCTATGTCATTTTCTAATGGTCTACCGGACTTTCCAGTTTATGGAGGTTCTGCGGCGTTGAAGGCCTCATTACACCCTTTGTGTCCATATAGACCAATACCGCCCGCCCTGTCAGGTATTATTGCTTACGTAAATGGCAGGCAAGTATCACAAGGATGTTTACTGTGGTTCACAAGGACTGGATGTGCATGTTTCAGGCAGGAAAGTTTCTGTTTGCTGGCTTGTTTCTGTCCAGCGAGGTTGTTTATGGCACTTAGGTGCTGTCGTGAAGGACTGGTTCTGGAGTTAGTGTGCTGTTTCTGGTCAGGAGGTACTAATGTGGAGCAACACTCCCAGGCAGCGTTTTTATTTCCATGTTTTTTTCATGGAGCATGTACTGGGGAAAGTGGGGACAGAGCTGACACCACTGCTAAATGGAGGTTGAGAACTAAACAGAAAGAGGTAGTGACTTTGTGTTGTGCAGTGGTCAATTTGGACGATCAGATCTTTACCCGTGGGTTATTCTGGGATTTATCCACTGATAAAGATCTAGACCCCGGAGCCGCCGTTGGCAGTCAGAATCATCGGTCACAATTCAAGGCAGTTGCAGTTAGCTGCAATTGCCCTGAGTTGCAGTCTTAAGTGAGTGGAGTCCTACTTTTGTGAAGTCGACAACTCCACTGTAAACTTGCTTGCTCACCTGACAGTCTCCTTCCTTTCCCCCACACCTCCAGAGTAGAAAAAGTATTTAAGAGGCATGTGAGCCCACCCCAAAGCCACCCTTCACTGGCAACAGCTTTTTTTTCCCCTCTCCATCCTCCCCATGCGAACAGTGCACAGCAGGGTTTTTGTTTTAAATTTGAGTGTGGTTTTGGATGGACAGCCTCAGTCACCAATCAGGCTGTGCCTCTGCTCTGTTCTTCAGCGTCAGTCACCCAGTCCTCCAGTAGTGTGTGAGAGAGAGAGAGGGAGGTGCCAGGAGATGTGCGCGCTGCACATGAGCTGTCAGGCAAGTAGAAAACGAAGTGGCTGTGGCGGACCAGAGGAACTAATTTGCAACACCACTGGGTTGTGTTGTGTTCAGGTTTGCTGGGTAACAATCGGGGTAGCTGTGTGACTGACTGTCTCGTCTTGATGGTCTTGACCATCGTCCACCGAGAAGCAGGAGACATCCTGCGAGACAGTGATGGAGAACGGGTCAGGAAGGATGGAAAAGGCAGGAAGTTGGACTCTGTCCTGGAGACAGAGGAGGGAAGCCGAAGCCTAGAGAGAGAGGGAGAACATTCCAGGAGTGGCAGCAGCATGGACTGGGAATGGGCCAGGGCTTGGGCACTGGAGAGTGGGGATAAAAATAGACCACGAGGTGCTGGTGGGGGTCCTACTCGAACCCGTACTTGGGTGTTGGGCTTTCTGGGGATTCCAGGGAAAAATAATAGAGACAGAGGCAGGCTGCAGACCAGGTGTTGGCAAGGATGCCCTGGGACAGGAGAGAGCAATAACCAGGCAGAAGGAAGTACATGGCCAGGCCGAGCCAATAGTAGGTAAGTGTCAATTTGATTACTTTGTGGCTTAGCTCCCCTGATGTGAATTTGAGAAGTGGCAGAAGGTTTGAGTCTAGTGGTGGTGGTGGAACAGTAGCACATATTTTTAAAAGCCCCCCTCCCTTCCCTGTTGTCCTATGAAAAATGGGTGGATTGTTGAAATGTCAAGAGAGAAATATACTGGTTAGTGCCTTGGTAGGACAGATTAGAAACTGTGTAAATGTGAATTCAAAAAGCACTAAAGCTTGGGGCTGTGCATCTCTAAACATCCAATACCTTGTGCTGTAAAGTAGGGCATCCCAACTGTCACCCCCAACCCCTAGTTAGTTTCATTTTTTTCAGATTCAGCCTCCTGGCTATCCTTTCTTGGTGGTGGTGTTGTTTTTATTGGTAACATACCGAGCTGATCCCGAACAGACTCGAAAGACCATAGGGCCTACTCTGCTGACTTCTTTGTATGTTAACACCATCCATACAGTCCCACCTTACATTCCCACCCTTATCCCACCCAGCTAAACAAAGCTTTAGATCATGTCTGGTCCCCAAAAAAAACCTTAATAAAAATACATAGATGGAAAGGTTAAAATAGACATTACTGGGCTGCATAGATCATCCTATATAGCAATAGACGTTGTATAGTGTCGTGCCTGTGCGCTGTTTCCCCCGGACGGATGAAAGGACACTGTTAAAGAAAAATGTATTTTTGTTGGGGCAGAATAAAGTAAAATCAATGCTTTTAAATATAAAAATGCCATAGTTTTCTATATCTCAAACCCCTTAGGTTTGAGAAGTCTCCACCCAATGGAATCTTAGATGTGCTCCGGGGTCACTGTACAAAAACTTACAGAAGTGCATGTCTCAGTTGACTATGGGGTGGGGGCTGAGCAGCAAGTCTTTCTCTGCCAAGCTCTGTTCATTGCCCTGTGGATGGTGGTGAGAGTGTGGTGAGGTGCATGATGGTGTCCGCTGTTGTGTGCAGAGCTATGTCTTCTTGACTGAACATTTGCAGTTGTGATGTCCTCTGGTTTGGGGGGGAGGTGTTGTGAAGAAAGAGGAAGATAGAAGGCCATGGTACAAAACAATGTGGGGATCACTGTGTGACATGGCACTGCAGACTTTTTTTTTTTTTTTGCAGATGGGGCTGGAGGGAATAGGGAAACGTGATATATGTGCAATAATCGGAGTACTTTGTGTCTTGAATAGTTTCCTGTATAAATTATCAAAATATGTCCTTAAAATTGTGGGCTACTGCAGCCATTTATGGGGTACTGCAATTCTGAATTACCTTGCCCTGCTGTCTAATACAAAAAAAAGATTAAGGTTGACCCCTGTGAGTGGTTGTGATGTGTGTACAGAATCAGATGTAAACCAAAGTGCAATTTATTAAGCAACGAGGCATGACTAGTGATTAACTGTCTGTTAATTACCCCCTAGTGGTGTAATGTGGCACGAGATATGAAGTTAAAAAAGTGACAAACTACTACATAATAAGATTCAACGATGGTGAAAGTTGAAAAAATTGGTTGGATTTTCTTTAGTTAGTTAAAGTCACAAATGTCAAACTAGTTGGAAAAATCAGTCATAATGTGTGGTAAGTCAGTCAGAATTGTTTTTTCAGCTGACTCCGGGGTCTATAAAGATCCCAGAGGACCAAAGAGGTTAGTGGATTAACAGACCCCATTGTATAATATCTGTTATAACATGACTTCCCCTCACCTGAAACCTGGCCCTTTGATCCTGTTTTGCTGCTGCCTGTACCACTGTGGCACTCTGAATACAGGGGTCTGGAAAGAATTTGGGGGATTACCAAGGATAGTTGAGGTCACTGTGAGTTTTTCTGAATATCCCTATCAGTGGGAACTATGAGGTGTGAGAGGGCTGTTCACATGTGAGAACCTTGTTTTGTAGACTCTGGGATTCTGGTGCAGCATATGGGCTTTACTAGTGGCCTGTCTGGACTGTGGACTTTCCATCTTTTCGCTCTTCTGAGGTCTGTCAGATGCCAGTGAGAGGGGTGTGTGTTTTCCTCTTCACCCTCAGCCTGGTGAATTGGTTTTATTCTGCTTTGGACTTCAGCTTTTAAAGGTGCAGGTTTCTGACGTGATTGAGAGTCCCTCCAGACCAATGTTACCCAGACTGTGTTTCTAGGCTAATTTCCCCCATCCCAGCCAGTATATCCTGAACTTGTCAGCCAGTAATTTACCTCTTGGGGAGTAAAGGAAATTGTTTACTCCCCGAGCTGAGTTGGTCTTGTCTGGTGAGAGAAGATAGACCATACCCTGCGTGAGGTCTTTTACTGTGAAGGAAACCATGCTGACCGCACTTTCTTTGCTGCTGCGTGTGAACTTTGGACATTGCTCTTAAGAGGCCATGTTCATTTACTAGCACTCCTTTTTCTCTCCTGTAAAATAATTCTCTTACTCAGAAATGGTGCATGGTGGTTGAGGGGGGTGGAGGTTAAAATTCCTAGTTGGTTTTGTGGGATTGGGGTGTGTGTGCATGTGGAGGTGTATGTGTAAGGTATTGTATGCATTAGGTGTGTGTGTGTGTGTGTGTGTGTGTGGTGTGAGTGGTGTTTAGCAGTGATAGCTTCTTAAAATGAAAACTTTGGGTTTCGGAGAGGCTTAAGCAGATACAGTGACCGGCCCGAGATTTGTGAGGGTCTGGGACTGGCACGGATAGCCTACGAGGCTTCCCAGCTGCGTGACCGCCAGCCATTTATCGACCTCGCTGTATTGGCTATGACAGTGAGGTGCTGCCATGAGGTCGGTATCTTGAGGGGTCAAAGTAGTCTGCTGTGGTGGGGTGCAGTAGGTTTGATGGAGATGGGTAGTCTAGGGGTATTGGGGTGTGGGAGGCACCCTGGGTTTAGAAGGAACCTGGAAAAAGGCCAGATGGGTTTAGTTTCCATCCCTAGGGATCCCACCAGACTGAGTGGATAGACAGTCAGAGGGGCTGCAGCACCTACCAGTCCCCTGAGGGCAGTGTTGTGCAATGACAGATCGATCAGGAACAAGTCCGCAATTATGGCGGACTTGAATTCCTCTGTCGATCTGGCTTGTATCACGGATACCTGGGTGGGTGACAATGCCAGGCCATTCTTGTAGGCAGCTGTCCCCCTGGGTACTCTGTAGTGCACTGCCCAAGGCTGGAATGCGGGGGGGTGACCCTTTGTTGTGGATCTGACTTGGGCTTTACTGTGAACCCAGTGGGAGCTACCGGGTCCTTCAAATGTGTGGCAGTGTGTGTGTGTGGGGGGTCTGGGTACAGGCTGAAGGATTCTCCTCGTTTTATGCCCTCCCTGGGTGGGGGCAGAATTTCTGCAGCAGGTGATGAATCTCCTTGTCAGTGAAGTGTTGGAGTCCCTCAGATGTTTGGTGCTGGGGGGACTTCAGTGCCTGGGTTGACGACAGATCCTCATGGCTTGACTCCAACCCCCTCCAGACGATGTCATCTCTGGGGCTGAGAAAAGAAATTACTTCTGTTGCCCACCACGACGGCCACATGTTGGACCTGGTGTTCTAACTGGGGCTTGAGGTAGCAAACCTCAGGACTGATCAGGTTGTTTGGTCTGATCATTGCATGGTGAGGTTCTCGTTCTGCCCCCCCCCCGAGAACCCTCCCCTGTTGAGATGATCAGCTATTGCCCTTTGAGGGGATTGCCCCCGGAGAGATTCTTAGCAGTTTGATTGATTTATTCAATGTAGGTGTTGCATGTGCGAAGGGCATGACTGAGGCGGCTGCAGCATACAATAAGGGGGTATGTCTCCCCCTCATTTACATGCTAGTACCCACATCCCATCAGCCAGACATCTCCACTGGTCCACTTATACCAGCACCCACAACTCTCCCTGACTTACTCCGATCCCACCCCCACACTGACCATGTACCCTGGCCCGCGGCACCCACCCCCTGGATGCCCCCCCGCTGCCTACCCTGGCTCCCCATGGTTGCTACTGGTTGTTGCCCTCCCAACCCTTCAAACCCTGCCCATTCGCTGTTCCCCATGGCTCCTCCTCCCCATCCCAGCGCACTCTCCAGAGTTGACATACTACCACCCCTGGATGCCCCCGCTGCCTACCCTGACTCCTATGGTTGCTACTCGTCCTCGCCCTCCTGACCCCTCAAACCCTGCCCATTCCTTGTGCCCCTATGGCCTCCTCCCCATCCCAGGGTACCCCCTGGAAGTTGACATACTACCACCCCCCCCCAGTCAGAGCCTTGGTCTTCCTACTACTCCTGTCAGGTAATATACATCCAAACCCAGGCCCTGCCCCCTCCAGCCCACCAGCTGGGTCCACTGGCCTCCATGAACATATGCAGCCTACTGAAATAATTTGATGCCCTCCAATGCTGGGCCATGCTACATCAACCAGACATCATAGCCCTGGTTGAAACCTGGTTGTCCAAATCCACCCTGGACTCCTTTGTCTCCCTCCCAGGCTACAGCCTATACCGGGAGGACCAAGTAGGCAAACGTGGGGGTGGCTATGCAATCTATACCAGGGACACACTCATCGGACAAGCGCTCCCTGCCCCAGCTCTTGTAAATGGAGCCCAGGCCCTTATCCTCAAACTTGCTCCTGACCCCTTCAGGGGCCCTCTATATCTCACCACTGCCTACATTCCCCCAAAGAACCAGAACCCAGTGCTAATATCTTTAACAGAATATCTTGTCACCCTCCACCACAAGGCAGAACAAATCCTAGTGGAGGACCCTAACGTGAACTGGCTCAGTGCCTCCTCTTCCACTACCCGACATTCTTTCGCTGCCCTAGACCTGACACAACTCATTTCCCAGCCCACTAGAGTAAACCCAAAGAGAGGAACCAGTACCCTTCTGGACGTAATTATCACCAACTGCCCCAAAACAATCCATAACATCCAGGTCCTCCCAGACTCACTAAGTGACCACTCCCCTATCCTATTCCTTTGGGGGGCCCCCACTCCAAAACCCACAGCCTGGACCACACTCCGCAGGTGCCTCCGGCCTGGTGGACTGATAAAACTCAAACAAGTTCTCACCCAGATTAATTGGTCCCCCATTCATCATGCACCCGACATCGACACTGCCCTCACCTTTTTCTCCCAAATCTTTAACAAGGCCTGTGACCTCTTTGCACCCCTTACAAGAATTCAGTCCAGAAAACGTAATGCACCCTGGGTTACCCCGCCCTACTACAAATGATCAGAAATAGGGATAACCTCTGGCACCTTGCCACTGAAATGGGCCGGATGGCTGATAGACAGGTCTACAATGCTGCACAGAACAGGTGCACATGGGCCATCCGTAAAGCCAAGGCTGACCATTACCAGGCCACCCTCACCTCCTCCTGGGGGTGTGCCCGGACTTTCTGGGACAATGTTAAACAACTAAATGGGAAATCATGCTCCCCTCCCCCATCCCAGCTCACTATTGATGGCTGTACCTCCACTGACCCTGCCTGCATAGCCAACTGCCTTAGCACCTCCTTTACTGACCTTAGCTCTGTCCTCCCCAGTAATTTCTTTGACCACCCCCCACCCTACCTCCCCCTGTCCTCCAATGCCTCAGCTTCCTCCTATGCAAGGTATCTGCCCAGGAAGCCAGACCTCTCCTAATTAAAGCATTAAATAGCAACAGTCCCAGTAGCGACTCCCTGGACCCCTGTATTCTCCAGCTGGTGCTGGTTGAAGTCCTTCATAGTTTCATAGTTGTTTACAAGTTCAGGAGGCAGAGCCTATAATTGAACTTGCCAGCCGAAGGTGGTTTTAATTCTCTATATAATCAAATTTAGTGTTACCCATATGTTTGTTCAATGATCTCTTAAACGTATCCATAGTTTTGCTGTCAACTATTGAGGCTGGTAAGGTGTTCCACAAATTTACCACTCTCTGAGTGAACCATTGTAGTCTTTTTTTGTTCGCAGTTTACTCCTTTTAATTTCATATTGTGTGATCTAGCCCCACTCAGCAGCCTACTTAACCGACCCCTCTGCCTGGGGCAATTCCCCACAGTATGGAAAACAGCCTTAGTCACACCCATTCATTAAGGTGGCGACAGGTCCTCCACCAGGAACTACCAACCAATCGCCATCCCCCCCCCCCAAAGCCTTAGAAAAAATGGTGGCCATTCAAATCACTGAAAATCTGACTAAGCATAACATCCTATGCCCAGAGCAGCATGGCTTCTGTGCTGGTCACAGTACCGGCACTGCACTAGTTGAGTTCTCCAATTTCCTACACTCCTCCCTGGATGCTAGCTCCCTAGCTGGCGCAGTGTTCGTTGACCTCTCAGAGGCCTTTGACACTGTCTCCCACCCTCTCCTGCTGGATGCCCTCTGCCGCACTAGGTTCTCTACTGGCCCTATCACCTGGTGCACAGGCTATCTATCTGCTCGCTCCCAATGTGTAAAAATCAATGAGACACTCTCTGAAACTCATCCCATCCACTCAGGGGTACCCCAGGGCTCCATCCTGGGCCCCCTATTCTTCTCACTCTATCCAAACACCCTGCCCAGTGCATGCTCTGGCAAAATTCTTATGTACACAGACTGCTGTCATATTTGACACCCACCGCAACCCCATCTCCCTCCAGGACACCCTGCAACAATCCTACAATGATGTCGAAGTCTGGTTTAAAGACCATAGACTCGTCACTAATCTCAAAAAAACCAAAACAATGCTTTTTGCCCACCCCCAAAATAAAGCCTGCAACTTCCCACTCCCTGTCCTCTCTAGTACCAAACAACCGCTTGAACAGGTCTGCTCCTACAAATACCTTGGGGTTACTTTCGACTCAGCCCTCACCTACTCACCCACATTGATGCCCTTGCATCCGCCACTAATACACGGCTTGGCATCCTCTACTGCTATAAAATCTGCCTCCCCCCAATGCCCTCTGACTTGTGGTTACGTCCTCAGTACTGTCCCTTGTTGACTATGGCCTGCCAGTCTATGGTGCCGGTGACACGACTGCTCTCAACAAAATTCGCCTCACCCTAAGTAAGGCCTGCAGGCTGAAAACTGGTGACCCCAGGCTCACACATACTTGTCAACTCTATAACGATGCAAAACTGCTTAACCTAGAGGAATGGCTACACTATCAAACCTGCCTCCTCACAAAAATCAGTCTACTTGGGCTATCCCCTCCTGGGGTGACAGCCCCCATCCACCACGCCCAACCCACTATCACAACCCAAACCTCCAACAAGCCCACTCTACTGGTCCCCAGATCCAGGACCATCCATGGTCAGAGGTCTTTCTACTACAGAGCTCCATCCTGGTTTAACTCTCTCCCGGCTCCATCTCCATGGCCCCCAAAATCTCCAACTTCAAAACCACCCTTTGGAGCCAACTGTTTACCACTCACAGCTGCTCCTGTCTCTAAATGAGGCCTTGATCTCTGCACACTTGACAACACCCACTGGGTGGCACTCCACCTCACCTCCCTCCCATTTTCTGCCCTGTTGCATATTGCCTATGTCATTACCAGCATGTGCTCAGCTGTATCATTGTAGTTACTACTAAATTGTTTAATGTAAGAAACCTTCTCTGTGTAAATTGTTTAAATGTATGTAACCATTTCTGTGTTACTTTTGAACTCGGTTGACTTTTATGCTGTAACCTAAAATTTTGTTTCTGTCAGTCCTCAATGTGATGAGGTACCTTTGGAAATAAGCCTCTGGCTCAAAGGTTGTAAACCAATGTACAAATAAAATAAAAAAATAAAATAAATCCGGGGCACTTGACGCCTTAGCACCAGTCCATTTATAACCCAAATCTTCTCACTTGAGGTCTTCTTGGTTCAATGGAGAGCTCAAGGCGATGAAGACTGGGTGTCAGCAGTTGGAGTGTTGCTGGTGAAGGGTATCATGTGATAACAGCAATCGAATATGGGCGACTCATATTCGGTGCTATTATCAAGGGCGAATCGGAAGGGTAAGGATGCACTGCTACTGTGAGGGTAGGGGAGGGCGACCAGAAAGGGAGGACAGGGAGGAGAAGGGGAAAGACAGGGAAGATGGTTATTGCTCTGAAGTGTGTCTGCTGCTGTTGAGCCAGTCACGTGGTGTGGTGGTGAGGTCAGCTAGCTCTGACTCAGCAGGTACTGGGTTTGGGGTTGGGGCCTGGGGACTTGGGGGGGACTTTTACAGCTGGCTGCTGTTGTTTTTTTTTTTTTTATTCATGACTGTTGCCCCATCCTTGACATGCTCCCCCCTGGAGTTGGGAATCTTTTTTCTTTTTTTTTTTTGGTTCATTTATTTTTCATTTATTTATTCACTTGGAAACAACCTTTGAGCAGGAGCTCTTTTACAAAGGTTCCACGACAAACAGCACCATACAGGGTACAAACTTCCAAATCACAGATACACTTAGATATAGTTAGTAGTTGCATCAAAATTTTTGCAAAAGGAACAATATAGGCAGCTAAACTCAAAGGAGAAGCCTGTCGGGGAGGGAGAGTGAGGACAAGAGAGAAAGAATCCAACTCAAAGTGAGGCCTCATTGTCAGTTAGGAAGATTGGATGGGGATGAAAAAGGGGACAGAAGAGAGGGGCAAATCAGCCCAAGGTTAGACCTCATTGTCAGGTTAGGAAGGTTGGGTGGGGTGTAAAGGGGACAGGGCATGGGAGTGGGGGTGGGCTACATAGATACATAGATACATAGACAGTGTCGGCAGATAAGGGCCTATGGCCCACCCAGTGTGCCCATTTGAGCTTGTAAGTTCAGTTTGTTTTCCTAGAAGTCCGTTTCCCCTTACCCCTGACCTCTAGAATTCCTTTATGTCTATCCCATGCATTCTTAAATCCTTGATTGTTTCAGCCCCCACCACTTCCTCTGGCAGGGTGTTCCACTTGTCCACCACCCGTTCTGTGAATAAATTCTTTCTCATGTTTCCTCTGAATCGTCCTCCTCCAACTTCATCCCATGCCTCTAGTCCTGGAAAATCTTTTAGCTTAAAAATAGTGTTTTCCTGCACCCTGTTTCTCCCTGTAAGATATTTGTATGTCTCTATCATATCCCCTCTCTCCCTCCTCTCCTCCAGGGAGTACATGTTCAGTTCCTTCAACCTGTCTTCATAGGACTTGTGATGCAATCCATGCACCATCTTTGTTGCCCTCCTCTGAACCTTCTCTACCCTGTCTATGTCCTTAGGTAGGTATGGTCTCCAGAACTGTACACTGTACTCCAGGTGGGGCCTCACTAGTGTCTTGTATAGCGGAATTATGACCTCCTTTTCTGCTGGTGATGCCCCTGCCTATACATCCCAGCATCCTATTTGCTTTACCTGATGCCTTGTCACACTGTTTCCTCATTCTGAGGTCATCAGAGATGACAACCCCAAGATCCCTTCCTGCTTGGTGCATGCTATATCCTCACCCCCAACTGATATATTGTGCCAGGGTTTTTGTGCCCCATATGCATTATCTTGCACTTCTTTGCATTGAATTTCAACTGCCAAACCCTTGACCATTCTTCAAGTTTCTGCAGGTCCCTTCTCATTCTGTCTACACCCTCTGGTGTGTCTACTCTGTTACAGAGCTTTGTGTCATCACGAACAGTGAAATTCTGCCTTCTAGATCCTGTGCAATGTCACTGATGAAGATGTTGAATAGAACCGTCCCAGCACTGATCCCTGTGGTACCCCACTAGTCACTCTTCCCTCTGTGGAGTGACAGCCATTTACCACCAACCTCTGTGTCCTGCCACCCAGCCAGTTACCTACCCACCACACTATTGTCCTGCCCACACCCATATTCCCCAGTTGTGTAATAGTCTTCTATGTGGCACAGTGTCAAAGGCCTTGCTGAAGTCCAGATAGACCATGTCCACTGCCCTCCCTGATCCACCTCCCTAGTCACCCAGTCAAAAATTCAATGAGGTTGGTCTGACATGACCTCCCTGGTGAAACCATGCTGCCTTGGGTCCTGTAGTCCATTGACAACCAGATGTTCCACCAATCTTCCTTCAGTAGTGCTTCCATGATCTTTCCCACTACCGAGGTGAGGCTGACTGGTCTGTAGTTCCTCGCTTCCTCTTTGTTCCCACTTTTGTATAAGGGGACTACATCTGCTGTCCTCCAGTCTTTGGGTACCTCCCCTGTTTCCAGTGATTGGCTAAACAGGATAGCCAGAGGTTCAGCCACCACCTCTCTTAGTTCTTTAAGGACCCTGGGGTGCACCCCATCTGGCCCCATTGCTTTGTCAACTCTTATTACTTCCAGTTCCTTCAGGACCCTTTCTCGTGTAAAGGGACTTGTGTCCATTTCTGCACCATTCTCACCCCTTGTACTCCCTTCAGACCCATTACTCCCCTCTTCCTCAGTAAAGACTGAGCAGAAATACCTGTTCAATATGTCAGCTTTACTGTTGTCATCCTCCACGCACTCCCATCCTCCCCCTTCAGTCTCACTATCCCTCCCTTTGTCTTTCTTTTTTCACTTATGTACCTGTAAAAGGTTTTGTCCCCTTTAACCACTGATTTTGCAATGTGTTCTTCTGTCTGAGCTTTGGCTTCCCTTACTGACTTCCCTGCCTCCCTTTGCTTCTCCTGGTACTTCTCCCTATCCCCTCTGCCTGTGTCTTTTGTATTACCTGAATGCAATCTTTTGGCTTCACTTTCTTTGCTACCTCTTTGGAAAACCATAATGGTCTCCTCTTCCTTTTCCTCTTGCTAACCTGCTTAATGCATAATTTGTTGTTCTTATAATCCCATTTTAAATACTGCCCACTGTTCCTCAACCCCTGATTCCTGTCCCATTCCCTTAATGCCTCTTTAAGTATCTCCCCATTTTCCAAAGTCTGCCCCTAAAATCCAGGATACGTGTTTGTGTGGTTTGGTTCTGCTCTTTCTGTGATTTCAAACCACAATGACTGGTGGTCACTGTTACCCAGGTGCTCCCCACTGTTACCCCCACCACACTGTCCCTGTTTGTGAGCAGAAGGTCCAGTATTGCCTTCTGCCGAGTTGGTTCCATGACCAGTTGCTTGAGGAAGGCACCTGAAGGAGTCCAGGATAAATCTGTTCTAGTTGATGCTGCTGCTGGGATGCTCCAGTCCACATCTGGAATACTGAAGTCTCCAACCAGTACTACCTCACTCCTTGTCTGCCATCCTTTGGATGGCTAGCATCAGCTCCTATCTGTTTCTTCCTCCTGGGCTGGTGGTCATAGACCACACCTGTGCGGATGGCTGGCCCTGTTTCCTTTCCAGCTTTACCCACAGTATCTCTCCCCATTTTGTTCCTCCTGGATCTCTGTGGCCCTTATGTCATTTTCAGATACAGTGCCACCTCCTCCCTTCCTGCCTGCTCTGTCTCTTCTGAATATGTTGTAGCCAGGTATGGCCATCTCCCAGTCATGGTTATCATTACACCAGGTTTCAGTGATGGCCACAATGTCCAGGTCTGACTGTACCATGACAGCCTCCAGATCTTCCATCTTGTTGCTAAGGCTCCTGGCATTTGCACATGGTCCATGATTTGACCTCCTAGACTGCTTCATTGTTCTACTCCAGCCCTTCCTTGGTTGTCATTTATCCCTGGTTCTCCTTGCTGTCTGCCCTTCTGCTGAATTTTGCCCTTTTCTGCTTATCCACCTTTGGACACTAATCTTCATCTTTTGCACACTGCTTGCAGAGATAGCCACCTCTGGTTCACTGGTTCCACTGCTAGCTGGGGTGAGCAAGTAGGTACCTCCTTGCTGGCCTGCCACCCTTTGCTAGTTTAAATGCTTGTCAATGTAGCATTTAAACTTATCATTGAGTGCTTGAATTCCTCCAGGATGGATGCAGGCCATCAGGCTTGAACAAACCTCCATCCCTCCAGGTGGGTCCCCAGTCACCAATGAATCCAAACCCTTCCTCACAGCACCAGTTCTTCAACCATGAGTTAAAGTTCCTGTGCATGCACTCCTATGCTCTTCCTTGCTCTCACAGGTACTTCTGAGAAAGTGACAGAAGTAGCTACTTGCTTGAGACCCTCCCCAGTTTTCTGAACTCTTCCTGAACTTCCTTTGGCTCCCCATTTGCCAAGTCATTAGTACCTAGGTGGATAATGACATCCAGCTCACCCTCCCGTCTTGCCTTCCCAGTGATCCCCAGTATCTTCCTTCCATCCTCCATGCCGTGGCACCTGGTAGGCACCTCACCCCTGTCCTCCCCTCCTGTGTCCCTAGCTGGATCCCTCTTATGATGGAGTCCCCACCAGGATTCACTTCCTCCTCCTCTGAGGTCCACTGCTTTCCCACTGAGGTCACCTCCTTGGCTAACCTCCACATCCTTTCCTTCCACTTCTCTGGGTACCTCTATTTGGTTGTCCTCATTTGCCAGTGTGGCATATGAGTTCTTGAGAGGAATAGGATCTGGGATGTGCCTCTGCCTGACTGCTCTAACCCTCCCTGAGCCCACTGTTATCCAAGTGCTCCTCGTTCTCGGCATCCATTGAGACAGCTGCATTGGACTGGGTGGTCCCTGGATAGGGGTGATGGTACTCCCTGACCCAGTTTACTTCTGCTCTGAGTCTGGTTACCTCATCCCGTAGTCCAGAGAGATGCATGCAGATAGGGCAGCACCTCAGTGTCCAGAAGGTCTGCCTGAATATGGCTGCCCCACAGCCACTGCATTGCACCACTCCCCAGGTGCGGAGAGGTGAATAGAGGGGAATCAAAAGGGTAAAAGGAAGTGGAGAGGGGCAAGGTTCTGAAAAGGGTGTGGTGGAGGAGTCAGGTTAGTGGAAAGAGAGGGTAAGACAGTCAGGGGAAGGCAGGTGGTCGGGGGAAGGCAGTGAGACTGGGGAGTAATTAAGTAAGAGCAAGACAAATATGAAGGGAAGATCAAAAGTACAGGGGGCTGCTGAAGGGGGGCCTTCATGTGCCCACATGACAATCACAGGTGTTCCTGAAGAGGAGGTGCTGTTTGAGTTCGGATTTGAAGGTTGGTAGGCTTGGTGTATTGTGCAAGACCTTCATGGTCTTTTTGAGCCAGAGGTGGCCTTATAGGAGAAGGCTCTTTGCCCGAGTGCTGTTCTCCGGAATGGGACAGAGAGCACTCCTTGAGTGCTGCATCTAGTCTCATACTTGGAGCCAGATGGGCAGAAAAGATCCGAGATGCAGGGGGGGAATCCTGACCAGCAGTGCCTTCTTGCTGAGGAGACAGGTTTGGAACTTTATTCTGTTTCCAAGGGATAACTAGTTTGCCTGGATATAGAGAGAGCAGGAATAGGTAAGACGATCTGCACCAGTGGTGAGTCTGCATGCCTTGTTTAAGGCAGTCACCACCCGCTTAAGTGCCATGTCCATGGCCGCTCCATATACCACCAGCCCATAATCTATTGTTGACAAAACTGAACTAGTTACCGAGAGATGGAGTGCCGCAAGGTGTGAGGTTTTTTCAATGTCTATATAGTACACCAAGGTTGGTATTGACAGCCTTAACCACCAAATCGATGTGTTGCACGGAGGATAGCATGTCGTTGATGGTAACCCCCAGATACCTAAAGCTGTGAACCTGTTCCAACGGAGCCTTAACATTGTTAGTGATGTCAGGGACGGGGAATCTCCTAATATGCTGTATGCTTTTAAAGGAGCATGGTCTTTGTTTTTCATAATTAAAGAGGAGCTTATGTGTGCTGAACCAATTTTCCAGTTGGTGGAAGGAAGACTGTAGTTCCTGCTGTAAAGATATAATGTGGGTGCTGCTGCTGAGTATGACAGCATCATCGGCATAAAGGATGATTTTGTTGTCTCATGCATTAGGAAGGGAACAGCGAAAGAGACCGAATAGCAGAGACCCCAGGATAGACCCTTGTGGCATTCCCAGATTACACTACTTTAACTTCCGAGATGACATGGCCAATTTTAACTTTCTGCAATCTGTGTGATTGGTAGTCATGAAACCATCGAACCACATTAGAAGCCACCCCCAGGCTCTGTAATTGTGCCAGGAGGAGGGGGTGGTAGACTGTATCAAAGGCCTTTGTTAAATCAGTAAAGATGGACCCAACCAGTTTGCCTTCCTCCAGCGCCCTATGCACAAAGTTAGTGTATTTGACCCGGGCTGTGGTGGTACTGTGGTTCTTTCTAAAACCATGTTGTTGTGGACACAGCAGTTGGTACTTAAGGAGATTGTGATTTGGTCTGCCACTATTTTTTCCAGAACTTTGGATAGGGGGAGGAGGATTGAAATGGCCTGTAATTGGCAATATTGGACCTGTCCCCATATTTGAAAACTGGGGTCACCAGCGCTAGTTTCCAAACTGAGGGGAATTTAGCAAGGGTGAGAGATTTATTGAATAGTTTGGTTATAGGGACTATAATCACATGAAGGACATGGGCAACCAGTCTCATGTCTATACCGTCACTACCCATCCTCATTTTATCCGGTACTATTTTTACTTAGGACATTGCATCTTTGGTAGTGACCTGCTTGATGTAGATGGTTGGATGAGTAACCGTGTTAGGGTTGCTGCAAGGGAGTAATTTAAACAGCTTTAGGTAGCCTGGTGGGAGGACTGAGCTAAGGTCAGAGAAGGAGGCATTAAATGACTTGGCTATAGTGAGAGGGTCCGAGGTAGCAGACCCATTAATGTTGAGCATCTGGAAGTGTTTCTTTTCCTCCTTCCCGAGGAGATTTTTTATAGTTTCCCAGAAACTCTTTCCGTCTTCCCAGCTTCTTTGCAGTTGTTCCTTGTGGTAGTTTGCTTTGGCTTGCCTGATGAGGTGTGTACAGTACACCTGCTCTTATGGGTCCTGCAATTCTAAAGGTCTTCTTTATCTCCAGAGGCCCTAGCCTTAGTCTAGGGGTTGTCCCATTCCATCACTCAGGCAAGAAGCTCACCTGTGATCCACCCATTATTGTATTTCCGTGCTTTCCTTTTCCTGACTGGGACAAATTTGTCACAGATCATATTGAAGCTGTCGATAAAGACTTTTAAAGCATATGAACACATGAAAATTGCCAGCAGCAAAAGGCCATCACAGTCTATCTAGGCTACTGGTGATTGCAGCTAGTTCCCTATTCAGCAGCTGCTCCACCCCCTTCCCCTTACATCCCTTTACCTTCCCCTTTGCTCTGTCCCACCCCTTCTTGAAGCATTCCACTGTGGTATATACATACCACCACTTCAGCTTTTAGTGCGTTCCACTTTGCCACCACCCTGTCCATAAAGAAATGCCTCCTCACCTCCCTCCTGAATCTACCCCCCTCCAATCTCATGTCATGGCCCCTAGTGTCTCTCCCCACCCTCCTCCTGAATAGACCCTCTGTGTCTGTTTTGATTATCCCTTTCATGTATTTGAAGGTCTCAAGCATATCCCCATCCCTCCTCTCCTCCAGTGTCTACATGTTTAGCTCTGTCAGTCTGACCTCATATGGCAATTCCCCCAGGCCCTGAAACATCTTCATTGCCATATGCTACACCCCCTCAAGCAGCCTAGTGTCCTTTTGTAGATACAGGCGCCAGTACTACATGCAGTATTCCAGATGGGGTCTAACCAACGATCTGTATAATGGTAGAATAACCTCCCTTCTTCTTGAGGTAATGCCCCCTCGCAATGCATCCCAGTATTTTATTGGCCATTGCTGCTGCCTTTCTGCATTGTGCGGAATTATTCATTGCTCCTGTGATGAGCACCCCAGATCCTTCTCCTCTTCTGTTACCTCCAGCTGCACTTCCCCCAGATGGTAGCTTCTCCTCGGATTTATTGTTCTGTGCAGCACCTTGCATTTTTTTGCATTGAACCCCAGATGTCATCTGTCAGGCTATGCCTCCAGCCTTGCCAGATCCTCCTTTAGCCCCCACCAGTCCCCTTGATCATCCACCATGGATCCCATCTTGGTGTCATCTGCAAATAGGCTGATTTTGCTGCTGATGCCCTCTGAGATGTCTACAATAAATATACCAAACAGCACTGGGCCCAACACTGAACCCTGTGGAACACCACTTGTCACAGGCTTAGGGGATGAGTATTCCCCACCTACCACCACCCTCTGCTGCCTATCTTTTATCCAGTTTTCCACCCACCCCACCAGTTTTTCTCCCACCCCTGTGCCCTGTAGCTTGCTTCCAAGTCTCCTGTGTGGTACTGAATCAAAAGGCCTTACTGAAGTCTAGGTACAGGACATCCACCACCTGGTAATTTGCCTAGTCACCCAGTCATAGTATTCCACCAGGTTGGTCTGGCATGATCTGCCCTTGATGAAGTCAAGCTGCCTCCCCATCCTGCACCCCGTTCACCTCCAGTAGTGCCACTAGCCTCTCCTTTAGGATGGTCTCCATTAGCTTCCACACTATGGACATTAGACATACTGGTCTAAAGTTCCCCTGTTCGTCATTGGGTCCACTCTTGTGGAGGGGAACCACATGAGCCACTCTCCAGTCCTGTGATATGCATCCTATGTCTAAAGATGAATTAAATAATTCTGCCAAGGTACTGCCAGGACCTCTTCCAGCTCCTTCAGCACTCTCGGATTTACTCCATCTGGTCCCGGAGCCTTGTCCACCCTCAATGCCCTTAACCCCTCCAGCACCTTCCCCACTGTGAGTTCTCAGTCCGTCACCCCTCACATCTATTTCTATCCTCCCTCCTACGGGTAGTGCCCCTTCCTTTTCTTTCGTAAAGACTGAACAGAAGTAGTCATTGAGCACATCTGCCTTTTCACCCCCTTCCACCCATCCTCCCTCCTTAATTCTTACAATTTGGTCCTTACAGCTTCTTTTCTCCCTGATGTACCTAAAGAAGTCTTTCTTGCTTTTTTGCCCTGTGCCAGCCTGAGTTCCCTTGGTGCCTTGGCTGCCTATTACCCCCCTGGTCATTTCCTTCACTTCTTTCAGGTATTCCTGCCTTCCCAATTTTCTTTATCTCCTGTGAGTGGCCTTTTCCTTCCTCACCCTGTCTAGCACCCCTTTACTTATCCAGCCTTCTTAGTCTGGGCCATGCTGCAACATAGAAACATAGAATTTGATGGCAGATAAGGACCACTTGGCCCACCTAGTCTGCCCTTTTCCCTATCTAATGGATAGACTGCAGATCCTAGTAAATCAACAGCCTACTTCCTCCTGCCCTGCAAGTTTCTGTTGCCTCCACAATCCTCTATCTTATCAGTTCCCACCTTTGTTGTGTGTACATACCCGGTTGAATTTTGCATATGAAGCCCTGTACCACTTCCCTCATCATCTTAAAGTTGGCATTCCTGAAATCCAGCACCCTTGTGCCAGGTGCCATCCTCTCTTTAGCCATCTGTAACTGGAACCATACTGTCCAGTGGTCACTCCCCCCCAGTGGTTCCTCCACCCTTGCATCCATCACCCACTCCCCATTCATCAGTATGAGGTCAAGGGAGTTCCTTTGCCTGGTTGGTTCCTTGACCAACTGTACTATAAAGCTTTCCTGGAAGGCATCCAGCATTACCTGCTCCCTTCTGCTCTTTGTGGTAGGTTTGTCCCACTCCTCCCCCGGCAAGTTGAAGTCCCTTACTATCACCACCACCCTTTCCTGCAGTTCCTCCTGATCTGCTCTGCCAGTATCCTGTCAATCCATTCAGTTTGAAAGGGTGGCCTGTACACCACCCCCAGTCTTAGTGATCTGTTTTTGGGATCCTGTAGTTGCACCCACAGTGCTTCTGTATCTCGCTTGTCTCCCTCCTCCCTTATACATTTTAATCCCTCCTTTACATACAGCACCACCCCCCCCCCCACTTCCCCTATCATTCCGGTGTAATCTGTACCCCAGAACTGCCATGTTCCAGTCATGGATTTGGGTGGTTTATATCTCAGTTATAGCCAAGTCCACACACCCCTCCTCCAAGAGAGCCTGTAGTTCCACCCCTTATTACCAAGACTCCTAGCATTTAGTGTTGCCACCCTCCAACCTTGTATGTACCTCCCCCGCCTCTCCTTGTATATACCTCCCCACCTCTCCTTTGTATATACTCTCCTCCCGCTCTCCTTTGTATATACCCTCCCACCTCTCCTTTGTATATACCCTCCCCACCTCTCCCTTGTATATACTCTCCCCGCCTCTCCCTTGTATATACCTCCCCGCCTCTCCCTTTGTATGTACCTCCCCGCCTCTCCCTTTGTATACTCTCCCCGCCTCTCCTTTGTATATACCCTCCCACCTCTCCTTTGTATATACTCTCCCCACCTCTCCCTTTGTATACCCTCCTCCTCTCCCTTTGTATATACTCTCCCCGCCTCTCTATATATACCCTCCCCCACCTCTCCTTTGTATGTACCCTCCCCGCCTCTCCCTTTGTATGTACCCTCCCCGCCTCTCCTTTGTATATACCCTCCCCCTCTCCTTTGTATACTCTCCCCCCACCTCTCCTTTGTATACCCTCCCCGCCTCTCCTTTGTATATACTCCCCACTCTCCCTTTGTATATACTCTCCCGCCTCTCCTTTGTATGTACCCTCCCCACCTCTCCTTTGTATATACCCTCCCCGCCTCTCCTTGTATGTACCCTCCCCACTCTCCTTGTATATACCCTCCCGCCTCTCCTTTGTATATACCCTCCCCGCCTCTCCCCTTATGTCTGCTCCCTTAATAGTTGCCTTCCTCTTTACCTTGCTGTCACTGGGGGTAAGCCCATTTGGTTTCAGATCACTAGGCCTATGAACACCACTACCCCTCCTGCTACCCCCCTCTCCAAGTTTAAATGCTCCTCAAAGTGCTTCCCTATCCTTGCCTTCAGTACATTTTTTTCCTTCCTCATTTAGGTGCAGTCTGTCTTTTGCGTACAGACTGCTGTTCTCCCAGGTACCCCCCACCCCCACCCTCCTACCAGCCCATACCCCTTTTCCCAACACCAGGCCCACAGCAATTCGTTAAACTCTTGAACTCTCCCTTTTCTTGCCATGCTTGCCCTGGGAATGGGAAGTTTGTTTGAGAAGGTGAGAGATCTGCCCACTCCCTCACACAGAGGTCCCAGTTCCTAAAACCTCCTCTTAACCTCCCCTACCGTCCCATCAGCCAGGTCATTCGTCCCCAGGTGTATTATTAGGTGAGGCCTTTCCCTTTCCCTTTCTCTGATTGCATAACTTAACATGAATTGGCCCACCCTTTCTGCCTTCATTCCTGGCATGGCTTCTTTCCAGATTCTACTATGTCTCTCCTCTTTGCTTTCCCACCTGACCCCTGTTAGCATCGAGTCCCCCAAGACCAAGACACTTCCCTTATTCCCCTCCCTGTCCTCCCCTTCTCCTTCCTCCTTCCTCCTGCACGATGTTCCCCCTATTGTCTCTGTTTCTCCCCCTGTGTTCTCCACTGTACTCAACCCTTCTTGCCCCAATTCACTAAATTCTCCATCTCCCTTCTCAGTCATTTTGTTCTTTGTACCCATGGACTGTGCTTCCCCTTCCTCATTCCCCTCATTTGACTTCTCTGTTAGAGGTCCACCCACATCTGAGTTCACAGCATTACCAACTCCCTGTACCCCTTCTCCTGTTCTCCTTGCACGTTTGTCTCCATACCTGTGTCACCCCACTGCCCCTCTGTCCTGCCCCCCGTCCCCTCATCCCTCCCATCTTTTTTTCCTGGCTGTCTTTTGTGCTTTCCACATTCCCTTCTCCTCCTGACCTAATATGTCTCTTCATCATCTTTGACACTTCCCTCATTAGCCTTAGTACTTCCATCTCTAGCCTCCCCAGCCTTATACAGACAGGGCACCCCACGCCATCCTTCACAGGGTGTCAATGAATACTGCCCCTCCACATTTATTACACCCCATGATCCTTCATCCCCTTTGACTTTTGTCCCCCCCTTCTCGGGTTTCTTTGCAACCCCTCTACTAACCCTCATTCCAGTGTGCCCTACTACCATGTACCCTTCCCAGACTGCCCCAAGCCATCGCCATTGCCTCTTTACCCCTTCCTATTCTTTGTTCCCTCTGCTCCATTCTCCCTCTCGTGGTTCCTCTTCTTTCTGTCTTGACCCTGTTTGTTGGCAGCACTATTTCCCAGCTCCTCAAATACCTCCCTCACAGCCTTCAAGCCCAATCCCCAGTGTCTTTTCAATATTTAATGAAGGCTGGAGGAGGCAGAGGTGTATGATCAAGATCAGACAGCTCATCAATCGGTGACCAGTCAAGGTGTGATAGGACGTCTCTGAAGGAACCCAGCTATCCTCTTCCGAGGACCCTGCTTTCAGCTGTGACTGGAGGAGGATTTTCATGTCTGTTAGACCACCTCAGCTTAATCGGGGAATGATCACTTAGGGTATCGGGCTGCACAGTAACCTCTGTAATCCTGAAGGGAGAGCTAGAGAGAACCCAATAAATGAGGATGTTGTTCCCGGACTTGTAGTTTATCCTAGTGGGTTCAGTAACTAAGTGCTTGAGGTACAGGTTATCCACGGCATCCCTCTGGGGGGCTGACTCTTTACTAAGCCAATTTATGTTAAAGTCCCCAGTGTTGATAAGTTCACTGTCCTTGTTGATGGTAGCCAAAGCATCCACGACTTTGATAAGGCCCTCACCGACTTTTTTGGGTGGAAGGTATACAGAGGTGACTACTAGAGATTTACTCTGTTGGCCAAGCAGCATTTTGACTGCAAGCAGTTCGTGGTCATCTGCTCTACCAGTTATGGGGAGCATGAAGCCCTTGAGCGAGTCCCTAATGTAGATGAGGCAGCTGCCGCCTCTCTTGCCTTTCATGTCATTCCAGAAAGAATGGTATCCTGTCAGTGCAGTCTATCTCAGTATTCCTTACTTTGTCAGTTAACCAGGTCTCCATGAGACAGATGATGTCTGGGTTATAGCGGGCCACCCAGGGCTGGAATTGTTTAAATTTGGCAAGAATGCTGCAGATATTCATAGCTGCAAGTTTTAGGCCCCTTGACTTGCAGTCTCCTGACCCAGTAGGATTTGGAGGTCCAGGGTTTGGATGCACATTGCTGGATAGTAGGAGCAACATAAGTATAGCTTTCCTCGTAGCAAATAAGGCTGTAATAGAGGACTTCCATTTAGGGAAAGGGGGAAGGGGAAATTGTTTAACCAGGCGCTTACAGAGTTTAAGCTTGCCAGGATAGGGTGGCTTATATTTAGGGGAGGGGCGGCAGCAGAAAGTGTTGTGTACTGTATCCTTTGTTAGGAGCGTGTGTTAGTACAATCATTAGATCTCGTGGCAGTGGAGCGTCGGGGTGCGTTCCCACTGAGGAGGTCACTTTGTTGCCTTCAGCAGCCCACCTGCTCTGAGACTGGTGGAGCGAGGAAAGGTAGGCGAGGAGCTCCTAGATGTTTCTCAGGGCCCATGGCCACTAGTAAGTAAATAAATGTGAGAAACAGGGTACTGATCATTTTTAGGGGTTAGAGCAGGAGGGAGGAACTATTCAGAGCTGCAGGTGCAGTTAGCAGGTAGGGTATTTGAGCCCTGGAAGGTAAAAAGTAGGCCAGAGTGAACCAGGTCAGAGTAGGAAGCAGTGGTAGTGAAGGAACTGGGGTGGTGTAGTCACCAGAGGGGCAGAAGGTAAGGCACCCTAAGAGCAGCAGGCGCAGTGAATGGGGTGGGTTTGATGGCCCTGTTGGGCAAAAGTAAGCCTAGTTAGGCTGGATCACTGAGTGAAGCAGAGTATGACAAGGAACACCAAAGTGTACTAGCCATTTAAGCAGCGGGTCAGTGTTATGTTGAAGAGACTAGATATGCGAGATATAGGATACATGATATATAGGAGCAAATGTCTGTGGGCGAAGATCATCTCCCTTAAGGCTTTGGCCAAGGCAAGTAGCCAGTAAGGAATCAAGGTATGGGTTTAGGGAGGCGTTAAAGAGGATTTAATAGAGGTTGGGGTTGGGGTTGGAGCCAGGGTAGGTGGGAAAAATTACACTAATTAAATTACACTAATTCAAAATGCAAGCCAAGCTGAGAGACCCAGGAAAAAATCAGAGCTACAGTTCAGGACAGTGTTGAGCATGGGAGCCAATGGGGACCATCAGTCCCCAAGTTCTGACCAATCAGCAGCCTATGGCAGTCAGCATTAAAGGAGAGGGGAAAGTCACAAAACTATCCATACCTGGAGCACTGGACGAGCCTTTCCTAAGTGGAGGGGACAGCAGTAAGAGGTTAGCACCACCGGAACGCCCGATCAAGGGCCAGCTTCTGCATGAAAGAGATGGACGAGGGAATGGTTAGTTAAGGCAGATCAGTGGAAGGGGGTGAGTGCAGGGAAGGAAAAGTGAGGACAACAGCTTTGAGGGAGAACAAAAGGAGGTGAGAAATGAAAAAGAGATAGACGCCAGGAGGGACCAGGAGCTGGGGGTTTGGAGTAGAGCAACAGAGAAGAGAAGTAGATTTCAATAATTTTACAGAGTCCTTAAAGAGCTGTAACATCACTTATCCAAATTCAAACTCTATCAAGCCTGGTCTAATAGCTAAGATTTAAACAGACAACAGTGTTTTTTTGTTTGTTTTTTACACAGTTTGGCTAGCTAGCACAACAATTAGGCAGGAAATTAAGTTTCTCTAATGTTCAAAAATTACACTAATTCAAAATGCAAGCCGAGCTGAGAGACCCAGGAAAAAATCAGAGCTACAGTTCAGGACAGTGTTGAGCGTGGGAGCCAATGATGAGCTTTAGTCCCTGAGTTCTGGCCAATCAGTGGCCCGTGGCAGCCAGCATTGAAGGAGCAGGGAAAGCCTCAAAACTTGCCTTAACTGGTGCACCAGAGGAGCTGTTCCTGAGTGGAGGGGACAGTGGCAGGAGGTTAGCACTGCTTCCCAGTGGCTGGATCTCTCAGCCGGAATGCCCGATCAAGGGCCAGCTTCTGGAGCACTGGAGGAGCAGTTCCTGAGTGGAGGGGACAGCAGCAAGAGGTTAGCAACACTTTCCAGTGGCTGGGTCTCTCAGCCAGAAGGCTTGATCAAGGGCTAGCTTCTGGAACCCCACATGAGCCGTTCCTGAGTAGAAGGGACAGCGGCAAGAGGTTAGTGCTGCTTCCCAGCAGCTGGGTCTCTCAGCCAGAACTCCAGATCAAGGGCCAGTTGGAGCACCAGAGGAGCAGTTCCTGAGTGGAGGGGACAGCAGCAAGAGGTTAGTGACACGTTCCAGTGGCTGGGTCTCTCAGCCGAAATGCCAGCTAAAGGGACAACTTCTGGAGCTCCGCATTAACTGTTCCCAAATGGAGGGAACAGTGGCAAAAGGTTAGAGCCACTTTCCAGTGGTTGGGTCTCTCTGCGGGAATGTCTGATCAAGGGCCAGCTTCTGGAGCACCGCATGAGCCCTTCCTGAGTGGAGGGGACAACTGCAAGGGGTTAGCTCTGCTTCCCAGTGGCTGGGTCTCTCTACCGGAACACCTGATCAAGGGCCAGCTGGAGCAGTGGAGGAAACTTTCCTGAGTGGAGGGGACAGTGACAAGAGGTCAGCACCACTTCCCAGTGGTTGGGTCTCTCTGCGGGAATGTCTGATCAAGGGCCAGCTTCTGGAGCACCGCATGAGCCCTTCCTGAGTGGAGGGGACAACTGCAAGGGGTTAGCGCTGCTTCCCAGTGGCTGGGTCTCTCTGCCGGAACACCTGATCAAGGGCCAGCTGGAGCAGTGGAGGAAACTTTCCTGAGTGGAGGGGACAGTGACAAGAGGTCAGCACCACTTCCCAGTGTTTGGGTCTCTCAGCCAGAATGCCAGATCAAAGGCCAGCTTCTATAGCACCACATGAGTGAGTGGAGAGGACAATTGCAAGAGGTTAGCTCTGCTTCCCAGTGGCTGAGTCTCAGCCAGAATGTCCAATCAAGGGCCAGCTTTTGGAGCATCAGCGAAGCCATTCCAGAGTAGAACGGACAGTGCCAAGAGGTTAGCACTGCTTCCCAGCGGCTGGGTCTCTCAGCCAGAGTGCCTGATCAAAGGCCAGTTTCTGGAGCATCAGCGAAGCCATTCCTGAGTAGAGGGGACAGCGGGAAGAGGTTAGCGCCGCTTCCCAGTGGCTGGGTCTCTCTGCTGGAATGCCTGATCAAGGGCCAGCTTCTGGAGCATTAGAGGAGACGTTCCTGGGCAGAGGGGACAGCAGGAAGTGGTTAGCACCACTTCCCAGCAGCTGGGTCTCTCATCTGGAATGCTTGATCAAGTGCCAGCTTCTGGAGCACCGGAGGAGCTATTCCTGAGTGGAGGGGACAGCAGCAAGAGGTTAGTGCCACTTCCCTGTGGCAGGGTCTGTCTGCAGGAATGCTTGATCAAGGGTCAGCTTCTGGAGCAGCAGAGGAGCTATTCCTGAGTGGAGGGGACAGCAGCAAGAGGTTAGCGCCACTTCCCAGTGGCTGGGTCTGTCTGCTGGAATGCTTGATCAAGGGTCAGCTTCTGGAGCACTGGAGGAGCTATTCCTGAGTGGAGGGGACAGCAGCAAGAGGTTAGCACCACTTCCCAGTAGCTAGGCCTGTCAGCTGGAATGCTTGATCAAGGGTCAACTTCTGGAGCATTAGAGGAGCCATTCCTGAGTGGAGAGGATAGCAGCAAGAGGTTAGTGCTGCTTCCAGCTGGGTATCTCAGCCCGGCTTGTGCATCAAGGGCCAGCTTCTTTAAGTAGGGGGTCCGGGGATGGTGCGGGAACACAAACCCTCCACTTAGACACTAAGTCTGTGTGTCAGATGTCTAGTCGCCAGCATGTGTATATTGCCAAATTGCTTTTCGGCAATATACACTTGCCATAATAGTGATCGCTGTTTCATGTTCGCTATTATGACATAGAACCTTGGCAAAGGACAAAGTCAGAGGTGAACAAAATGGCCCTGTGTGCTCACTATGGTGAATACCAGGGGGCAAGCAACTGTAAGTAGGCAGAGCCCCTGTCCAGGGAGACAGCTGCAGGGAAGAACCAACAAGCTGTTCTATTTTGGACTGTTGACTGACTCTTACATCCGGTCTGTCTGCAGCTGAAAAGCCTTTTCAGACACGCTGTGTGACAAGTTTGCTCAGTTCTTCACTGACAGGTTGTCCTCCATCTGGCAGGGAATTCCGTTAGTGAATCGTATTATGACTCGCAGTGATCGCCTTGGCTGTGATAGAGGTGCTCCGCCTATCTGGGAGGAGTTTAAACCATTGGTGGTAGCTGAGGTCATTGAGGTAATCTTAAAGCTGAAGCACACATATTGTGGATTGGACGCTGCTCTGACATGCTTCTTGATGAGATGTGTTGGTTCAATAGGCCCATTGTTCACCTTGACCAATCTCCAACCTCCCAGATTTGGGAAAGGTTGTAGAGAAGACGGTGGTGCAACAGCAGGAGGAGCACCTCATGTCCTTCAGCATCTATGAGCCACTCCAGTCTGGCTTCACAGCCAAGCATAGCACCGAAATGGTGTTAGTTCAGGTGAACAATGACCTCCTCAGGGCACGAGATAGAGGAGACAGGTCAGTTCTTGTTCTTCTCAATCTCTCATCAACCTTTGACACTGTAGACCACATTGTGATGCTTGATCATCTCAGAGAATAGTGTGGACTCACTGGCACTGTCATCAGCTGGTTTGAGTCCTACCTTTCTGGCAGGATGGAATGGGTAGTGATGGGGAATTTCTCCTCCTCCCCAAGGCCCCTGTTGTGCAGGGTTTCTCAGAGATTGATCTTGTCACTGATGCTGTTTGCGGTGTACTTGCTGCCACTAGGTTAGCTCATTAGGAAGTACAGTATGGGTTTTCACTGCTATGCAGATGATTCCCAGTTCTATTTGTCCTTTGTCCCTGTAACATCCAACACTTTGAAATTGCTTAATATCTGCTTGGCCGAGATCAATGTCTGGATATCCTCCAGCCTGCTGCAACTGAACCCTGACAAGACGGAGGTTCTAGTGTTGGAACCAGGCTGAGGGTGTGATAGTAGTGCCTTGAGAGTGGCAGCAGTTCTTTTGCTAGAGCCTTCTCCATTGATGACCTCATCTAGGGTGCAAGATCTTGGCATGTTCCTGTATAACAGATTGACATTTGAATCGCAGGTGTTGTCTGTGGTCCAAAGCATTTTTTACCACTTGAGGAACATTGCCAGGATCAAACCCCTAGTTCTGCCGGAGGACCTTCCAACACTGGTTCATGCCTTTGTGATGTCCAGGCTTGATTACTGCAATGCTCTCTACTTCGGGGTCTCAGGAGGAACCCTCTGCAGACTTCAGCTGGTGCAGAATGCAACTGTCAGGTTGCTGGCGGGCCTTTCGAGGTTCTGTCATGTAACCTTGGTGTTGTGGAACTGCACTGGCTGCCGGTCAGGTGGATGGTGATCTTTTAAGGTGTGCTTGCTCACCTTCAAGGCCCTACATGGACTAGGCTCCTGCTACCTGACTGATCTTCTAACACCAGCTGCCCCAATTTGCTTCCTTCAGTCCTCCTTTAGAGGCCTCCTTGATATTCCCAGGACTAGGTTGAGAACTGCAGGCGACAGACCATTCAGTGTCGCCAGCCCAGTCCTGTGGAGTGAGCTGCCTTTATGTATCAGGGAGGCCCTATCAGGTGAGTCGTTTGAGTGCTGCCTCAAGACCCATTTGTTTTCTCTTGCTTTTCCGGACAGTGTTCTCTGATCTGGTACAATTAGCCCAGCCTCTTTACTCTGAGCTATTTTTGGTTTTTTTGTATTATTTGTTTCATCATCGTTTTTATGAATGAATGAATGAAATCTTTATTTATAAAAGCACATTTCTAAAACCAAGGCACTGCACATAGACCAAACAAAGTAACAATTTAAAAACACGAGTAACAGTCAGAATATTAAAATCCATAAAACTACAATACCATAAATATCAACTTCAATAAAGTCTGAGTATGCTAGGTTAAATATTCAGTTCAGAAACTATCTGGATATTCTAGGTTGAATAAGTATGTTTTTAGTGCCGTCTTAAATTCTGGATGGTCAGGCAATCTCTTACCCAACAAGATAGAAAATACCACAAGGTCGGAGCTGCAAAAGCGAAAGATCAGTCCCCCGATGTCTTTAAGTGAACCCTGGGAATCTCTAGCAATCCCTCGACTGTGGATTGGAGAGGATGGAGAGGGCAGTAAGGGTGAAAGACAGCTTGCAGGAAATGGGGTCCCTGGTTGTGTAGGGCTTTATAGGTCAGTAGACTGACCTTGAAGGTGATCCACCAGTGTACTAACAGCCAGTGCAGTCCACGGAGCACAGGTGTTATATGACTAGCCCTGGAAGTATCAGTTAATAATCTGGCTGCCGCATTCTGCACTAGCTGCAAGCAGCGTATATCAACCCCCGGTAGCCCTAGGTAAAGGGCATTGCAGTAGTCAAGGCAGGAGGTTACGAAGGCATGGACCAGTGTTGGAAGATCATTAGGAGGAACCAGATGCTTCTCCTGGATGATATTCTACAGACGTTAAAAAAAGGATTTGAAGATGGCCGACATCCGAGATTTAAGGGTCAGGCCATCATCAGTAATAATGCCCAGGTTCGGTAGTCAGCTGAACACCCCCAAGCCAAAGCACAGAAGGTCGTCCTGCCAACAAACCTGCCTCCCGCTGATCTGGGTCCACAAACAACATCTCATCTTTAGCCAGGTTCAACCACAACCAGCTGCCACTCATCCAGTCCTGGATCTTGGACAGACAGTCGTTAAATACCGAGAGGACCAATCTTGTCCAGGAACTAAAAACACGTACAACTGAGTATCATCTGCACAGCAGTGAAAACTCAGACTGTATCGCGTAATGATCTCTCCCACAGGATAGGAAGAGAGGAGCTGAAGAATGAATTCCAGACACCACTCTGAGTCCTTCTCTCTGAGTTGTACCCTCGAGGAAAGATCAAAACCATCTGAGGACCATTTCAAATAGTCCACAGATAAACCACAGGCGCTCCAGCACCACACATGGCCCTCAGTGTCAGATGCTGCAGAGGGGGACCACGTTGGAATGAATCCTCTGATCTTTCACTATTAAGAGGTCATTTAGCACCCGAACAAGGGCTGTCTCGGTACTATGCCTCTTCCTAAATCCCGACTGGAGAGAATCATGGATATCGTGGCTGGACAGATGATCATCCAGCTGCAGTGCAACCACCTTCTCAATAACCTTACCCAAAAAGGGTAGGTTAGAGACTGGTCTGTAGTTAGCCAGACAGTCAGGGTCATGGGAGGGCTTTTAAGGGGGTCATTTATTATATGTGTAAGTTTTTGTCTCTTACCTGGTTTTATTGTTAGGCGCCCAGAGCCTCCAGGATTGGGCGCCATAGAAATAATATTTTCCTTGCCTTGCCATTTGCCTAACCTGGACCAATACTGAAGTGCATTGTCTATTATAATGTGACCCCCACTACTGTAACCTGGCCCCATACTGAGGTGTATTATCTGTTCTAATGTGACCCCTTCCCCTGTAACATTGCCCCATACTGAGGTGCATTATCTGTTCTAATGTGACTCCTCTCCTGTGTTACCTGCCCCTTACTGAGGTGTATTATGTGTGATAACATGACTCCCCCTTCCCTGTAGCATGGCCCCATACTGAGGTACATTATCTGTTATAACGTGAGGCTCCCTCCTCTGTAACCTGGCCTTATAAGGAGGTGCATTATGATTCCCTCTCCCCTGTAACATGGCCCCATACTGAGGTGCATTATCTGTTATAACGTGACCCCCTCCCCTGTAACCTTGTCTCATACTGAGGTGTATTATATGTTATAATGCAATTCCTCCTCACCTGTAACCTGCCCCATACTGAGCTGCATTATGATTCCCTCTCTCCCTGCAGTGTCAGTGGCTCAGCAGGTAGCACACTCACCTCTGAGGCCAGGAGATCAGAAGGCCATGGGTTCTATCCCCACACCAGCCCCTTGGGTTAATATCCCAGTGCTGACACTTAGTGCAGCATGGTGAGGTGCTGCACTCCTGAGGTGCCGTCTTTCGGATGAGACGTTAAACCGAGGTCCCATCTGCCTGTCCTGGTGGGAGTTCAGATAGATGTTAAAGATCCCATCCCACTTCTCAAAAAGAGTAGGGGAATTTCCCCTGTGCCCTGCCCAAATGTCCCCCCATTCACTAAAAATACCACAAACAGCTTAATCTGGTTCAAGGTCAGTTGACATTCATCTGTATTCCCCTCCCCCGGGTCAAGCCTGAAAATAGGCAGTATATGTCTAGTGCAATTACCCGTCCAACAAAAACTAAATAAATAAAACATGGCCCCATACTGAGGCGTATTATCTGTTATAACACGACTCCCCTCCCATGTAACCTGCCCCATACTGAGGTGTATAGCTGTTTTAATGTGACTCCCCCTCCCATGTAACCTGAGGTGTATATGTTATAATGCAAGTCCCCTGCCCCGTAACCTGCCCCATACTGAGGTGCATTATCTGTTATAAGATGATTCCCTCTCTCTCCTATAACATGGCCCCATACCGAGGTGCGTTATGTATTATAATGTGAGCCCCCTCCCATGTAACTTGACCCCATAGTTAGGTGTATTATAGAAACATAGACTTTGACAGCAGATAAGGATCACTTGGCCCATCTAGTCTGCCCATTTCCCTACCTACAGGATAGGCAGCAGATCCTAGTTAACCAACAGCCTATTTCTTCCTACCCCCCACAAGAATTGCCTTATGTCTGTCCCATGCATTCTTGAATTCTCCCACAGTTTTAGACCCACAACCTCCTCAGGAAGGCTGTTCCATGCATCCACTACCCTCTCTGTGAAATAATACTTCCTCACATTACCCCTGAACACCCCCTCCTTCTATCTTTAAATTGTGTCCCCTTGTTCTTGCAAGTCTCTCTTTCTGAAAGATGCTACCCTCTTGGACTTTGTTGATTCCACTGAGGTACTTAAAAGTTTCTATCATGTCCCCCTTCTCCCTTCTTTCCTCAAGGGTATACATATTAAGCTCCTTTAGTCTCTCCTCCATATGGCTTCTCTTGCAGACCCTGCACCATTTTAGTAGCCCTCCTCTGGACTACCTCTATCCTGTCTATGTCCTTGGAAAAGGGTCTCCAGAACTGGACACAGTACTCAGATGGAGTCTCACCAACTGTCTGTACAGAGGATAACAACTTCCTGTTTTCTGCTGTTGATGCCTCTCCTTATGCATCCCAGTATACCCCAGCCCTCCCTACTGCCTTCTCACATTGCTTGCTAACCTTAAGGTCATCTGATATGATTACCCCAGGTCCTTTTCCTTTTTATTGTTGTTACTACCTCCCCACCCATTGTATTCTTCCCTAGGTTCTTGTTTCCCAGGTGCATTATTTTGCACTTCTTTGCATTGAATCCTAGCTTGCTACTTCTGACCATTCCTCCAACCTTGCCAAGTCCCTTTCATCCTTTCCGCCTCTGGTTATGTCAACCCTGTTGCAGATCTTTGTGTGATCTGCAAAAGGCATACTTTTCCTTCCAGTCCCTCTGCAGTGTCACTGATGAAGACATTAAAAGTACTGGACCCAATACTGAACCCTGCGGTGCCCCACTAAGTAACCCCTTTCTTCAGAGTGGACTCCATTTACAATTACCTTCTGTGTCCTGTTGTGCAGCCAATGTTTTACCAGGCTACCACCCTGGGACCCACTCCCAGGCTGGTTAATTTGACTATTAATCTTTTGTGTGGGACTGTGTCAAATGCCTTGTTAAAGTCTAGGAAGGCCATGTCCACAGCTCTCTCTAGTCTACTACTTTGGTCACCCAGTCAATGAAATCTATTAGATTCGTCTGACATGACCTTCACGCTGTGAACCCATGCTGCCTTGGGTCCTGTGCTCCACTGGCCTCTAGGTACTCAACTATTCTTTCCTTCAGAAGTGACTCCATCACTTTCCCTACCACAGAGGTCAGACTGACAGGTCTGTAGTTTCCTGCCTCTGTCTTGGTCCCACTTTTGTGAAGGGGAATCACATCCGCCTTCCTCCAGTCCTCGGGTACCACACCATCCTCCCATGATTTATTAAAAAGAGTAGCCAGTGGTTTCACTAGTTCCTCCCTTAATTCTTTTAGAATTCTGGGATGAATTCCATCAGGACCCATTGCTTTGTCCACCTTCAGTTTTAGGAGTTCTTGCAGAACCCTTTCTTCTGTGAAAGGACTGGGATTGACCCCCCTATCAAGAGTGCTTCTGTTAATTGATTTGTCACTTCTCCCTCCTCTTTTGTGAATACTGAGCAGAAATATTCATTCAGTATCCTTGCTTTTTCACTGTTCCCTCTGCCCACCCACCGTTCATTCTATTCAGCCTCACTATCCCTCCCTTTGTCTTTCTACGCTCGCTGATGTACCTATAAAAGGTTTTATCCCCCTTCTTAACTGAGTTGGCTATCTTTTCCTCAGTTTGGGCTTTTGCTATTCTGACTTCCCTCCCTGCTTCCTTCTGCCTTAACTGGTACAGCTCTCTGTCCTGCTCCTTCTGTGTTTCCTTATACTTCTGGAATGCTATCTTTTTCTTCCTGACTTTCACAGCCACCTCTTTTGCGAACCATAGTGGCTTTTTCTTTCATTTTGATTTGTTTATTTGCTTCACACAAAGGCTTGTTGCCTCTGTGATGGCAGTTTTGATGATTCCCCACTGTTGCTCTGCATCTCCTTCTAGCCTGTTTGCTAGTGTTTTTCTGAGGCACTCTCCCATCTTGCCAAAGTCAGCCCTCCTAAAGTCCAGTACCCTCACTTTTGTATGGCTTGACTCTGTAGCTGAGTTTAACGTGAACCACACTGTTTGATGGTCACTTGTCCGCAGATGGCAACCCACTTCTAGATCTGAGATCCTCTCACTGCCCCCGTTTGAGAGTATGAGGTCTAAGATTGCTCCCTCACGAGTGGGTTCCGAAACTAGCTGTCTAATGCCTGCCACCTGTAGGGCATCAAGAATGGCCCTGCTCTTGGATGTGGCTGCAGCAAATGTGCTCCAGTTAACATCTGGCATATTCAGGTCTCCCATCAACAGTATCTCCCCTTTCTCTGCCATTCTAAGAATGCCTTCCATCATATCCTTGTCCATTCCTTCCCCCTGACATAGGGGTCTGTACACAACCCCTGTGTGGATTGTGGTGCCCTTTCCAGTCTCCAAGGTGACCCACAGTGCCTCCTCTCCTCCCTGTTTACTCTTTTGTTCAGTTGCTTTTATCCCTTCCTTTACAGAGAGCTACTCCTCCCCTCTTCTCCCTGCCTGTCTCTCCTGTAGGTTATGTACCCTGGTATGTTAACATCCCAGTCATGGTTCTCTGTGTACCATGTTTCTGTGACTGCTACAATATCCAGGCATCCCTCTTCCATCAAGGCCACCAGCTCAGGGAGCTTGTCGCCCAGACTATGGGCATTGGTACTCATTACCCTCCATTTCCTGATGGCCTTACTCCCTTTTGCCCCATCCCTGTCCTTCTTGCCTTTGTCACTTTCTCCATTTACCCCTGCCCTTCTCCCTATTGACACCTCTATGTTGGTGTTTACCGCACTTACTACCATGATTATTTGGGGGGGCTAGGATTTCCCTGCTCCTTTCCAGTGCCTCCCCCCTTGGCTAGTTTAAAAGCTTGCCAATGAAGCATTTATACCTATCACCTAGGATCCTGGTGCCCCTCCTGGACAGATGCAGCCCATCATGCCAGTATAGGCTTGCATCACTCCAGGTGGACCCCCAGTCCCCAATGAAGCCAAATCCCTGAGCTCCACACCAGTTTTTCAAACACTGATTGAATCCCATGGTGCGGAACACCCTAGCCTCTCCTATGCCATAGATGGGCAGCACCTCCGAGAAGGTTACCGTGCGTGCTACTTGACTAAGGCCCCTCCCCAATTCCACAAACTCTTCCTGCAGTTCTCTAATCCCTTTCTTAGCCAGGTCATTTGTCCCTAGGAGGACGATGACATCCAGCTCCCTCTCCTATGCAGCTGCTCTGGCAATCCTGAGGATTCGCTCCCTGTCCCTCCAAGCCATGGCGCCAGGCAGGCACCTTACTTCCCTCTCCCCTTCCTCCCCCAGTTCTACCTTCCTAACAATGGAGTCCCCCACCAAGAGTTGTTTCCTTCCCCTGCAGGGTCCTCTGCCACCCGCCTGTGGGTCTCCTTTGTGGAGGTTCCCAGCATCTTCCTTGGTCTCCACTGCGGGTGCCTCCATAGAGGAACCACACTTTTCCAGAATGGCATAGGAATTGTGGAGAGGTACAACTGAGGATGCACCCTGTCTCCACCACCTCACCCTCCCTGGAGCCCACTGTGGTCCAACCGCCTCCTCTTCTTGGCAACCCTGAGGCAACGGCAGTGGCACTGGTGGTCCCTGGATGGAAGAGGAGGTCCCACAAATCCTGGCCAACTCAGCCTGGAGATGAGCAACTTCCTCCTCAGCTCAGAGGTGCCTGCAGATAGGACAACACCGCATCCTCCAGAATGTCTCCCGGAAGACTGCTGCTCCACAGCCACTGCACTGCACCACTGCAATCATGTCTTATTTCTGGCCCCTTAACTATTTGCAATCCTTACTCTTTCCTCTGTTTTTCTTTCTCTCTCTCCTTACTTTCTGCCTGTGTGACCTTTAAGCTCCTGATTGTCCTGTTCTGAGACAAGAATATCCTAGATTTCTCAGTAGACCACTTACTTGCTCAGAGGCAGATCTCCAACAGCTAGAGGGGGCCAGAGAGCTACTCTTGCCCTTCTAGGATGATGGGTCTTTGGTGGTTCTGTGATCATTCACTTCCTATTCCCAAACAGGAAGTTCCTGTTGTCAGTCAAATCCTGTGCCTATAAAAATAGAACTAGCTTTGGGTGGGGGGGGTGGAGTGGAGGTAAGGAGGGCAATATAGTCTCAGCAGAGAAGTCCAGTCACACAGCAGTCCTTTCTCCTGGTGTCTTCTGCCAAGCTATTAGCAGAATCTTTCTAAGGCAGTCTTTAAATGTAGCTTCCTTCTAGCTAAGCCATGCCCCCTACTTAGTAGATCTTTCTACAAGTAATTTAAACCTTACAGCAGTTAAATCCTTTCAATCACCTGAGATTTACACCTAGATACCTGTTCAGATACCCATTCAGTTCAGTTCACCCAGACAAACGCACACTTTTTTTTTTTGTTTTGTATGTTAGTTTTTTTTACCCTAAATTAAAGGTCCAAGTACAAAAGTTCTTCTACTTTAGTCCCAGCAGACAAGTCCAGTCACACAGCAGTCCTTTCTCCTGGTGTCTTCTGCCAAGCTGTTAGAATCTGTTATAACGTGATTTACTTTTCCCTGTAACATGGTCCCATAGTTAGGTGTATGTTCTGTTATAACGCAATTCCCCCTCCCCTGTAACCTGGCCCCATGCTGCAATGTATTATCTGTTGTTGAGAAAATATTGGCACATTGCTCAAAGAACACCTCATGTCCTTTGACATCTATGAATCATTCCAGTCAAGTTTCAGGGCCAGATGCACTGGAATAGTATTAGTTAGGGTGCATAATGACCTCCTCAGGGCTAGAGATAGAGGAGACCGGTCAGTTCTTGTTCTCCTTGATCTTTCATCAGCCTTTGATACTGTGGATCACATTGTGCTTTTAGATCGCCTGTGAGAGTACTGTGGACTCGCCGGTACTGTCATCAACTGGTTTGAGTCTTATCTCTTTGGCAGGGAGCAGCGGGTGGTGATGGGGAATTTCTCCTCCTCCTTCTCCCCGAAGCCTGTGTCATGTGGAGTACCTCAGGGCTCGATATTATCACTGATGTTATTTGCAGTATACATGCTGCCTGTGGAAGTGCTCATTCAGCATTACAGTGTGAGCTTTCACTGCTACACAGATGATAATCAACTGTGTATGTCATTTATCCCTGGATCATCTGACACCATGGAAATGATAAACAACCACCTGGCAGAGATCAATGACTGGATGTCCTCCAGATGGTTGCAGCTGAACCGGACAAGACAGAGGTACTGGTGATTGAACCGGGTCACGTGCATGATGGAAGTGCCTCCAGAGCAGGTACCAGATTGTTTCTGGGATCCACTCTGTTTATGGCTTCCCCTAGGGTGTGGAATCTTGGCATTATCCTTGATAGCAGATTGACACTTGAAGCTCAGGTGTCGTCTGTTGTCAAAAGTGTTTTTTACCACATGAAGAACATCGCCAGGATTAAGCCCCTGGTTCTACCTGAAGACCTGCTGTCACTTGTGCATGTCTTTGTTACATCAAGGCTCATCCTGCCAAACCAACCTGGTTGAGTTCTATGACTGGGTAACTAGGCAACTGGACAGGGGCCATACAGTGGATGTCCTGTATCTGGACTTCAGTAAGGCATTCTACTCAGTGCCACATGGAAGGCTGGGAAGGAAGTTAGTAGGCACAGGGGCGGGTGCAAAGCTAATGAGATGGGTAGGAAACTGGCTGCAGGGAAGGCAACAGAGGGTGGTGGTGGGTGGGGAGCTCTCACACCCAAGGGCAGTGACGAGCTGTGTTCCACAGGGCTCAGTGTTGGGACCAGTGTTGTTTGGGATGTTTATTACAGACATATCATGGGACATCAAGAGTAAGATCAGTCTGTTTACTGATGATACCAAGATAGGTGCAGTGGTGGATGACCTAGGGGGATGGCAGGGGTTGCAGGATGATCTGGCAAAGCTTGAAACCTGGTCAGACACCTGGCAACTGGGCTTTAATGCCAAAAAGTGCACGGTGCTGTATTTTGGGATGAAGAACCCAAGGAAGAGTTACCAGCTGGGGGGAGTGCAGCTAGCCCAGACAGAGGAGGAGAAGGATCTGGGTGTGCTCATTACAGGGTCCATGAATAACTCTGCACAATGTAGGAAGGCAGCTGCAAAGGCCAACAAAATGCTGGGTTGTATTGCAAGGGATATATCCTCGAGGAGGGAGAAGGTGATTCTGCCACTGCATAGGTCATTAGTTAGACCACACCTGGAGTACTGCGTGCAGTACTGCCGTCCGTATCTGAAGAGGGACATTAAGTTACTGGAGGGGGGTGCAGCACAGAGCGACAAAGATGATCAAGGGACTGGGGGACTTATCATACGAGAGGAGGTTGAAGGAGTTGAACATGTACTAACTAGAGGAGATGAGAGACAGGGGTGACATGATTGAAACCTTTAAATACATGAAAGGAATGAACAAGACGGGTACAGAGGGGCTGTTCAAAGTAAGGGAGGGAAGGGCCACCAGGGGCCATGATATGAGACTGGAGCGAGGAAGGTTCAGGAGGGAGATGAGGAGACACTTTTTTACAGAGAGGGTAGTGGCTGGGTGGAATGCGTTACCTGCTGAAGTGGTATGCAGTAGAACAGTGGACTGCTTCAAACGAGGATGGAATAGGACAAGGGGGAGGGTTAATGAAGGGGAAGAGTAGAAGGGAGGGGCAGCTGCAGAATAAGGAGTGCTAGCTGCACATTCGAGCAGACTTGATAGACCTCTAGGTCTTTATCTGCTGGCAAATTTTGTATGTTCATAACTACTGTAATGCTCTTTACTTTAGGGTCTCTCGTGGGACCCTCTGCCGGCTGTAGCTAGTGCAGAATGCAGTGGCTTGGTTGACAACGGGCCTTTCTAGGTCCAGTCATTAAACCCCAGAGCTGTGGGCTTAGCACTGGCTGCCAGTCAGGTGGAGGATCATCTTCAAGGTAGGTTTGTTCACCTACAAGGCCTGTACAGACTGGGTCTTGGCTATCTCCTTACAACTGCCTCCTCAGTCCATTCCCTTTGCTCCATGGCTAGGGACCTCCTAGCTGTTCCTAGGGTTAGACTGAAAACATCAGGTGACCATGCTTTTAGTGTCACTGGTCCTACCCACAGGAACACGTTTCCAGCTGCTGTTAGGGAGGCCCCATCAGCTGAGTCCTTTAAAGCTGGTCTGAAGGCTTACCTGTTTGGCTTTCCCCGACAAAGTGGAGTGACCAGTTTTTTTTAATCTGTATTTTAAATCATTCTGAGAGCTATTTCTTTTTTAATATTCCATTGTTGTATAAGGTATTTTTAGTTTATATGTATTTTATTGTCAACCTTGCCTCTTTTATGTAAGGCACCTAGACCCTCAGGGATTGGGCATCATATAAATAAAATAGCCTTGCTTTACGTTATAACTTGAGTCCCCCCCCCCCACACACACACACACACGAAACCTGGCCTCATACTGAGGAGCATTAGCTGTTATAACATAATTCCCTCTCACCTGTAACCTGGCCCACAGTGACGTGAATATCTGTTAGAACATGACTGTCCCTCGCCTGTAACCTGGTCCATCATTGAGGTATATTATCTGTTATAACGAAACTCCCCCTCTTCAGTGACTGCAGGGTCCCATACTGAGGTGAATTATCTGCTATAACATGCTTCCCCCTCACCTATAACCTGGCGGTATACTGAGGTGTATTATCTGTTATAACATGATTCCCACTCACCTGTAACTTGGTCCCATAATGAGGTATATTATCTGTTATAACATGACTCCCCCTCTCCAGTAACCTGGCCCCAGACTGAGGTGGGTTATGTTATAACATGACTCATCACCAGTAACCTGGCCCCATACTGAGGTGGGTTATGTTATAGCATGACCTCCCCCTGCCTTTAACCTGGCCCCATACTGAGGTATGTTATCTATCAAAAGTGATCCCCCATTCCTTGTAACCTGGCCCTATACTAAGGTGGATTATCTGTTATAACATGACCAAGGCCCCTAGAATTCTGCAGCCACAGAATTTTGCACAAAACTTGCAAGCTATCACAGAACTTCTGCAGTGCTGCAGAATTCATTCTTCTTGGTGACTTTTTTATTAATGTTTCTGTTTATCCATAGAACCTGGTTCCCTTCCCCTCTTTTTATATCCAAAACCCCTCTATGTTCAGCATGTGATGTTATAATTGCTATAACATCATACATTAGCTAATGAAATGTCTGCATTCTGCCACAGAAATGAACAGTCACTTATCTACCACAGCTCCCACTGCCAGAGGCGGTGGTAAAGCACATCAGGCAAGGTGATACTTGCTCAACCTGCACTACAGCCTAATACAGTTTTCAGTCTTACGTTATCACACTAGGGCCAACTTAAACAAAACCTTGACAATAGCATAGACCTGTTAAGTCCATACCTTACTTTGTACAGACATATTTGTGACTTTAAGGTATAGAGAAGCCATCTGAAATGAATAACTGGTAACAATGAATTTAACTGTCATTTTTAAGAAAAATAGTCATTATAATGTATGATAAGTGCCTATTAACCACCATAATCAGCAGTTACACAACTTTGTTATGCATTGTTTACAATTTTAAAAGTTGTTAACCACACTTCGGAACTTCCAAACAATGGCAGAACAAAAAAGAATGCACCAGAGTTCCATAATTCTCACACATAGAATGCAAAGGGTGTTTTTTTGACCATACACTATAAAAGATGATGGCTGGTGATCGGGTGACAACCACGCTGAAATCACCTCTTGTGGTTGCTAGGGCTACAGTAAACCTCTCGAGCTGCGTTCTCGAGGTTTACCATGTTGCCCTAGCAACCACTCGGGGTGATTACAGCATGGTTATCACTTGATACCCAGCCATTATCCTCAATATGCCCAGGAAAGTGGAATATAGTAATGTGTTAGACCTGCTGAAAGAACAGACCTGTTAAATAAATAATTGTGCAGTACACACTTTTGCCAGGGTTATTGATTACATATTGTCATTGGTTGATAGAATCACCTAAAAGTTATGGAGAAATGTTGTGTGCAGGGACAGCTATTGGGCCAGAGGGTAGCATGCTGTGTTTCCTGTGCCAGCAACTCAGGTTCAGAGATTAGCTCTGGGAGCTGGCTGGGCAGCACAAGGATTGGTGGAACACATCACTGCTTGGAGCCTGGGAAGGTATGGTGCAGTGTTCTGTCACATGGTGGACACTTTGCGATGGGCTGGAGAGCTTTATCTCACAGTTGGTTCATATGCATGCCATGGCCTAATGGTATTCTGTACTGTCAGGGGAAGCAGGTTGGCATGAAAAATAAGTTTTGCAATAACTACTCTATTCCATTTATTCCATTTCCTTTAGGACCTGTATGAATGAGGCTGCAATTTCATGGAAATATATATATATATATATATATATATATGTATGTATAAATATATATATATATATACACACACACGTATACAGTTTATCTCTCTCTCGCTGTCTCTGTCACTACACAAACACACACACATATTTGTATGTATGTTACAGATTGCATATAAATATATATACAGTAAGTGATACACAGGGAAACCTCATTAGTGGGATAGATAGCATGCATATAGAAATACCTTATTTATCACCTTAGGACCTTAAGGGAGAGACATTTGCTTTGCTTTTTTAGGCATAAAATTATTTTTATAAGTCTGTTATTTTTGAACTAGTGTTACTGTGCTTTCCATCATCCTAATTGCTGTAACCACTGCCATGAAAGTGAAGTCAGGATGACAAGCTGACACTGTGATGTGGTAGTTTGTTAGTGCCGCAGAACTTCCTCAGAAATTACAAACCACCACCACAGAAGTTCTATGGCAAATGGTAGTCTTGCCGCAGAACTTGGTCCCACTGTGCCGCAGAAAAGTTGGAGCCTTGAACATGACACCCCATTGCCTGTATCCTGGCTCCATGCCTAGGTGAATATCTGATATAGGATGACCAAGGCTCCTAGAATTCAGTGGCCGCAGAATTTTGTGCAGAACTTGCAATCTACAGCAGAACTTCTGCGGTGCCGCAGAATTCACTCTTCTTGGTGAATTTTTATTAATATTTCTGTTTATCCATAGAATCTGCTTCCCTTCCCCTCTTTTTATATCCCAAACCCCTCTATGCTCAGAAAGTGATGTTATCAGTGCTATAACATCATACATTAGCTAATGAAATGGCAGCATTCTACAACAGAAATCAACAGTCACTTATCTACCACAGCTCCCCCTGCCAGAGATGATGGCATAGCACAACATGCATGGTGATATTTGCTCAACCTGCACTACTACCTAATACAATTTTCAGTCTTACATTATTGCACTAGGGCCAACTTAAACAACACCTTGTCAATAGCGCAGACCTGTTAAGTCCATACCTCACTCTGTACAAAACTATTTGTGCATTTAAGGTATTGAGATGGCATCTGAAATGAATAACTGGTAAAATTAATTTAGCTTTCATTTTTAAGAAAAATAAAGTAATTATGCCCAGAAAAGTGAAATATAATAATGTGTAGACCTGTTGAAAGAATAGACCTGTTAAATAAATAATTGCACTGTATGCATTTTTGCCAGGGTTATTGATTACATATTGTCATTGGTTGATAGAATCACCTAAAAGTTATGGAGAAATGTGTGCAGGGACAGCTGTTTTTGCCAGAGGGTAGCATGCTATGTTTCCATGGCAGCACTCAGGTTCAGAGATTAGCACTGTGAGCTGGCTGGCAGCACAAGGATTGGTGGAACACATCACTGCTTGGAGCCTGGGAAGGTATGGTGCAGTGTTCTGTCACATGGTGGACATATTGTGATGGGCCGGAGAGCTGTATCTCACAATCGATTCACATGCATGTCATGGCCTGATAGTGTTACACACTGTGTCAGAGAAAGCAGGTTGACATTTCCAATGAGACCTGTATGAATGAGGATGCAAGTTCATGGAAATTAAAAAAATATATATATATATATATATATATATACACATACATACATATACATATACACACACATACAGTATCTCTGTCTCTCTCACCACACACACACACACACACATTTGTATGCATGTTATAGATTGCATATAAATATATAAGTGATAAATATATAAGTGATAGACAGTGGAAACCTCATTAGTGGGATAGATAGCATGCATATAGAAATACCTTATTTATCACATCAGATCCCCTCTGCATATGTCATTAATTTAACAGGAGAGGACCTTAAGGGAGAGACATTTGTTTTGCCTTTTTAGGCATAAAATAATTTTTATAAGTCTGTTATTTTTTGAACTAGTGTTACTGTGCTTTCCATCATCCTGGTTGCTGTAACCACTGCCATGAAAGTGAAGTCAGGATGACAAGCTGTCACTGTGATGTGGTAGTTTGTTAGTGCCTCAGAACTTCTGCAGAAATTACAAACCACTGCCTCAGAAATTCTGTGGCAAATAGCTGTCTTGCCGCAGAACTTGGACCCACTGTGCCGCTCAAAAGTAGGGGACCCCGAGCATGACTCTCCCTCACCTGAAATCTGGCCCCATACTGAGGTATATTATCTGTTATAACATGACTCCCCCTCACCTTTAACCTGGTCCCATATTGAGGTATTTTATGTGTCAAACGTGAGTCCCACTTCCCTGTAACCTGGCCCTATACCGAGGTGTATTATCTATCAAATGTGAGTCTCACTTCCCTGTAACCTGGCCCCATACTGAGGTATATTATCTGTCAAATGTGAGTCCCACTTCCCTGAAACCTGGGCCCATACTGAGGTATATTATCTGTTATAATGTGACTCCCCCTCCACTGCAACCTGGCCCCATACTGAAGTGTATTATATGTTATAACATGAGTTCCCCACCTCTATAACCTTGATCCATACTACGGCTATGCCCTGGTGGCCTAAAAAAGTTGAAACAGCACCTAGCCCAGCTAGACTGGTCCCCTATCTGACATGCCCCAGATATCAACTCAACTCTTGACTTCTTCACAAGAGCCTTCTGTAAGGCCTGTGACCTCTTCACCCTCCCCACCAGGATCCGTACAAAGAAATCAACTCCCCTTGGATCACCCCTTCCCTCGTCCAGAAACTTAAGAATAAGGATAATCTCTGGCGAATCGGTGTAGATTCAGGCAATCCATCTGACAGACAAGCCTACAACGCAGAGTGCAATAAGTGCAGCTGGGCCATCAGATGGGCCAAGGCAGAACACTACCAGGCCACCCTCACCTCCACCTGAGGCTCGGCCCTGACCTTCTGGGATAGCATGAAAGAACTAAATGGGAAGACCTGCTCCCCTCCACCATTTCAGCTGACCATCGATGGCGCTACCTCCTCTGATCCACTACCTATAACTGACTGCCTCAACACCACTTTCTCTGGTCTAAGCTCTGTCCTTCCCAGCAGCTTTCTTGATCCAATCCCGTCCTCACTCCCCCTGCATGCCCTTTCTACCTGTGCACCCTCTCCCCCCACGAAGCCAGGCCACACCTGCTAAAAGCCCTTGGTAGTAATAACCCCAGCAGCGATCCCCTCGACTCCTGGATCCTCTGCCTGGTCCTGGACATTGTCCTAGTCCCCCCGATGGACCTACTTAACTGATCCCTATGTCTTGGACAGTCTCCCAGTGCATGGAAAACTGGTGAAATCACCCCAATACATAAATGATCCACCCCCAGCAACTATCGGCCAATCTCCATCCTCCTCCCACTCTCCAAAGCCCTTGAAAAATTGGTGTCTATCCAACTATCTGAGTACTTGGCTAAGTATGACATTATGTACCTGGAGCAGCATGGCTTCCACCCAGGACACAGTACAAGTACTGCTCTCCTGGTGTTCTCCCAATACCTGCACTCTGCTCTCGACTCTGGCAACCTGCCCGGTGCAGTGTTCATTGACCTCTCCAAGGCCTTTGACACTGTCTGTCTCTCCGTCCTACATGACTCTGTCCACCAACTTGGTTTCTCTTCTGGTCCCCTTGCCTGGTTTTCCAGCTACCTCTCTGCTAGATCCCAGCATGTAAAAATCAACGGCTCCCTCTCCAACATTCAACTTGTTAGCTCCGGGGTCCCACATGGCTCAATCCTGGGTCCCATTCTCTTCAGTCTCTGCCTCAACACTCTCCCCAGCTCCTGCAATAGCATGATGCTGCTCTACGCAGATGATGTAGTTCTCGTTGCCTCACACCCAGATCCCTCCACTCTCCAATCATCCTTTCAACTCGCCTGCAACCAAACAGAAAGGTGGTTTCTTGATCACAGACTAGTCATAGACCTTCTCTTATCACCAAAATAAAGCTAGACGTGCCCCCCTCCTGATTACCTCCAACTCTCAGCTCCCATTAGAGCAAGTGCCCACATACAAATACCTAGGCATCACTTTCGATACTGCCCTCACCTTCCACACTCACATCAATGCTCTTTCCTCCACCATAAACTCACAGATTTGCCTACTTTACCGCCATAGTGATTGCCTGCCCCTCGCTGCCCTCCGGCTGGTCCTCACCTCCTCTGTCCTGTCCCTAGTGGACTACGGCTTGCCCATCTATGCTGCAGCTGATAACACCAACCTCTGTAAAATCCAGCTGTCTATCAATAAGGCCTGTAGGCTCCTGACTGCAGCCTCCAGCTGCACCCACACCTGCCTGCTCTATTCCTTCGCCAACCTGCTCAACTTCAAGGAACGTCTGCAGTATCAGACCTGACTTCTTGCTAAGAAATCCCTGCTCGGACTCTCCGCCCCAGAGTCTCTGCCTCCCTACCATGGTCATCCTCATTTCCATCCACAGCTCTGTTAAAGCCACCTTCAAAGTGCCCAGAACCAAGACCTCCCTCGCCCAGAGGTCCTTCTTTTATTGAGCTTCTGCCTGGTTCAACTCCCTCCCCACCTGCATCACCAACACTGCCAAACTTGGTTCCTTCAAAACCGCTCTCCAGAACCATCTCTTTAATGTCCGCTGCTGTAGGTGCAACAAACCCTGCCCCCCAATCCTACTGCAGGACCTTTCCCTGCCTGGCCCCCCAATCTCAACAATGTCCCCTGGACTGCTAAGCCATTTTTCCCCTTACCCCTTTTTAACTACCCCCTTAGGTTTATACAAGGATGTACAGTGTAAACCGCTTAATGCAAATACATTTGTGTGCACCATTAATGTCTGCGGTATGCAATGTCTGCAGTTGCCAGCAGATGGTGCTGTGCGCTAAAATTTGTTGTTTTGTGTAGATCTTACTTCGAGACACAGCTCTTGCAGCAGGTTACACCATTAGGACTGAAGCCGGCAGGCATCAGGATTACAGAAAAAATTCTGGCTAGCTATCTTCTAGCGGGGACCCGCCCGGCGTCGAGGCTATTACATAGAGGGGCGGTTCCGCCCAGATTCTCAGTTCTTTCCGCGCCGTCGACTTGCATGTCTCAACCTTTGTCTGGTTCGCACGCGGTGGTAAAAGTGTTTTCCTATGGGAAACTGCTTCTGAGTTCAGCTTTTTCTTACGTCCTCCCACCTCCGGTCACTCCTCGAAGTGCCTGTGGGAAGCAGATCCCATTCATGATCCGACTCGGCCTGTGTCCGTGCCTAGGCCCAGACCACGACACCGTCCTGCTCTTTTGCCAGGTTTCAACAGCAGAACCCAGATCCGTCGCCAGAAGGTCCTACAGGCATTCCTGTTAGAGGAACAACTCAAGACCATGGCTTCCAAGGGGGATTCTTTGCAGAAGGCCCACAAGCATGCTGAGAAGCATAGGGAGAAGGCCCCTTCCAGGTCCCCATCTAGGGCCTCCGATTCGCCCAGCTCTGGCTCCAGGTCCGACCGCTCTCCTTCCCGGGCCAGCTCTCAGCCTCCCCCTGCTGCGGTTAGAAAATCTTCATCCTCTTCTCAGGCCAAGACTCCTAGGCCTTCCTCATCCTCCAAGACCCTGGCTAAGTCAGGGGATTGCCACCATCACCACAAGTCGGGTTCCCACCATTCTGAACCCAACATCAGGCCTGCTTCCTTGCCTCCTCCTCTCCACTGGAAAACCAAGGAGCTCACCTCACTTAAGAGGCCGCTGGACCCGATGCCGGTTCGTCCGACGTCGGCCTCTCATCACAGGTCCCCAGAGCCATCATCCGACAGAAGACCATCACCGGCCAGGCCAACTCATCACCGGACACCGGTAGGGAGACAGGCGCCCACTTCAATTGAGAAGAGAACACCGACGTCGGTCAGCAGACCATCACTGAGGAGGAGATAACTCAGCCCGAGGACCAGACAGGTGACCCCGGTCCTGTTGAGACTCCCAGGGAACCCTCGCCACAACCCGAACCCCCTGTGGAGCCGACGCCAGGACCCAACGACCATCCACCAGCGCCCGGGCCATTGTCAGGCATTTCTTTTTTAGAGGTGAAGGAGCTTTTCACTTACTGGTGGGATACCATCAAAAAGGACATGGTCCCCACTCCACCTCTGCTTCCTCCTCCTCCTACACCAGTTACTCCTCCGGTTCCTGTGACCCCTTCTCCGTCGGGGTCTGCAGGCCAGTTACCTCCTCCCTGGGAGCCCAGGACCCCTCCAAGGGGGAGACTAGATAAAAGGAGACCTCCGTCCAGATCCTCTTCTAGGTCACCCAGTCCCAAGAGACCCAGAAGACGCCGCCATTCGCCTTCGATGGAGGACACGGGATCAGAGTTTTCAACATCCAGATCCCCATCTCCCCTCTCCATCCCTTCTCCGGACCCACGTGAGCTGCCAAAGTCTCCTCCGGATGACCCTTCGTTCTCGGATATCATGAGACACATCCAAGAGAACATGGGATGGGATGTGGAAGAGTTAGATCCTGAAAGACTACGCCTTGCCAAGTATCTTTGGCAGAAGGACCCCAAGCCTGTGGTGGTGCCACCTTCGGTAGACACTTTCGTGGACGTCACCAAGGCAGCATGGAAGCGTCCACATTCGCTCCCAGCGATGCCAAAGAAAGCTTGTACAAGGCTCCAAGAGAAGACCAGTACTTGACTCAGCATCCTCAGGCCGACTCTCTGGTCATAACAACCTCTCATGACCGGTCCCAGAGACCGCAACATCTGAGCAACCTGCCACCGGACCCAGAGTCCAAGCAGCTGGACTCCATGGGTAGGCACACGTGTGCTTCCACTACCCGCGCCATCAGATCCCTGAATTATTTGACCCACATGGTGCAGTTCCAAAATGCCCTGTGGGAGCAGGGTCTGGATGCGGCTGAGAAATTGCTGGAAGGTGACCAGAAGGAGGAGATGTTGCAGCTCCTCCGTATGGGTTCAGACGTGGGAACCTAGGTGCTATGAGCTGCATACGACTCTGCGGACTCCTCGGCCCAAGCAGCAGCTTCAGACATATGCCTCCGGAGACGCTCTTGGCTCCGTGTCTCCGGTTTTACCCCGGACGTCCAGAAAAACATCATGGACGCCCCATTCGAGGGAGAAGTTTTGTTTGGTAAACCCTCAGAGAAGATAATTACCAAACTCCAAGAGGTCGGGAAGGCGGTGAGGTCAGTTCAGGCCATGTACCGACCCAAGCTTAGTTCCTTTCGTAGGAACCAAAGCTGATTTTGTGGATGGATGCAGAGACAACAGTCCTGCCAAGTTCCACAACAGAGGGGCTCCAGTTTTTGCAGAGCCCAGGGAAAACAACCCGCAGGTTAAAGCCAGCGCACTCCTAAACCGGGTCCAGCCAGCGGGACCTCAGCCAGCCACACAGCGCCTGACTCCTTCCCGCCCCTCAGGATCAAACGGACGCCATGGTCAGGGGTCGACAGAATTTTCTGCCAGGATGGCAGACTATAACCAATCTATAGGTGGGGTTCTACAGTTGGTCGCAGGGAGGCCACTTTATAGAATTCCACGGAAAAGCCACCCTCAGGCCTCCGCTGTTCTCCCAGTACCCGGTCAGCACAAGTCATTGATCAGACAAAGAAGTACTCTCGCGCTTCCTGAAAAAGGGAGCTGCCAGAGTACGCCCCAGAGAACCAGAGAGACACGATACTATTCCCACTTCTTCCTGGTTCCAAAGAAGACAGGGGACCTCCGTCCGATTCTGGACCTCAGCGATCTCAATTTGTCGGTCACCTACAAAAGATTCCGCATGGTAACCCTGCCAGGTCTTATTCCCATGCTGAAGCAGGATGCCTTTTTAGTGTCTCTAGATATGCAGGATGCTTACCTGCACATCCCCATAGCTCAAGCGCACAAGAGGTTCCTGCACTTCGAGTTTCTCGGCCATCATCTTCAGTTCCGAGCCCTTCCATTCGGGCTGTCATCGGCACCCAGGGTCTTTACCAAATGCATGGCAGTCGTGGCAGCATCTCTAAGGAGACAGGGCCATTATGTGTTCCCATACATGGACGATTGGCTTCTCATGGCAGCCTCCAGAGAGGCGTTGTTACGGGCAATCCAGAGCACCCAGGACCTGTTTTGTTCTCTGGGTATCCTAATCAACCACAAGAAGTCCCTCCTGGTACTGTCACAGAAGTTGCAGTTCATAGGCACAGTACTGGACACCGTTCAGGGAAGAGCATTTCTTCCAGACGACAGAGCGGAGTGCATCAGATCCCTCATTAGGGAGCTTTCGTCGAAGACCACCCCAGCCAGGTCGGTTCTTCGCTTGCTCGGACACATGGCTGTGGCCATTCCTACTGTCCCTTTTACAAGGCTTCACATGCGGGTAACTCAGTGGATGCTCAAGGTGCAATGGGACCAAAGGCAAGACCACATGCAGCATCCGGTCAGAATCACAAACACTGCGATTTGAGACTGGCAGTGGTGGTTAGACCCAGGAACACTCTCTATGAGCATCCGGTTTATAGCGCTGTCCCCAGAGGTAATCCTCACCACAGACACCTCAGGTCTAGGGTGGGGAGCAAACCTGGATGGGGTGAAGTCCCAGGGTACGTGGACCCCTTTGGAGGCCCACCTCCATATCAACGTCCTAGAGATGAGGGCGGTCCTTTATGCCCTGCAGGCATTTCAGTCAGAGATCCCCCCAAGCACTCTCCTGCTTCAGACTGACAACATGGTGGTGATGTATTACCTCAACAAACAAGGAGGCACACACTCTTACCCCCTTTGCAGGGAGGCCATGAGGGTATGGGATTGGGTAATCCGACACGACGCAAACCTGATCACAGTACATGTTCCTGGGGTGGACAACACAATTGCAGACGGCCTGAGTTGCTCCCAGGCCAGAGTCCACGAGTGGGAACTTCTTCAGGAGGTAGCTGAGGATCTGTTTCTTCGATGGGGAACTCCAGAATTGGACTTGTTCGCTTCCCCATCCAATGAAAAACTGCACAATTTTTGCTCGCTAGATCCAGAGCCTGGTGTTTTCTGGCGAGACGCGTTGTCCCTCTCTTGGGCGGACAGATTCCTCTATGTTTTCCCTCCCTTCCCGTTGATCCAGAGAGTTCTTCTCGAACTGCGCAGGGAGCATGCAACAATGATCCTGGTGGCCCCTTTCTGGCATAGGCAGATCTGGTTCCCTTTGCTAATTCAGCTATCCCGGGAACCTCCGCTTCCGTTGCCATCCGGCTCCCACCTCTTGTCTCAGGAGAAGGGTTCACTGGTCCACCCGGACTTACGCTCACTGAACCTGCATGCATGGCTCCTGGAGACATAGCCATCTTGTGTCATGGGGTCTCGCAAGAGGTTGCGGAAGTTCTTGCCGCAGCCAGAAAGCCGACAACGCATGCGGCGTATGCCATGAAATGGCGCAGTTTTTGTCTGTGGTCACAAACACGCGGCCTTTCCCCTTTAGGTTGTCCGGTGAAAGCAGTGTTAGAGTACCTGCTCTCCCTTTTCCATTCGGATCTCACCTACTCCTCTATTAAAGTGCACCTCTGTGCCATTTCAGCTTATCACCTCCCGGTGGGGCAGCGCACAGTGGCACAATTCGATGCCTGTCGGGAATTCCTGAGAGGGGTGTTGAACCTTAGGCTGCCCATTAAGGACCCGGTGCCTCCATGGGACTTGCTCTTCGTCCTGGAGCAACTCACGCTCCCCGCCCTTTGAACCTGCCGTGGATTGCGAGCTGTGTTTTCTGTCGTGGAAAACGTTATTTTTGGTTGTTGTTACGTCAGCGAGAAGAGTTTCTGAGCTTCAGGCTCTCATGTGCAAAGAGCCTTATTTAATTTTCCACCAGGACAGAGTATCCCTGAGGACGAATCCTGAATTCTTGCTTAAGGTGGTTTCACACTCACTCTCAATCAGGATATTGACCTCCCTGTCTACTTCCCTAATTATTCTAACAGAGGAGAGGCGCTGCTTCACACCCTGGATGTTCACCGCAGCTTAAGGTACTACCTGAGCAGAACTAAGCAGCTTCGTACTTCGGAGCAACTTTTCATTTCCTTTACTGAAAGGATGATGGGCAAACCAGTATCCAAACAGTCCCTGTCTTGCTGGCTTGTCCAGTGCATCTCATACTGTTATGATATCAAATGAAAGCCCCTCCCAGGAGCATTCCAGGGCCATTTCACGAGGGGTGTGGCCACCTCCTTTGCAGAACTTCGAAATGTCTCCACCTCTGCCATTTGTGCTGCAGCCACTTGGAGTTCTGTTCATACCTTTATCAGGCATTACAGCCTGGACATCGCTTCACGGCGAAGAGCAGGCTTCGGCCTGGCAGTGCTACAGGGTCTCCTGTCCTAGATTCAGGACCTGGAACGTTCTTTCTAATTTCCTCCTCCCAGAGTGTTTGCAAGCACTATTGCTTGGGAATCAGGCCTAATGGTGTAACCTGCTGCAAGAGCTGTGTCTCAAAGTAAGATAGTACAGATTCACGTAAGAACTTACTGTAACAGTAGATCTTGAGAACAGCTCTTGCAGCAAAATCTCTCCTCCCACACTCCCCTTGGAGGAGGCATGGCTTAAGCCTAGTTAACAAGGATTTTCCCATTTGTCTTCTGACGGTGGATCCTCGGTCTCCCATTTCGATGTCAGCCTGTGGCCGGAAGTCTCCGGCAGGAAAACTGGGGAATCTGGCAGGACCGCCCCCTTATGTAATACGCCTGACGTCGGGGGTGGGACCGATGTCGGGGGCGGCCCCCGCTGAAGATAGCTAGCTAGAATTTTTCCGTGGGGTCTGACGCCTGCCGGCTTCAGTCCTAATGGTGTAACCTGCTGCAAGACCTGTTCTCGAAGATCTACTGTTACGGTAAGTTCTTATGTAACTGTACTTTTCTGTTTGTGCCACATACAATACTGCATACTGCATACTCGGGGGTGGATGATAAGCTACAAACATCTTTATTTTTAATTTTTCAGTGTTGCTGGAGGGGGGTGGTCGGTACTGTACTGTACTGTGTAATCCACATTTTTACTTATTTTTCAGTGTCTCGGGAGAGGGATCTGGTTAAAACTACTGGTGCTTGGATTTGAGGGAGCATTTCCATTTTCTTTAGGAGATCTATCTTATGTGCTAGCGGCATCCCAGGTCATTTAGACATTTTAAAATTCAACGGAGCAGCAGCAGCAGTCAGGAATGGGACACTTTTTCCACAGCACAGCACTACAAAATGAGGTGATAAGCTTGCACTGAGGTACAGGTCAATAAATAGACAGACAATTAACACCTCATTAGCTGAACAGCACTGAACTGGCATTTCCGTAACACAGAATGCTCAGAAATTAAGTTGGTTACCAGTGCCTGGATCATGACGAAACACATAATTATCAACAAAAGTGCTTCACAAACTGTCCGTGTTTGCTGGTACCTAAGGTCTGCATTATGCAGTGTTTTAACAGCGATTTACGTTGAATTCGGTTTGGGAAAATGATTTCTGTCCGTGTGATATGATTGTCCGCATAATCATTGTCCGTCTTCAGTGGCATTCACTGTATTCCACTGCAGCTCCAGAGAAATTGTACATCTTTAATTGTAAATCTGTATTTTATACCAACACATAACTAAGTGTATTCTATGTTCAATGGCTGCACCTGTAATGTTGTCCAATGTTGTATCTGCACAATGTTCTGTTGTCTTGCTCTTACTGCGACGAGGTGCCTTTGTAAATGAGTCCCTGACTCAAAGATTATAAATCTGACTTGTTCAAATAAATAAATAAATTCATTTGATAAAAAGGAGTCCCCCTTCCCTGTAACCTGGCCCAATACTGAGGTGTATTATCTGTTATAAAATGACCCCCTCTCTCTGTAACCTGGGCTTATACTGAGGTACATTATCTGTCATAACGCCAGCCCCCATCCCATGTAACCTTGTCTTGTACTGAAATGTATTATCATTGTTCCTAATAAGTACAGGAATCTGCCCTCGGCCGATGAGATTCTGGGCTAAAGATATACTTATCCCACTGTTGCTACTGTGTGGTAATGACAATGTTGGCAACCCGACGGCTTGCACCACCTGTTAACATATAGGCTATACCATAATATTGATTGTACTGTTTGCTGACATTCACAAGCTCCCTTAGGGCTTTTATAGCTACCCTATTGTATAGGACTAATAGCACTGTTCATACCCTGTTGTTATATTGTCTCCGTTTCCCACTGTAATATTGTATACTACCTACTATTTGATATATCTTGCTCATACCCTGTTATCTCTTTCCCTTCACTCACTGTAATATTGTATAATTACTGCTTATTGTTATGTATTGTACCTTGATGTGGAGCCTTTGGAAATGAGTCACTGACTCAAAGGTTGTAATCCGATATTCTCAATAAATAAATAAATATTATATGACTCCCCCTTCCCTTTAACCATGCCCCATACTAAGGTTAATATCGGTTACAGGGTTTTAAATAATTGATTAGCAGTTTTTTTCTTGGGGCTATACTAACTGCACAGAAAGTATTTATATAGATTTTCTAGAAGTGCTGTGTTTGTTAAACACAGTGAGGCATGGGCTATGCATTTTCACAAAGATGTAGCACTTTTATGAGCAAAACGCTAATCAATTTTTAGAGTTAAATAAATCCCTGCCATATCTACACGTTGTTTTATCTATGACACCACTGGGGCCAGCTGTGCTGCAGTACAATACAGCTCAAGGTCTGGCATAGCAAGACCGCCCCATTCTCAGGGAAGAGACAGCATCTTTTTGCTCATTCTGTGCCTGCCTCAGTCCACACAAATTATATATTTGAAACAGGAACAGGAAGAAGGGAAGGATGTTCATTTTGAATATGGCTATTCTGTCCCCCTGGAGAGAGGTAGAACAGACTATCTTTTCGTATCTTTTCGAACTTCTCTGAGTAGTTTACCATGGTTAAGTTTAATTAAAGTGTTTAATTTAGGTGAAATTCTTGGCAAAATTGGTAAGCAGGTGCTTGTGCAAGTGATCCCCAATTTTTATGGCTAAAAATTTTATCAAATTGTATTTTATACCCCTAGATGTCTCCAAATGATCCAGTTCTTTCAACAAAGCAGGACTGGAGGTCTGGGGAGAGGTCAGGAAGAAGAGGGAATCAACTATATAGAGGGAGACTTTGTGGCTTCTGTTACCCACTTTAATGGTGTTTTTGTTTCTAACTGCTATAGCCTGAGGCTCAATGCACAGAGCAAAGAGAAGGAGGAAGAGTGTGCACCCTGTCTGGTACCCTTAAAAAGATGGAATCTCTCAATTATTACTCTGTTTACCTTAATAATCACTTGTGATGCTGCATACAGGGACCTAATACCATCTCAGTTTTTGGGGCCAAAGCCCATTTCCTCCAGGGCTCTGTGTAGGAACCTTTAGTCCCCCAGGCAAATGCCTTCTTTGAGGTCCATGAAAATAGCAAGTGCCAGATCATGGAAATTCTGTTGCCAGGTTATTAAGTTCAGCAGCTGACGATTATTGCTATGCATCAGTCTGCCTTTAATGAAACCAGTCTGATCCAGGTGTACTAGAGTCCCACACACCCGTTTAATCTCTTAGCTCTAATTGCAGTAAACAACTTTTGATCAACGTTCAATAATGAAATCAGTCTATAAGAGTTACATTGAGTGGGATCATTGCCTGGTTTAGGGTGGATGGAATTCTGGGTGTATTGCCAGCAGGGAGCAGCCAGCACACCCTCGCCCCACCCCATACCTCACCAAATACCTTATGTAAATGAGGGAAGGAGCTTTTCCCTGAGTGTTTTGTAAAATTCTGGTGCAAGGCTGTCCGGGCCTGGAGCTTTCCTTGACTTCAACCCCTGGACTGATTCTGTAATTTTTGCCTTGCTAATGGGAGCATCCAACAGTTCCCTATTTTCTTGGGATTTTTTTTTTAACCTTTAGTCTCTGAAAGAAGTCATTCATCTTCTCTTGATAATTGGGTACCTGATTTTGTGGATACAGACATTTATAAAATGGTGCAAATTCCTTTGCTATTTTTGAGGGTTCTGATTCAAACTGCTGCGTGGGGGCCTCCATTTCTTACATACAGGACTGCACTGCTGGCTGCTTTCTTGCTCGACTGACATGCAAGCAGTTTCCAGCCTTATAATATCATTGGCGAGAGTATCGCAGACAGCCTGCTACTTTGTCATCTAATATTTTATTCAGTTTAGCTCTGCATTCTTCTAGATCTTTTTTAATTTCTTCATTTAAAACTATTTTATGTTCCATCTCCAGGCTGAATATCTTGCCTTCTGAAGTGCACCTTCTGCCTCCCTGTTTTCAATTGTGAAATGAAACTGATTGTTTGCTCAGTAACCACTACCTTCAGTCCATCCCACCGAACTGCTGCTGCCGTATCCCTGAGGGGATTAGTGGCAGTATGTTCTGTAATGAATTGTTCCACTAAATCTTTATGGGTATATTATCTGTTATAACGTGACTCACCCTCCCTTGTTATCTGTCTCTGTACTGAGGTGTATTATCTGTTTTAAAGTGACTCACCCTCCCTTATAACCTGTCTCCATACTGAGGTGCATCATGTGTTATAACGTTACTCCCCCATAAACTGGACCCAAACTGATGTGTATATCTGTTATAATGTTTGTGTCCCCTTCCCCTTTCACCTGGTTTAGTACTGAGATGTATATCTGTTATTAAAATTGTCTCCCCCTCCACTTTATCCTGATTCCCTTCTGTGATGTCTATTTGTTATAACGTGAATCCCCATCCCATATAACCTGGTTTCATACTGCGGTGTATTATCAGTTATAACGTGACTCCCCTTCCCCTTTCACCTGGTTCCATACTGCGGTGTATTATCAGTTATAATGTGACTCCCCCTCCCCTTTCACCTGGTTCCATACTGGGTTGTATTATCTGTTATAACGTGACCCCCCTCCCCTTTTACCTGGGTCCATACTGCGGTGTATTAACTGTTATAACGTGACTCCCCCTCCTTTCACCTGGGTCCATACTGGGTGTATTAACTGTTATAACGCACTCCCCCTCCCCTTTCACCTGGATCCATACTTCGGTGTATTATCTGGTATAACATGACTCCCCCTCCCCTTTTACCTGGTTCCATACTGTGGTGTATTATCTGTTATAACATGACTCTCTCTCCCCTTTCACCTGGTTCCATACTGTGGTGTATTATCTGTTATGATGCGACTCCTCCTCCCCTTTCACCTGGTTCCATGCTGCGGTGTAGTATCTGTTATGATGCGACTCCTCCTCCCCTTTCACCTGGTTCCATACTGCGGTGTATTATCTGTTATAATGTGACTCCCCTTCCCCTTTCACCTGGATCCATACTTCGGTGTATTACCTGTTATAACATGACTCCCCCTCCCCTTTCACCTGGTTCCATACTGCGGTGTATTATCTGTTATAATGTGACTCCCCCCCCCACCCACCATAACCTGATTCCATACTGCAGCACATATGTGTAATAAGTTGTTTTGCTCTCCCCAACAGGTATCATCACTGCAGATTATGGTCAGCCCTGGAAAGAACAGAGGAGGTTCGCCCTCACATTACTGAGAAACTTTGGCCTGGGCAAAAAATCCATGGAAACCAGGATCTTGGAGGAGGCGAGTCATCTAGTGAGATCTTTTAAAGAGAGGGAAGGTAAAACTTTGTGGCTGTTGTCTGTAGAAAATGTTGTTTCTAAATGTGGGATTAAAGCTTTCCCTTAGCTATATTAAACATGAGGAAACCACTGGTAGAAGTAAATGGGATGTCAGATATGTCTCTTGGCAAATCAAGAATGTTGTCTTGTCTCATTTTAGGGATCTCAGAACAGTGAAACAGGTCTGGAACCCTAAGATGTCATAAGACAATACTTTTGATTAACCACAAGACGCCTCTGATATCTCATAAGTTTTTTTTTTATTGTTTTTCTTTCTTTACATACAGACAGGTCCCCTACCCTACCATCATCTGTCATGTCCGTTGCTGTAGCCACTGAATCAACGGCTGCCATTTATTTTGATTTAACTTTATTCTAAACCCTACTCACCCTGGTTGAGTTGCTGATGAAGTAATGGAATATGCTCCTGCAAGCTACTGTTGTTTCAATACATTTCGGTAGTCTATAGTACACTTTAATATAGGGATCTTAAAATTAATACTTCACTAAAGCATCCCAAATATTCCCAGTAATACACTTGTTCCCAGACTGATAATACAACACTTTGCCCGTGATAATATTATCAATCAGGTCTGGTAATGCTATTGTTCAGGACCTGAACGATAGTATTATCACCAAAGGACAACAGTGCATGTGCTAGTTTGCCTACCCATTTCTTCCAAAGCATACCTTCTGATCGGCCACTTTTCCAGTGTGGGCGGGCAGAAGACTTTGTAAGATATGGTGCCAGTCTCTCACTTAGCAAGAGTGTTTCTTATTGAGAAAATATCCCCATTTTTCTTTTCACAAAATGGCTATATCTGGTTGATCCTGCATTCCTGGTTCCCCAAAACAAGAAAAGGTAGGACTGGGTGCCAGTTTTACTACATCATGCTGTGAGCGAGTGAGCAAGCAGAAGGGAGGAAGGGAACAAACGAGATATCACGATGCAGTCCGGCGGTTGGCCAGGACTGAAACAGTTCTTAAGCAGCTGACCAACCCTAACAAAATACAGTAACAAAAATTAAAAAATCCCATCCATATATTAAAACAAGCATTTGTCAATGCCGAATGTTGTCTTGCTGGCATTAGCGTTGGAAGTGCAGGAGTTAGACAGATGCAGAATAGGAATGGCAATGAAGTATTGAACTGATGCTGACCCCACCCCCAGCCTGCAGAGATGAACAGGCATTGGGGTGTGCCTTTAGGTCATCGCCCATAACACTCACGCCATTTCACCTCATTCTACCCTGCAGACACCGACAAGTGTCTAGGTGGGCCTTGGCGTGTTCGGGCTTTACACTCACACCATTCCATAAAAAAACACACTGAAATGGGTGCAGTATAGGAGAATGGGGTGAACTGTGGGGCCAAAGAGTCCAAGGCACACCTTGATGCCTGTCACTGGCTGTGGGGAGGGTGGAACGGCGTGAGCATTACTACCGACAATCCCAAGTCACACCCCTGATGCCTGTCATTCCCTACAGGGTAGGGCATTATGGTCAGAAACCTTAATGCCCTGTGTGTTTCTTGGTATTTTCACTCCAGGTTTTCAACATGGGCTTTTTGTGACCCCACCGCATGAACAGTGATGCTATCAGTTTGTTAGCCGAAAGGTGATTTTGCACAGTGACTGTGCCATTTGGTGTCACAAGTCCGAAAACACATTTTGGGCAGGATCTGAAAAATGACAGCTGTACTGTTCATGAGGAGGTGTAAAACAGATGGTAATTTTGAAAATATTGAGTGAAAATATAAAAACATTGGTGAAGTGAAGTGAAGTGATGCTGTGTCCTGGGGGCCGCATCAGTGGCTAGAAAGTTCTGGCTAAATGAATGGAGCCCATTATTCCCCTCTTGATCCACTCTGATCAAGCTGGTTTTGCCCCTGGAAGACTGGGATCTGATAATATTGTCAGAACATTAGATTTAATTCGGGAAGTAGGTTACTCCCCCACCTTGTAGCTGTGCTGTCCTTAGATGCCAAGAAGGTATCTGATAGGGTGGAGTGGACCTACTTATGTGATGCCCTACATAGATTTGGTTTCCCTACACCCTTTATTTCCCTGATGCTCCTTTTATATATTTCACCGTCTGCTGCTGTTCTAACAAACTCTGCTCTGTCTCCTTGTTTCCCACTTCCCAGAGGGATATGACAAGCAGTAGTAAAAAGATTTATTTTTATCCCAGATACAGGTCTTTCTTTCCAATCTTTAGGTCGAAGCCTTTTTTCAAGATGTCCCTTGTCCCCACTTTTGTTTCCGTTAGCCGTGGAGCCACTTGTATTGAAAATATGAGCTGTTAGCCGTGGAGCCACTTGTATTGAAAATACAAGCTAAACCCAGTTTCCGGGGAATTATAGTGGGTGGCTTTTCTGATAAAATGTTTTTATTCACGGATGATGTTAACCTATTTAACACACATTTACAACTCATCCTTAAGTACAGGATTTTTTTCCTACTGCTTGGAAACAAGCGAAAGTTATCCTATATTTAAAGGAGGCAACAAAACAGAATTGGGCAGTTATCACCCTATTTCGCTGCTGCCCCAGCTCTCTAAATGTTTTGAGAAATTAATTGCAGAACAAATAAAGGATCATCTTGATTCACACTGTCTTTTGAATAGGATGCAATCAGGTTTCGGAAGTTGCCCATGGAACAGCCACGGCTTTGGTGAAAGTGGTGGGAGACATTCAGGACGCCCTGGACAGGAGCATTATTTGTTGATTTTTCCAAGGCTTTTGATTCCTTGGACTATGACATTCTCTTGTCCAGGGCAGTATTTATTGGTCTCAGAGGGTTAGAACAAAAGTGGTTGTCCTTTTATTTAAAGGGCAGATCTGAGCTGGTGTCCTTAGGGCCATGGGTCTTGGGTTTGTGTCCTGCTGGATAGAGAGTACCCCATGGCTCAATTTTGGGGCCTTTATTATTTAATATTTTTGTTAATGGGGTTCAGTTTTGTAATTCATCAGTAATTGCCACCTGTATGCTGACAATATGGTGATATGTATCGCTGATAAAAATAAGACTGCTGTTCAGGACGGCTTGCAGACAGCATTTGATGGGCTACAGGCCTTTCTGGACTGTAGTAATCTAGTATTAAGTACAAAGAAAACCCAGCCTGTTATTTAATAGAATGGGTTTAGGGGAAGGGGCAGAAGATTTGGACCTGATTGCACATGGGGGCCTCCCAATCCAGCAGGTCCAGGTGTATAAATACCTGAGACTATGGCTGGACACTTCCCTGAGTTGGACTATTCATATAAATAACTTGGCTGTAAACATAGGGAAAAGGTTAGGTGCACTTTACAGAATTAAAGATTGCTTGAGTCTAGAGGTAAGGAAACAGGTAGTGGACTACATGATTCTCCTCATTTAATTATGGAGACATTCTATACTCCACAGGTTTAAAAAAAGACCTGCACAAGTTGGACATTTGCCTCAGTAGGCTGACCCACTTTGTATTAGGAGTTCCTCGTTTAACACATTAATGTTTGTTGTACTGGCAACTTGGGTGGAAGTATTTACATGATAGCCATAGTGAACATCTGTTGGCCTTTGCACAAAAAGGGCTAGTGGGCAGATTACCAAATTATATTATGGAGAAATTGGTTCCTAGGATAAAAGCAGATTTTTTGAGATCAGTGGGCACCTTGGACCTTGTCATACCAAGGTACAACACAGACATAGGTAAACAATCAGTATTTGTTAGAGGACCACAGCTGTGCAATGGCCTGCCTGAAAACTTAAGAACTGTGGGAAACATCACACAGTGGGGGATATAAAACTCTGGTTAAGGGTATTTAATAGAAATTCTAGGCATTGTTGCACTTTAAATTGAATAAATTATACTGGAACGATGCATTTGAAAAATAAACCGAATTTAAGAGCCAGTGGGGCACTGTACTCGGCATGTTTTTGTGTTTTTTGCTAGAATTTTGTACTTTGCATTTTGATTTCTGACTTTACTGAAATAAGTTGTAATACATGGACCTCACTGTAAATGAGCTCACACTCAATTGAGTGTATCCAATTCATAAAGTAATTTAAGAATAAACATGTTACTTAATTTATGTCGAACCCCTCCCTTTCTTCGCTGGCTTTGCGAGATATTATTGACAATTATTCCTCTGTCTGGATACAAACTGAATGGCTCAAAATTTCAAATTATACCCCTGAATACAGCCTGCACAGCTGACTTGTTTGATGATTGTCCTTTTACATGGTCATCGGGGGTTGTATGCCTGGGTATTGTTTTGAAAGCAACAATCCCCGATATAGTAGCAGTTAATGTACAGAAAATATACTGGATGCACACCTTCATTGCTGGAGGGCATATATTCTTTCATTGTGGGAGAGGGTTAACGCACTGAAGCTCATGGCACTTCTTAAATTACAATACATTTTAGCGAATGTCCCTCTTTCTATGCCAGAGACTTTTTCTGAAGACTAAGTACTAAATTGTTCACATTTATTTGGGCAAATAAACTGCCAAAAATTAAACTAAAAACCCTTCAGCATCCCTAGAGAGAGGGTGGTTTTGGTTTACCGGATCTAAAATGCTTCCATAACTATACCCTTGTCAGGCAAGCTTTAATCAGCTATACCCCTCATTTAATTATAACACCCCTCAAGCTGGTTTATTTATTTTTATTTATTTAGTTGTTTAACCAGGTATAGCACACTAAGCTGAAAGCTTTTTTACAGGAGTGACCTGGGAGCACAAGGAGGTTAAGTGACTTGTTCAGGGTCACACAGTATGCAAGTGGAAGCTGTGGGATTCAAACCCAGGTCTGGTCTGCTGGATGTCACCAAATTTGCAGCTCAGAGCCTTAGACCACTGCTCTATACTGCCTCCCTGGTTCTCTTTGGCATTAGTGCAAGATCTATTGCCAAACTCCTTTTCCCTCATCTCTCCAAACTGGTTGCTGCGGACTGCCATTTCTCCCTGTGCCAAATACACTAAGAATTTGTGGAATGAATACAGTGCAGAACTGGGTTGGAATTGAACCGCTACTCCTTTCCATCCCTTATGGCAAAATCCAGCTTTGCAGATTGATGGACAAGACAAGGAAGCAAGTTGTAGTCAGCATTTGCGGAACGTATAAGACCCGCAAACTGGGTATAGATTTACTTCTGACTGCCTCCAGACATTGTATAGCCTCCCATGTGGTCATTTTTGGAGATACCTTCAGTCAAGAGATCTCCTAAAACACAAAATTTCTAAGGATTACTTTTATCACAGCCTACTACCTTGGATCAATGGGTAGATTCATTGGACTCGTCGCAACATCTCACGGCCAGTTTAAAAAAAAATGTTGGCTACAAGCTGTTTCCCCAGACCATGCTGCAGGCCCCAGAGAGAAATGGGTGCTGGAACTAGGCATTTCCATTACCCCTCAAGATTGGGACAAGGTCTGGCCCAGTGCATATTGATCATCCAGAGAACTTCAAGCTAAATCATGCAGTATAAGATTCTCCATAGAGCTTACTGGATTCCCTCCTGGCTGTATAGGGCAGGCCTTCTTGGCCATAGTGACTGTTGGAGGTGCTTATCTCCACAAGCAACTTGAACGCACATTCTATGGGTCTGCCCTTCCATTGACCAGTTCTGGATAGAGGTTTGGTTGGTATGTAAAGAGGTTATCCCAGCCTTGGGTGCCCATGACCATCAGCTTGTAGGTTGGGAATTCCACAATCCAACCCCAATTTATCTGCGGCCCAGCTTCAATGGCTCAATGGTGCTTTTGCAGCTCCTATGCAACTGGAGAGAGGCCAGTCCTCCCTCAACCAAAGAATGGGTCAGACTTCTTGCTCTAACTGCCTGCTGTGTGAGAACTGTTCATCAGATTATTGGTCAGCTTTCTGTCTTTCAGAAAATTTGAGCCCCCTACCTTGATGCCTTCCGCAGGGCAATGTTTCAGAACAAGCCCAATGTTTGAAGGATTCTTCTGGCATCCCTGTAGTTTATCCTATAACACCTCCTGCTATGAATGTAACACTTGGAGTTTTTTTGTTAGAATGTATCCCCTGTGAACCCCTTTCTCTTACCGTGCTGTGCCAATTTGGCACTTAGTGTTGATGCTGTAATAGATCAACACCTATACTCCTATTGGGGCCCATCCCTCATAATGGCTTTTACATTTTCCCCCTCTCCCCCATTCACCGAGGATTTACTCCTCATTAGTATCCAAAGCCTGACTATCCTTTCCCACCCCCTATACTCACATATACATTGCTACTATCCATCTCTCTTTACTCATGCTATAGCACACATATTGGTACCTTGCTTTGTGATGCCTTTAGTTTCACCTATTCTACCTCCCTGATTGTTAATTTTCCACTTTTGTTTATCCCAACTACTAGTTAGTAGTGCTTTATGTCTAGGGTTATTAGGATTTTATTCTAAGTGGACTAGGTATCTGTAACATGGTACAAGTCAGACTATACCTTAGTTCTGTGTTTTTCCATTTTTTCATTACTTTCCTAGCATTTATAAATTGTTCTGCATGGTTAACATGTTTACTGGTGGATATAATTTATGCCTCATATTCCTTGGTTTACTATATTAACGTTTGACTAGATCTCTAGCTTGAAGTCTCTATTACTTAGTGTTTAATGCCATAGGGAATATTTTCATTTTCATTTTTTATTTTTTATACTTGTAAGCAGGATGAGCAAAACTGCTCATTTTCAACAGCAACAAGTTACAAACAAATTTAACATACTAATTAAACATTTAAGAACAGTACAAAATGCAAAAAACATTTAACAATCAGTTATTAGCATGTACACGTGCAAATATCATTATCCATCAACCAATGTTTTAATCTAGTTTTAAAAGACCACAATGTTGTATTCTCAACAATAACCACAGGGAATGAATTGAAAAACAAAAGAGCCTTAAATAAGATAGATCTCTGGCCAAAAGCAGTTCGACACAATGGGATTTCATAAGAACATTTAACCTGAGATCTAGTTCCATAGGAATTAAAAGACCTCGAAAATAGTAATGAGACTACTGGAGAAATAAGGCCATTCTTTACTGTGAACATGAAAATATCAATCTTGTGCAAAATCAAATTTTTAAGAGATAAACTATATGAACATTCAAGCAAATAGCAATGGTGTGTTCGAAAAGGGCATCAAGCATAAAGCGCAGAATGAAATTATAGGTTACCTTAAGTTTATTAAATAAGTGATCAGAGAACAAGGAATAAATGATTATACCATAATCCAAAACACTCAACTTTAAACTATAAGAAAGCAAAAACCTTGATTCTCTGGTCAAAAATTGCCCAACTCTGTAAACAGAACCCACTATCTGATGATGGTATTTCTTAATTTATTCAAATGAAGTTTAAATTTTAACTTTGAATCAAAAATTGTCCCCAAATATTTAAAACTCTCCAGCAATTCAATCACTCTACCATCCAAGGTAACAATATGATGCAACCTATTAGGCCCAATAATCCCTTTTGAAAACAACATGGCCTTTGTTTTACTTGGATTAAGTACCATAGAATTCAGAAGCAACCATTTTGGAAAAAAAAATTGAAATCAGATTGTTGTTGTTGATTCCTTGGCTATTATATGTTTGCATGCCCTTTTCAAGCATAGATTCACAGTTTCTATTACCTCTACGCATTATATAATGCTTGCCTTGTAGTATTCATAAAGAATGGTTTTATCGGGGCTTATTGTGCAAGTACTTTATTTTATTTAGTTTTTGTTAACCGGGTAAGTACACTAGACAAATCCTGCCTATTTTCAGGCACGACCCGAAGGAGGGGGATACAGATGAATGCCAACTGACCTTGAACCAGATGAAACTGTTGTAGGTTACTTATAGGTTCAGTCTTAAAATAACTGATTGCCTCTTCTTCCACTTTATCAATGTTAGTCTTGGGTTGAAATACCAAAAATTGTAACAATTGTTAGATGTTACTGGCTTCGGCTTTGTGCAGTTTTGTTTTCAACGTATTGTGAAAATTTCAATAAACATCTTTATTGCAAAAAAAAAAAAAAAAGAAAACAATGTCTAAGCTTTCAGACCAAACAAGTCCTTCATCAGAGACTTAGGACTTGGTTGGTCCAAAAGCTTAGACATTGTTTTCTTTTTGTAATATTTATGTTGGTCCAATAAAAGTTATCAGACCATTTGCTTCTGGGTCTGTACTTACAATGACCAGTATGGCAATAATCTATTTCTATATGTTACAGAAGATGAATTTTTACACTTAATCAGTGAACTTCCCACAAACAAAACTCCAGGACTAGATGGTCTACCAGGGGAATTCTACAGAATAATGAGTCCAGTATCACAAACATATTTGTTCACAACACTCACAGACTCACTAGGCACAGGGTCCCTTCCAGATTTGATGAACCAGGCGTATGTTTCACTGATTCTAAAGAATGGCAAAAATCCCTTGCTTTGTGAAAGTTATACACTGATTTCACTTTTAAACATTGACTAAAAAATCCATGCAAAACGTTTGGCTAATTGGTTTAGCAAGTGCACTCATAAACTCTTAGGTTGTGAACTGGTGGGATTTGTGCCTGGGAGGAATGGATCAGAGAATACTAGGAAACTTCTTAATGCAGTTTGGGTATCTCATACATCACAGACTTCCACAGCTGCTTAGGTGCTTAACGTCTTCAAAGCATATGACTCTTTGGAGTGGAGATTCCTTTATCAGACCTTAGCTAAGTTCGGTATAGGAGAAGGGGTTACCTCATGGCTCAAAACATTATATTGTTCTCCTTCAGTGAGGGTATTAACAAATGGTTATGTGTCTAAACAGTTCACTCTTGGTAGAGGTACCAGGCAAGGTTGTCCCCTCTTTCTCTTTTTATTTTAGTAATAGAACTGCTTATCAGACAAACTGCTGCTCACATTGCAACTGAGGGAATAAAAACAGGGAACCCATGAATAAGATCTTTGCTTACGTAGATGAGCATTTAATCCCAACCTCCAGTCTGAAATCCTCCATTCCAATCACTTGAGAGTTTTGCTGTGATTTCAGGATTGGTAATAAATCATTCTAAAACCCAAACTATGCCTTTTAGTTGCCATGTAGAACAAAGGCAAAAAAGCAAATTACTTGAATTCTGCAACTACATAATTTACCTAGGCTTGAGGATCTCGAAAGACTTGAAGAAATTGGCTGAGCTGAACTTCAATCCTCTTTTAAAGGAAGTCACTGCTGGACTTAAGTGGCAGATACTTGATTACCTCTTGCTTATTCTACCATGTGTATAAAGGTAATCCCCACCTGTACTCAGTGGGGTGGGGGATCTGTTAAGTCATGAGTGTAAATAAAATGTGCATCTGTACCTGTATCCTGATATGCAGCAATTCTCAGATGTAATCTGTGTCTGATCTCATGTTGTACTATTTCACTGTAACTACTGTTTATCATGATTGTAATGAATGTTCTGTGCCATTTCTGTGGCCCGGGTTATGCCTGAAAATAGTCCCTCGGATCAGTGTACTTACCTGGTTATCAAAGTCATAAATAAATAAAAATAATTTATCCCTCTCTAGAGAAGATCAACACAATCAAAATGATGACAGCCCCTAAACTATTTTTTATCTTTTTTGGAACCTCCCTATTAAGTTACATAAAAGTTTCTTTAAAGTACTGCAAGCCTTGGTACAACAATTTCTATGGGACAATAAAGCTCCAAGATTATCCCTTAGCAAACTAACTGAGAGCTCCTATCTCGGAAGGGGGTTTGGGGCTTCTGTATTGGGAGATGTATCAACTAGCTTTCATATTTAAACAGTCTGTATACTATCTAAATAACTCCAACATGGTTGAAATCCCATTGTGGGTCATGGAAGAAAAACAAATGGTGTCACCTCTAATGTTTCAGTTCCTTTGGTCCAGTCCAGTCTTCTTGCCTTTCTTGCTTCCTCTGTAAGGTGCACTTGCTTCCATTTGTGACTCCTCTACATGATGGCAGGTGCAGCCAGCATCTCTTCTGCTACCCGGACTCCTTCTACCTTGGCTAATCTTTATCCCTCCCTCCCTCCCTCCTCCTCTGCCCTTCAAGTGCCTTGTTTTTCCATTACCCCTACCCTCCTCCATCTCTCTTCTGTCCTCCATGCTCCTCTTATTGCACCTTTGTTCTCGCCCTCACTTGAACGTAGTTGTAATGTATTTATGGTTATGAGCAATGATCTCTTTTTTACAATGACATGTGTACCTACTTATACATGATGTTGGTTGCTAATGTCTTCACCTGTACATAGTTATTGTATAGTATGTCTGTTTTATTGTATACAGTCCTCTCAGAGACCTAATATTCTGTACATAGTGTTATCTGTCTCTGTAATTGACTTCCTCCTGGATATTTCTGAAATTGCCTTGAACATGTGTTGTTTGTCTTCCTGGGTTGACCTTGAAAAAGGGACAGTAATTGCCTCAGTAGTCTTACCCATTACCAAAATTTCAGATCAAAAATAAATAAAATTGTATCTGACTTTCTGTTTGTCCTTTTCCTGCACAGTCTAAAAGACAATGTAAGTTTTTTATCCACCAGTTTCTCTATCAGACAAATACAACAGATACTCCAGCTACAAAATATTCCACAGCAGTGAATTGTACTTTGGAATAATCCTAGTCTTACTTGTAGTAATAAACCTTTAGCAGACCCAGGTTGGAGCGCTTAAGTAATTAAAGATTTGCAGTAAATAATTTATTGGACACTGAGGGTAGACTCTTGCCTTTTGAGTTACTAAAGGCTAAATTTAACCTTAACCTACATAAATTTCATTTTCTGTTCTAGTTGCAAATCAGGAATGTACTTCAGGATTCAATTCTAGGCCCTACATTGACCCTGTCTGACCATACAGAATGTGGTCCAATTTGTAAATTGTCTAAAATGAAGAAAGGAGCAAGCCTCACGTATTGTGTTTTACTAAATTAAATACATCACTCCCTACTCACCCTTTCAGTGAAAGAGAAATGGGAAACTGAACTAAACTTTAAAAATTCAGTATTAGAATCCTCCTCCTCTTGGAACAGTGCATATAACTGTTTATTTATCTATTGAATTTTGTTGAAGTGGCAGACCCACTTTGACAAGAAGTCCCTTTTTTAGGGCAACCCTTGGGCAGGGATACAGATTATAACCAACTGAAACTGAGCCAGATTAAGCCATTGGTGGTATTTTTAGTGAATGGGGGAAATTTGGCCTGGACACCGTGGAAATTCCCTTACTCACCTGTTGGCACTTACTGTTAGGCAAGATGGTGGACCAGGTGATGGTGGAACCTGATGCTCAGTAGCAGCAGGGAGAGCTGTCCTCTGCCCCAGCTGCAGTTTGCAAGAAGTTGAAGAGTCTTCAGAGAAACAGTCAGAGCAATCAGAAATGGCCCTTACAGATTCAGATAGGGACATTGAGGCTGCCAAACAGCAGCTGCATAAGGAACTGCTGAAGCTTTTGGCAGAGAACAAGAAGTAATACAGGTGCTGCAAAGCAGAATTGCAGCAGAAAAAGGAAAGGGAGATGCATATTTTCAAGCAACATTTCCCGATGGAAGAACTTTCCAAACAGGGTGGTGCCTGCCAAATGCCAGAAACAAACACTCCCTCCACTAATGACAATCAGCTGATTCAACCTCGCAGTCTCTGCAAGGAGAACCACAAACAGCTGGAGAGAGAGAGAGAGAGAGAATTCTTTCAGCATTTGGATTACATGAGCTACCTGGCACAGCACAGGGAACTGGACCCCGGAATGAGCTCTACAGGAGGTGGGCTACATGCAAACAGACTCAGGGAAATGGGTACTGGACTTATCTTGGATACCTTCAAACACTCAGGAGACCAAAACTGCACAACTTTCAGAAGGCTCTTCACAGCCTAAGGTAAGCCAGTCTCAGACTACTCCGGGCAGGAAACAATTATTAGAAGGGCAAGAGGCAAGTAATACAGGCACTTCCACAGCTCTAAATCTCAATCACCTTGGGACTGTGCTTAAACCTGTACCACAAGACCAGAGCACTGAGTCAAATGGTGGCCATATTCTGAATGATGCACAATCCCTGAGTAATCAGCAAGCTCACACACCTGTGCCCTCCTGATTGCCCCGGATTTGCTGACTTATTTGACAAAAGTGAACCCGCTCTCTGCAGGAACATGGTTCGCCTTCTAAATAAAGGAGGTCTGGAATTCACCCCTAATAGGACATATGCAGGAAGAAAATTAAGAAATGAGTCACTGGGATTTTCCCCAGTGGATATTGTCACCTTTATTCACATCTCTAGAGAGGATTATTATGATGGCAGTTTTCATTCACCACAGTTGTTAGAGAGATTCTGGTGAAAATATAGCGAGGTTAAATTCTCCCTGTTATGGACTTCTTTTCTTACTATACTTCTCACAAAACCATTAATTAAAGTGGTTACTATTATGTTTTGGAATGAGGGGGCTCATATACGTGCCATCCTACATTGGCTGGATCAGAAATGTGACATCTCGAGTCCTCCAGAGGCTACATTAGATTCAGAACTTTCTAGATGGGGTAGGGAATGGGGGAGTTAAAAGTTAATTGAGAAGCACCCCAGAAGGGCTGTTTGTTTACCAGTTTTTTATTGGAAAAGACAGAGGAATTTGTTTTTATCTGGATCAACCCCAAGCATGTATAAATGTGGCTCCAGAATACATCTTTCTAATGTATGTGGTCAACCTAGTTGTAACATTTCCGGGTAATTTGGGGATATCAGCCATCATTGCTCTAGTCAAGTTAAATGCAGCTTGTGTGATGAAACACACCATGTCTTTCAAAATTGTCCCTGGGCAGCACACAATAAATCAGATAAAATGGACCAGGATGTGTTAATAATGAAGGCCCAGACTTCTGCTCAAGTCTTGGAAGTACAGTAATTGCTCTCCCCTCACAATAGCAGGTCTCAGTTAACCAACATGGTGCTTCTACCTAGCAACAGAGTCCTCAAACACAAATAGATCAGGCCCACTCCTCCGCTTGCCCAGGAAGTAACTATAAGATAGGTGCTGATCACTGCTTCTTTCATGTAACCAGTTCACCGCTGACTTTTTAGAGGATGCCAAACTTGGCCCTGCAGGTATGCCTCCACCACATTCATGGGCCATGGTATCTCCAAAGAGGTGTTCCACTAGATGAAACCCAAAGAACTTATAGATACAGCAAATCCTTTTGAAACTCTTGCCCCAAAACTCTGGGGAGAATCTGACAAGGAGGATATAGAGTCAGATGCCTCCTCCAGCGATGCAGAACCAAGTACCATGCTGCAGCCAGATCTACCATCCAGAGTCACTAAAAAGAAGAAACAGCAGAAAAAATGATCGCTTCTCTTGCAGTGATTGGATGGTTTCATCATCGCAACCTTAAATGTTCACAGCCTAAAGAATGGGCTGAAGAGGAAGGGTTAATTTCAACTCTTTAAATGCAGTACTGTGGAGAGCATCTTTGTACAAGAAACCTGCTTGAAATCTCTCATGACAGAAAAAGTTACCAGGAGAATTGGGTATGGAGACCGTCCTATTGGCCTTACGGTACTGACACTGCAGAAGATGTGGGCATTCTGATCTGTGGGAATAAATTTAGATTTCAACGGTTAATACATTTAATACCAGGATTCATCCCGATTTAGATGGAAGCTGAGACAAATGTCCTGGCTGCTTCTTCAATATTTATGGCCTTAGGACAAAGGCAGAAAGAGTTCAAACTTTGGAATTAATTCAACCTTTTCTAGTTACTGCACAGGTTATTATTTTTGGGGGGATTTTAATTGCAGTTTATCTGACTTATAGGGTAGAGCACCTGAACAGAAAGTATATTGTGATACTCATGCTCTACAAAAATGTATTGTAAATGCTGGTTTTCAAAACTGTTTCTCTAAACATCATAAAGGGACACATTTTAGATATCAAAAAGGTTAACTTGCAACTCAAATTGTTTATATATTTTTTCCCTAGAGGTCCAGATTCTACAAACAGAGGGTCTTCCAATAGGATTCTCTGACCATTTAACGGTGCAAGTGGGGATTACAGGGGTGTTTACCCCCTAAAACATGCTTCCTATTGGAAACTTAACACATCAGTTCTTCAAAATGCTGAAATAAGAGCACATCTAAAATATCTTTTCAAAATGCGGTTATCGGTCCAGGTTTTTTATGGTGATCTGGGCTCCTGGTGGTTAGACACCAAAAAGGAGATTACAGATTGGTTTAAAAAGTATGGCAAATCTATGACTCAGACTCAAGTATTTACATACATTAATCTGAGAGATGAATTATTGAGATTGCAGACTGCAGCTTTCTCTTCTAGGATCGATTATTCTGATCAATTTACTCGCTTAAAAACAAAGATGAAATCCTTTCACTATATTTGTGCATGCACTCTATGTGCTGAATTGGCATATAGGATCCAGAAAACACCTTTCTCGAATCCTTACATGGCATGTACCTGGGTAAAACACTGGCTGGACAACAGGACACAGAGGGTAATAGTAAACTGAGTCCATGGTGAAGAAAGGGGGGTTACTAGTGGGCTACCGCAGGGTTCAGTACTGGGTCCGGTCCTTTTTAATGTCTTTATAAGTGACATTGTAGAGGGACTGGAAGAAAAAGTATGCCTCTTTGCAGATGACACAAAAACAGGGTTGATGCACAAGGAGGCATGGAAAGGATGAGAAAGGACTTGGCAAGGTTGCAGGAATGGTCAAATATATGGCAGCTTAGATTTAATGCAAAGAAGTGCAAAGTAATGCACGTGGTAAACAAAAACCCAGGGCAAGAGCACATAATGGGGGGGAAGATACTGACAACAAAAATGGAAAGGGACCTGGGGGTAGTTATATCAGATGACCTAAACATGGGCAAGCAATGTGAGAAGGCAGTAAGGAGGGCTGGGGGGATACTGGGGTGCATAGGGAGAGGCATAACCAGTGGAAAACAGGAAGTTATTATCACTCTGTACAGACAGTAGGTGAGACCATATCTGGAGTACTGTGTGCAGTTCTGGAGACCCCATCTCTACAAAGACATAGTGGAGGTTATCCAGAGGAGGGCAACCAAAATGGTGCAGGGTCTGCACCAGAAGACAAATGAAGAAAGACTAAAGGATCTTAATAGGTATAGCCTAGAGGAAAGGAGGGAGAGGGGGTGACATGAAAGAAACTTTCAAGTACCTCAAGGGAATCAACAAAGTTTAAGAGGGTAGCATCTTTCAGGAAAAGGGATGTGCAAGAACAAGAGGGCACAATTTGAAGATAGAGCTGGGAAGGCTCAGAGGCAATGTCAGGAAGTATTTTTTCATGGAGAGGGTTGTAGATGCATGGAACAGCCTTCCTGAGGAGGTTCTGGAGTCAAAAACAGTGGAGGAATTCAAGCATGCATGGGACAGTCATAAGGCAATTCTGGGGGGTGGGGGTAGGAAGAAGTAGGCTGCTGGTTAACTAGGATCTGCAGCTTATCCATTAGGTAGGGAAATGGGCAGACTGGGTGGGCCAAGCAGCCCTTATCTGACGTTAAATTCTATGTTTCTATGTTTCTTTGTGCAGATGTCTTAATTTGTAAAGAACAAGGGTGTGCTATTCCTCGGAGAGGTATTCAAGGGAATGTAATTAATTTATGGGAAGTATTTCATTGAGGTAATTTGGGAGACAATGGTTTTGTCCTTAGCCTTGATCAAAAGAAGGCCTTTGATTTCCGTAGCCAAGACTATTTGTTTTTAGTTTTGTTATCTTATGGCATCCCTTTGACATGCGTTGGTTGGATAAAAAGCCTATACAGGGGTGCGACGATGAGGCCTATAGTGAATGGGTGGAAAGGTAAACAGATTGGGGTGAATAGGGGTATCAAACAAGGCTGCCCAATGAGCCCCCTGCTTTATGTATTTGGGATAGACCCATTGCTATAACTTATTTCACGTGATCATGAGATACAGGGCATTAGGTTATTGAGTGATACCCCACCTTTGATGGTGTTAGCCTATGCCGATAATGTGGTTCTTTTGGCTCATGAGATTACAGAAGAAAATATAATTCAGGCTCACCTTCAGGAATTTTCTGCCACTTCTGGTTCACAAACAAATAAAGAAAAGAGTAAAGGCTTTAGATTAGGTACGGGAGATTTGGACACACATTATTTTGCAGGCATTTCACTCACTGAGGATCCCATAGAAATTCTGGGTATTAGATTTGTAAAAGGGAATTCAGCGGTTTTGAATTGGGAAGACAAGATAAAGAAAGCAGAAGGGAAGATAGAAAGGTGGATACATGGGACAATTGTGAAACGAAAAAGAATATTTTTGATTAAAACCCTGATAGTGTCTCTCTTGTTGTATGTTAGTTATGTCTTTCCTCCTCCCAAACGCTTGTTAACTAGACTTTATAGTCTTTTGTTTCGGGCTCTCTGGGGTAGCAGACTGAACCCTATTAAAAGAAATATGACATACAGGAGCATTCAGGAAGGCGGCATAGGGATGTTACATCCAGTGGCCTTGTATTGGTGTTTTTCTACAATATAATATTGTGGACCAGGCACATACTCAGCAGTTTCCTTGGTATGCTGCGATGAAGGAATGGACAGTACCTTGCCTAAGAGCATGGGAATATGGGAGAAGTAGATTATTATCCCGTAATCAACTTATTCTGCAGGAAGTTAAAGAAATGTTTCAGTAGATTATTGCTTGAAAGGTGCCATATATGATGACTTATTTTCAAAATGGAGAGAAGCTATGTGACGGAATGGTAACGGTACAGTGTCAGGAGGCAGTGAATCTACCATTTTGTGTTCCACAGCAGAGTCTGAGGATTTTTCGCCAACTTCTAAATAAAAGGTTACCAGTATATGTTTGGGATGTGGCATGGTTGACAATTCATGGAACGTTAAATGTGAAGAATAACAACAAGCACAAAGCCATATCGGAACGCTACTGTTTACGGCACAGTTGTCAACAGATCTTGGAAACACAAGAACATTTATTTTTAGACTGTCCATATGCAATACAATTTGGGACTTTATTGCAGAAAAATGGAAATATTATTTAAGGATTTAACTTATGCAGAACTTATATATGTGACATTATCTCAGAAGTGGAATCAGTTTACAGTTGAAAATCTTCAAGTGGTTTTTTCCATCTTTAAGTACTATTTGTGGCAAGCATGATGCAAATGGGTGCTTCAACAACACTTTGTTCCACTAGAAGTGGCTGTGAAAAATGTACAGGTGGCTCTTGTATGGATATATGCAACTGATATGACTGCTGTATCGAAAGCATGATTGGATTATCTCTGAAAAGGATGGCAGACTTTTTTATGGAACCCTTCAACTGGAAAAAAACAAAACTACTTTTGGATTGGATACTTTGACAGAGTGAGTGCTCCTTGGTTTATGTGAATTATTGGTTATAGAATAATATTTCCCTTTTCCCCAACATATTCCCCTATTCTTTTCAATAAGTGCCATGGGATCTTTAACATCCACCTGAACTACCACCAGAACAGGCAGATGGGACCTCAGTTTAACGTCTCATCCAAAAGACGGCACCTCAGGAGTGCAGCACCCCCTCATGATGCACTACAGTGTCAATACTGGGATATTAACCCAGATGCCTGATGTGGGGATAGAACCTACAGCCTTCTGATCTCCCAGCCTCAGAGGTGAGTGTGCTACCTGCTGAGCCACTGACACTAGACACCTAGAGTTCCAAATGCAGAGCATCTTTGCCAGAGCAGCAGCTTGGTTCATCTCACAGAAGCTGGTTCTCAACTACAAAAAAACTAAAGTTATGTTATTCCATGGAACCTACAACAAGCACCAAACAAAACAATTGTTGATTAAGAATTGCTGCAGTATAACCCTTAAACAGACAAAGACTTTTAGATACCTTGGTGTGACACTGGACAGTACGCTCTCCTTTGCCAGTCAAGTTGACAATGTCACCAAGTTAGTTAACATCAGCATCGGCCTCCTCCACAGACATAAACACTGCTTAACGCCTGACTCTCTCAACCTTGCTATTCATAGCTCAGTTGTGTCTGCCATTGATTATGGGTTGATGATCTATGGTGCTGCTACTGACACTGCCCTTTGGCAACTAGAAATTGCTATAAACAAGGCCTGCCACCTTCTAACATGGGACATGAATTTCACCCACACCTGTGACCTCTACGAACAAGCAAATTGGTTGCAACTTCATGGTCATATCTCTTATCAATCCTGCCTCTTGGCTATGAAGGCCACTCTTGGTCTCTTACTTCCAGGGTCCCGGCAGCTCCTCAGTCCCTATTGTGGGAACCATCATACAGGAAACTTAGTAAACCTGACCTTCCAGGTCCACTGTAGTTGTACTTCTCAAGTACAGAAATCTTTCACTATCAGAGCACCCAGGCCTTTTAACTCCCTACCTTCTGAGATTGCTAATGCTGCCATGTTGGCTTCTTTAAGCAGAAGCTTCACCACTTCCTGGTATTCAATGCATCTTGTGATTGCTTCACCTATTCCCTTCTGCATGTTAAGGGCGCTGAGTCTTATTACTACAGATTCCCAATGCCCTACCATGTCTGCCTCACCTGAGCACCAGCTTACCTGCAGCTTCCTGTAAGGTGGCTAGTTTCAGCACTTTCCTGTAACCTCCACACTCCTCACCAGCCTAGTCCCACTGTCAGCCCTCACCTTCTCTGTCTGGCCCCTTTGCCTCCCCTCCTATCCTCTACCCTCCCTCTGCACCTCTCTCTAATCCCCCTTCTTGTCCCCCTGTTTCTTTAGCAATGACACGTCCCCTCTCCTCTTATCCTCTGTCAATTCCATTACCTTTTTAACTCTGTCCTCTGCCATACCTCCCAGCATGAGTACACCCCTTAGCCTCTCTTATTCCCAAACAATGTCCTCCTCTGTGCCCTCTAATTCTCCTGTTTTGCCCAATTTCTCCTCCCACTGACAAGGCCCCCAGTTGCTTCGATCCCACTGCTCCTATTTTTCTTTAGTTTGTAATTTGTATTTGTGCAACTTGTTATCCTGCATTGTTTGTTTGTATTCCTGCACAATGATGAGGAACCTATGTATAAGAGCTTTTGGCTCAAAGGTATAATCCAAAATCATAATAAATAAATAAAATATGTCCCAAATAAAATTCTCCTACTATTTTGGAAAAGTGCCATGGGTTCTTTAATGTTCACCTGAACAGGCAGACAAGACCTTAGTTTAATGTTTCATCCACAAGACAGCACCTCACGAGTGCAGTATCCCCCTCATGAAGCACTACAGTGTCACTATTGGGATTTACCCCAAGTGCCTAGTGTGGAGCTAAAACCTACAATGTTTCGATTTTCCAGTCTCAGAGGTGAGTGTGCCACCTGCTGAACCACCAACACTGACAAGTAGCAGGGAAATCCAGGGTAAGGCTATACAGGTTAAGAGCTTACATTACTACTATTACTCACCATCCATGTTATAAGTTATGGGTTTCTGGACAGTGCAGTGGTTGGATTTCTACTAGTGATGCTGACAACCTGAGTTTGGTTATGAGCCCAGGGAGTCAGAAGACCAGTCAGAGAAAAAGAGGACTGAGTATCCAACAGACTGCTCTAATCCTCTAGGGAAGGGTGGGGTAGCATTGGGTGCTTGACCGACTCCTGGCAGAGGATGGGACCATTGTAGCTAATGCTTGCAGAATCTGGGGAGGTGTGCCAGATGTGGGCACTTGTGCCCCTACATCGTTGCATGCCACACCTCCCAACAGCAGGGGGAAAAAAACTCCAGCCGTGGCATAATGATGTCCATCTCCACCGAGCCCCCGCAGTTAGCTGAGGCATTCTGTCACCAGACTAACCATGTGGAATCATTCATGGAGTTGTGAGGTGGACCTCCCGATGGCCCCATCTGAGTGGGTAATCCTGGGTGAATGCCATTGGGCTGTAGGTAAGTCCTTGGGATGGGGTGAGATGGTGACATATTGAGCAAAAGCAAGCTGGGGAACAAAAAAAGAGAAGTTATGGGTTTCCTCCCTGAAGGAAAATGCTGGAGGATGGGCTGGTATAGACTAGAGGTTAGAGAAACGAGGTGTGAATGAGCTTGGTACAGCCAGAAGACCAGATCTGAGTTTGATTCTCACAACCTCCACTTGCATACTGTGTGACTCTGAGCAAGTCACTTAACCACCCAGTGCTCCTCGGTCACCCCTGAAAACAGGCACTTGTGCCTAATGGGCCTTACCTGGTTACCAAAGACCAAAATAAAAAAATTAAAATGTAACGAAAAACCTGAAAACTATTGCATATGCTATGGTATGGCCCACAGAAAATGAACGTGTGGCTAAATAAAAAAGAATATATCTGAGTGGTAGCTTTTACATATAAGAGGCTAGTACTATCACATTGGCAAACCCACATATACCCACGTTAAAGGAATGGCATATGAAACTTAGTGAAGTCATTAATAATGAAAGGATAGCACTTGGAATATTAGGAGAATCAGCTTTCTTTCACAAAGCATGGTCTCCTTTTCTGTTTTGTTTAAACATTAGGGGCAGGATTCATAAAAAAGTGTAAAATGCCCTGCAGATATTTGTGTTGCACTTTGCCTTTATCCATGTGGTAAAAAATGCTATTCAGAGATGGATAGCGAAGGGCGCTGTCTGTGAATAGGGGTAGACAGAGGCAGCGGTAACCCTATTACCACTGCCTCTAACCCCACTAGCACTGCCTTGACCTGCATTCCCTGAAATGGCCCAGCAATGAATTGCACTGATGTGCTATTTGTGATTCACTAAAGCAGCCATGCAAATCAGCCCCTTGCGCATGCAAGGCGCTAGCTGGCAATTTATACGCCCATTATGTGCTCATTTACATGGGCTGTGGGTGTCCTAGCACTGCCCCCCCCAGCACCTGCCTGATGCAATTGCAGTTGCTGGTGATATGCTGGTCCCTCCCCTGTCCCTTATCACCGTTCCCGTATAAAAAAACATAACTACCCTGGTTGTCTAGTGGTCCCTCCCAACACCTCATTCTCAGATCGCCGTCCCAGCAGTTTAAACAATGTTTCCCTAGCAGTCTAGTAGTTACCTTCACCCACCACATTCTCTGATTGCCATCCTAACAGTTTAGAAAATGTTTCCCTGACAGTCTAGGGGTTCCCTCCCCCCTACCCCATTCTCTGATTGCCATCCTGACAGTTTAAAATCTGTTTCCCTGGCAGTTTAGTGGCCCCTCCCACGCCCCGATCCCCAAGTGCTTTTCCCATAGCATAATAAAAATCCTCCTGGTAGTCCAGTAGTTCCCCCACTTTATTCCCAATCCCTCCCGCCATAAGGTGTCACATTACCCTGGTGGTCTATTAACCCCACATCAATCCCTGATACGCCTGTATAAGGCACCATATAGTTTTCCCTGGTGTCTAGTGGATCCCCTCCCACCAACACACTCACTTTGTGAGGGATTTCTCACCACTCTGCTACCCTCCAACCCGACCCCCAGCTGACAACCAGAACAGCCCTCCTCTCACCTCCATGGCTGGCCGCTGACTGAGTTCTCAATGAGCATGTACTGTCTACAGTATGCGTTCATTGACAGTGATTGACAGCTCACTATCTATGAACACGTACTGCAGACAGTACATGCTCATTGACAGTGATTGACAGCTCACTATCCATGAACGCGTACTGTAGACAGTACATGCTCATTGACAGTGATTGACAGCTCACTATCCATGAACGCGTACTGTAGACAGTACATGCTCATTGACAGTGATTGACAGCTCACTATCCATGAACGCGTACTGTAGACAGTACATGCTCATTGACATGATTGAAAGCTCACTATCCATGAACGCATACTGTAGACAGTACATGCTCATTGACAGTGATTGACAGCTCACTATCCATGAACGCATACTGTAGACAGTACATGCTCATTGACAACTCAGTCAGCGGCCAGCCATGGAGGTGAGAGGAGGGCTGTTTTGGTTGTTAGCTGGGGGTCGGGTTGGAGGGTAGCAGAGTGGTGAGCAATCCCTCACAAAGTGAGTGTGTCGGTGGGAGGGAGTCCACTAGACGCCAGGGAAAACTATAAGGTGCCCTATACAGACAGATCGGGGATGGATGGGGGCACTGCTAGACCACCAGGGTAATGTGACACCTTATGGCAGCGAGCAATCCAGGATAGGGTGGGGGGAGCACTGGACTACCAGGGGAATTGATATTATGCTACAGGCATGGCATTCAGGGATTGGAAGAGGCCACTGAACTGCCAGATAAAGTTTTTTAAACTGTCAGGATGATGATGATGATCGGAGAATAGAGTGGTGGAAGGGAACCTCTAGACTGCCTGGGGAACATTTTTCAACCTACAGAATGGCGATTGGAGAACAGGGTGGGGGGAGGAAATCACTAGATTGCCAAGGAAACATTTTTTAAACTATTGGGATGGTGATTGGAGAACAGGATGGGGGGAGACAATCACTAGACTTCCGGGGAAACATTTTTTAAACCTACAGGACAGTAATCTGCAGAGGGAGAGGGGCCACTACATCACCACTTACATTTATATTTTATTCTTTCAGAATCCAGGATCAACATCGGGGACATGGAGGGACCGCTACACCATCAATGACATGTTATTATTATTATAACAGAGTCAGGGCTTAGCAGTACCTACAGCAGGCACAAAGGTTGCGCGGAATACCACCAGGTCTCTGTTGGCAGTATTTTCTCCACACAAGGGTATCCTACAAATGGCCCTTGTGTAGAGAAAATCTTTGGTGAATGATACTGTGCCAATATTTTTTATTTTTTTTATTTTATTGAAATATAATCGGAATTACAATCCTTTGAGTCACAGACTATTTTGCAAAGGCTCCACGTCAGATACAGGGAGTGGAGGGTAAACAAGTACAGAAATATACATACAGACAAGCATTCTTGACAATGCAGTACTGGAGACACAGTCCAGGCATTAACTTCGATAAAAAACTGGTGACAGACGTAGGCAGCAAGTCTGTAGGTCACTTGAAAAGAAAAGACGTGAAGGCAATGCTTATTCATGGGATCTAGAGAGACCCTGTGACGGAGGAAGGAGCGTACGGGGAAAACAAGCATTGGGCAGGGTTAGCCACAATCACAAATGGCAGATTCAAGAAGTTGAGCTTTGAGGCCTGCTTTGAAATGGCAGGTGCTATGGGTCAGAGAGAGCGACGGAGGTAATGTATTGAGCCAAAGTGGGGCATGGTAGTAGAAGGATCTTTGGCCAAGGGATGTTCTACAGTGGGGAATAAGAAATGAGGGGTTGGCAGTGAGCCTTGTATTGCGTCTGATGGGGGCAGCGCTGACGATGGGGAGAAGGCCGGTGGGGGCTTGCTGAAGATGTATCTTTTTTGCGAGGATGCAGGTGTGGTACTTTAGCCTTTGTTGGAAGTTACGCCAACCAGCTAGAGCATAGAGCTCACAGGTATGGGTAAGTCTGTCACTGCCAGTGACTAGACGGCAGGCTTTATTCATAGCAATGTTAATGTAACATAGTGTGGTGGGTTCTGCTGAGCCATAGATCACAATCCCGTAGTCAATTAGGGAGAGGATTGCGGAGGAGACTGCAAGTTGCATGGCCTGTGCAGGTAAGCAGTGTTCAGTCTGTAGAGGATACCTACTCTGGAATTGATAGTGGAAGCGAGGAGTTGAACGTGACTATGGTAGGAGAGGGAGGTGTCTAATGTGATGCCCAGATATTTAAAACTATTAACTTGTTCAAGAGAGGCGCTTTGTGTGTTTTTGATTAGGAGCGCAGCCTGACTGTGAGGGCTTTGGCGGTGCGCAAAGATCATAGCCTTAGTTTTGCTATAGTTGATGATCAGGCGGTGTTCAGTGAACCATGTTTCAAGTTCCCAGAAGAAGCCCTGTAGGGCAAGTTGGAGGGTAGTAGGATGTGGGTGTTTCCAGAACAGGACCGCATCATCAGCATAGAGTAGAAGACGACCGCTGCATGCCTTGGGGAGAGAGTTTAAAAAGAGGGTGAAAAGAAGTGGTCCAAGTATAGATCTCTGTAGAATCCCCGAGCAGACTGCTTTGTGAGAGGAGATGGTGGCATTTATTCTGACTTGTTGAGACCGGCCTGAGAGGTAATCCCTAAACCAGGCCGTAGCCTCAGGGGCCACATTTAGCTTTGGAAGGACACTGAGCAGGAGTTCATGACTGACAGTGGCAAAAGCCTTGGACAGGTCCACATAGATTGCACCAGCGACTGAGCCTTGGTCAAGGGCCTCATGTATGAACGAGGTGAGTTCCGTTAGTGCAGTGACAGTGCTATGGCCGGTCCGGAAACCATGTTGTTCCTGGCAGAGAAGGTTCTGTTTAGTAAGGTGTTCAGTTATCTGGTCTGATACTATTTTTTCGAGTGCTTTGGAGAGAGGAGGAAGTATTGAAATTGGTCTATAGTTGCTGGCGCTTGCGGGGTCGCCACTTTTCAAAATGGGGGTGATTGTAGCTCTCTTCCAGCAAGAGGGGAACTGACCAAGGCAAAGCGAGAGGTTGAGAATTTTAGTGAGGTGTGGTAATGTGACATCTAGGGTCAGTCTGATGAGTTTAAGATCAAGGGAGTCATTGCTGTAACGATTGGCAATAGCATTAGCAATGTAGTGTTTTGCCTCACGGCAGGAGATGACTCTCAGCCTGAAAGGAATAGAGTTGGCATTATGCGAGATGTCAGGGGGTGGGTGGAGGGAGTGGGTTGAAGAAATTAGAGGGAGGATATGGGAGAGATCCGAGAAAGCGGAGTTAAGGGCTTCTGCAACAGCGGAAAGATCCTGGGTGAGAGCCCCATTAATAGAGAGTTGGATAGGGGAGGGGGAGCAGGATTTGCATGTCCCTTGCCCCTCATTTGCACTGCAGTCCCCTCAGAATGTTGCCCTGTCACAAACCCAGTTTGCGGGTGCAAACTGGGCTTTAGTGAGTACCACACTGGGGCAAATCCCAGACTGCATGATGCGAACTGGGTTTGCAGCAGGCAAAGTTTTGTGAATCTAGCCCTTGGTAATTCACCAGCACACACTAATAGGTTTTGTAGTCTATTCAGTTTAGGTGATTTACATTTTTATATCTGTTTGAAAGTATTAATAACATATGGGATTAATAAAAAGGGTAGAGTACTACATTATTTTGTAGAGTTATGCATAGTGGTAGAGGTTGATTCTGTTCTTGACTCCAAAGACGGTGTAAAGTGTTCAGTACGTTTTCCTCAGACAAGCATTTTCTGTAATTTATACTGTAATTGGGCCCTGTGCATGACTGGGTGTGGAATTGCATGCCAGAGGCATGTATCTCCCCTCACGTAGCTCTGCGACCCTGGACAGGCGCAGGGTGCACAGTATTCACTACCACATGGACACCTGTCTGTGGCCTCACCCTTCCGGTGCGCAGACGCGTGGAGGACTTTTCTGTGAACCGAGCCTACATCTAGTGGGATGCCTAGACCTGGTCTGTTAATGGATCCCTTTCACCCACAGGGCATGGAAGACAGAGGGTGCAATGTGTGCCACCAGTTCAGGGCAGGTGGATGCTGGTCGATTGCCCCCAGCCCTCCTTGTCAATCCATGGGCTGGGGTGGCATGTGGGGGGGGTCTGCAATGCCCCCATGTTGGCACTGCTACTGGCAGAGGCATCCAGGGGTGTGCATATCCCTTATAGCTGGGTGTTACCCAGCGTAAGGTGCACCCCCTACTCTCCACACCTTTGTGAATGACACAGAGTGCGGGCACGCCCCCTCTTGCCTGCCCTGGCTTGTTACTGGCTGCATGGCTGGGGGGATCAGGCACGTAAATGCCACATGCATCCTCTGTGACTGCCATGAGGGGTCCATGGGACCCCACTCCATGGCATTCTGTCTCAGTGATGCCAATGCGCCTGGTGTAGGTGGCATGTTGGCATCAAGCATAGGACCCATTGTATTTATTTGATAAAAATCAATAACAGTGATATGAGTCACTGGTATGCGTACAGGAGACTACATAATGTATGGACAAGGACAATCAAATTGTCAAAAGCAAGTTTTCACAATAAATAACAAGATAAACTGTTCTGCAAGCCCTAGTTTTTTTTTTTATCATGACATTATTTGTCATCTCCTTGCAGACTCAGCAGGGGCTATGACCCCCGTGAGGGGTGTGTTCTCTGACCCATCAGAGCCATCATGGGTCCTGCTGGGTCCAAGTATTGTCCTCCATTTTGTCTTCCCTGCCCCCATACAATGGGCGCAGCTGCTGTCTCCACCTCCACAGGGGTGGCCAAGCACACCTAGGCATGGGTCAAACCCCTCTTGTGCTGACACATGCAGCACACAAACCCCTCACCCCAAGAAAGGAGAGCAGTCCTCCAGACGCACAATCCTTACCTCCCTAGCTGACCCCTGAAAAACCCAAATCCATTCCTGAATCCAAGTTGCTGGTGTGGCATCCAGCACCTTTGCCCCCAGCGCCAACAGGCTGGCAACCCTAGGTTTTTTTGGAAGACCTTAACATGTTGAAGGCAAGCTAATGCAGAATGCAGCTGCCAGGTTGTTGACTGGGGTCCCTAGATCCAGTCACATAACACCAGTGCTGCAGGATCTGCACTGGCTGCCTGTGCAGTGGCGATTACCTTCAAGGTCACGTTGCTGACCTACAAGGCCCTTCACGAGTTGGGACCCCACTTCCTGACTCCTGCCGCCTTACTGTCCCTCCCGCTCACTCTGATCCTCTGATGAGGGATTGCTAGAGATTCACAGGGTAACTCTGAAAACATCTGGAGGAAGGTCTTTTACTTTTATGGAACCTACACTGTGGAATTTTCTACCCAGTCAGATACGAGATAGCCTGACCGTAGAAAGTTTAAAAAAATCCTTTAAAACCTTTTTGTTTCATCAAGCATTTCATGACACCTGATGTATGTTATGTATGTTTTTATAATTATTGTGGATTTTAAATTATTGTGATGATTATTGTAAGGGCGCCCTGAGCTCAGGAAGGGTGCCTTATATAAATAAATTTTACATTACGTTACATTACATTACATCATCCACAGAGACAGGGGTCATACCTTGGGGAAAAGGCCACACCTTTGAGGCAGGGATCACACCTCAGTGACAGGGTTACACTTCAGGGACTGGAGTCCCAGACAGGTTACCACACATTGGGGACAGGGGTTACATCTTTGGGACAGTGGTCATACATTGGGGATAGGGGTCCCACCTCAGGAACAGGGGTCACACCTCAGAGCAGGTCTCACACCTCAATGCAGGGGTCACACCACAGGGGCAGAGGTCAGACCTCATTGACAGGGACCACACATTAGGGACATGGCTCACACCTTGACACAGGGACCACACCTCTTTTTTTATTTATTTTTATTTATTAATTATTCAGAAACAATCTTTGAGCAGAAGCTCTTTTACAAAGGTTCCACGTCAGAGAATACAAACAAATAGTTGAAAATACATAATCTACAGCAAACGATAATAAATAAGCAAACAGTTCACTTGAGGTGTAGCAATAATAATTAACACAGAAAGATTGTTAAGGTGACACTGATCCTTGGCAGTGAGGAGAGTAGATGGGTTCATTTGACACAGTCCCACACAAAAGATTATTAGTCAAATTAACCAGCCTGGGAGTGGGTCCCAGGGTGGTAGCCTGGGTAAAACATTGGCTGGACAACAGGACACAGAAGGTAATTGTAAATGGAGTCCATTCTGAAGAAAGGGCGGTTACCAGTGGGGTACCGCAGGGTTCAGTATTGGGTCCAGTCCTTTTTAATGTCTTCATCAGTGACATTGCAGAGGGACTGGAAGGAAAAGTATGCCTTTTTGCAGATGACACAAAGATCTGCAACAGGGTTGATACACAAGGAGGCGTGGAAAGGATGAAAAGGGACTTGGCAAGGTTGGAGGAATGGTCAGACGTATGGCAGCTAGGATTCAATGCAAAAAAGTGCAAAATAATGCACCTGGGAAACAAGAACCCAGGGGAAGAATACACAATGGGTGGGGAGGTAGTAACAACAACAAAACAGGAAAAGGACCTGGGGGTAATCATATCAGATGACCTTAAGGTTGTAAGCAATGTGAGAAGGCAGTAGGGAGGGCCGGGGTATACTGGGATGTATAGAGAGAGGCATCAGCAGCAGAAACAGGAAGTTGTTATCCTCTGTACAGACAGTTGGTGAGACCCCATCTGGAATACTGTGTCCAGTTCTGGAGACCCCATCTCCGCAAGGACATAGACAGGATAGAGGCAGTCCAGAGGAGGGCAACTAAAATGGTGCAGGGTCTGCAAAAGAAGCCGTATGAGGAGAGACTAAAGGAGCTTAATATGTATACCCTTGAGGAAAGAAGGAGAGGGGACATGATAGAAACTTTCAAGTACCTCAAGGAATCAACAAAGTCCAAGAGGGTAGCATCTTTCAGAAAAGAGACTTGCAAGGACAAGGGACACAATTTAAAGATAGAAGGAGGGTGGTTCAGGGGCAGTAATGAGGAAGTATTATTTCACAGAGAGGGTAGTAGATGCGTGAACAGCCTTCCTATGAGGAAGTTATGGGGTCTAAAACTGTGGGAGAATTCAAGAATGCATGGGACAGACATAAGGCAATTCTTGTGGGGGGCAGGAAGATATAGGCTGTTGGTTAACTAGGATCTGCAGCCTATCCTGTAGGTGGGAAATGGGCAGACTAGATGGGCCTAGCGGTCCTTATCTGCCGTCAAAGTCTATGTTTCTATTTTTCTAAGGGAGAACCGGGGCAGGTGGGAGGAGAGGGGTAGAGGTGAGGGGAAAGGTTAGCAGTCTGGTAGAAAACTTTGTCAAAAAAGGAATTGGTGGGGTGGAATGTGAAACAGTGTGGAATGTAGGAGAAAGGATGAAGGTAGGTGGCAACAGAAAGGGGTAGGGGGCCAATGGTGATGGGTGATTACAAGAAGTTGGGGGGAGGGAGTATGAGATGTGGTCTGTGAGAAGGAGGGGGGTAGAGGTGAGGGGAAAGGTTAGCAGTCTGATAGAAAGACTTTGTCAGAACAGAAATGTGGGGGTGGGAAGTGGAGACAGTAAGGAAGATTAGAGAAAGCCCGAGGGTAGGTGACAACAGAAGGGGAGGGAGCCAAAAGTGATTTGTGATTACAAGAAGTTAAGGGGGGAAGGGAGGGAGAGATGGGGGTCTAGAAGATATGAGGTGTGGTCTGCGAGGACAGGTAAGGAGGTGGGGGGACTGTGGTGGGTGTGCAGGGGGAGATAAGGTTGAGGGGTGGACGATATAGGCTGCTTAGAGTGGCTTGATAACCTGCCTCAGGCGAAGCTGCCTGAAGCTCACCCTCCAAGCAAGGGGACTACTGTGCCCTTTTGGGCTGTTTCCTCTCAAGCAAACTGCATTCTATAGTTTGACAACCTGCCTAAGGTGAAGCTACCTCGAAGCTCACCCTACAAGCAAGGAATGGGTTGGAACTCTGAATTTTGGCATCTATCCCTGGAGGAATCTCACTTGCTCCTGTCTGCCAGTGTTCCTCACACTATGTGCAGCAATCCAGAAGTCCTCTTGGAACTGCTGCCAAAAAATTAATGCTAGGACTGATCTCTGTTTGAAATGTTTTTATTTCTCACTTTATGTAATGTTTAGTCTGATGTAGAGGTTTCTTAGAGTTGGTTTAAGTTTTGAGACAGTTCTTTAAGGTAGTGTGATGCTATCTGCCCTGAGCCCTGTGCCCCTTCTCTTAGAGCTGTAAATCTGAGGGCTGCACCCTTGACCTCTGTATCCCATAGAGGCTGCTGCAGTGCCCCCCTCCAACTTGCTACAGAACCTCCCTGCTTGTCCTCGCTTTGTTTAATTTTCAGCTCTGTGCCCCAGTGTTAATCATAGCCCCTTCCACAACTGTAAGGCTACTGCTCTCTCCTGTTGAGCATACTGCAGTGGACCCCCCCCCAACCCCCAACTTGCTTTAGGACATCCAGGCGTAAACTAGCTCTGATTAATTCTCAGCCCCTTCCGACCTGTTCATTTCTCTTTTGTTTTCTGACTGCCCTCCCCTCTAAGCCTGCTATTTAATTTCGTCCTCCTCCTTCTCTTCCGAGGTGACTACTGTGCCCTTTTGGGCTGTTTCCTCTCCTCGAGAGCTAACTATGTTCAGGAGGGCTCACCAGAGTGAATTTTTTCATCATCCCACCCAGGCCTTCTCCAGTTATTGTTTATATCCACTTTCTCCCAAGAGTGCCGCCCCTACTATCTTCAGTTTCAGCTAGTACTCTCCCTCTCTTAAAGGGCCTATTACCTGCTTACACAATATTGCTACCTTTTCTTTCTGCCAGGAAAGTAATACTCAGCTTGATAACCTGTAAGAAACAGGACGAGTCTTGTAAACTAAGCTAACAAGCCTAAAGATTTGCATACATGTATAAAAATAAAGCTTTTACCTATCCTGTCACCCTGGCTCTGCCTCACCTCTTCCTCCTACATTGTAGAATGTTGACATTAACACTTCTGTTTAACCTCCTATTCATCACTCCCATGCTGCCACCTTCTCACCCTCTATCCAATAACAGCAATGGGCAGGATCATATACTGGACTTATCCTTCTCCTGTATAATGTGGAATGCAATCCAACTTCCAGCCCCAACTACAAGGTGCTCTGAGACCACCTCTGGCAATCCCACCATGCCACCCCTCTGCCATCCCAGAATAGCAGGGGACGCAGTTAAACATACATCCACTATCCTGCCGGCTCAGCTGAATATGCTGATAGCCACCACAAAATTGAAGAATAAAATAGCCAACTCCCACAGCAAGTCCTATCTAATGAAACATTTAAAGCTACAAGCTCTTATAATTGCTTGGTTACTCCTCCTACTCTCGGGGAACGTTCACCTAAACCCTAGACCTAGTACTAGTGCCTCAATACCACCAACAGACTGCAAGGCTGGTGCAATAACTATTGCATTTCTTAACATGTGCAGCCTGCTACCAAAATTTGATGCTGTCCAGGTATGGATGGCCCAACATAAACCAGATGTCATCTCAGTCGTGGGGACCTGGCTCACTTCTAGAACCCCTGACTCTGCTATCCAGCTTGAGGGCTACACAACTTTCAGGGTGGACAGGCAAGGAAAATGAGGGGGAAGATGCGTCATTTATGTAAAGGACTCAGTTCAATGCAGGGCACTCCCCATACCACCCCAGAGTGGAAGATCACAAATTCTCTCCTTCAGGGTCAACTTGGATCCCAGGGAAAGTGTTTAACTATAATCTCGGTGTACATACCCCCCTAAAGATCAAGAGGCTGTTTTCAAACTAGCACTTGATTATTTATCTAGTAATCACCATCAATCTGAAATCATAATGTTAGGGGACTTTAATATAAATTGGTTGTCCCCAGATGCTGCACCTTACCAGGATGCAATAGCGGCCTTAGACATGGTCCAACTTGTTCAGTCCCCCACTCATGTAAACTTCGCACCAGTTCAAGTACTCTCATAAACTGGGTACTAACCAACTGGCCACAAAAAATAACTAGAACCACTGTGCTAGCTGACTCTATCAGTGACCACTTGCCAGTCTTAGGCTCCCTAACAAACAAGACCCTAAACCCCCCCCCAAAAAAACACAATAACCTCCAGAATTATAAAAGCTGGACATCTTGTCTCACTAATATCCTACCTCCGCCAGCTAGACTGGGAGGGGGTCTACACTGCCACCGACGTGAATGCTCTTGAGTGCTTTATCGACAAGTTTAACACAGCCTGCAACATCTTTGCCCCTCTAAAAATGAGGAAAATCAAAGGAACCAGCAAATCATGGATCACACCACAGCTCCTTGAGCTCATGGGGGTCAGGGATAACCTGTGGCATAGGGCTATGAGCACGGGTCCCCCTCTGACATACAGAAATACAAAGCAGTATGTAACAAGTGCACTAAAGCCATCCGTCTTGCAAAAAGATCTCACTTTAAAAGTGAACTGGACAACTCTTGGCACGACAGCAGCAGATTGTGGGACAATATGAAAACCCTAACAGGCAGAGCAAGTAAGTCACCATCATCGCAAATAAACATTGAGGGTGCGATTACCTAGGATCCCAAAACTATCACAGATGGCTTTTCACAGACCTTAGTGTGGTCCTTCCTCCAGACTATCTCCGATCTGTGCCTAGCTCCGCCTTTAGTTGTACCAACATCCCTCCAACACACACAGCACCTCCCTTCTACCTGAAGATAATCTCTTCCACTGAGACAAAAAAATACTTGGAACAAGTTCTCTGGGAAAACTAGATCCAGTGGGGACTCGCTTGACCTAAAGATTGTGGCTCTCGCCCTCAATGTGTTATTCTCCCCTCTAACCTGGATCCAAAATCTCTCACTAACCACTAGCATTTTTCCCTCAATGCTGGAAAGCTGCAGTGGTCAACCCAGTCTTTAAAAGCGGGGACAGAACCTGTCTGGCCAACTACAGGCCAATCTCAATTCTGCCCCCCTCTTCAAGGCACTAGAGAGAATAATATACGATCAGTTAGGTACGTATCTTGACAGGTACAACCGTCAATGCCAGGAACAGCATGGCTTTTGGAAGGCACACAATACTTCAACGGCATTGGTTGAGTTTACTGGTCATATCCATGAAGCATTTGACCGAGGGCTCTTGGTGGGGGCCACTTTCATTGACCTCACCAAGGCCTTTGACACGGTCAACCACAACTTGCTTCTTACACAACTCTAACATTGGTATATCCTCTGTCTCTATAGGCTGGTTCCAGAGTTACCTCTCTAGCAGGACCCAGCAGGTCAAGATTCTAGACGTTCTATCCGACCATCGGTATGTCAACACAGGGATGCCGCAAGGTTCCATTTTGGGGCCCCTGCTGTTCAGCCTGTTTCTAAATGAGTTCCTCAAAGTCTGCCAGAACAAGATCCTTCTATATGCAGATGATGCTGTTCTCTACACATGTCACCCTACTTCAGAAGAGCTGAAAAAGGCATGCAAGATTACTTTTCTGCTGTGGAAAAATGGTTCCTTCAGTCTAAACTCTTGCTCAACTACACTAAGACTGAAACAATGTTGTTTGCCTCCCATCAAAACTGTCATAAGTACCATCGCCTCAATAGCTACAATAACAAGTTTGCTACACTCGAAATGGTCACCACCTTTAAGTATCTTGTGGTGGTTCAATGTGATAACAGCGACTGCCTAAAGGCAATCACCATTATCGCGATGTCAGGGTGGTGAAAACATTTTCGGCACTGTGACACCCTCGGCACATGGAACAATGGCACCGTTGACTTAGATTTTAATGCTTTCTGTAGGGGGGGGCTATGCCCCACCACATCCCCACCACACATCCTCCATACGGAGGGCTTCACTCCAGGGGGGGATGTTGGGGGTGGGGCAAAAGCATTAAAAATAAAGGTTCAGGCCAGGCACACTAAAATCGCACTAGCGCCTGGACCTGAACCTGGTACCTCACCCACCCCAGCCACAGGCCAACCGGAATGCCACAGCACAGCTCAGCAACCCACTGCAGTGCCACCCCCTACATCCCCTCCACCCCCTCCCAGCCCATGCTCACCATGCTCGCACGTGTGTGTGTACCTATACTGGCATCCTGTCACCCTATGTGCCCACAACCACATCCAGTTGCCCTACCCTCCCAATCGCGATTTGGATTTTTGCCCTGAAGGCATCATGGACTACCCCTTGGGTGTCTACCTTGACAGCTCTCTCTCCGACAGCCAGCACATAGACCATGTTGCCAAGGCAGCTAGTGCCAGACTAGGTCAGCTGTACCAGCATAGGCAGTGCCTCACCAAATGAGCCATCAAGCTTGCAGTTAATAGCTCCACGCTCTCTATCATAGATTATGGTCTGCTAGTCCATAGAGCCGGTACTGATACAGCACTTAGGCTAATCAAGATTGTCTTAAACAAAGCCTGCAGACTAGTCCTGGGTGCAGACCGTTTAACTCACACTTGTGAACTTTACTCAAGCACTGGTTGGTTAAACTTGAATAGCAGAATTCGATACCGAGTCTGTCTATTAGCTAAAGCTCCCCCCTCGGTATTGCTCCGCCTGGAGTGAGGCAACTGCTGAGAAACTCCACTTCCTCCAGACTAACTAGGGGGTCGAGTAAAGCTGCCTTCATTATCCCATTCCGCTGGACCTCACTAGGGCAATGTTCCTTCGAATACAGGGCTCCCTGCTGGCTAAATTCCCTTAACTCTGAGCTGATTGAGGAAACAAAACTATGCCCATTTAAAGCCAAGTGGCTGCAGTACCTGATCACTCTTGGTAACTGCAACTGTATCACCTATGCCGAATCCTACTGTTTTTGATAGCTTATCTGTCTTGCATAGCACCCATCTTCCCCCCCCCACTTTCTCCCCTGCCTGGTGTGAACCCACTAAGCACTTGCCCTCACACCCCCTCTTATCCCCCTGTCTTCCTGCTTTCTCACAACACACCCCCATAGTTACCCTCCTTCCCCTCACCTCACCCCCACATTAAAACCCTTTTCCATGTTTGACACAGTCCCACACAAAAGATTAATATACAAGTTAGTCAGCCTGGGAATGGGTCCCAAGATGATAGCCTGGGTAAAGAATTGGCTGGAGAATAGGACACAGAGAGTAATAGTAAATGGAGTCCACTCAGAAGAAAGGGGGGTTAGTAGTGGGGTACCGCAGGGTTCAGTATTATGGCTGATCCTCTTCAATGTCTTTATAAGTGACATTGCAGAGGGACTGGAAGGAAAAGTATGTCTCTTTGCAGATGACACAAAGATCTGCAACAGAGTTGATACACAGGGTGGGGTGGAAAGGATGAGAAGGGACTTGGCAAGGTTAGAGGAATGGTCAAATGTATGGCAGCTTAGATTCAATACTAAGAAGTGCAAGGTAATGCACCTGGGAAACAAAAACCCAGGGGAAGAGTACACAATGGGGGGTGAGATACTAACAACAACAAAAATGGAAAGGGACCTGGGGTAGTCATATCAGATGACCTAAAGGTGGGCAAGCAATGTGAGAGGGCAGCAAGGAGGGCTGGGGGAATACTGGGATGCATAGGGAGAGGCATCAGCAGTAGAAAACAGGAAGTTATTATCCCTCTGTACAGACAGCTGGTGAGATCCCATCTGGAGTACTGTGTGCAGTTCTGGAGACCCAATCTCCGCAAAGAATAGACAGGATGGAAGCTGTCCAGAGGAGGGTAACTAAAATGGTGCAGGGTCTGCACCGGAAGACATATGAAGAGAGAGACAAAAGGAGCTTAATATGTATAGCCTCGAGGAAAGGAGGGAGGGGGGGACATGATAGAAACGTTCAAGTACCTCAAGGGAATCAACAAAGTCCAAGAGGGTAGCATCTTTCAAAAAAAGAGGTGTGCAAGAACAAGAGGGCACAATTTGAAGATGGGGGGCTCAGAGGTAATTTAAGGAAGTATTTTTTCACAGAGAGGGTTGTGGATGCATGGAACGGCCTTCCGGAGGAGGTTGTGGAATCAAAATCAGTGGTGGAATTCAAGCATGCATGTAACAGTCATAAGGCCATTCTAGGGGATGGGGGTAGGAAAAAGTAGGCTGCTGGTTAACTAGGATCTGCAGCTTATCCAGTAGGTAGGGAAATGGGCAGACTGGGTGGGCCAAGCGGTCCTTATCTGCCATCAAATTATATGTTTCCATGTTAAGTTCTATGTGTTAAAAATTACTATTTTGAGTTAGAACTGTTACTTGGGCTGTGAAATTGTAACTTTTGAGGCTTGGGAACACTTGTTTGGCAGTGATAATTAGAGTGAAATTTAAATGTGATGTTTGCCTGGTGTTGGTTCTTAAATACTAAAAAGCCACTGGGGGTTGGGATTGAAGGGCTGTGTATTTCTGTTTGAGACTCAGATTTGAAGCAACAGGAACTGGTGGGCCTGTGACATCATACAGTACCTGATGTCTGCATACACACACTGTTAGTGGGACTGGACACACACTGAACTGTATGTGTTTGTGAGACTTGGGAACTTTATTGGTGAGGTTGAAATTGGGTTTGTAAATAACTGCAGTCAGTAAGAGAGAAACTGTATTCCAGGGGAAAGGGACTGAGAATAGGGGGTGTGCCATTATAAACAGAGGGAGACAAACAGGGTGGCCATATTCTACCTTGGCAGGCATCTTCGGAAGGGTTGTAGGCTGCACAGGCTGTGGGATGGTAATAATTCTCAATTGGGCCTGGAGAGAGGGAGGCTGCCCACTCTGTAGACAGCTATCTTGTATCAGGAGTGATGTATATTGGTTAAAGAGTAAGCTGGGGGAGCTGGGGGGGTGTCCAAGGATAAGGGGTGTGGATATGGGCAGCAGAAGGGTGGGTCTGAGGGGAGGCTGGGGCAACACTCTGAAATTACAGGACATTATGTTACAGCAAGCAGGAGGTGGGTATTAGGGACAGAGGACCCTTAGATAGGGATGTTGACGCTAAGGGAAAAGCGTACGGGGTGAACATTCCAAATACAAAGAGATGGAGGGAAAGAGTCAGGAGGAGACTGTTGTGGGAAGCCTAGTAGAGCAGACATTGAGAAGGAGGGGCTGTTGTGGGAAGCCTAAAACAGCAGACTGTGGGAAGGGAGCTCCTAAGGAGAACAGAGCAAGAGGGAGGAAGAGGGCAGTTTAGAGGTGCAGTCAGGAGAACTCTGGTTACTTGATGGAGGCTGACATAGAGTGTTGCAATAAATTTGAGCTACTAAGCAACCTAGAGGGGGAGGAAGGGGTTGGTGGAAATAAGGAAACTGATACAGAGGCGGGGAGGGAGTCGGATACCCATAGGGCATCACAGACCGGCAATGGAAAGGATAGAAATAGTCCCAGAGGGAGAAGGAGAAACATAAATGTTAAGCAGATGGGGGAGATGCAACATATTGCAGACATGAGGGAGGAGAGCATGACTGGAGAGAAACTGGGAGACAAGGAGATGGGAGAGAGCCCCCCTTCAGCAGGGGGGTCAGTACCAAGGATGGGGCCCTAGCTAAAGGGGACCCACAGAGAGCCTCTGGAGACAGGGGTACTATTACAATGGGGGAGGATGGTGGTGTGGGACAAGGGGAAACCATCAGGGGCAGGATAAATGGTTCGGATAAGAGAGGGTTAAAGGGGACACCTATTCAGAGGGGGTTTGAGTTAAGTGGGCAAAATAACGAGGGAGGCAGAAAGGGGAGGGTGACAAGGGGGTCTCTAATGAGGCAGGAAGACTTCCATGGAATTGAGATCATGAATAAAGGGGGGGATGGGGGGCTGAGAGGGCATAGTGGAGGTAACCATAAGGATGATGGCGGTGTTAAGGTTCTGTTATTGGGAGACTTGATGATTGGGGTATCCAGTGGGAGGGACAGGGGGTGGATGCCATAGCTAGGTGAAGGTAGTGAGTATCTCTGGGCTGACAGTGCACAGAGCAAAGTTCATGGTTTATGAACTGGTTAGGGATTGTGGAGGGAAACCGGATTTCCTGGTGCATTTGGGAACTAATGATCTAGAGGGAAATAGCGTTTTGGAAATCCAAGCAAGGTTCCAAGAACTTGCCAGAGTCTGTCGGGATAATGGATGCAACATTTCCTTCGGAGATATTGCCAGTACCAAAGGCCCTCAGTGGAGAAAAAGAAGATCACAGAGGTTAATGTCTGACCCAGGAAGTGGGGCTAAGAGGGGTTGGGGGTGCTAGGGAACTGGAAAGGAGTTTGGGAGGATAAGGGACTGTCATGCCAAGGACAGGCTTCATCTTGCCCCATTAGGGAAGGAAGTCCTTAAACAGGGAATGGCCGACTACATTCCAGAAAGGTGGGGGTTTAAACTTGTGGAGGGGAAGGGATAAGGAGGGGCTGACCAGAAGCCCTCCTCCAGATGAGGGAGTAGCCTTCAAACCCAAGGGGGAGGGGGAACAGACTGGGGTGGAGGTTTCAGGAGGAGCAGAGGAGGATGGAAGCATAAGGAACCTGGGTGGGATTCGACAAACGGGATCAGGGATAAGGGTTGGGGGTTGGTGTTAGTAAATGCCAGGAGCTTGGGAAACAAGTTGCCAGAGGTCCAGACCATGCTGTCCAAGGGGGGGGGTGGATGTGGCGGCGGTCATGGAGACGTGGGCCAACAAAAACCATGACTGGGACCTAAACGTGAGGGGGTACACTATGCTTAGGAAGGATAGAAAGGAGGGCAGAGGGGGTGGAGTGGCTATGTTCATTAGAGATGACATAGAAATTGCTAGGGTAGAAGAGGTAGAGGAAACATGGAGGCCTTATGGGTCACCCTACGATCCCCAGCAGGAGATAAGGTCAAGCTAGGTGCGTATAGGCCCCCCAGGATGAGTGATGTTCCAGAGGATGGTTTGCTGGACAACATCATTGCCCAGTGTGGACCAAAAGGGGAAGGAGTGGTGTTGATGGGGGACCTTAATATGCCAGGTACAAACTGGGGAACAGTCCTCTAAGGTGGCCAAGGAGCAGAGGCTGCTGGACGACTTCCAGGATGTGTTCTTAACACAGCATGTGATGGAGCCCACAAGGGAGGGGCATGTCCTAGATGTGGTTCTGGCAGATGGGGATCTGGTACAGGGTTTTAAATAATTGATTAGCAGTTTTTTTGTTGGGACAATGCTAACTGTACAGAAAGTATTTATATAGGTTTTCTAGAAGTGTTATGTTTGTTAAACACAGTGAAGCAAGTGCTGTTCATTTTCACAATGTTTTAGCATTTTTATGAGCAAAACGCTAATCAATTTTTGGAGTTAAATAAATCCCTGTGGTAAGGGACCTGGTTGTAGAGGACCCCCTGACTGGGAGAGACCACAATACTGTCTGGTTTCAAATAAGCATGGGGGGGGGGAGATCTAGGACACTGGCAGTAGACTTCAAGGGGGCAGACTTCATGGACATGGGAAATATTCTCAAGGATCACTTGATGGGGATTACCTCAATGACAAGTGTGGAAGGGAGATGGGAGGTCATAAAACGGGGACTTCATGAGGCAGGCAGGATCTGCGCTAAGTTGAAACGTAAGAGAGCAAGGTCACACAAACCATGCTGGTGGTCCAGTGAGGTACAGGTAGCAGTCAGAGAAAAGAATGTGGCCTACAAAAAATGTAAAACAACAAGAGGGGATAGGGATAAGGAAATGTACAAACTTGCATCTAGAAAAGTCACCTGGGTGGTGAGGGGAGCAAAGTCCAGTAAAGAGCAGCGGCTGGCACAGAGGATACATGGAGGGGAAAAGGGTTTTTTCTGGTACATTGGGGAGAGGAGAAAATCTAAGGGCCATCTCAACAGATTGAGATCAGAAGGAGGGTGGGTGGGTGGAAGAGGCGAGGGACCAGGCAGAGGTATTTAACAAGCACTTTGCCTCTGTGTTCACTAGGGAGGGGGATGGGAAATCTACAAAGCAAGGCACAATGGGGATAGAAGCAGCAGTGAGTGGGATCAGGGGAGCAACAGAAATGGAGCAAGAGAGAGAGGTACCCCAGGGGTGTCACATCTGGACAAGGATAAAAAGGCCAGTAAGGTGGAGGGGACAAATGATGCTATCTCTGCCAAAAGGGTGTGGTTAGCCCTCAAAGCCGTAAAGAAAGACAAATCTCCTGGGCCGGATGGCATTCAACCGAGAGTACTATGGGAATTGGCAGACATACTGGCTGCACCCCTGGCAGAGCTCTTCAACAGGTTACTTGAGACAGGGAGGGTACCTAGGGATTGGTGAGAGGCACATGTGGTGCCAATCCATAAAGGGGGGTTGAGGGAAGTACCAGGTAACTATAGACCCATCAGTTTGACCGGAGGTGGGAAAATTAATGGAGAGTATACTAAAGGAATGATTGGGGGTACTTGGAGGAAGTGGAGGTCTGGATAGTCGGCAACATGGGTTTGTGCCAGGTAGATCATGTCAAACCAATCTTGTGGAGTTCTACGAATGGGTAACATCAGAACTGGACAGGGAAAGCCTGTGAATGTATTATTCTTGGACTTCAGCAAGGCGTTTGACTCTGTCCCCACAATGGTCTGGTTGAGAAACTGATGGGGTTAGGAGTAGGCCCTTTGATGGTCAGATGGATTGAAAACTGGCTAGCTGGATGCACCCAGAGAGTAGTGGTCTGTGGGGAGCTCTCGAACCCTCGAGAGGTTGGTAATGGGGTACCACAGGGCTCGGTCCTGGGTCTGATCCTGTTTAATGCATGCATACATATCTGACATCAGGGAGGGTAAAGGGTGTGAAATGAGTCTCTTCGCTGATGACTCCAAGATGGGAGCAGTAGTTGAGGGAGAAGATGAGAGGTTGGCCCTGCAAGGGGATCTGGACACCCTGGAAAGCTGGGCTCACACATGGAAATTAAATTTCAATATCACCAAGTGCAAGATGTTGCATCTTGGGTGGGGAAACCCTAAACACAGGTACACCCTGGGAGGGGAGGTGCTGGAGGCCTCACAAGGGGAAAAAGACCTAGGGATCATGGTGGATGCATGTATGAAAAACTCTGAGCAGTGCAGGAGAGCGGCTAGCTAGGCAAACAGGATGTTGGGATGCATCATAAGGGGGATCACCTCTAGGAGCAAGGAAGTGATTTTGCTGCTGTACAATGGACTGGTTAGACCACACTTTGAGTACTGTGTGCAGTACTGGAGACCACACTTGAAGAGGGACATACAGCTCCTGGAGAGGGTACAGAGGAGGGCAACTAAGATGATACGAGGGCTAGGGGATTTGACGTATGAGGACAGATTTGAGGAGCTCTGCCTGTTTTCATTGGAGGAGAGGAGCGACAGAGGGGACATGATTGAGGTCTTCAAGTACCTCAAGGGAATAAATAGGGTAAACATGGAGGGGATCTTTAGACTAAAGCAGGTATGTATTACCAGAGGGCATGGTTCGAAGTTGGAAGGAGGAAGGGTGAGGGAGGAAAAAAGGAGGAGGTTTTTCACTGAGAGGGTGGTGGACCCATGGAATGCACTGTCTGGTGAGCTGGTTCAGAGATCCACAGTGGAGGGCTTCAAGAGAGGGTGGGACATACACAGAAAATGGATGTATCAGATGATGGCCTGTCCCAGGGGGGTGGGGATGGATGATAGGGGTTTCTGGAACACAAGGGAAGGGAGGGCCTCGGCACCCAACTAGGGATTTGAGGTTCAAACAGACTTGATGGACCCTAAGGCCTAATCTGCTGGCAAATAGTATGTTTGTATATCCCTCTCTCCCCCCACATTACCCAGCCCTGCCCCTATCACCTACTTACATAACTCTGGGTAGATTACTATCCAGTCCCACCCCTCTCACCACTCTACCCCCTTATCTGTCACCCCCTTTGTTTCTTCCCCCACCCTCCCACTGCTGTCATCTATTCTGTCCTCCCTCTCCTTTGGTCACAACCATTTCTGACCCTCCTTAACTTTATCTGCACGCCCTAAAGCTCAGCTACCACTATAAATTGCTTGTTCACTTTAGGTATGCTCTAAGTACTGTTGCAAGAAAGTTGACCTCTCCTACCTGATATATTTTAACTGTACTTGCTTGAGTCTGTATCTGTATGTACCATATGTACTGGCCTTCTGTATATATACCCCTGTCGGTTTTATAATGTCTACGTACCTTGTCTATTGCCTTATGACATGGAACCTTTGTAAATGAGCTTTTAGCTCAACGGTGTTAATCTGAGATTCCAATAAATAAAGAAATAAAATTGAGGGGTGGACGATGTAGGCAAGTGCAGAGACATCTTTGAGGAGTGTTTGTGGGGCAAGAGCCATCTTAGGTACCACTAGGACAGTCACAAGCATTCTTGGAGTGGAGTTGTTTTTTTAAGTTCAGACTTAAAGGCTAGCAAGATTGTAGCTCCTTGTGAGACTTCCAGGCACTCATTGAGCTGCAGAGGGGCTCTATACATGAAGGCCTGCTGCCCATGTGCGGTTCTGCAGAAAAAAGGGACAGCAAGTGCACCCAATGCCTACTCCTAGTTCCATACTTTGGGTCGGCTTGGTAGAGTAGGTCAGAGATGCAGAGAGAGGCGGAGCCCAGAAGCACCTTCTTGCTAAGTAGGCAGGTTTGAAATTTTATTCTGTGCTCCAGTGACAGCCAGTTTGCCTGAGAGTACAGAGAGCAGGTGTGGGTAAGCCAGTCAGCACCAGTGGCAAGTCCACATGCCTTGTTTAGTGCTGTTGCCACCCGTTGCAGAGCAGTATTCATGGCTGATCCATAAGCCACCAGCCCATAGTCAGTAATGGATAAGATCGAGCTAGTGACAGAGATGGAGGGCATTTGGAGTGAGGTTTTCCGATGTCTATATACTGCAAGACTCAGAGCTTGGAGCCAACAGCTTTGACCACCATGTCTATATGCTGAACATAAGATAGGGTATTGTCAGTGGTGACACCCAGGTACTTAAATGAGTGAACCTGTTCAAGCAGTGCATTGGCTTTGTTTTTGATGGGTAGTATAGGGAATTCTCTTCTTTACCTGTGTGCTGGATAGGAGCAGTTAGTTTTTCCTTTTGTTTGTTTTTTTATAATTGATGAGTAGCTTATGTGCACTGAACCAATCCTCAGTCTTATGGAAGCAGGTCTGGAGTTCCTGTTTAAGATGTTAAATGCGGGGGTTACTACTGAGGAGAACAGCGTCATCTGCATATAGGATGATTTTTCTGTTACAAGCCTTGGGAAGAGCACTCAAAAACAAGCTAAATAGGAGGGGTTCCAGAAGTGATTCTTGGGGAACGCCTGTGAACACCTCTTTGGATCCGGATACGACTGTCAATTTTGACTTTTTGGGATCAGTGGGACAGGTACTTCTTGAACCAGTCCACAGCACTTGGGGCCATTCCCATGTATTTTACATAATTGAAGAGGAGGAGATGATTGACTATGTCAAACACCTTTGTTAAGTCGATAAAGACTGATCCAGTTAATTTGCCTTCATCAAGTGCTTGGTGCACAGAGTTGGTGCAATCAACCAGAGCTGTGGCCATGCTGTGATTCTTTCGAAAGTCATATTGCTGGGGACATTGCAGCTGGCACTTATGTAGGTAATCGGTTATTTGGTCGGCCACAATCCTTTCCAGTGCGTTAGAGAGTGGAGAGAGGATTGATATGGGCCTATAGTTATAGTTATGTGCTTACTGGGTGGTAGAGGTATCATAGGTTCATACTTTCTAACAAAACACAATGTTGTGCTGGAAATGACAAATAATTGCATGTGGTTTGGTGGATCTGAAGCACAGTCTGGAGTGATTGATGCATTTGTTGTGATGGCTAGTAAGGGTGTAGAATGTTTGGAATTCCCTACATCATCAGATGAGTTAGTCACTACTGTAATCCAAAAGCATGCAGATGTATGTGCTAGTCATAAGCATGATTGTGGTAGAATGGAAGGGGAAGAGCATATCACAGGCAAAGTACAACCATCGCAAAAACAATATAAAATCCCCAAAAGAATGTGAACAGGCAATCGATCAAACGATCCAATCACTTTTGGATCAAGGGGTTCTGAGGGAATGCAAGTCCACAGCTAATTCTCCCATCTGGCCAGTGGAAAAAAATTGACTTCTTGTGGAAACTAACGGTGGATTATAGGGCTTTAAATGCACTACACCACTGATGGCACCTGTGGTCTGTGAGACTTCTACCCTCCTGAGCACAGTGCCATCCGGAGCCAAATGGTTTTTCACATTGGACATAGCTAATGGGTTTTGGACTGTCCCCGGCAAAGGAATGTCAATATAAGTTTGCTTTTACCTCGAGAGACAGGCAGTACACATGGACTGCCCTCCTACAGAGGTTTCATTGTAGCCCCACTATTTTTCATAAATGTATGACCGCCTTCTTGACACACTTTTCCAAGCCAGACTGTTTGTTACAGTATGTGGATGATTTGTTGTTGGCAACTGAGACAAGGGAGGAGCACGTAGCACTGTTAGATGAGTTGCTCGCTTTGTTAAAAGCAGCTGGATTAAAGGTAAATCCAAAGAAATGTCAATTGGTTATGTCGGAAGCTTCCTTTTTGGGTGTGGTAGTCTCCAGGGATGGTAAGTCACCGGATCCTGCCAAAGTGGCCCTAATTACAGGGATACAGCCCCTGATGACAATTACTGCTCTGCGCTCCTTCCTGGGCTTAGTTAACTATCCGAGAGATTTATTCCCCACTTCGCTGAAACAGCACACCCTTTGTATGATTTGTTAAAAGGAGTTAAGGGCCTGCCAAGTGACTCAATTGCCGAGCACTAGACTGTGCAACATGCTGAGGCTTTTGGGGCACTACAGGTGGTGGTGGTGAAAGCCTCCCTACTTGTCGTCCCTGACCCACAGAAACCATTTCATGTAGAGGTGGCAGCATCTCCAAATGCCATTTCAGCTGTACTGTGTCAAGAGCATCATGGCAGGCTCCGCCCCCTTGCATACACTTTGTGTGTTCTGACGGAAGTGGAGAAAAGTTTACAGCTTGTGAAAAGCGTCTTTCAGCTATGGTTTGTGCTGTACATCATTTTATGTACATTACAGGGCTACAAAATCTAGTCATCCACACGCCACATATGCATTTAAATTACCTACTAAAGCCCGGCAATACCCACATCTCTTCCCAGTGCTTGTCAAAATGGACCCTCATTCTTATGCAAAGGAATATTGATGTCACTTCCAGACAGGTTACAATGCTGCCCGCCCTGGCTCTTGCAACCGAGGAACCCCATCAGTGCCCGGACGTCATGGCAGCATATGATATACCTCTTCCCCAACCCCGATCCAACATGCACCAATTGCAAATGCCCAGCATTGGTATACGGATGGCTCCTGTTACTACAAGGATGGTCAGCCCTATACAGGCTTTGCAGTGGTCACTGACACTATCACGCACAGTTATCAATGCCTGCCCCATTCTTCCCAAGTGGCCAAGTTATCCGCCATCATTTGTGCAGTTCATTTAGCTGATTCACCCCCAACTAACATCTATTCAGACAGCTCTTATGTATCTAATGCCTGTTCTATGCTTCCCTTGTACCACCGCGATGGCTATATTGCTACCGAAGGGAAACCCCTCAAGCACAAGGACTTGTTACAGTTATTATATGCTCTGTTATCTACCTCCACTCATCCAGTTTCTGTCATTAAGGTTAAGGGCCACTCCAAGGGCAATATGCATGCTGAAGGCAACCAAAAAGCCCATGATGCGGCACAGCTGGCAGCTGTCACAGGAGAGTTATGGACACCTCCCACCTATCGTCTCCCTGTGATAGCAGCGTCTACTCCTGCCACTCCAGATCTGCTCTCAATCCAAAATTCTTCTCCACCATTCATGACAATTTGAGATTATTTGCAGGGCTCTATGTCAACGCCACCCTTATGACTGGGCTAAGCATGTCATCTTGTATCCCAGTGGAGTGAGTCTGCACCACAACTCTTAATATATTCTAAGGATATCTCCCTCCAGTGGTGTATGTGCCACCTGCCCTCTTTTCAAAAATGTGGCACTTTTATTATTCTCACCCCACCAGTGGACATTTCTCCTTAGATAAAACTCTTTCTAAAATCATGCAGCATTTGTGGGACCCAGACCTCCGGCATCTGTGTTAAGAGGCTTATGCCTCTTGCCTGCCATGTCTTCAGACTAACCCTCCCTCATCCACTAACCAAGCCCTCCTACGCTCAGCTGTGCCCCCTTCTGGTCCCTGGTGTCACATACAAGTAGACTTTATTGAAGGTCTCCCAAAAACAAAGGGTAACTATGCACATGCTTTGGTCATAGTTGACTTGTTCACCAAGTGGCTCGAGGCATTCCCCATCAGAGATAGCAAGGCTGCTACTGCAGCACGTCTGCTGGCTACAGAATTATTTCCACATTGGGGCTTCCCTCACATTATCTCTTCAGATCAGAGCCCAGCCTTTACTGGCAAAGTTTTCCAGCAACTACAACTGTTACAGATTCAACAGCAGCTCCACATTCCTCACCATCCTTAATCGTCTGGAGTCATGGAGGGGGCAATCGCACTTTAAAAACTATCTTCACTAAATCCCGTTACCAACATCCTACTCAGTGGGCTACTATGTTGCCTCTGTCTTGTGGCCATTCGCTCCACTCCATCTGCCTCCACAGGAATCTCACCTTACCAGGCTGTGACTGGACGCCTGATGTGCACTCCAGCGCAACTACTGCTGCCATCTCAAACCCCATGTCTCAATACCCCTATTACTAATGCCTGGCTTGAGACAGACCTGCAGCACACTTTAGAGGTTAATAAATTGACTGCCGCTCAATTGGGTAAATCTAAAAAGCAAATCAAGAAGTATTTCATTAACAAGGTTAATCCATTTCAGTATGAAGTGGGGGACTCAGTTATGATAAAGAACTACGCTCCAAAAGAACACACATTTGATGTAAAATGGAAAGGGACCTTCCCCACTGTGGGGAAGACAAGTCCTTCTGTATATCTGATCAAGATGACAGGAAAGAAAAATGCTGTCATACTGAAATGGTTTCATATTAATCAATTAAAATTAGTGAACTGAGGAACCGATATTAACCTTGATGTTCTTATTTTCAGATGTATATAGCAGTAAAATGATGTGGGTCTGGCTACTCCTATGCATGTCAGTGTCCGCTGGCCTACATATACAGGTCCCAGCTGAGAACATCACGTGTAAGCTCTAACAATCAGTAACTTTATTGACTTCATATGACTGGGACTCTGAGGACAATTTATACTTTGGGGCTTACTGGAATGTGACATGGACAAAGGACAATGGTACTGTTACAGCGGGTGGAGGGCAGTGTGCTTGCTTAACCAAATGACCTCAGAGAATCTCATGTACTTCAGGGTATAGTACCCTCGCCCCTGTCTTGTATCCAAATACAGGGTCCTTGACAATTAAGGAAGCTCAGGTGGGCGATATGGGTACGTATACCATGCAAGTGAAATATTGAACTAGGATCTGGATGCCAGACAGATGTGAAAACTCTATAGAACGTTACTCCGAAATCAGTTCATGTGCAGGTTCTATTGCCCCAGTGTCCTAACACAACACAAGGACCACCCAGTGAACTGACATCATCGTCACTGGAAGAGATTTTAATAAATAATGTACAATATATTAGATCACCAGTGGTGCTTAACTTTTCTGCTTGGGACTTAAATACCATTGGACAATGTACTCACAAATATGTGCCAAAGTATTTTGCTACCATGTTAGTAGATATGGTTAGTGCTTTTCATGTAAATCAAATGGAATGGTACAGGGGAAACATGCAAAGAAAGAAGGTAATAGGAAGAAAAGGGATTTGATGGGGGACATTGCAGGCCTGTATGGATCAGGCATGAGTATATGAAACCAGGCAGACTTGGATGGTTTAACAGAGCATACTGCCCAGCATGGGTGTAGCCAGGCATACTCCAAGTACTCCATGGTGTGCAATTTTTTTTTTAAGGGGGGTAGCAAATAGGCTCTGAACTGCTTCCTTTTTCCATGAAAACTAAAGAAATGCTGAACCTTTCTGTAATTTTATTCATAGGAGTCAAAACTAGAAGGACTGGTCACTAATACTGTCTTTGCATTCCAAGGACAATACAACTTTACAGGCTCTGGGCTGGTATCTGGGTGTCTTAGGAAGCAATGCATGGCATTTGTATTTACCTATGCACGGCAACAACCACCGTCATGTGATACAAAAGTTGTATTTATTGTGCCAAATGAGGCAACAAACACGGTCCTGGTGTACATTTGTATATTGTCTGGCTATACCCCTGCTGCCCAGTCACAAAGTAAAATAGCAGGGGAAGATTTATTACCCCTGGTGGTTAATCAAAAGGGTTGAGCTCAGGAAGAACGCTTGACTGTATATAATATACATGCAATTGCTAACCTTTTTAAGGAAGTACAAAATAAGATTAATGAAATTGTTCAAGATCATAATCAGCAAATAAAAAATAAGACTCTAGGATCATCCATTGTATGTACAGCTTATGGATCATATGTTCTTACAACTATCACTAAGCTTTTTGAACAGCTGGATCTGGGAAAACTTCCAGATATGGTATCAGATGCCCAAATTAGGTTTGGTACTGTCCCATGTGTAACAGGACCAACAGTAACTGCCTAGAGCAGTGTACTAGGCACGCGATGCCGCCCATCTCGGTAATAAGGAGGCTCGCTATCTGCTATCACGATGTCTCTCAAGCCTAGATTCAGTTGCCAGGCTAGGTGCGCCCTTAGCCAAACAACGGTGGTCTCCTTCACTGTAAACCTTCCACAAGTTGATGTGCAGACCTAGATATTTAAAAGAGTAGTTAAGGTACACTCAGTGGGACACCTTTTAGAGGGCTATTATGACAAGCGGGTTGAGCCCCCTGAATTTTTGGAATGGAATAATAATGACACCTGGATGCGACCTAATCTGTAGTGCTGCAGGGACCTTGAGGGCATTTGGCTGTGTAACTGGGACATATTTATTTTAATTTTTTTTTATTTTAGTCTTTGGTAACCGAGTAAGGCACACTAGGCACAAGTGCCTATTTTCAGAGGTGACCTGGGAGCACTGGGTGGTTAAGTGACTTGCTTTGAGTCACACAGTATGCAAGTGGAGGTTGTGAGAATCAGACTTGGGTCTGGTCTACTGGATGGACCAAGCTCGTTCACACCTCATTCCTCTAACCTCTGGGCTATGCTGCCAGCCTGTTGTCATTAGCTGGTCCCATCTGTGGGTTGGAACCACTGGAGAGGCAATTTAATGGATCCACCCTGTGTCCTGTACAGTTGTCCTAGTGGAACACTGAACAGATATGGGTCACTTATAACAGCACCAACCAATATTGTGTGGTCACTAATCTTCTCTTTATGACTCACCATGGACTTCAATGTTCGATTCCCTATCCAAATTTCTGTTTTGTGCCCCTTGGGGACACTCGGATTGGAAATCAAGTCATACATCCTATAATCCAATACTCCTCCACTTATTACATCAACAGTTCCGCCCCTAGACAAAGTATGATGATCAAAGAATACGCCCCAGCATTTGGAGTACACATACTGCCCTTAACATTAAATGTACAAAAATTGCTTGATAGAAAAGACACTCATCTCATTCAAATTGAGAATTCGGCCAGAAGGGTTCAGGCCATTGCCAGAGAGTTACTGCATGATGGGCATTTGGTGACCATGTTCTCCAGCTCATGGTTAACACTTACATTTAAGGCCTCATTACTGTTACAGGCAGTACTAGTGTTAATCCTCTTGATTTCTATTTGTAAGATACGCAGCATGATGAGATGTATAAGAAATGAAATGCTCATGATTAGAGCTGCAGGTGTTACTCGCTCTATGCTCTAAAATAAATTATGCGAAGTATCGAGTTTTCTCTCCTTCAAGTGGGGTGGAACTGTAAGGTAATGCTATGCATTGTGCCTAATTCTCGAAATGCTTAATTGCTGACAATCAGAATGAAATGTATGTTAAGGCAATGCTGCACACTGTGCTTAATTCTTGATAATCACAATGTATTGTACAGTACATATATGGTAAAGAAAAAGTTTACTGTAAGTCAAGTGATGAAGGCTAAAGCAGAAGTAATAACTGGTTCAGACTGGATTGTTCTAACCAGACATTGTGTACATGCTTGAAAGAATGTACTGAGTTTGCAAAATGTATCTGTCCAATCAGCTACTTATTAACTATGTACTGACTTTGAATGGATAAGATGAAACAGCTATCAGGCAGGGTGAAATGTATATAAACTGGCTGAAGTAGCCTGAGTCGAGTTGAAATTGTAACATCACAAAAAACTGCCAACAGCTCCCAAGAGAATAGATAATATTTACTCTATTAGCTTGTAAACTGTTGCCTGCTATATTTTCATTATGGCACCTGTAATGCTAATGTCTATATGCTGAAATAAACCTCCTCCAGGTGAGGAACCAACATCTAACTGTGTGGCGCTGCATTTATACCTGTCTCAGTACTGGGATCCCAGGGTCATAAGTCCAAATCCTGTAACAATCTTACACTGCTAGTAACATGACCTATCCTAAGATGTATCTCAGCCTGTATTATATTGTTTGCACTGTGTTGTTGTTACTTGCAAATTTGTACAATTGTGCATATCTGTATTCTGTCTTGTAGTCTCCTGGGTCGTGCCTGAAAATAGGCAGGATTGTTGCCTAGCGCACTTACCCGGTTGCCAAAAGCTAATAAATAAATAACCCCCCATTCTTCAGAGTGAGTTCCATTTATTATTATACTCTGTGTCCTGTTGTGCAGCCAGTTTGTTACCCAGGCTACCATCCTGGGACCCACTCCCAGGCTGGCTAACTTGATTATTAATCTTTTGTTCGGGATTGTATCAAATGCCCTGCTAAGGTCTAGGTAGGTCATATCCACAGCCCCTCCCTGGTCTATTACCTTGGTCACCCAGTTAAAGAAATCAATTAGATTTGTCTGACATGACCTTCCCACTGTGAATCCATGCTGCCTTGGGTCCTGTGCCCCGCTGGACTCTAGATACTCAACAATTCTTTCTTTCAGAGGTGATTCCATCATTTTCCCTACCACTGAGGTCCAGGTCACAGGTCTGTAGTTTCCTGCTTCTGCCTTGCACCCACTTTTGTAAAGGGGAATCACATCTGCCCTTCTCCAGTCCTCTGGTACCACACTATCATCCCATTATCTGTTAAAAAGGGTGGTCAGTGGTATCATTAGGTCACCCCTTAGTTCTTTTAGGATTCTGGGGTGAAACCCATCAGGCCCAATTGCTTTGTCCACCTTGAGTTTTAGGAGTTCTTTCAGGACCCTTTCTTCTTTAAATGGACTGGTGTCGTCTCTCTGCCCAAAGTGCTTCTATTGTTTGGTTTTGGTAACTCCTCCTCCTATTTTGTGAATACTGAGCAAAAGTATTCATTCAATATCTTTGCCTTTTCACTGTCTTCCTCTGCCCACCTTCCCTCCCCTTTATTAAGCTTCACTATCCCTCCCTTAACCTTTATTTGCTCCCTAATGTACCTATAAAACTTTTTATCCCCCTTCCTGAATTGGCTATCTTTTCCATGGTTTAGGACTTTGCTATTCTGATTGCTTCCTCACTTCTTTCTGCTTTAACTGATACAGTGCCCTGCCCTGCTCCTTCTATGTTTCATTATACTTCTTGAATGCTATATTTTTCTCCCTAACCTTCCCTGCCACCTCTTTTGAGAATCATAGTGTTTTTTTTTTTACTCCGTTTTGTTTTCTCTATTTGTTTCACACAAAAGCTTGTTGCCTCCATGATGACAGTTTTGATTTTTCTCCATTGTTCTTCCATCCCTCCTTTCTGGCCATTTTGCTAGTGCATTCCTAAAGTATTCACCCATTTTGCCAAAGTCAGCCCTTCTAAAGTCCAATATCCTTGTTTTTGTATGGCTTGTCTCCATGGTTGTGCTTATTGTGAACCACACTGTGTGGTGGGCGCTTGTTCCCAGATGGTTACCCACTTCTAAATCTGTGATCCTCTCCCCATTTGAGAGTACCAGATCAAATAATGCTCCCTCCTGAGTGGGTTCCAACACTAGCTATCTAAGGCATGCCCCCTGTAGGGCATTGAGAATGACCCTGCTCTTGGATGTGGCTGCAGTAAATGTCTTCCAGTTAACATCTGGCATATTCAGGTCCCCCATCAACAATACCTCCCCTTTTTCAGCCATCCTGAGAATGCCTTCTATCATTTTCTTGCCGTGTCCTTCCCCTGAGATGGGGGTCTGTATACAACTCCTGTGCCGATTGTGATGCCACTCCCTGCCTCCAAGGTGACCCATAGTGCCTCTTGTACTCCCCTTTTGCCCTTCAGTTCTATAGCTTTGATCCCTTCCCTTGTGTAGAGAGCTACTCCATCTCCTCTTTTACCCTCCCTGTCCCTTTTGTAGATTGTGTACCCTGGTATGTTGACATCCCAGTCATGGTTCTCCATGTACCGCACTTCTGTGACTGCCTCAATATCCAGGTGTCCCTCTTCCATCAGGGTTACTAGCTCAGGAAGCTTGTTTCCTAGACTGTGGGCATTGGTACTTATTGCCCTCCATTTAATGTTGGCATTATCCTTTTTTCCACATCCCTGCCCTTATTGCCTTTGTCTATTTTTCCATTTACCCCTGTCCTGCCCTCTGTCAAACTCTGTACCTTGGTGTTTATCTTACTAACTACAACGTTTTGTGGGGGGAGGCTTGAAATGTCCTGCTTCCTATCAGCACCTCCTCCCTTGGCTAGTTTAAAAGCTTGCCAATGAAGCATTTAAACCTATCACCTTGGAGCTTGGTTCCCTTCCTGGACAGATGCAGACCATCATGCCAGTATAGCTCTTCATTTCTCCAGGTGGACCCCCAGTCCCTAATGAAGTCAAAGTCCTGTGCTCTGCACCAGTTTTGCAAACATTCATTGAACAGCATGGTGTGCAGTACCCTAGTCTCACCCATGCCACAGACAGGCAGCACCTCTAAGAAGGTTACTGTGCTTGCTACGTGCCTGAGGTCCCTCCCCAACTCCACAAACTCTTCCTGCACTGCACTAATCTCATGCCCAGCTAGGTCATTTGTCCCAAGCTGGATAATGATATCTGGTTCACTCTCCCGTGATGCTGCTCCTACAATTCTGAGGATACACTTCTTGTCCCTCCAAGCCATGGCCCCAGGCAAGTACCTTACCTCCCTCTCCCCTCCCTTCTCCAGTTCTACCCCTCCAACAATTGAGTCCCCTACCAGAAGCTGTTTCCTTCCCCTGTGGTGTCCCTTGCCACACTTTTGTGGGTCTTCCTTGTGGAGGTTCCCAACATGCTTCTTAATCTCCACTGAGGGTGACATCATAGAGGAACATTGCTGTGCCAGAATGGCATATGAATTGTGGAGGGGTTACAACTTGAGGGATGTGCCTCTGTTCCATCACCCTCACCTTCCCAGAGCCCACTGTGGTCCAACTGCTCCTTATACTTGGCAACCTCTAAGGCAGTGGTCGTGGCACCAGTGCTCCTTAGGTGGGGGATGCTTCCCTAGTCCTTGCCAGTTCAGCCTGGAGATGGGCAACCTTCTCCCTCAGAGCTGACTGTTGCCTGCAAATAGGGCAGCAATGCATTTTCCAGAATGTCTCCAGGAAAACTGCTGCCCCACAGCCAGTGCATTGCACTACTTCCCACATGTCCCTCTCCTTTAGAATATGTAATATACATATATATATATTTTTTTTTTGGTAGGTGTGCTTACCCTTTATGCACTGTGCTGGGTTATTAAGGTTATGACTGAGTTCTGTCCCCTGACCTGTTGAGAAAGTGATTTCAGAACCTCAGGTATAAAGGAAATGACATGTCTGGAGTGGGTGGGGTGAGGGGAAAGGTGGGTGGGTGTCCCCCAGCCACCAGTGACCATCAAAAACAATCAACTACACCACTGCCCCACCACCCTGAAGAGTACTGCCCTTTGTTACAGTCATTCGACCCACACCACAATTTAATAGACCACTGCACCTTCACAAACCACTCTACTGAACCCAGGGATAAAACTGAAATCAGTCCTCAGCCAGCAGGACAATTCTAAAAGTTGCAAAAGTATCCTTACAAATCCTACATCTTAACAACAGCGATCAATCACAGTAAACAGCAAATTCAGTAGTGTTTCACTCCCTCTGGTTATAAAATGAACACCCTTCAATGGAATCCTGCAAGTCTCTTCTTGATTTCAATAAGCAAAAATAAACGTATCAGCATGAAGTTTTGTAAACCTTCCTCACAAATCTTACCAGGCAGTTCTGAAAATGAGGATTATTTTGTTCTCTGCAGTATAGCAAAGTTCAGCAGCCTCAAAGAAAGACAAGCAAGGGTCCATAGTGGGCAAGCCATTTAGCTTGATCAGTTGGGGGTGCTTTTTTTCTTCCTTCCTTCCCAAGGAGGTTATTTATAAAAGCCCAAAACTTTTTCCCATCTCCCCAGCTGTTTTGCAGTTGGTCCTTGTGGTGGTTTGCCTTTGCTTGCCTGGTGAGATATGTACATCCATTTATGGCAGCCCTGTAGGCCTGATGGTCATTTATTTTACTGGATGACCTGGCCTTGGCCCAGAGGTTATCTCTCTCCCTCATGAGGGTAAGAAGTTCCTTGGTGAGCCACCCATTGGTGTGACCTCTCAGTTTCCTTTTTTGAGTGGTGCAAGTCTATTACAGAAATTATTGAAGCTGACAGCAAAGTAGTTCAGGGCTACTTCCAGATCTGGCAATGCATCTACGGGTGACCAGTCAAAGTACGCTAGGGCAGCCTTGAAAGACTCAGTGGTCCTCTCTTTAGGACCCTGCTTTCAACCATGATGGGTGGAGGTTTTCTTAGGTTGTTTGACCACCTAAGAGTGACCGGGGAGTGATCACTCAATGAGTCTGGCTGCACTGTAACTTGGGTTATTCTGGTAGGGGAATTACAGAGTATCCAGTCTGTGGGGGTACAATTGCCTGGCTTGTAGTTCCTCCTGGTGGGTTCCATGAATAGTTGCAAGAGATTCAAATTAGCCACAGCATCCCTCAGGTGGGTTGCCTCATTACTGAGCCAGTTGATATTAAAGTCTCCAGTGATGAGTTCATGGACTTTGCTAAGTGGGATCAGGGAATCCAGCACTTTGGTAAGGCCCCCACTGGCCTTTTTTGGGGGTAAATAGATGGAGGTGATTACCAGTGATTTACCGTTCTGGCCACATTGGATTTTAACTGTTAGTATCTCATGGTAATTATCCCTGTTAGTAATGGGGCGCACATTCCCATTGAGTGAGTCTCTAATGTAGATGAGGCATCCACCACCCCTTTTGCCCAGTCTGTCAGTTTGGAAGGTTTGATAACCTGGTAGTGCAACCTCTTGAGTTCTTTGTTTTGCCTGTCAGTCAGGTCTCTGTGAGACATAAGATGTCTGGACTGTGCAGGGCAGCCCATGCCTGGAGTTGTGTTAGCTTGGCAAGAAGGCTGCAGATGCTCATCGCTGCTATTTTAGGGCCCTTAGGTTTGCTGTTACCAGTTCCACTGGGGTTTTCTGGGCCTGGATTTGAATGCATATTGCCTGATAGTAGGAGCAGGATCAGGATGGCTTTCCGAGATGGCCTCCGCAAGGAAGAAAGAAAGGCTGGCAAAATCTCTTTCCCTGCTGAACAAAATTAGAGAGTTAGAAGCAAACTATTCTTCAACTTCCTCGTTACTCTCCCTTAAGGCCCTCCTGGTGGCCAAGAGTGAGTACATGGACCTCCTGAAAGAAAAGACGGAGTACTGTTTCGTGAGGACTCAAGCTAAATACCTGGACCAAGGGGAAAAGGCTGGGAAGCTCCTGGCTTTACGTCTGCGGACGTTGGAAGGCTCCAGAATAATACCATCCTTAGTTTCCCCAACCGGTTCTATTGAAACTTCCCCCAGAGGTATTGCCCGTATCTTTGAAAAATACTATACAGACCTTTACAGTAAACCCCTAGCGTCTGCTCCCATTCCGAATATCATTACATATTTAGGGGACATGGATATCCCCTGTCTCTCAGCGTCCCACCACCAAATCCTGACGGCTCCTATCTCTTTGGAGGAAATAGAGAGGGCCATTACTTCTCTAACTCCAGATAAGGCACCAGCGCCTGATGGCTTCCCTGCTAACTTCTACAAGGTTTTCTCTAAGGACCTGGCACCTGTGCTCCTTAAATTATATGAATATCTCTCCTTCTCTATAGATATTGATCCCACCTTGTTTGAAGCCACTATTATTTTGATGCCAAAACCTGACAAAACTTTAATGGATCCGGCAAATTATCGGCCTATTTCCCTTCAGAATTATGACATGAAAATCTTCGGCAAGATACTAGCCGAAATAATTAAAGTCTGGATTGGTTTACTTAGCCCCGAACAAGTAGGCTTTGTATCTGGTAGGTCCTCCGCAGATCACTTAAGAACCTTATCTCATATTTCCCAATATGCCCAATCACTCCCCTATCCCGCGGCTCTGGCCTCACTGGATGCCGAGAAGGCCTTTAACTGTGTGGACTGGACCTTTCTTTGGGTTGTGATGGGGAAAATGGGATTTCCAGAACCGTTCCTAAAATGGATTCAGGTTTTCTACTGTACCCCTTCAGCCAAAATTTATTGTAATAGGTTTTTTCCCTCCCTTTTTCATTTATATACTGGTACCAGACAGGGTTGTCCTCTCTCGCCTTTACTGCTTAATTTATACCTGGAACCGCTTCTTATTAAACTTAAATCTTCCCCGTACGTCAGAGGCTGCAGGTTACTACAGCAGGAATTGGTGCTCTCTGCTTATGCAGATGACATTCTCCTGCATTTAGAATACCCGGCTGAATCCCTAAAAGCCGCGATCGAAGTTATCAAGCAGTTTGGAGCCTCCTCTCAATACAAATTGAATATTTCAAAGTCCGAAATTTTCCCGTTAAATGTTCATACTTGTAAACAGGAGTTTATTTCCTTTGGACTGAGGTGGGCCCCCAAATCTATCAAATACTTGGGGATTCATTTTACGACGGAACCCTCTCTTCTGAAGAAGCTCAATTTAGACAATATTAAAAATCTTGTCCATCAGGATTTGCAACGGTGGTCTTCCTTCCCCATCTCTCTCTGGGGCCGGATCAACATTATTAAAATGAACATTCTTCCCCGAATTTTTTACCCCCTTAATTTATTAAATCTATGGTTGCCCATCACATACCTTCAGCAATTCCATACTATGTTCTCCAGCTTTATCTGGCGTGGAAAGGGCGTTAGACGTTCTTATGCTAAGTTATCTCTTCCTAAAGAGAAAGGAGGGCTCCGACTTCCTAATCTCTTACTTTATCATTGGGCAGCCCACCTCTCTAAGCAAGGGAAGTGGCTTTCTACAGATCCCAGCCTACCGTGTCTGTCCTGGCTCCAGATAGAGCGCTCATCTCTCTCGGGGTCAAAACTTGATACTTATGCTGTATTTTTTACTTCTCCAACAGCAGCTGAGCACTGGGTGACCGATAGCACGAGTCTCACATCCCTTAAATCGTTGGCTCAATGTTTATCGTCTCTTAACATCTCTGTCATCTCAGATCTGGGCCAGCCGGTGATCCTTAACCCCAATGTTAAGTTGGGTAACTCATGGATTACTCCTGATTGGCTCCCACAGCTTAGGGAGGTCAGACTGGAACATTTATATAATCAGGGATCCCTTCTCTCTTCTGGTGATATACTTGAGAAATTTGACATTCCTAGGAGGGAGATCTTCAAAGTGTATCAATTAAGACATCTTATTGTCCGGAAATTTGGTACGTCTTTCAGTGATCCTGTGGCCTATCCCTTCCTCCTTCAAATCACAAACCTTGCTTCTCAGTCGCACGCTATCTCCTTAATTTATTCTTTTCTTTTAAATTATAAATTTCCCGAGACTGTTGTGGGCTCTGATGTATGGACTTATCTGTTGCCGAATGTTTCCCTATGTTGGCCCCGTATATGGAAGGACCTTCATAGGTATTATTCTTAGGATAGATTAAGGCTAACTCAGTACTATATTTTAAATAACTTGTACTACACCCCTGTTAAACTCTGTAAGCTTAAAAAACTTCCCCACCCTACTTGTTCTAGGTGTTTGCAAGAAGAAGGGAACCTTCTTCATGTGTTTTGGGCCTGTACCAAGGTCGCTCCCCTGTGGTCCCTCATTCAGGACAATCTAGACCCCCTTCTGGGTTTGTTGAGTTTTTCACCCCTGAAATTTGCATCCTGGGTGAATACTCTTGCATAGATAGTGTTGAGCTTAACTACCATATGGTTTTGGTGTCCATGGCGGTTAAGAAGCTGGTCCTAAGACATTGGACCGATCAGCTGGCCCTGACTTATGCAGATTGGCTAATTGAGCTCAACGCCTTTCTTCAGTCGGAGAGCTTAATTGCCAGTCTACATTGTCGTGCGGACCTGTTTCAGAAGAAGTGGGGTAAATTACAAGCATTATGTTTCCATTAACTAACCTTTGACCTGATCCTGGTAGTCTGCATAGATTTTGTTGCTCATATGTTGTACTTAGTATCCTTATGATTATGGGAGAACTAAGTTGCTAATGATAGATGCTAGGTATATCCAGGTCGCTAATATCATTGAGAAGGCACACCTGCATAGAGGTGGTAGAGGGAGGTGGGTGGGTGTAGTTGGGGTGGGTACTTTAGGAACTTTTGGTTCTTATTACATTACGCTTTGAGAGGGGTAAGCTGGGGAGACTTGGGTTGGGTGGTGGGGGTTCTGGGGAGGGGTTGGGGGGTCTTGGGTGAGTTTTTGATTGTACCGGTGTATTTTCCTGTTACATTGACCGGGTCTGTTCTGTTTGTTTTGTAATTTTGTATTTGAAAATTCAATAAACTTAAATTTCAAAAAAAAGGATGGCTTTCCGAGTTGAGAAGTGGACAATGGTGGCGGCTTTCCCTTTTACGAGCTTAAGCTTAACTTGGTTTGGCTGCTTGCAGCTGGGGGGGTTGGGGGCACAGTGCACTGTAGTCAAGGGTCGTTCCACGTTTTACCACCACTAACAGCTCAAGGGGTATAACTGCCCCAGGGTGGTAGCCCATAGATAATGTATCTGCTCTTATCCTCAGAAATACACCTGCATCCCTTGTGTGTGGGCTTTTCATCAACCATAGGGAGGCAGTATAGCGCAGTGGTTTAAGGCACTAGCTGCAAATCTGGTGACATCCAGCAGACCAGACCGGGGTTTGAATCCCACAGCTTCCACTTGTATACTGTGAGACCCTGAGCAAGTCACTTAACTTCCCTGTGCTCCCAGGTCTCGCCTGTAAAAAAAGCTTTCAGCTTAGTGTGCTACTCCTGGTTAAACAACTAAATAAATAAGTAAATCTATCCAGACATATTGGGGATTGAGGGTATTGGAGATTCCAGGGGGATTAACTAGCCCATAGGTCAGGAGAATAGCGAGGAGAGTTAAGAATGGGTGTGTGAGCATTTTCAAGGTAGGTAAGGGCAGTGTAGACCTCTGTATAAGTATAAGCTGAGTGCAGTAAAAATTTAAAATGTTGATACCTGGTGGTTAGTCAGAAACCAAAAGAAATTATCAAATGCTCAGGTCCAGAGTTACAGAATGTTTTTAGAATTCCTGAAAGTGATGATCTGTGCCTGCACATATGCAGGATGTGAAATCCTTTTGTCTGTATAGATACATAGATATATAGACAGTGTCGGCAGATAAGGGCCTATGGCCCACCCAGTCTGCCCATTTGAGCTTGTAAGTTCAGTTTGTTTTCCTAGAAGTCTGTTTCCCCTTACCCCTGACCTCTAGAATTCCTTTATGTCTATCCCATGCATTCTTAAATCCCGTGATTGTTTCAGCCCCCACCACTTCCTCTGGCAGGGTGTTCCACTTGTCCACCACCCGTTCTGTGAAGAAATTCTTTCTCATGTTTCCTCTGAATCGTCCTCCCTCCAACTTCATCCCATGCCCTCTAGTCCTGGAACATCTTTTTCGCTTAAAAATAGTGTTTTTCTGCACTCTGTTTCTCCCTGTAAGATACTTGTATGTCTCTATCATATCCCCTCTCTCCCTCCTCTCCTCCAGGGAGTACATGTTCAGTTCCTTCAACCTGTCTTCATAGGACTTGTGATGCAATCCATGCACCATCTTTGTTGCCCTCCTCTGAACCTTCTCTACCCTGTCTATGTCCTTACGTAGGTATGGTCTCCAGAACTGTACACTGTACTCCAGGTGGGGCCTCACTAGTGTCTTGTATGGCGGAATTATGACCTCCCTTTTCCTGATGGTGATGCCCCTGCCTATACTTTCCAGCATCCTATTTGCTTTACCTGATGCCTTGTCACACTGTTTCTGTACCTTGAGGTCATCAGAGATGACAACCCCAAGATCCCTTTCCTGCTTGGTGCATGCTATATCCTCACCCCCCAACTCATATATTGTGCCAGGGTTTTTGTGCCCCATATGCATTATCTTGCACTTCTTTGCATTGAATTTCAATTGCCAAACCCTTGACCATTCTTCAAGTTCTGCAGGTCCCTTCTCATTCTTCTCATGCTTCCTTTGTTATTCAAAGAGGCTGATGAAAATCCCACACACAGATCCTTTAGGAGCTAGTCAGACGAAAATGTGGATTAAGGGCAGGGCCCAGAGTCATTGAGTTTGTCAGACTTAGTTGCATGCTTAATATTTTGCTTTGGAAAGCGTACAAAAAGTTAATTTTAAAATGAAAATGCAGATACCTGGTGGTGATGTTTTGCAGAAATCCAGTCCAGGAAACTTTCACAGATGTGATAAGCAAGAATGGTGTAGTTATTCTATGCAGAAAAACATTGTAAATCCACAAAAAACTAAGCTGCAGACACAGACAAGCACAAACAGCAACCCACACAGACCCCAGAGGTCTCTGGAAGAGGGGTCACATATACAGGACATGGACCATACCTTAGGGAGAGGAGTCGCACTTCCAGGAACAGGATCACACTCGGGGATGGGGTCACACCTCCAGGACAGGGATCACATGTTGGAAAAAGAACCACACGTCAGGGACAGAGGTTACACCTCAAGGAGAGAAGTCACACCTTGTGGACAAAGGTCACACCTTGAAGAGAGGGATTATACCTCGGGGACAGGGTCCACACCTCAGGGACAGAGACCACACCTCAGGAATGGGGTCATGCTTTATAGGCAGGGACTACACCTCAGGGACAGGGGTCACACCTGGGAGACAGGGGTCAAATCACAGGCCCAGGTGTTATATTATGTACAGGGAATACACATTAGGAACAGGGGTTGCACTTAGAGGACTGGGCCACACTTTGGGGACAGGTACCACACCTTAGGGTTAGGAGCACACCTCGGGGACAGGGCTGTCACCTCAGGGAGAGGGATCTAACCTCGTGGACAGGAGGTCACACCTCAGGAATGGAGTCATACCTCAGTGACAAGGAGCACTCCTCGGGTACAGGGGTCACACCTCAGAGACAGAGACCACAATTTGGGAACAGGGGTCACACTTTATTGACAGGGATAACACCTCAGGGATAATGGTCTTACCTCAGGGGCAGGGATCACAGCTTGTGGACAGGTCCTACACCTTATGAACAGGGGTCATACCTTGGAGACAGGTCAAACCACAGGGATAGGGGTTTCACCTCAGGGATAGGGGTTATACCTTAGGGACGGGGTCATACCTCAGCAACAAGGGTCATACCTTGGGGACAGGGGCCACACCTCGGGGACAGGGGTCACACCTCACTGACAGGGACAACACCTTTGGGAGAAGGGTCACACCTTGGGGACAGAGGTCACATTTTGGGGACAGAGGTTACACCTTAGGGACAGGGACCACACCTCAGCAACAGGGGTCACAACTTGGGGCTAGGGACCACACCTTGGGAACAGAGATCACACCTTGGGGACAGGGGTCACATCTTGGGGATAGAGATTATAGCTTAGGGAGAGGGGTCACACCTCAGAGACAAGGGTTACACCTCAGGGACAAGGGTCATACCTCATTGACCTGGACCACACCTCGGGAACAGGAGTCAAACCTTGGGGAAAGGGACCATACCTTGGGGTCAGGTGCCAAACCTCAGGGACAGGGGACAGACCTTGGAGGCAAGTGTTGCTCTTTATGGACAGGTGCTACACTTCAGGGACAAGAGTTATTCCTCAGGGACAGAGGTCACACCTTAGGGACATGGGTCACATCTGTGTGATTAGGGTAGTGCCTTGGGATCGGTGGTTACACCTCAGAGATGGGGGATAAATCTCAGGGACAGGGGATACACCTCAGGGACAGTGGTCACACCTTGGGGACAGGGGTCATATATAAGCGATTGGGGTAGTACCTTCAGATCACTGGTTACATCTTGGAGACAGAGGATACACCTTAAGGACAGGGATCACACCTTGGGTACAGAGGTCACACCTTCGGGACAAGGCTGAGCCACACCTTGGGGAGGGGGACCAAATCTCAAAGACAGGGCTAGCAGCTCAGGGACAGAAGATACACTTCAGGGACAGGAGATACACTTCAGGGACAGGGGTCACACCTTGGGGACAGGCTCACATCTCTGGGACATGGGTCACTTAGGCAAAGGGGTAGTACCTTGGGATCAGTGGTTACACCACAGAGACAGGGAATACACTTCAGGGACCAGGGTCGCATCTTGGGGTAAGGCTGAGCCACACCTTGGTTGGGGAGGAGGACTAAATCTTGAAGACAGGGATAGCACCTCAAGGACAGGGGCAATACTCAGGGATAGAAATTAAACCCTGGGGACAGAGGCCACACCTCAAGGACATAGGTTGCAAAGCACACACATCTCTGCTGGTGAAGGGGCTGGTCTGCCCTGTGGGAACAGGTCGTGAGGCTTGAAATCAAGGTTACGTAGCAGGAGACTGAGACCACATGGCTTATTAACAAGGCCACCCTAGGGGCAGAGTTGGTGGGGTAAAGCTAAACAAGTTGGGGAGTGGGGTTAGCAAGTCAAGAAGTGCTCCTTACTGCTGTGTGTTTGGGTCAGCCCAGTTCCTGCCTTTTTGTTTGCTTCACAAAGCATTTAATTTCTGGCTTTAAAGTTGAAGGAACTACTTTTTTTTCCTTTTGTTTCCTTCTTACAGGAATGCCTTTTGATCCAAACACAGTTCTCAACAAAACTGTGTCAAACATCATCTGTGCCATTATGTTTGGGCAAAGATTTGACTATGGTGATGAGTTCTTTCAAAAGATCATAGGTGGCATTGCTGAGATCAACAAGGTTATTGGAGGTGTTTGGGCTGAGGTAAGTGCAAAGGGTTTTATTTTCTTTGGTCCAGTTCAGTGCAGTAATATGGACTGATGCGAGCAGCTGTCATTGGCTGTGGGTTTGAATCCCTTGTGCTTCTGTTAAATTGAGGTTTGTGTCTAGGTGCCTACGTGAGTTGTTGGAGTTGGATCCTTAGAGATGCCCCTTTCTTTGGCACAGTAGCAGCACATTGCAGGATCGCACCACAGATCCCGAGTACCGAAGAGCGAGCTGTGTGAGCCTTTGTGTGATGCAAATAAACAAATGCAAATGAAAGGAAAAAAACACTATGGTTCTCAAAAGAGGTGGCGGGGAAGGTTAGGGAGAAAAAGATAGTGCTCAGGAAGTATAAGGAAACACAGAAGAAGCAGAACAGAGAACTGTACCAGATAAAGCAGAAGGAAGCAGGGAAGGCAGTCCGAATAGCAGAGGCCCAAACTGAGGAAAAGATAGCCAACTTGGTTAAGAAGGGGGATAAAACCTTTTATAGGTATATTAGGGAGCAAAGAAAAACAAAGGGAGGGATAGTGAGACTGAATAACTAAGGAAGGGGAGAGGGAGGTACCAAATCCAGTCAATAGAAGCACTATGGATAAGGGGTTGATATTAGTCTTTTCACAGAAGAAAGGGTTCTGAAAGAGCTCTTACAACTGAGGGTAGACAAAGCAATGGGTCCTGATGGGATTCACCCCAGAATTCTAAAAGCACTAAGGGAAGAACTAGTAACATCACTGACTACCCTTTTTAACAAATCATGGGAGGATGGTGTGGTACCTGAGGACTGGAGGAGGGCAGATGTGATTCCTCTTCACAAAAGTGGGAGCAAGACAGAGGCAGGAAACTACAGACCTGTCACTTGGACCTCAGTGGTAGGGAAAATGATGGAATCACTGCTGCAGGAAAGAATTGTTGAGTACTCAGAGGCCAGTGGGACACAGGACCCAAGGCAGCATGGATTCAGAGAGGGAAGGTCATGTCAGACGAATCTAATCAATTTCTTTGACTGGGTGACTAAAGTAGTAGACCAGAGAGGGGATGTGGTTATGGCCTACCTAAACTTTAGTAAGGCATTTGACACAGTTTTGCACAAAAGATTAATGAACATATTAACCAGCCTGGGAGTGGGTCCCAGGGTGGTAGACTGGGTAAAACATTGGTTGGTCAACAGGATGCAGAGGGTAAAAGTAAATGGAGTTCACAGTGAAGAAAGGGGGATTACTAGTGGGGTACCACAGGGTTCAGTACTGGTCTGGTCCTTTTTAATGTCTTTATAAGTGACATTGCAGAGGGACTGAAAGGAAAAGTATGTCTCTTTGCAGATGACACAAAGATCTGCAACAGGGTTGATACACAAGATGGAGTGGAAAGGATGAGAATGGACTTGGCAAGGTTGGAGGAATGGTTAGTTGTATGGAAGCTTAAATTCAGTGCAAAGAAGTGCAAAGTAATGTACCTGGGAAACAAAAACCCAGGGGAAGAGTACAAAATGAGGGGGTGAAAAACTGACAACAACAAAAATGGAAAGGGATCTGGGGTTAGTTATAGCAGATGGCCTAAAAGTGGGCAAGCAATATGAGAGGGCAGTAAGGAGAGCTGGGTGTATACTGGGATGCATAGGGAGAGGCGTCATCAGTAGAAAACAGGAAGTTGTTATCCCTCTGTACAGACAGTTGGTGAGACCCCATCTGGAGTACTTCGTGCAGTTCTGGAGACCCAAAGACATAGACGGGGTGGAGCCTATCCAGAGGAGGGCAAACAAAATGGTACAGGGTCTGCACCAGAAGACATATGAAGAGAGACTGAAGGAGCTTAATATGTATACCGTCAAGGAAAGGAGGGAGAGGGAGAGGGCGAACATGATAGAAACTTTCAAGTACCTCAAGGGAATCAACAAAGTTCAAGAAGGTAGCATCTTTCAGAAAAAGAGATGTGCAATAACAAGGGGACACAATTTTTATATAGACGGTTGTGGATGCATGGAACAGGCTTCCTGAGGAGCTCGTGGAGTCAAAAATATAGTGGGGGAATTCAAGAATGCATGGGACAGACATAAGACAGTTCTAATGGGGGTAGGAGGAAGTAGGCTGTTGGTTAACTAGGATCTGCAGCTTATGCATTAGGTAGGGAAAGGGGCAGACTAGGTGGGCCAACTGGTCCTTATCTACCATCAAATTCTTTGTTTCTATGTCATGTACACATTCCACTGCAATTTCAGCAATAGCCACAAGAGGCCACTGTTGTTCCTGTTCCTCAGTACTCTAGAACCCATTTGGTTCGCTTATATCTGGAAGCCAAACTGTTTACCTTAGACGGAATGTGCTGTTGACTTATGTTCAGTCATTGACTTAGCAGTGGGAGTGGACCATGATTTCTGAGTCTGAAATGCTGTTTGTTTCCAGTCCCTGCCACATGTACCATCTCAAAAAAAACCTAGGCCTGGATCCTTGGTTCCTGGGTCTCACCTAAGGACCAAGTGTTCTACATAACACAAAGGTTCATAAAAAGGTAGTGTAGGAGCTGAAAAGGCTGTTAGTTCATAATCATGGCTCCTAGAATTCTGCGGCTGCAGAATTTTACGCAGAACTTGCAACCTACTGCAGAACTTATGCAGTGCCACAGAATTCATTGTTTTTGGTAATTATTCATTAATATTTCTGTTTATCCATAGAACCTGGTTCCCTTCCCCTCTTTTTATATCCCAAACCCCTCTATGCTCAGCATGTGATGTTATCAGTGCTATAACATCATACATTAGCTAATGAAATGGCGGCAGTCTGCCACTGAAATGAACAGTCACTTATCTACCACAGTTCCCACTGCCAGAGGCGGTGGTAAAGCACATCAGGCAAGGTGATATTTGCTCAACCTGCACTACAGCCTAATATAATTTTCAGTCTTACGTTATCACACTATGGCCAACTTAAACAAAACCTTGACAATAGCATAGACCTGTTAAGTCCATACCTTTCTTTGTACAGACAAATTTGTGACTTTAAGATATAGAGATGCCATCTGAAATGAATAACTGGTAAAATGAATCAACCTGTCATATAATAATGTGTAGATCTGCTGAATGAACCGACCTGTTAAATAAATATTTGCGATGTACACATTTTTGCCAGGGTTATTGATTACATATTGTCACTGGTTGACAGAATCACCTATAAGTTATGGAGAAATGTGTGCAGGGCCAGCTGTTGGGCCAGAGGATAGCATGCTGTGTTCCCATGTCGACAACTCTGGTTCAGAGATGAGCTCTGGGAACTGAATGGGCAGCACAAGGACTGGGGAGACGCACTTCACTACTCTGAGCCTGGGAAGGTATGGCACAGTGTTCTGTAACATGAGGGACACATTGTGATGGGCTGGAGAGCTTTATCTCATAATGAGTTCAAATGCATGTCATGGACTGATGGTGTTACGTAGCATGTCAGAGGAAGCATCTTGGCATGAAAAATGAGTTTTGCAATATCTTCTTATTCTGTTTATTCCATTTCCAAAGGGACCTGTATGAATGAGGATACAATTTCACGGACATTTAAAAAATATATACACATATACATATAGTATCTCTCTCACTATGTACGTGTATGTGTGTGTGTGTATATATATATATATATATATATATATATATATACACACACACACACACACAGTATTTGTGTGTGTGAGTGTATCTATATATGTAATAGATAACCCACGCTGAGGTGAGCGGTCGTGATCTAATATACACACGCCTTGGTGTGCGTTGTTATGCCCGGGGCTGCAGACCGGGTGCATAAACCACCCAAGGCTTGCATATATATATATATATATATAATTACACATGCTCACACAATGCAAAGCATCATGGGCTGCATATGCAAATCACCACAGAATGTTATGCTGGTTCAACTTTAAGCAGAATTGCATGGTGCTGAAAGGCCTCTCACACAGTTTGCAAAGGGTGCGAACAGATGACATAGACACGTGTTTCATCCTACCAGGACTCATCAGTATGCCTTGTCTGTTTGACACCCCAGTGGAATGGACCAGTTCTCCTAAGACAGTGTGTCTTGGATATGTTGTGGTGAACCCATTAAAATAAAAAACTATTTAAAAGACAAAGAACCTCTGTGCTCAAACACTGAGGCAAGGGTTACCCCAAAGGGCATTTGGCTGGGAAGCCAAGTTTCAAGAAAATACAAAATCACACATGCCCACACAATGCAAAGCATCATGGGCTGCATATGCAGATCACCACAGAATGTTATGCAGTTCAACTTTAAGCAGCATTGCATGGTTCATTGGCTTCTCATGAACAGTGTCCCTGTGATTTTGTTAATCAGTCTCAAACGTTGATTTCTCATGGTGACCACACCATTCTGCACCACATTAAAATGTCAGCTGCACCATTGATAAGGAGGTATGAAGAGACAGCAATGTTGAAAATGTGGAGTGAAAATATTAAATATTCTCGGCGGTGCAGTGGCACTGAGGGTTGAGGCACAGGATGCCACACCTCGCACCATGCTGGCGACCTGGGTTCGGGAACAAGCTCGGGTCATCGGGGGTTGGCAGGGGAGGACTAGGATTGAGCATCCACAGACTGATCTCCTAGTCTTGGGGTGGGCTGGGGACATCCACTGCACTGTAATTAGCTCTGGGGATTCCCAGAGGAACTACTAGCGGTGATGTAAACATGGGGGAACATGACAGATGTTGGCATGCTGTGCATTGATGTCACTGCATGTCCACATTCCTGGGGCAAAACTGAGGAGGAAAAATCAGCTGGGCGCAACCATGCAGCCTGATGGCCGTGCTCTGTGCTGCCCAGACTGCTTGTGAGGAGTCCCATTGGGAAGGGCTCCGGGGCTGTCCTGGCTGAGAGAGGCATAGGGGGCCCTCCAGCAGGATGGCAGACACCCATCCTGGACCCTCCTGGCTGTGGTTAGAGCCACCCAGATCTCCGGGCGGGCTGGCAGAACCAGTGGCTGGATGCCCCATGCTGGGAGCACCACAGCAGGTGGAATAAATACAGTGGTGATAAACAAAAAACTTGTGTGTGTGTGTGTGTGTGTATGTATATATATATATATATAAAACAATCTTGAAGTTATGAGTGTGTGTGAAAACTGCACACTTGTAATGCAGTCATTTAGTGGAATTATTTTACCAAATTTTTTAAAATAGGTATTTTGGGACCTCTGCTCATGAACAGAGGCACTATGATTATCTTAATCTGCTCCGAATGTTGATTTCCCAAAGTGATTGCTCGATTGTGCGCCAGATGTACGAAACTACATTTTGGGCAGGATGTGGCAAATGACAGCTATACTGTTTCATAGGTTTCATAGGTTATTCAGAGATTAAAGACCAAGGGTCCATATTGCTCGCCATAAGTTAATTATAACCCTTAATGGAATTTGAACTTAAATAAACATCCAGTTGATTTTTAAAAAGATACATGCTCTCACTGGCAACCACTTCCAATGGCAGGCCATTCCATATCCTAGAAACTCTGAGAACCACAAACTTCTCTGTTTAGTTCTACAACATTCCACCATTAATTGTAATGGATGAGCTCTGGTTTCATATACCACCTCTGAGTACCAGACCCAAAAGTTCCCATAATTGATCATCTTGTAAGGCTCAGCAAACCATACTTAAATCCCCCCTCATTCTGCGATACTCCAGAGTATAAAGCCTGAGTTTCTGCAGCCTATCATCATACACTAATCCCCTCACTTCTCAATTTTTTTGGTTGCCCTTCTCTGAACTCTTTCAAGGGCAATTATAGAACCCTTATCTCCTGGTGCCCAAAACTGAGCACAGTACTCAAGGTGTGGCCTAACCAGGGAGGAATACAATGGGAGCAGAACCCTACTACTTGTACTTTTTATGTTTATTTATACAATGGAGTATGCCCTCAGCCTTTCTGATTATTTGTTGACAGTGTAATCCAAAATTTAGGTCATTTTTTCACCCTAACACCCAGATCCCATCCGTCCTCAACGGCTTCAAGCGATCTACCACCCAGTATATAATTTGCTTTTGGATTTTTCTTCCCAAAATGCATCACAGTACATTTGTCTATGTTAAACATGTTTCTTTACATTAGCTCAACTTTCTAATTCACCAAGGCATATTGTAAAGTGTTGATGTCTTCAGGATTACTGACTGTAAAACCTATGCAGGTATCATCAGCAAATTTGGTTAACCAAACCTCCGTAGATGTAGTTAGTGTAGAAATATAGATGTTAAAAAGACAGGGGCCCACAACCGATCCCTGAGGGACACCACTAGTCACTTGTTCATAACCAGAATAGTAGCCCTTTATGCAAACACGCTGAGTTCTCCCAGTCAACCATGATTCTATCCATTTAGTAATATTCCCCTCTAAACCCATCGTTATGGTTGCATCGATTAGTTCACCATGGGGGACCTTGTCAAAGGCCTTAGAAAAATCAAGAAGGATAATATCCACAGCTTCTTCTATATCCAGTGCCTCACTAACACCACCATAAAAATGTAACAAATTAATCATGCATGATCCCGATTTTACAAAGCCATGCTGGGTAGTATCAATCTGCATAACTTTTCCAATATGATTTTTTATTATACCCTCGATAATCTTACCCAGAACAGACGTTAAACTAATAGGTCTGTAATTTGTTACATCCTGCTTAGATCCTTTTTTAAAAATAGGAATCATTATTGCTTGTCTCCATACATTTATAACTTGTCCCTCTATAATAAATTTTGTGAAGAGTGCAGCAACAGGGTCCGATAGGGGGATCGCTAGTTCTTTCAAAATACGAGGGTGGAGTCCATCAGGGCCAGCTGATTTATTTGGGTCCAGCCCCTGTAGTAGTTTTTCAACTTCAGTTTTTCCCACCCTAAATTGCTCATTTATTGGCTAATCACTGACTTCCATTTGGTCTGGTTTTACTATTGAAAACTGAAGAAAAATATTTGTTACATGCTGTAGCCATTTGGGATTTATCAGTAAATAAATCACCAGTCTGATTTTTTAATGGGCCTATAATAGGTGTACCACCCCTTTTTTTATTTATATATTTATTAAAACTTTTGTAATTATCTTTTACATTTTCTGCTAGCCTGTATTCATAATCTCATTTGGCATTTCTGATGCAATTTTTTGTTATCCTTAACTGGTCTTTGTATTTTGCCCAATTTTCTTAGCTACCACTTAGTTTAGCCTTTCTAAAGGCTTTATTCCTATTTTTTATATGTTTCTTAACCATTACATTTATCCAGAGCAATTTAGGTTTTATATTTTCTGTTTTCTTCATTTGGGGTATATATTTCTTAGTGGCAATAGAAAGTTTGGCATTTAAAATCTGCCACATTTCCAAAAGTGATTTATATTTGAAATCTGATTCCCAATCCCAAATAGCCATTTCATTTCAATAATCCAAAAAATTAGCCTTATTAAAATTATATATGATCATACTACCGGTATCATATCCTAAATGTACTTTATAAGTAAAGCTAATCATGGAATGATCACTGGACGTAAGGGGGAATGACCTACAATTTATAATATTATTGTCCAAATTATTCAAAACTAAACCAAAATATTTTCACCCCAGTATTTAGTTTAACTATTTGATCCTTGTTATTCTCTAGTAATGTTTCTAAGTAAGTACTTTCTACAAGGGTTTTAGTTTGAAGTGTACTCTAGTTTATTCCTGGTACACTGAAATCCCCCATGAGTATGGCACTATTCGTAGATGAGAACTTATTTATAAATTCTAATACTTGCGAATCATCACTCTGAAAAATAGATGGGGGCCTATAGATAACTCCCAGGTTAATACAGTCTTTGGAATTATTTTAACCCATAAGGCTTCAATACTGGGCCACTGGGTTATTTCTATGTTTTCAGTATTTATACTGCATGAGACAGAGTGCTACCCCACCCCTGCTGGTGCCATCCCGATCCTTATGGAGCAATGTGTAACCCGGGATGCTCTTATCCCATGGATCATTTTCTTGCCCCCAAGTCTTTGTTACTGCACATACATGGATATTCAATTGAAGAAGGGTATACATAAGCTCATCAAATTTATTGTTAAGGCTCCTAGCATTTATAAGTAAAAAGTTCCAGTCAGGCAAACATAATGTGTCCCAAACACTGATTTCCTACAGCGACAGCACTATTCTGCGCCGGAAGTGCAAAAACACATTTTGGCCAGGATGTGAAAAATGACAGCTGTACTGTTCATAAGGAGGTGTGAAAAAATGGCAATGCTGAAAATCTGGAGTGAAAATATTACAGATTCACGAAGTTACGAGCGTGCGTGGAAACTATGTAAAGCATGCTCGTAAAACAGTCATTTTTTGGATTTTTTTCGCCAAATTTGCAACATAGGCTTTTTGAGAGTCCAACTCATGAACAGTGGCACTGTCATTTCATTAATCAGTCACGAAAGGTGATTCTGTGCAGTGATCGTGAAATCACCTTTCAGGACCAAATAACACCATGAGCGTGACTGAATTAATGAGGAGGGGTTCCAATAACTCATGTTGAAAATATGGTGCCAAAATCCCCCAAAATGTATGAGATATGCACGAAAGTTGGAAAAAAAATTGTATTCGTGTCATTATACAGCTTACCAGCATTTCTTCAGTCTGCAGTCAGCTTTGAAGAGTGTAGACGTGTCCCTGGTCCACCGAAGATCTTATTGCTGGGCTCTAGAGGTAAGTATGTGGTGATGGTGTGTGTGAGGAGGTGGGGTATGCAGTAGGTGGGTGCAGGTTGGGGAAGGGGGCCGCAGACAGTGAGGGACCGTTTTCTACTTTACAGGTAAAAAAAAAAAAAATTAATCATGGAAAGGTTTTTTGGTTTTTTGACAGGTACAGTTGGCATGCTGAGGTGGGCTCCCAGTGTGCTACCTGTGTGTTTTGGGGTGGGAACACTGGAGCTGATGGGGATTTGGCATCCATCGGCAAATAAAAAAGGGTGTTTGGCGGGGGGATGATGCCAAGGGGGATTGGTCACCTCCCTCAGAAAACAACTGACATGGGACATGATGCCAATGGGGATTGGGCTCCCCTATTGGCAAATGAACTTGGGAGGGTGGCATGATGATGCCGACAGGGGGACTGGGCACCCCGGACGTCGGCTTCTCTGGGGAGTGTGAGAGGCGGAGGGCACAGCAGCTGCCATGTGTCATTGAAATGTTACGCCAGGGAAGGCATGCTCTGCAATGAGGTGGAACTCCCTCACTGCAGTAATTAAAACATTTCAAGTTGGTGGCGCTCTTTGCAACTGCTGTCATAGTGTGTAATTTCAATTGTGCCGAACAGCCAAGCCCGAAAAAGCAGTGGCGCCACTGGCCACAACATGACCACGCCTCCCAAACCTGCTCTTCCACTTCAAGCAACTCCAATATGTTGTCTGCACTGTGCATGCAAGACACCACAAAAATAGCGGAACAAGAGGACACAGCATGAGATTAGAAGGAGGTTGATTGAGGGGTAATGTGAGGAAGTTCTTTTTCACAGAAAGGGTGGTGGATGCATAGGATAGCCTACCTCAGGAAGTGGAGGATATGAATACAGTGCAGGACTTTGAACAGGCGTGGTTTAGGCATAAGAGAGCAATACAGATGAGTATGAATAGTTAGGCCATTGACAGCCTACGGGCCTATGGCACATTCATAAGGTAGAAAAAGAAATGGGCAGACTGGATGGGCCTTGCAGTCCTTATCTGCTATCAGCGTCTATGTTTCTATGTACAATTAAGTTCAATACTGGCAGATGATCAAATATCAGAAAAGAAAATATGAAAACATTTCTATGAAGTCTATTTAGTCCAGAAATGAAAGATTTTGTTCAGCTCCAGTTTGTGGTTGTCATGGTTATATGAAGATGAGGAGCAGAGTTCACTATGCAGAAATGTAGCTCATCCCCTCAGATGCATATCGCCATGACAACGATGAACAAGATCTGAAGAAAAACTTAAGAATCTGGACTAGTCTTCGCAGCAATGTTTTGTATTTGTTTTTCTAATTGACAGGGAAATGCAGTACAGTAAGTATATTTGGTGATTTGGTAATTGAGAGCTGTATGGGTAACTGAGTGTGAGTGGGGTTGAGGAAAAGCTGGCACGTGATCACTTTTGTAACTCACAGGTTATAACTGTGAATTACTACAGTGAAGCCTGGCAGGATGAAGCCCAGTGTCACAGTTTCCTGTATGACTAAAGGGACTAAATTCCCATTGAAACTGCATTGTTTACTGAAGGAACTCTGCTGCTGCATGCTGCAGAATCGGACTTAATCCTGGCAAGCTTCTGTATAATCCACTTCCCCTATGAGGAAAAATGTCCGACAGTTATTAGAACACTATTAAGGCATCCCTAGTTGGCATGACAGAAGCATTCAGCTCCCACTTCTGCTCAATCTATATTAGTTCAAATGGAAAACATATAACTGAAATAATAGAAGATTTAGAAAATATAGAAATAGAAACAGAAGACATGGTCACCAAAGTAACAAAACTGCGGCCAAGTTCATCACAGGGCTGGACTTTATTTATTTATGTTTTTGGTAACCGGGTAAGCAAACTGATCCAAAGGACCATTTTCAGCTTGATTTCTGAAGCTTACTATGCACCAAATTAAAAATCCACTCAAATGTGGTACCAGGTGACTGAACCTGGGCATGGTACCAAGTGACTGAACCTGGGCATGGTACCCAGTGACTGAACCTGGGCATGGTACCCAGGTGACTGAACTCAGGCATAGTACCAGGTGACTGGCATTCTGCCCATGTTGTTCCAGTATTGAACAAACTCTTGTCAGAACCACTATGGCTGCTAATACATTAACTGGATAAAGGTGTCTCATGAGCTTGTAAGGAACCCTTCCAGGGCTGGTTTACTAAGCCACATTCTCTCCATGTTGGTTAGACTCTCTTAGAGGACGTTTCCATGTCCTGCCCCCAAGGGGGCATTTAAAAAGGGAGGGTTTCCAGAAGCATACCTCTCAACCTCTTGCCTCATGAATCAGGGACAAGGCTTAAAAAAATCAGGGACAAAGACCCCAAATCAGGGACACATTTTAAAATCTGGTATTATTCACTCAGAAGGCTGATTGAATAAAGGGATCTGTGTTAAGATGCATTTTCTGAAGAATAACAAGTCTGTAACTTTAATGTTTGACATTATTTTGTGCTTTCAATACCCACTGTTCTGTCACAAGAACACAAATTTTATGAGGGACAGAGGAAAAATCTGAGGCAAAATCAGGGATGTCCCTGAAAATCAGGGACAGTTGAGAGGTATGTCCAGAAGGGAGGGGAGTCGGTAGACTGAATGTAGGGCAAGTCAGGCTGGGGTTTCAAATGCCCGGCCTGGGAGGTACTGTCTGTCTTAAGTGTCAATGGCTACGTGTCTTTCAACTACGATGGGGAGGGTGACAGGACTATGGCAACCATTAACTGGGGTCCTAGTAACATTAGCAGCTGGGAAGACAGCAGCCTGGAAGTAAGCCCATTTGCATCTGGGATCAGGATACTTGGTGCCCTAAAGGAAGGCATGGCAGTGGGGCTGTCATGGCAGTGGCAGGGCCCCTTGGAAGTGGCAGCTCTAAGGTGGTCAATTTTCAAGGTGTGGCATGCTGCTTAGGTAAGTTGAGTGGACTGCATTTCAGAATTCTTTTTCTCAGCCCTGATGTGCCCGTGTCTGGGGCAGGTCACATGTTAGGACCGATGGGCCACATAGTTGGATAAAATCCTACCTGATGGGGAGCACCCAGAGGATAAGTGTCTCACGGTGTTTGTCTATGTCTTGGAAGGTAACCAGCGGGTACCACTGGGGTCCATTTTGGGACGGATGCTGTTTTGTTATTTAACAATGACCTGCCCAAGGTGATACGGCATTCAGCCATAAGGTTGTATGCGGATAATACTGCACTTGTAGCTACTGGAACAAATGCCCTAGATTTTCACTCAAAGCTACAGACTGATTTTGAAGAGGTGGGAGAGTGGTTCACCAGGTCGAGGTTTATAATGAATGTAAAGAAAACAAAATTGCTGCAGTTTGCTCCTAAGAAAAATAACGCTCAGATACAAATTTAAACAAATAAAAACAAACTCCTTGAGCAAGTTAATAACTATTGCTATCTGGTGGTGATTTTTGATTCCTATTTAACTTTTAACAGCCATATAACTTCAACAATAAAGTAGATAAATAGGAAACTGGAAGCCGTAAGGCGAACTACAAAATGCCTGAAGATAGATGACAGGAAAAGAGTGGCTGAACAGCTGATTATGCCCACTGTGACTTATGGGGAAGTTGTATATCAGTTGGCTAATAAGTAGATGCTGACCAGATTAGATAGAATGCAATATCAAACAACTAGATATGCTTTCCAATGCAGCTACAAAACATATCATTGAGATATGCTTATTAAACTAAAGTGACACTCTCTAGAAACACAACACATTAAAAACTGATAAAAAATAATTCATAAATATCAGACATTTCACCCTGATCATTACATCACTCAAACATTGTTTATCAAAAATGAAAAGGATAAACAGGAATTAATGAGATCTGTGCATATGAATAAAATGTATCCTGTGAAAATTAAAAATAAATATGGTAACAGCACTATTTGTTCTCCAGCAGCTAAGGTCGGGAATACCCTACCATTCTCATTAGGATCCTTAACCATGCATGGGGTTTTTATTGCAAAAGTGAAAGCACTAAACCCACTGACTTGTAAATAGTTTAATGACCAGATATTCTCACTTAAACCAACCATTCAGCTTAAGGTATTTGTACAATAATTATTTGTGTGGTTTACATTTAATATTGTGTTAGTATTATGTAAAATAACTATTTAATCTTAGGTATTTGTATAATAATTGTTGTGGGGCCTATGTATGATTATGTATACATTTTGTATATGTTTTAGAGTAACTTAAGGTTTGTGAACTACAGGACTGTTTTTTGAACAGGACTGTAAAAAATCCTAATGACTAATTCCCTGTTTAAAAATAAAGTTTTTATCTATCATCTGTCTATCTATCTATCTATCTACAGACAGTATCAATCTATCTATCTATCTATCTACAGACAATATCAATCTATCTCTCTATCTGTCTAGCGAACTATCTACAGACAGTATCTATCTATCTATCTATCTATCTATCTATCTATCTATCTATCTAGTGAGCTATCTATCTGCACTCAATATCTATATCTGTCTATCTAGCGAGCTATCTATCTACAGACAATATCTCCCTCTCTCTATCTAGCAAGTTATCTAGTAAGCTATCTATCTGTCTGTCTATCTATCTAGTGAGCTATCTAGCAAGTTATCTACATCTCTCTCTCTAGAGACCTATCTAGAAAGCTATCTATCTGTATGTCTCTCTATCTACAGACAGTATCTCTTGGTCGGTCTGTCTGTCTGTCTGTCTGTCTGTCTGTCTGTCTGTCTGTCTATCTATCTACCATTAAAGAAATGCAAGAAAAGAGCAACTGCAAGGAAAGAGCTGAGTCACGCATGCTACAGTTTAGTTAGCTTTCTTTCTTTTACTCGCACATGTTAAAGTTTAGCTAGCATCCTGTCTCTGAGTCACACATGCTAAAGTTTAGCTAGCATCCTGTCTCTGAGTTGCACATACTAAAGTTTAGCTAGCATCCTGTCTCTGAGTCGCACATGCTAAAGTTTAGTTCGCATTCTGTCTCTGAGTCACACATGTTAAGGTTGAGCTAGCATCCTGTCTTCTTGAGTCGCACATGTTAAGGTTTAGCTGGCATCCTGTCTCCGAGTCGCACATGCTAAAGTTTAGCTAGCATCCTGTCTCTGAGATGCACATGCTAAAGTTTAGGTAGCATCCTGTCTCTGAGTCGCACATGTTAAGGTTTAGCTAGCATCCTGTCTCTGAGTCGCACATGTTAAGGTTTAGCTAGCATCCTGTCTCTGAGTTGCACATGCTAAAGTTTAGCTAGCATCCTGTAACTGAGATGCACATGCTAAAGTTTAGGTAGTATCCTGTCTCTGAGTCGTACATGCTAAAGTTTAGATAGCATCCTGTCTCTGTTGGGAAGAGGGTCACAAACTAATTGGTTCATTGGCAAGGTTTTTCTGGGTAGCCACAATGGGTTTGAAGGTTGCATCCCCGGTATTAGTTACTTTGGGGTGGGAAGTAAGGCACTATCTAAGCACTGGTTTAGGACATGCATCGTACCCTCTAAAGTTTGAGCTTCACTTTGGCTCAGGTTATATGTGGGAAGTCTGCACCTGGTCTATTACTTTAGGCCTGCTTTAAGCACCTGTATCAGCCTGGTACTGTTTGTACCTCCCATTTATGCCCTGCAACCTGTTTCATCTCCTAGCTCCATGGGGCTGCTCACTCAATTTATTCATTTATAAATTTTAAAATAGAAACCAAATTAAATTTCTTGTTCTTTTGCTCGTGTGTGCGGGGATTATTTGAAGGAACTAACAACATTCTTCCTACAAAAAAGAACAGTTCCTGCTTTTGTCCACCCTGGGCCAGCCTGAGGTTGCAGCAGTTGGTAAGCTGTAGCCTGTTGGGTAAGAAAACTATCTGCACTACGCTGCTTTAGTTCTACAGACAAGGTAAGGCCTTGTATTTCATTAAACTGTAGGCCTTATTAGGCCTGATGCCTGGAAGGTTTCTGATTTTGTCCCCCCCCCCATGTTACTGTCAAGACCCCGAAACATGGGGGGAGGCATTAGGTGCAGTTACAGGCTTACACATAAAGATTAACTGCCATAGTCAGTGCCATGTGTAAAAACATTTTAGTAAAATTAAACAATTTATCTGGTTGATCTTGCTTTTCCCATATGTTTAAAATGCGACTGGCAAGTGCATCTTGCACTATATGGGGAAGGAGAAGGAGGTCTACATCAGGGTCTTGGAGTAATGGTAGAAGGAATGGTGCAGAGAGGAGAGGCATGGCTACATTGGGGACTGTGGGCTAAACTGGAAGGATAAGAGCCTATACCGTGTTGATGGCCTGCTTCCATCCAGGAGGGAATCACAGTCCTCAGTGGATGGCTTAAATGTTACTTTGATGGACATTTAAAGTAGCCGGGGGGTGACAGAAGAAATAGTGGAGGCAGAAAGTTGGCCACCACAGGCAGAGATAGAGAGTAGGGAGATCCAGAGGGGAGATAGTTCCTCCAGGATACAAGCTATTCAAGGAAGCAGGAGGTTAGCAAAGGGGAAAGGAAAGAAAGGGGGCAGTCAAGGAAGAAAGGTGAGAAATGGGGAACAACTATAAAAAGGAAAAAGTGACACAGACAGAGCAGAGGGCTGTCAAAATGGTGCAGGGTTTGCATCAGAAGCCCTATGAGGAGAGACTGAAAGAGTTCAATATGTACAGCCTGGAGGAGAGGAGGGAGATTGTGGATATGATGGAGATTTTTGAATACCTCATGGAGATTAGTAAAGTACAGGAGGGATGTCTGTTTCAGAGAAAAATGTGTCATAGAACAAGGGGTCATGATTTAAAGCTGGAAGCATGTAGAATCAAGAAAGATGTGAGGAAGTATTTCTTCACAGAAAGGGTGGTGGATTTCTGGAACAGCTTCCCATGAGAGGCAGTGGGGTTGAAACCAGTTGTGGGTTTCAAAAAATGCCTGGGACAGGCACAAAGAAATGTTATGAGGAAGTAAGGAGGTGGGTTGGAAGAGACAGTGCTGTAGATCAAGTTGGGCTGCAGCAAAAGTGATCACAATCAAAAATGTGCTGGCTAGATGAGCCCAGTGGTCATTATCTGCAGTCAGTTTCTATGCATGACAGATTATGTGATTTAAATGGATATACGGTAAAATGATTAATATGCACAATGTTGAGGCTGTAAACTGTGTGGCACATAGAATTCAGTACTATGCTACACAGACAAGATAATCACATGGGCCATAATACATGCATTGAGCAAGGGAGAAAAATCAAGGGCAACACATGTGAAGCAATACACTACTCACAAAGTGGTGACACCATGATAGACACATACTGTATGAAGTTACTGTATTATGATGGTACCCAGCCATATACCTATGCTGAGTTAGCTACAATATGTGATTTTATTTATTTATTTTTTTAATAAGCCAGACATTGTCTATGCAGTAATGACATGGAGGTTTTTTGTTTGTTTGTTTTTGTTTTTTACCACTTTATTCATTTTTGGGAAATCACTTGCAACACAGCAAATAATTAAGAAATATATAGACAGCAGACTTGTGAGAATGAGTTCACCTGCATTTTTGAGTGACACGAAGACGTTAGGGCAGGAGTGGATTTAGGCTTTAATGTTGTCGGTAGTGCAATTCTATTCAGCCAATTAATGTCTGGTTTATCTAGGCATACCTTTTATGAGAGAGTACTGTATGTTTTAATAGCAGTGACACAATGTTACCCTTAGGACAGGCTGTGGGGTGCATTTCAATAGATAGACAATTTGTGACGCTGTGCTGTATGTCAAGTAACAAGCGGTGTCCCTGATCGTGAGTATCTGTCCCTGATTTTAATGGCAATGTTCCTCAATTTGCCCCAGGCAAGGTGAGAGGTATGCATTCCAGAGTAGCCAGGTGTTGTAGCTGACACCCTGTGATTTCTTTGCAATCCCCTATGATGCCCCTTGCAAACCCTGGAAACCCCTTAAACATTGGTTGGAGCATTATGTGATAGGCAGAGGAGCTTTGTAACCGCTATGATTCTGCAAAAATTATACTCGCCTTCCTTTAGAGGACAGCTACCCCTCCTAAAAATATAAAGCCAGGAGAATTTCTCCTTGTAAATATTTCCAATTTGCCAACTGCATCCTTAGGCCACCACATTCAAATGACTTGCCCAGCACAAAATGGAAATGCAAAGTGCATCACACACACTGCATGGCGGCCTGATATTCCGAAATGGGAAATGGAGAGCAGTCCTTTCCTTGCCAAAGGACTTAAGGGAACAGTAAAGGATGCACAGGGCCGGAACATTATTGGGGGTTTTTCAATGCTGCATGCACACAACTGGAACATTATTGGGGGGCATTTCAATGCTATATGTACATAGTCAGATCAAAAGAGATCATTACTGGGGGGCCATTTCAATGCTGTATGCACATAGCCAGATCATTATTGGGGGCATTTCAATCCTGTATGCACATAGCCGGATCATGAATGGGGGGCATTTCAACACTGTATGCACTTAGCCAGATCATTATTGGGGGGGCATTTCAATGCTGTATGCACATAGCCGGATCATTATTAAGCGGCAAATACCCCCTCTGGATTTTCTCCTTTTACTAATGTATCTTTAGAAAGTCTTGTCCCCTTCTTTTACTGTTTATGCTAGTTTTTCCTTGGTTTGGGCCTTTGGTTGCCTTACTGCCTTCTCTGCTTCACTTAGGGAAATTTGGTATGACTCCCTATCTTCGTCCTGCTGCATTCCCTTATATTACCTTATATTACCTGAAGCCCAGCCTTTTGGCTATGATCTTTTCTGCTACTGTTTTTGAGAACCAAAGTGGTTCCTTCCTTCTTTTGCTCTTTCTTTTCTCCCTAAGACAATGGGATATTGCTTCAGGTATTGCATTCTTAATGCTTGCCCACTTTGCCTGTATCCCCTCACCTGTATTTCTTCTTGCCAAGGTTAGCTTAACCCTGTTGGCCATCTTATCAAAGTCAGGTCCTCTGAAGTCCCATATTTTTGCCTTGGAATAGGATGATTTAGTTCTAGTGGCCAAACTGAAACATACCATGTGATGGTCGCTAGCCCCCAGGTGACCTTCTACCTGGAGATTTATGATCCTTTCCCCATGAGTCAGTATTAGATCTAAGATAGCCCTGTCTCTTGTGGGTTGTGGTACCAATTGTTTGAAGCTCTCCTCCTGCAGGGAATCCACTATATGTCTAGTTCTGGCAGATGTTCCTGCTGGTATTGATCGATCTGTATCTGGCATGTTGAAGTCTCCCATTAGCAAAATCTTCCATTTAGCTGTCATGTTTTGTACATCTTCTAACAGTAATGTGTCTATGTCCTCCCCCTGGTCTGGAGGCCTGTAGACAACCCCAGTTCGTATGGCTGTCCCATTTCCTGTTTCCAGGGTGACCCACAGTTCTTCTGGCTCCTTATGTGTATTCTGAATTTCTGTAGCATTGACTGACTGTTTCCTCCAGCTCTCCACACCCACTGTTCACAGTGGAAAAAGGTGCCACTACAGTTCTTAAAGACTAAGCTGGCTGGAGATAAAAATGTCCTCCAGCAATTACATAACACAACACACGGGGAAGGGAAACACTTTAATTTAAGGCACACCCTCGGTGTGAGCTGTTTTGATATACCGTAGCACCTGAAAATAGAAATATGTGTGTCTATTGTGCTTACCTGGTTAACAAAAGCTGTTTTTTAAAAAAAAGTTAGTAAATACTCCTTGAGCTTGCCCCTCAGGGTGTATGTAGCACCTCACACCTTGGGTGTGCATTTAATTCTTGTTATGCACTCCCTGCATATATTATTCTATATATTATGTTCTAGAGGTCCCAGTTTGCATTTATCATTTTTGAATTAGCTTATGTAGCTAGTTTTTTTTTTTTTTTTAGATATTCTCACCACATTATGTATTCTTGGTGAGGTGCCGGATTGAGGCTTATTGAGGAATGAGGGATGCCCCTTCTGAAGCATGCCCTGCATTCGCCCAACAGTGACTGTGTCTCCAAATCTGCTACTAATGCAATAGGTTGGCTGGCGCGTAAGCGCGAACCAACATAAACACTTAGCATCAGTATAGAGCAACATGTTTGTATATGAATTGCTTACTGAGCTAGAGAATCTACTGTGAAAATTAAATACCTTACTTGTGAAATTGCTATGCCTTTGTTTTCACCAGCACTTATGTTTTATACGCCAGTTTTAATATTTTTGTAAATCAAGTGTGACGTCACTGAACTTTCATGCATATGTATGAGCTGGGCTATTTAATGCTGATGTTCTTCCTCTAAACCACACTCCCTGATGAAGATGCGATTTAGTCGAAACACTGGGGCAAGTGGCAAGCAGCTGAGCCTGAACAGCTAGACTCTGCGTCAGTAATGCTGTTTGAAATAAGTGAGAACTTGTATTGGCATTTGAGCTGACTGTCTCTGGCTGATTTCTGTGCGCCAGATCCACTGATGTCATGCTTCAACCCTGCTTGGACTGTTGTATTACAGGGCCCCTGGGGGGTGAACTAGTTTGCTTTGATTACTGAGATGTTTAAGTCTGAGTGCAGCACCTGTGTTAGTAGCCAGGTCTGAAGAAAGCTCTGTGATCCATTCCCCTCCACTTTATCAGGTAATCCCAACAACCTGATGCGAGTCACTCTGGCTCCATTCTCTAGCTTTTCTAGCCATCTGCACAGCAACACTTTTTCCATTTAGTGAGGAGCATGGTCATAGTAAGGACTTTTTTCAGCCTTGACAGTCGCAGATTTCATTTTGTTCACCATGTCATCATTTTAGTATCAAGGACTGCAACTCTGGCTGACTACTCCTCTAGTATGCCTTGTGTTCCTTTTAATAGAATGCTGTAATGTCATTCCAGTCACTGCTCACGAAGTGTCCGTACTGTCGCTCTACGCTCCTTGAGCCTGGCTCCTTCATTGGTCATGGCAGCTCTATGGCTTAGCACCATGACTCTAAAATAGTTGTTCCCTGATCAAATGTGGCATTTAAATGTTCAGTATTTTTATAGGAATCATTTTGTAAAATTGGCTTTCCAGTTTAGCCACTTCAAATTGACAAAAGGTTAAAGTCTGTTTCCCCTTTAGCAGCTCCAAAATCTTGCTGACTATAGCTTGGTGGGTAACTATATACCCTCCCCTGACCTCTCAACGTCTTGCCTCATAAATCAGGAAGAAAGGCATTTATGTTGGTCCAATAAAAGGTATCAAACCATTTACTTCTGGATCTGTTCTTACAGGGTTCAGTACAGCAACTAAACTAATTCTGTATGTCCAAATTAGGGACACACCTTAGAAATTGGTAATAGTCACTTAAAAAGCTAATACAATAAGGGGATTGGTGTAAGATGCATTTTCAATCAATCAATCAATCAAAATCTTTATTTAATCAGGTGAACATCATTGAGCATAGCTCATTTACAAGATGGACCTGAGTGGTCAAGAAGTGCAAGTGTTATTACATTGACAAGGGTAGCATAAACAGTAATACAATGACAGGGGTAACATAAACAGTAATACAATGACATAAGTGCTAATATATAACAATATACATATGTACAAGGCACATTAAAACTTTTAATCTGTGAGACAGAAGGTAATGGGCACATCAGGAGTAATATGTAGATTATGGGACCTAGCAGGCATTTTGAGGGTGAATCTTGGGACTGGAAACGGGAGTTTTATCAGCATATAGGAACACGGGGTTTAGGCCTTGTGGAAGCAGTTGCAGAGTTCTGGGAATAGGGTGGTGAATAATCTTTTGAAGGATATTAAGGGTAGGAGGTTATTTAGCTTCATGGTTTTTAGAGTGAATTCCAAACAATTGCTAGTGAGTAGCTGATAGCAGTCCTCCCAAACTGGGTGCAGACATTGGGGACCTTAAGAATGATAATTTTGCTGATCCTTAGGTTGTATGGCCTAGAAGTAATTTGAGTAAAACAGTCTGAGATATAGGTAGGTAGCTTGCCTGATAAGGCTTTGAATATCCAAATTGCAGCATTCCTATTTCTTCTGTGTTGTAATGATGTCCAGTTAACTGCCTTATAAAGGGAGCAATGATGGGTGCTGAAGGAAGGTCAGTAATGAATCTGATGGACCTGTGGTATAGGGTGTCCAGTTTATTTAAGAGGGAGTGAACAATGTCCGTACAGAAAGTCAGCATAGTCAATGAGGATAGGAATGAAGCCTGGATTAATCTTTTTGGAGTCTCTGTTGAGGTAGTGCTTTATTCTAAAAATAAACCAAGCCTTTGTCTCAGTTTCTTTAGTAGCTCCTCAATATGGACAGAATAGTCAAGCTTGTTATCAATCCAGACTCCAAGGTATTTGAAGTTATCAGCAATTCCAGCTTCTCTCCAAGTAAGGTGGTTAGTTGTAGGGTGGTGGATGGTGGGGTAGTGACAGAGCAACTCTTTGAGGTAAAGAACATAGCTTTTGTTTTTTTGGCATTTAGAAGTAGTTTTTTATCCAGTAGGTTGTGTTGTAGGATGGAAAATTCAGATTGTAGCAGTTCACAGGCTTTAGATAATGAAGGATTGCTAACATATAATACAGTATCATCAGCAAACAGATGGATGTTGGATTGAGTGAGGTTAGCATCAATATTATTAATATAGATGGCAAAGAGGATGGGGCCAAGAATAGAGCCTTGCGGTACACCTCTTAACAGTGGTTTTAAGGTGGATGGGTAGATTCCATTTTTACCAGTTGTGATCTATCTGATAGATAGCACTTGAACCAATTGAGTGAAGGGAATCCAACCCTAGTGAGCCAAGGAGGTGATTAATGATTCATGATCCACTGTGTCAAATGCTTTGCTCAAATCCAGGAACACAGCACAGGTACTGTTCTTCTTATCCATAGCAATCTGCCAGTCGTTGGTTACTTTGGCTAGGGCCGAAATGGTGCTATGCCTTGATCTAAATCCTGATTGTGCTGTATTTAGGAGGTTATTGTTATCCAGGTAGTCCCTTAATTGTGAGTTTACTAACTTTTCGAGCATCTTGGATAGAACTGATAGGATGGAAATGGGCCTGTAATTATTGAGGTCCATGGGATCACCAGATTTGAGTAAAGGAACTACTTGAGCTGTTTTCCAAGTGGAGGGAATGGATCCATTTTCTGAAGGAGACATCTGTAACTGTAATGTCTGACATTGTTGTGTGCTTACAGTCCCCACTGTTCAGTCACAAAAACACAACTTTTAAAAGGGACAGAGGAAAGTTGTGAAGCAAAAATCAGGGACATCACTGAAAGTCAGGAACAGTTAAGAGGTATGGCCTCCCCAATATAAAGAAGCATAGCTGGACCTAGGTAACAAGCATTTTTGTCACAGTGTGTGTTTTTCTCTTTAGTTGTATAACTCGATACCCTTGATCCGAGGCCTTCCACTGCCCTTTCAAAAAGTCTTCCAGAATACTGAGGTAATCCATGGATTCTTAAGGAACATCTTGGAAGAGCACAGAAGAACTTGGATACCTGGAAAGCCCAGAGACTTTATCGATTGCTATTTAGAAGAGCTGAACAAGGTAAAAAACAGACTGACTGTTTGTCAGGAGCAAACTAAAGCAACAGTTGTACTGCATTGTTTAGGAATCTGTCTGGTTATTGAGAGCAGGCTCAGAGTTAAAAATAGTAGGCAGCTACTAAAATAACAGGTTAAAAAAACATTCAGGTTAAATATGTTCTAGGAGTTTGGCTTCAGGCCTGTATTACTCTTCTGAAGATGTCCCAGTACAGAGTTGTTCTGTTGTATTACACAAAGTTGAACTGATATAAAAGCATTGGTTTGAAGAATGGGATCAGATTGAAATAATCCACCCTGAATCAGTAAAATCTTGAACCCAAAGTCCTTGTCTTCTGTTACCTTTTTGGTGTAGATTTCCTAACCCCCCCAACTACTTGTCAATCCCCCTATAAATATCTGGTATCCAGCCAGTCCCCATCTCCCAGCTGACTCAGTATTGTGAACAGCCCCCTTTCCAACATCCTACCTTCTTGGAGAAAGAAGACATTTGAAACATTTTCACCTTCTCTCTTTCTGTCCAGATTGCACCTGGTTACCTGGAGGGGAAGGTGTAGCACAGCAGGGAGTTCATCCCACCCTCTGGGACGCTGCCTTCTCCTTGTGCTGTCCTTTCAGGCAACCCTGCACTTGGAGTGTGTGATCCCAGGTCACTTGGGCAATTAGATGCTGTACTGGCACACTGGCCAAAAGGTTCCCATGTTGATAGTTTATTGTATAATTCTTCAGCTCTTACAGTACAGCATGGCAGGTTTTATAACTGTTGAGAGCTGATGTCAGCATTGAATGATTTCAAGACTGTAAACTGTTGTAATCTGCATGACAGTAATTGTTCCCTATTGTGACAGGGTGGAATAGGACCCTGTCCCAATTGTTATGGAGAATTTGAATGCAGGCACTGGTTCTGTCCTTTCCTGTCTCTTCTCTGTCTGGTTATGCAACCAAATTTTCTTGTAAGACCTAGGGTTTGATCACCCCGACAGTCTCACAACTCTTTCCCTCTCGCTATCTCTCAGTTTGTTTGTCTTTTCTTCCCTTACATATGTGCTGGCATAAAATATATGCAAATCATTATGTGGAAATGTAACTGATATTGGGATCATTTTGGTTAGAAATTATATAGTGTTAATTTTTGAAATGTATATAATTATAGCTTGAGATGATTGCAAAAAGCTATTAAAGTCAAGAGGTTTCCTGAATGCAATTGTTAAGCCTTTCACAGAAGAGCTGTGAAAAAGGAGCCTCAGCTCAGGGACACTGTGTTCCTGCCAGCACCTGCCTGAAACATACAAGGACATTTTAGAAAGAAACAGGATGCTAGTTAAGAATGGGGGCTGGAAGAACTTCTAAGAGAGCTGAGCTGCAATTGCATGTTAAATGGACACAGAGATTGAAGAAAAACTCAGATGGATCTTCTGTTTGTTTGGTCTTTGTAAATAGTTATAATGAACAAGTTTATTTTTTTATGTTACTGCTAGTGTAAATAAATATTTTGGTGAATTATACAACTGCTCCTGGTTTTTCTGTGCTTCCTGACCTGTGCCTCAATGACAGATGATGTCAGCCTAAGTGGGATTTATGCCATGCATACTCTAAGCCAGGAGTTGTGTGTGGGTACTGGACCTAGTACCTGGGAAGCACAGAGAAAGATATAGATTCTACAGCAGCAAGTCCAGGAGTGGTTACCAGGAGAATGGCAGCCAAACTAGCAGAGACAGAAGTCCAGTCTGAGACTGTACAGCCAGCACAAGTTATGGGAAAAGAATAGGCAGTGACAGAACCTGAAAGCCTGATGGACTTTTTCAAATGGTGGGCTATACAACAAAAAGAGAATGAGAAGCAGGGCGAAAAAGAGATTCAGTGTTTAGAAGCACAGAGGAGAGAAGAGATGCAGTGACAGGAGCAGCAAAGGAGAGCTGAGAGAAGAGATGCAGCAACAGGAGCAGCGATGGCTGGATCTTGCAAGCTATCAAAGGCAGAGGATGTGGCACAGATCCAGATGAGCAACAAAATGCAAGCAACTTAAAAGCCATTAAACTTACAAAGCGATGTTCCTTGGATTATATCGAGGCATACCTGACAACTTTTGAAAGAGTTGCCACAGCCTGCTAATGGTCAAAGCAACAATGGACAGTCAGACTGGTACCCTACCTGACAGGGAAAGCCCAACTTGCCTATGGCAATGTGGACACTGCACAGTCAGAAAACTGACTTAGTGAAAAGTGAAATCCTGAGAACAGCTAATATTTTTCAGGTGAAACTACCTCTGGCTGGAAGCTGCAATACAGAACATAGGATTTGCAAGAAAGCGAGTTGTGCTCCCAACAGAGGGAGGTGAACCTTACAATTGTCTTTGTTTTGTAGCAGATATTCTGCAGGTGGAGGCTACTTCTAACTGAAAGGTGAAATAAGGAACTTAGAATTATCAGGAAAGACAGTCTTTCAAGCAACAGAGGGAGGTGGATCTAGCTTTACTATGTTACAATTCTTAAGATTTTCAGTGCAGGAACAGTTTAAAGCATAGCTAACTTATTTTGGAGCTGACTGCTTTCAGAGCACAAACCACTAGGCTGTTTTGGGGCTGGGGAGGTTTACCAGTGTCTGACTTGGATGTCTGGATTTTTCTCTGTTTGATTAGCAGAGTATTTCCTCTGTCAGATTGTTGCATAGGGCATCTTGCTGACAGGAAGGCACTCATCGCAGCAGTGGGTCAGAGCTTTTAGCTGATTGTTTTGTGAGGGCACAGTTTAGGCCCAACCCTTCCACCCTCACCCCACCCACCCCTGGAAATAGTTCCTTAATACCTGGGGTTCTGACATCATTTCCTCAAGAGTGCAAGGTGCATATCACTGTCATATCCTCTAGCACACTGCACTGACAATATAAGCATACGCATTGTATAATATATATATATATTTCTATATAACAAACCAATCACACACACACACAAAAAAAGTAGATAAACGTGGGGAATAGTGCAATGTAATGGCTGTGGGGCAGCAGTCTTCCAGGAGTCTTTCTGGAGGCTGAGATGCTGCCTTATTTGCAGACAACTCTCTGCCTTGAGGGAGGAAGTTGCCTGTCTTCAGGCCACACTGGACAGTAGTAAGGGATCCTTCCCCCAGGCCACACTGGATGGTAGGAAGGGAACCTCCCCCATCCAGGGAGCACCAGAGCCACCACCACTACCTCAGAGGTTGTGAAGAAAGCACAGCAGTTGGACCACAGTGAGCTAAGGGAGGGTGAGGATGGTGGAACAGAGGCACACCCAGTCAGTTGTTCCACTCCACAATCCATACACCATTCTGGGGGAGCATAGCTCCCCTATGGATGCACCCGCAAAGGAGACTAAGGAGGCTGAGGACAACTGTCACAAAGGAGGCCCACAGGAAGGAGTCAGAGGACACCACAAGGAAAGGAAGCAGCTCTTGGTGGGGGACTCAATTATTAGGGGGATAGAACTAGGGGGAGCAGGGAAAACTGAAGTAAGTTGCCTGCCTGGTGCCATGGCTTGGAGAAACAGGAAGCGCATCCTCAGGATCACGAGAACAGCTGCACAGGAGTCTGAGCTGGATGTCATTGTCCACCTAGGGACATATGACTTGGCTCATAATGAGATTAGAGCAGTGCAGAAGGAGTTTGTAGAATTGGGGAGGGGCCTAAGACAAGTAGCACACACAGAATCCTTCTCAGAGGTGCTGCCTGTCAGTGGCATGAGTGAGGTAAGGGTACTTTGCACAATGTAGTTTAATGAATGGTTGAAAAATGGTGTGGAGCACAGGGGTTTGGCTTCATTGGGGACTGGGGTTCCACCTGGAGGGACACCAGCCTATACTGGCAAGATGGTCTGCATCTGTCCAGGAAGGGAACAAGTCTTTTGAGCAATCGGTTTAAATGCTTCATTGGCAAGCTTTTAAACTAGTCAAGGGGGGAGGCACTGATAAGCAGCAGAAAAATCCCAGCCTCGCCCTACAAAACAAGGTACTAAATGAGAAAAAGACCGAGGTAGAACAGTCAGTGGGGGATGCTGCAACAGAAGGTAAAACCATCAAAAAATGGAGAGCAATGAGTACCAATGCCCGTAGTCTTGGTAACAAGCTTCCTGAATTAGTGGCCTTGATGGAGGAGGAACATCTGGATATTGTGGCAGTCACAGAAACATGGTTCGCACAAAACCATGACTGGGACATAAACATACCAGGATACACTATCTACAGGAGGGACAGGGAAGGTAAAAAAGGAGGAGGAGTAGCTTGTTACAAAAGGGAAGAAATCAAAGCAACAGAACAAAAGGGTAAACAGGGAGGAGAAGAAGCACTGTGGGTAAATTTGGAGACTGGCAATGGCACCACAATCCACACAGGGGTTGTGTACAGACCCCCTTCTCAGGGGAAGGAAATGAACAAGGAAATGATAGAAAGTATACTTAGAATGGCAAAAAAAGGGGAGATATTGCTGATGGGTGATCTGAATATGCCAGACATTAACTGGAGTGCAGCTGAAGCAGCCACTTTGAAGAGTGTGGTTATTCTAGATGCTCTACAGGGGGCATGCCTTAGACAACTAATATTGGAGCCCACTCAAGAGGGAGCAATCTTTGACCTGGTTCTCTCAAATGGAGATGAAGAGAGGATCACAGATGTAGAAGTGGGTAGCCATCTAGGAACTATCGACCATCGAACAGTATGGTTCACAATAAACACAGCAATAGAGTCAAGCCATACAAAGGCAAAAGTACTGGACTTTAGGAGGGCTGACTTTGCCAAAATGGGTGAGTGCCTAAGGAATGCACTAGCAAATGGGCAGGAAGGAGGGGTGTAAGAACAATGGGGAATAATGAAAACTGCCATCACAGAGGTAACAAGCCTTTGTGTGAAGCAAATATACAAAACAAACGATGCAAGAAACCACTATGGTTCTCAAAGGAAGTGGCAGTGAAGGTTCAAGAGAAAAAGAAAGCATTCAGGAAGTACAAGGAATCACAGAAGGAGCAGGACAGAGAACTGTATCAGTTAAAGCAAAAGGAAGCTTGGAAGGCAGTCAGAACAGCAAAGGCCCAAACCGAAGAAAAAGATAGCCAACTCAGTTAAGAAGGGGATAAAACCTTTTATAGGTACATCAGGGGCGATGGAAGACAAAGGGAGGGATAGTGAGGCTTAATAAAGGGAGGAGGGTGGACAGAGGAGACTGTGAAAAGGCAGAGATACTAAACAAATATTTTTGCTCAGTATTTACAAATGAAGAGGGGGAGGTACCTAAAACAAACAGTAGAAACACTCTGGATACAGAAGTTGATACCAGCCCATTTACAGAAGAAAGGGTTCTGAAAGAACTCTTAAAACTGAAGGTGGACAAAGCAATGGGGCCTGATGGGATTCATTGCAGAATTCTAAAAGAAGAAAGGGTAGAACTAGTGACACCACTGACTACCCTCTTTAACAAATCATTGGAGGATGGAGTGGTGCCTGAAGATTGGAGGAGGGCAGATGTGATTCCCCTTCACAAAAGTGGGAGCAAGGCAGAAGCAGAAAACTACAGACCTGTTAGTTTAACCTCAATGATAGGGAAAATTATGGAATCACTTCTGAAGGAAAGAATTGTCAAGTATCTAGAGGACAGAAGGGCACAGGACCCAAGGCAGCATGGATTCACAGCAGGAAGGTCATGCCAGACAAATCTGATAGATTTCTTTGACTGGGTGACCAAAGTAGTAGATCAGGGAGGGGCTGTGGACATGGCCTACCTAGACTTTAGCAAGGCATTTGACACAGTCCCACAAAAGATTAATATACAAGTTAGCCAGCCTGGGAGTGGGTCCCAAGATGACAGCCTGGGTAAAGAATTGGCTGGAGAATAGGACACAGAGAGTAATAGTAAATGGAGTCCACTCTGAAGAAAGGGGGGGTTATTGGTGGGGTACCGCAGTGTTCATTATTAGGACCGGTCCTCTTCAATGTCTTTATAAGCGACATTGCAGAGAGACTGGAAGGAAAAGTATGTCTCTTTGCAGATGACACAAAGATCTACAACAGAGTAGATGTACAAGGTGGGGAGGAAAGGATGAGAAGGGACTTGGCAAGGTTAGAGAAATGGTCAAATGTACGGCAGCTTAGATTCAGTGCTAAGAAGTGCAAGGTAATGCACCTGGGAAACAAAAACCCAGGGGAAGAGTACACAATGGGGGGTGAGATACTAACAACAACAAAAATGGAAAGGGACCTGGGGGTAGTCATATCGGATGACCTAAAGGTGGGCAAACAATGTGAGAGGGCAGCAAGGAGGGCTGGGGGAATACTGGGATGCATAGGGAGAGGCATCACCAGTAGAAAACAGGAAGTTGTTATCCCTCTATACAGACAGCTGGTGAGACCCAATCTGGAGTACTGCGTGCAGTTCTGGAGACCCAATCTCCGCAAAGACATAGACAGGATGGAAGCTATCCAGAGGAGGGCAACTAAAATGGTGCAGGGTTCTGCTCCGGAAGATATATGAAGAGAGACTTAAGCAGCTTAATATGTATAGCCTCAAGGAAAGGAGGGAGAGGGGGACATGATAGAAACTTTCAAGTACCTCAAGGGAATCAACAAAGTCCAAGAGGGTAGCAGCTTTCAAAAAAGGGTGTGCAAGAACAAGGGGCATAATTTGAAGATGGGGGTGACTCAGAAGTAATTTAAGGAAGTATTTTTTCACAGAGAGGGTTGTGGATACATGGAACGGCCTTCCGGAGGAGGTTGTGGAGTCAAAAACAGTGGTGGAATTCAAGCATGCATGGGACAGTCATAAGGCAATTCTAGGTGGTGGGGGTAGGAAGAAGTAGGCTGCTGGTTAACTAGGATCTGCAGCTTATCCATTAGGTAGGGAAATGGGCAGACTGGGTGGGCCAAGCGGTCCTTATCTGACATCAAATTCTATGTTTCTATGTTTCCTGAAAAGGTATGACATCTCTGGAGAGACCTACAGGCAGAGATTTTGATCTCTGAGTTACAACTCGGTCGACAATCCTCAAGAAGCCCTCACCTGACTCAGAACTCCTGATAAAATGGCTCCAACCAGAGAACAAAACAGTCCCATAGATCAACACATTTGCCATGGAGCTATTCATCAACATCTGCCTACAGATGTGCAACTCTTGGTAAAGGAACACTGACCAGAGAGTGGTGAAAAGACTGTTTCATTGGCTGAGGACTACCAAATGGCCAGACAGACACCACAGCAGTGAGGTAACAGCCAAGCACTGGGAAGACACTCTTTTTTCCCATTTAAACTCTAATCCTGAAAAGAACTCTGGTTGGGGTAACAAATCTGGGTCCAAAGACATTATCTGCTATAACTGTAAAAAGCCAGACCATTTTGCAAGAAACTGCTATAGTAAAGAGAGTGGCACTGGAGCAGATTTGTCCTTTGTAAGTTGGGCCAAATACTTAACAGATGCGAAGGTGGGGGAATAATACTGTGAAGAGACTCATTGATTTGGGAAGCAGACAGACCCTAGTGCATGTTGAAGTGCTGGAAAACACTGTGCAGAGGAAAGGAACCGGGTACTGGTGTCATCTGCATCCACGGGGACACTCAATACTATCCCACCACCCAAGTGACTCTGACCATTAAGGGTGTGTGACACCAAATGAAAGTGAGGGCAGTACCCATGTTACCTGTACCTGTGATTATTGTAAATTACTTTTTGGGATTTACTGAATTATTTTCAGAGGAAGTGAACCCTGCAGTTTCAGCACCAGTGGCAACAAGAGCTCAGGCAAAGACAGTCTCAGATGGTGGGGACACTTTTCCTTTCAGTGATTTTTTTTTTTTAAACTTTTTTATTAGCACAAGTTTAACACAGTACATTAAAGATCTCATGTGAAATCCATACTTACAACTGATAATCTCTTTTTAAACACCTTTCCCAGCTCTTGCACAGGCAAACTGCTACTATATGCCAACAATTCAGTCCTAGTCGCCTCACACCCCGACCCACTCATTCTCCAGAGCTCCCTGCAACTCTCCTTCAGCCAAGCTGAAAAATGGTTTCTCGACTGTCGCCTGGTTCTGAACCTCAAGAAAACAAAATCTATGATCTTCACACATCGACAAAGTAACCCCAAAAATGCTCCCATTTGCATCATTCCCAGCACCCTCCACCCTCTTGAGCAGATATCAACATACAAATACCTGGGCATCACCTTCAACTCGGCTTTCTCCTTTCATGCCCATGTCAGTGCTTTGTCCTCTGCCATGAACGCCTGGATTGGACTCATCTACTGTCACCAAGACTGCATCCCCGAGTTCGCCCTACGGCTGGCTATCACTTTCTTCATCCTGTCATTGGTTGACTATGGACTCGCCACCTATGCAGTTGCTGACCCCACTGCCTTCACCAAAGTTCAGACCTCTATCAACAAAGCCTGCAGGCTCCTGATGGGTGCCCCCAGCAGAACTCACATGTGCCACCTCTACTCCACATCTAACAAACTCAATCTTGAAGAACGCCAGCAATATCACACCTGCATACTGGCTAAAAAGGCTCTACTTGGGCTATGTCCCCCAGGAGTCACCACACCGCTTCTGTGGGCCTCTCACTCGGTCACCACCCATAATATTACCAAAGCCACCTTCCAGGTGCCTAGAACCAGGACCTCACTTGCCCAAAGGTCCTTTCACCACAGAGCACTGTCCTGGTATAACTCCCTCCCCACGCACATCACAAATACCTCCAAAACTGGCCCCTTCAAAATCGCCCTACGCAAACACCTCACTAGCACTCTGAGCTGTACATGCCTATCATAGAGCTTTCTGTGAGTGCCTTTCAAAACCAACCTGCTCCTATAGTATTATGTATGCACTAGTTTACTCGATTAGCCTGTTTTCAGTCTGTATACCACACACTGTATCTTGTGTGACCCACTGGGACCCCCAATGACTTATTGTTGTGTGCTCTTCTGCAACTTGCCTATGGTTACTTGCTCTTTGAAATGCCTGCTGTGTATGCTGTTTGTATCTCACCTGTACTGTGCTGTGTACGCTGTTTGTATCTCACCTGTACTGTGCTGTGTACGCTGTCTGTACTTTGAAATGCCTGCTGTGTATGCTGTTTGTATCTCACCTGTACTGTTCCCCACTGTCTTGCTTCACAAATATATTGTCTCCCCTCCCTGCGACGAGGTGCCTTTGTAAATGAGTCTTTGACTCAAAGGTTTGCAAATCCTATATATGAATTAAATAAAAATAAATAAATAAATAAAATAATTTTACATTTCATAACTTTTCATATTTGGCTTAATAGTATTGCAAAAGCACGGTTTACCAGAGACAAATACTGCCAGGAATAGGATCCTATTAGGATTAAAATGCATTCATATATAGTACTACCCGGAGAAGGTATAACAAAGAGACAATGGAGAAGAAAGAGTGATAGTGCAGGTAAATAGGTTAGAGTAAACAATAAAACATTCAACAAGTTAAAAGGTTTACAAGAACCATCATTAGTCAGCTTTTTATCATGTAAATATTTTATAGAGACATTGCTGAGTAGTATCCAAGGGAAAGTAATCCTCCCTCTCAACTAGGCCTGTGGGGAAGGTCCGCAACAAAGGAATTATGATACAGTCCAGATCTACTTACGTTATGTTTCTTCTAAATAGTAAGGGTTAAATCTCATCATATCTCCCTATCTTCTCACAATATAATCCTACCCTGACACCCAACCATGATCTTAAATCAAAGGCCTGGATCATTTAATAGTCAAAGTCAAAGTCAAATTTATTTAAAAAGACGCCCAATACCACAGGCTCTGGGCGCCGCACACAAACTATACAGTATTTCATACCACATACATTATACAATAAGATATAAAACACATAAAAATTTTAATCTCCAAAAGCTTGCACAAATAAGAAGGTCTTTAGACAACTCTTAAAGGCCTTTATAGTGGGGGCCTCTCTCACTTCAAACGTCAACGAGTTCCAGAAAGAGAGAGCAATGACTCCGAAAGCTCGGTCCCCCGCAGATTTTAATCTTGCTCTCAGAACTTTAAGGAGGCCACCACTAGAGGAGCGGAGATTTTGGACAGAGGTGGACGGTTCCAGAAGATCAGACAGGTAACCAGGGCCCTGCCCATGTAGGGTCTTATAGGTGAGAAAACCCACCTTGAAAAGTACTCACCATCTGACAGGCAGCCAGTGCAATTTACGCAATACTGGAGTGATATGACAAAATTTACTTTGTCTGGACAAAAGCTGGGCAGCAGAATTTTTCACTAGCTGCTGTCTACGAAGAGAACTTCCAGAGACCCCGAGATAGAGGGCATTACAGTAGTCAAGCCTAGAAGTGACTAAGGCATGTATCAAAGTAGGGAGGTCCAGAGCTGGAACAAGGTGCTTAACCCTGGCAATGTTTCTAAGAAGGAAAAAACAGGAACGAACCACAGAAGATATTTGAGCCTCCATGGACAGGTTCCTGTCAAAAATCACACCAAGATTTCGCACCCATGGGGAGGCCTTCAATGACACAGCTCCTAGCACAAGGCCAGTCGCAGAGTCAGAAGCCATCCCATCACGAGCTCTGTTCGACTCCACTACCAGTACCTCAGTCTTGTCAGGGTTCAGTTGCAGCCGGCTAGAGGACATCCAGTCATTAATCTCAGCCAGACAGATATTCAGCACATCCACTGCATTTGATGTTCCTGGGGCAAAGGATAGGTATAGCTGAGTATCATCAGCATAGCAATGAAAACTCAAACCATACCTCCTAATGATCCCCCCCAGGGCAGCATATATACTGCAAACAACATTGGGGCCAATACCGAACCCTGAGGGACTCCACATGAAAGGAGGCAGGGTGCAGATGAGAAATTACCCATCACAACCTGTTGCCTCCTGTTAGTAAGAAATAACTCAAACCACTTGATGACAATACCAGTGAGTCCGCATAACTCCCTCAGGTGGAAAAGCAACACACAATGGTCCACAGTATCAAATGCTGAAGAGAGATCAAGGAGAACAAGAATTGTCTTGTCCCCCCGATCTCTAGCCCTGAGAGTCATTTTGCACCCAAACTAAGCGCAGTTTCAGTGCTATGTCTGGCCCGAAAAAGCTGACTGGAAGGGATCATACAACTCGTGGGTCATGAGATGTTCCCCCAACTGAAGTGATACCACCTTCTCAACAACCTTTCCCAAAAATGGAAGATTGGAGATAGGACAGTAATTTGCCCTAATCTCCGGGTCCAGAGAAGCTTTCTTTAAAAGGGGCCTCACCAGAGCCTCCTTCAAGGCATCTAGAAAGACACCCTGACTCAAGGAACACCGGACAATCAGGGCAAACACCGGGCCAACAGTGTCAACGCACCTCATTAAGAAGCACATTGGCATGGGATCCAGTTCCCAAAAGGTATGCTTCAAGTTGGCCGCCACCTCAATAACCTCACGAACCTCCACTGGCCTAAACTCTCCCCAACCAGAAAGAGTGCTATTAGAACACAACTGACAACCACTGACAGCAATGATATTACTGGCTGAGGAGACCTCCTGCCGGATCACAGACACCCTGTCCGAGAAAAACCGAGCAAATTCCTCACAGTCCTCATTTGAGGAAACTCTTCCAGGCTGAAGACAGGATGGATGAAGAAGTCTGTCAGCAGTCCGTAAGAGTGAGGCTGGTCGGCTTCTCCCAGTAGCAATCTCCCGAGACAGAAATACTGCCTTCTTTTGGTTGCTTGCCTCCTGATATGCGCGATAATGCGCACACAGGACCAGTTTGTCAGCCCCCAGACGGGATTTCCTCCAGCGATGCTCTAATCTCCGACCCAGCTTCTTCATTTCCCCGAGATCACCGTCATACCAAGGCAACCTCAAGTATGAAGTTCTGGGTTGTACACGGATAGGTGCGAGGGAGTTGATGGCACCAGACAGCACCTTATTATAGGCGTCTACCCCGGCGTCAACAGCTCCGACGCATACATCACCCACACTTGATAAATCAACTGCCGCCATAAAACCCTCAGGGGTAAGATCTTTTAAAGAGCGGCAGCAAAACATCTCAGAAGGGGAAAGATTCATGATGGGAGCACTGAACCTGAACCTCACCGTGCAATGATCAGACCAAACTACCTGATCGATTGCAAGATCAGCAATCTCAAGTCCCAGTGAGAACACCAGGTCCAATGTGTGGCCATCATGGTGAGTAGGCGCATCGACAGATTGCACCAGCCCCAAAAGGGACATACTGTGCAATAACTCATCGGTGCATTTTTGACCTTTATCCTAGGCCCAAACATTGAAGTTCCCAAGAAAAATACATCTTGGGGAATCCAATGTTTCGCCAGCAGCTAACTCGGCGAATTCCTGCAGGAACCCTCCCCATCGGGCCAGGAGGGCGATAGATGAGGAGGATCCTGCAGCCCACGCCAAGTCCTCCACGAATGGCCACACATTCAAATGAACCCGGGGTTCCACCGGGTGCACGGTGAAGTTCTGGTTCGATTTAAAACAAATGGCTACACCAGCACCCCTACGATTTTCTCTGGGGCAGTGCACCACAGTATATCCTGGGGGGACTGCAGCCTCAAAAACAGAGCCAGCATCATCTCCCACCCAGGTCTCTGTAATGCAAGCCAGGTCAGCCAATGAAACCAAGATGGCAATAATAGCCATCTTGTTTCTGATCGACCTGGCATTGCATAGCATCGCCGTCAGAGGTATTGAGTGTGATGCAGCCCTATGGGTTAACCGACCACTCGGCCTGGTGGCCCCCCTGGAAATGGGCACCAACCATGACTGGCTTTTCCTAGGTGCTCTATTTACTCCAGGGCATCTCCTGGACTTAACCACCTCTATCCTTTCATCAACCTGCTCCTGGTCATCCCACAGTGCATAAGCAGAGCAATCCCCCATAATCCCCACTTCCCTGCAACCCCTGATAGTAATATCAGACACAGAGAGAGGGATAAAGGGATGCAAAGCACGAGCTGCAATTTCCCATAGACAATCCTAGGTCCTAAGCCTCGTCCAACAGAACTCCTACACATATCAATTTAAACAAGCCAATTGGCACACTTAACTGGTGCAAGCAAAACACATATTAAAACTCTACCATTACAGTAAAATCTAATTAACATACATGGATTGTTATAACATAATCGACTTCCCTCTTCTCACCCCAAACAAGGAGAAAGTTTCAGCTCTGAGTGGCGCTCGCGCCATTCTGCTGCTCAGCGTTGTAGCGGCGCCTGTATTTATTCGGTACCTCCCTACCCCACACCAGCAGTTAATAACTCCCCACTCACTCCTCCAGCTCCAGCTGGCAATGACTGGGATAACTCCAACACAGCCTCTCACACTGTGTATCAGCCAAATGGGGGTTAATGGGCAGGCAGTCCAACAGAGGAACAGTCCAGATTTGTAGTTAAAGCACAGTTCTCCGCCGCTAATGAGCAGCGCTCTCAGCAAGCACACAAGATAAAACACAAAAATGCTGCTTGCGAGCGGTGCCTGTATTTATTCGGCACCTCCCAACCCCCACAAACCAGCAGTTAATAACTCCCCACTCACTCCTCCAGCTCCAGCCGGCAATGACTGGGATAACTCCAACACATCCTCTCACACTGTGTATCAGCCAAATGGGGGTCATCTTGTCCATCTATTCATATACATTGCAGACCTATCCTGGTGGTTATGAGTGAGATTCTCGAAGATTCGTATATGTTCCACTATACTTTTCCATTCAGAGACAGTAGGGGGGGATTCCTGAAGCCACCTTCTGGTTATGGCCTTATAGGCAGCAACCAGGAGTATGGACCACAGGTACCTCATGTCCTTATGTTTAAGTGACTCTGGGGGAATGCCTAGGATCAGGTTCCGTGCTGTTAGTTGTTCCTCCACAGCTAGAATGTTAGAAATTTGGTGGATAACGGCTAGCCAGGGTTGGAGTTTTGGGCATTGGAAAAATATATGCGCATGGGTTGCCACCTCTATATCACATGCCCTCCAGCATGCTGAAGGGAGTTTAGGGCTTCTTTTAGCCAACTTTCCAAACATATTCATGCCAATTTGAGGAGGAAGTAGTGGACCATGTCATTTGTCAAATCTTTGCCTATTGGGGCTGCAGTATTGAGAGTTGGAGAGCTCGCTCCCATTTAACTTTAAGGGGTTCCAATACATGCTCCTGCAGATACCAGAAATTTATATATGTGGGAGATTGCGTGGTCTCCCTCTGTAGCATTCCATATTTGAGTATATGGGGAAGTATCCTCTAATATCTGAGAGTGAGCATTTATTCGTCTGTACTGAGTATTTATATAATCTCTAATTTGGAAGTAGCGCAGCCTCTCCCTGTCCTCCCATTTGAATTTTATCTTGGCCTCCTGAAAAGATATTATTGTATTCTGCCTTATAAGTTGCCATGGGGTACAAAGTCCCCATTTGTCTGTGTAGTATACCACGCTGACTCCACAGTGGGGGAGAAATCTGGGTTGTTAATAAACCACTTGTACTTCCATGCGTGTTCCTTGATATTTTTCCAAGGATGTCCCCTTCGCCAACCCTCTAAAATAGAGCGTGTACTCCCTCATATGTCTAATAGGGCTTGTTTCAGTAGGTTGCCAGAGAATAATATGAAGGGCAAGGGTTGCTGCAGGCCTCTAGTTAAATCTATCTGTTTCCAGTGTGCATCACAGTGCGTGTTGCCCCATAGCAATGCGCATCTCATTTGGGCAGAGTTCCAGTAGGAAAGTAGATTCGGGAATACAATTCCCGTGAAGCTTGAGTCGTGGCTTCCTGCCTTGCCATATAAAGGCTGTTGACATTTGTTGTCATGCCTTTAATTCTCGTGTTGGGACCACACATGGTACTGGCTGGAAGAGATACGACAGGGTAGTACATTTAATTTTATTGCCTGGTTCCTGGCATAAAAAGATAAAGGGATAATATTCCATCTTCTCATGTCCCTTTTTAGGTTATTTATCAGTGGGGAATAATCATTTTTGAATAGTTGGCTAAGGTATGTGGGTATTTTAATCCCTAAGTATTTTATTGTGGGGAGATCCCATTTAAATTGAAACTGCTTTCGAATAGGTATAGGGACGAAGTAGTTGAATAGGAGGATGTCAGTTTTAGTCGCATTCAAGGAATAATCAGATAGGGCTGAGAAAGTTTCAAGTTTTTGAAACAGAACAGGGAGAGTCCTGGTTGGATTTGTAAGATATACCAGCACATCATATGCAAAAAAGGGTCAACTTATGCTCTTTACCCCCGATTTATACCTTGTATGCCGGCTTCTTGTCTTATATATTGAGCCAATGGTTCTATATAAAGAGCAAATAATAAAGGGGAGATTGGGCATCCCTGTCTAGTTCCTCTACATAAAGGGAAGTTACGAGAAATAAGGCCGTTTGATCGTATATATCCATGGGGGTTCGAGTAAAATTTAAAAATGAGGATTGTAAATTCCTGGAGGAAATCAAAGGCATCAAGGACTCCCCTCAGGAATTGCCATGATACACGATCGAATGCTTTTTCAGCATCTAAGCTTATTAGGACAGCCAGTATCGTATGAGTTTGGACATGCTCAATCAGGTAGATGGTGCACCGAACATTATCTGAGGCCTGGCACCCGAGTATAAACCCGCACTGGTCCTGATGAATCAAGGAAGAGACCAGCTTTTTCAATCTCTGTGACAGCAATGAAGCAAATATCTTATAATCAGTGATTAATACTGAGATAGGGTGATAGGAACTGGAAAGGGGAGGGTCCTTGCCAGTCTTTGGGATGACCGATATAATTGCTTGGTCCCAGGATGGGGGGGTCTTTCCTTCAGGGTTTGGGTTTTAGCAAATAATCTGAAAAGAAGTGGGGTTACTACTGCTTTGAGAGATTTATAACATTCTCCAGGAAGACCATCCATCCCCGGGCACTTAAGTGTTTTCAGTCTCCCTATCTCTGCTTCTATTTCCCTAGTTGTTATAGGAGCGACCAAACCCTGGCCTAGATGTTTAGGCAGTTTTGGCAGTCGGAGGGTTGCTAGAAAGGATTGTATTTTCTCATCTTTCTCTTGGGTCAGGGGGGCTGCGTATAATTGTGTATAATATTGTACAAAAATATCCGATATTTTATCCACGAATGATTGGGGGCATGTTGATGGGATTACCTCAAAGTAGATATTAATGCTTTAGCCCTCTGCTGTCTGAGACGGCCGGCCAGCCAGTAGTTTCAAAGAGCGTGGCCCACCATCACAATACTTCTGCTTGAGAAATAATAATTTTTGCTCAATATTATAATCTAACATAGCATTCAACTCTTGTTTTAACTTTTTAATTTCTTTTGAGGTTTTAGGGTTGCCTTGAGTTATCTGTTGGAGCTCCAATGTTTGAATTTGGGCAGCCAGCGTTATTCGTTTTTGTTCCCTTTCTTGTTTGTTTCGAACTGAGAATTCGATAAACTTCCCCTAGCATATCGCTTAGATAGTGTCCCATAAGATAGAGATATCAATCTCAGGGCAGTCATTCTCTATCTCAGCCTGCTTTATAGCCTCTTCCATTTTTTGGATGATGTCTTTGCTATGGAGCAAGGAAAGATTAAGCCTCCACATGGTGTTTTTCCAGAAATTATCTCAGTCTAGTCTAAGAAAAACTGGGGCATGGTCTGATAGAATAAAATTGCCCGTCCATGTCTTGCCTGCCGCCCCTACATGCTCCTGGGATAGTTATATGTAATCAATTGTAGTGTAACTAGAATGAGCGTGCAAGAAAAAAGTGACTTGTTTGGCTGCACCATTTAGCTGTTTCCATGTATCTACAGTATATAGCCCAGATCCTTAAGCAATTTTGTTAGTTCTTTTATTTTTTTCCCTGCTGTCTTACCCCCCTCACCTGCTCTGGAGAGATCCAAGTTAAAATCTCCCCCACATATCATAGTGCCCTCTGCCCATTGTGACATGAGCAGGAAGAAGGCTCGGTAAATTTTAAACTCAGTAGCGGGGAATATACTGAGGCAATGGTGGTGGGTTTGCCATTTAATTTCCCTTTGATCATTATATAATGCCCTTCCTTATCACTCAGCTGATCTTGACATTCAAACGGGACGTTAGAGGGTATTAAATGGCTGCACCCCTTCTACGCCCTCCCCAAAAGACGAGGAATAGACCTGGGAAAAGCCCAGTCGTTTAAGCTTTGTATGCCCATGTGTCAGGTGGGTTTCTGGGAGTAGAGATATATCTGCTCCAGAACATTTTATATATGTCAATATCTTTGAACGTTTGATCGGACCCGATAGGCCATGAACATTATAAGTACATATATTGTAACCCATTATAATACAATAAGTAACATATAATCATTTTTGTACATATCTTTTTCCCTAGTATAGAGAACATCTTTAGTTCAATTTTTTGCTGACCCTGAGAGATATACAATGAAATCAGAACATACATAGCAGACCAAACAACTAACCATAACTGTTGTGCAAACAATGCACTAGAGTGAACATTTTTAGTAGACTTCCAAGGTAGGAGGTCAAAAATAAAACAGTGACCTCTAATTCCACCTTACAGATGGTACTGGTGGGGGGAAGAGTGTTTGGGTTACCCTCTGTAACGAGAGAAACTCTTCCCGAGCCCTTGAAATTAAGGGCTCTTGAAACACGATATTCACCCAGTGGCCAGCCAGCAGAGCTGTGCCGCCCCGTCTGTGAAAAGTAGAGATTAACTTTTCTTTTCCCCTTCTTTGCCCTTGGGTTTTTTCTTTTTCTTTTTCCCTTCTTTTTTCCCCCTTCCCCCCCTCTCAGAAACCCTTCCATGCTCCCCCCCGGGACACTGCCAAAAAGTGCATTCAATTTATGCTTGGTAAAAGTAGAATAACAGATGTGGTTGTTTGTTCTGCACTGTAAATAATACTACAGACAGTATTTTAATATTTATTTCAGTTTGCCGTTGGGAAACTCTATTGCTGCCCCCCCTTTGTCAGACTGCCCTCCCCAGCTGCATTCAAAACCATTTGTTCAGAGACAGATGTGTCCATTAACTGGACTGCTAAGGGTAGATCGTTAGGGCATAGGCATGCAGAAGTCATTCTCAACCTCCAGTAAAACTTGGTATCCCCACTACACCCAGTAGAAAATCTCATCTAGAAGCGTTTTACCGTGGAGTGAGAACAAGAAAGAAAAAAGGGAAAATAAATACATGTACACCCCCATATCACTGCCCTCTTTGTTATACTCATCGTACACTTCCCATGCAGATGCACTCTATGACTTCACACTAAGTCCCTAAAAGTCCAGAGTACAGCTGCAGTTTTCCAGTACTGTTCGTGCTGCTAGATGGTCAACCCCTCACTGCGATGCAGTTACTCTTGCATCTGGGCGATGGGTTCCTCAGAGCTGCAAGGCGAGCAAGAGAGTCCCAGATTTACCATTGGGGTACCCAGAAGTTGAGTCAGTTGGGGAAGCTCCGAGTTGAGAGTTAGGCTGGTGGGTGCATTATATGGAGTGCATCATTTGCCGTGGGTGAACCCTCACCCCCCCCATATGAGCATCACGGGCTGGGATTTAAACTAAAATTAAAGTAAAGAACATACAGAAAACTAGAGTAAAAGGGGAAGTTGTGGGGATCTCATATTACCCAAACCCCAAGGTATTGGAGGCTTTAATTTTGAGCGTAACGTCCTCAAATCGGACCAGTCAGTCCTCATCATGCTATCCCAGCATAAAGCGAGAGCATACAGCATGGTTGTCCGCTCACCCTTCCGCCATCTCCAGATCCTTTTCAGAAATTCCTGGCAGCTTCTTTAATAAATCTCTGAACTGCTGGATGGTGGCCGAGGTAGTGGTGTTATTCAGTGCTTTATTCTTCCTCGGAGGGACCATATGCCATTCTTCTGTGGGTTCCTTTCTTTTGCCCTGGGTTCCTTCGGTGATTGCAGGGACCATGATCCCTCACTTCTGCATCGCTTCACTAGCCTTCTGTGGCGTATCATACAGCTCAGCTCCCTCCTTCCAAAAGACTCACAATTTCGCTGGGTACAGAGTTTGAATCCGGAGTTGCTTACTTTTCAGGATTTTGATGAGGTAGAGATACTCCATGCGCTGTTTCTGGATGATTGGCGGGTAGTCCTGATTGAAAAACAACCGGGAATCAAAGTATTTCACCTCTTTTTTCACCCAAGCTTGGCGTAGTATGTCTTCCTTAGTGCGATAACTCTGGAATTTTATGATTATCGATCTGGGTCTGGTGGTTGGATCTTTAGGTTTGGGTATCAAGGCTTGGTGGGCTCGCTCAATCTTCACTTTATAGCCTTGTGGCAACTTGAGGACATCTTTTAGCAGATCCGATAGAAAATTGTCCATATCCCCCTCCTCGGCACCCTCTTTCAGTCCTTAGAGGCTTAAGTTGTCCCATCTCGAATGACTTTCCAGGTCGAGGTACTTTTGCTCCGTATATATAGCATGGCTACATAGGGCAAACACTGTGCAACCTAGATGCTGCAGGCCATCTTCTGCATTAGAAATTCGGTCTTCTGCTTCCTGTACTCAGCCCTCCACCATTGAGAGTTTCTGATTGAGCTGTTTAAATTCTGCTTTATTTTCTGCCCTCATTTCTTTCAACTCCTTCATTAGAGACTCAAAGCAGTTTCTTGACAGGTGCTCCACTTCTTCATCAGTCTCATAATTCTTAGCCGCCGTGGTGACTCTTAGTGGGCCCAAACCACGTGTTGGAGAGCTCGGTCTAGAATCCAGATTTTCCCTCTCAAGTCGGGACTGCTGTGCTTTAGATTTAGAACCTTCGTCTCTGTGTACCCCCTACAGACATTTCTATTTAAATTATCTATCCAGCTGATTAGTTTAGGAGGTTATTATCACAGACGGGACAGAGAGCCTCTCGTTCAGCTGCTGCTAGATGCCGTGGCAGAAATGGAAGTCCCCTTTCAGTGATTTTGATTCAGACTTGTTTGAGCACAGCTCCAAGATCCAGAAACCCAGGAAAGAAAGATGATGCCTAAAGAAATTGTGGCAACAAATGACTGACTGACATAAAGAGTTGACATAAGCAAATGCTGAAACTAAATTGATAACTGATTGTGATTTTCTTTCAGAACAAGCTAACAATGTTTCTCTGCAGGATTATTTTAAGCAGCTGGGGGTAAAACCAAAACAGGGTGGACCAATGTTTAAAAAATGTAATGGGTTACTGTACAGAGTTGGGATTAAACCTCAGACACAGGAACAGACAGAACAATTGGTTATACCATGGACATATAGAACAGAGTTTTTTTACTACTAGGATTTTTATTGACATAAGGGAGCTTAAAAGCCCATTATATATATGTCTCCCACATAAGTGGGATAATTTATACCAATAGGTTTTTATTATAATAGTCACAATCTAAATTATTCTTAAATATGGCCAAACTTGGACTGTCAATTACATCCTAAGTATGTTTATTCCACACAAACGATGTCCTGACAGTAAAAAAGTAGTCCCTTTTAAATGTATTTGACTTTTCAACCTTTATCTTCTGATTATGAGAGCGAAGTTCACTTCTTGTATTGCTATAATGCAAATGAAAAGTTTAGACCATCTGTACTATGTATTATTTGTAAAATAATAAAAGATCCCCTCTTTGCCTTCTCGCCTCCAATGTATGTAAACCAGTTTCTTTTAATCTCTGAGAACAGTGTTTAGTTATTAATCTGGGAATATATCTGGTAACTTTTCTTTGTACACCATCCAATAAATATATATCCTTTCTTAAATAAGGAGACCAAAACTGGTAGCCATAATCTAAAATAGACCGTACATAGGTTTTATATAATGGTAGAATAAGATGTTCTGATCTACCAATAAAAGTACGTCTCATTTTTGTAAGTAAGGACTGGGTACTATGTATTAATTTTTTACACTGAGTATCGGTTGTAAAACTATCATTCACCATAACTCCTAAATCTTTAACACATCTTGATGGCTTAATTATTATTTGATTTAGGATGTAAGAGTATCCAGGATTATTTTTACTTGTATGTAAAACTTACAGATTTATCAATATTAAATGGCATTTTATTTTCATATGCCCATTTTTTAGTTTCTGCAAGATCAGAAATCAGTTGGAAATGTTTCTCTAAAGTATTTACTTCACTACCCAATTTTGTATCATCTGCAAACTTACTTAGATGGGATTTAATATTTTTATTCATATCAGCGATATACATACTAAATAGGAGAGGACCCAGAACAGAACCCTGAGGCACCCCACTTGTAACAGCCCCCTCTACTGACAATAAGCCATTTATACGCACTCTCTGGCTTCTATTTCACAACCAATTCTGAATCCAATTCACCAAATAACTATTCACTTTTAGAGAAATAAGTTTTGTGATTAATGTATCATGATCTACTCTATTGAATGCTTTAGAAAAGTCTAACAAGATCACATCATATGGAATCCCTGCATCCAAACTTTTGCTAACATTATCATATAAGGTAATCAAATTTGTTGTACACGATCTTCCCTTAACAAAACCATGCTGGTTGAAATTAATCTGATTATTATCCTCTAAATGCAACATATTATCCTCTAAATGCAACAGTTGTTACAGATAGCACATGACAGTCCTGTGGCTGGTCACTCAGAGAGGGATCGCACCCTTGCCAGATTGCTGTATAGATTTTACTGGCCTGGAATTCACGAAGATGTTGCTACCTATTGTAATTTCTGTGCTGAGTGTCAGAAAGTAGTCCCAGTCACTAGAAAAGGTGAAATGTCCCTGGTGCCCCTACCCTTGATAGATGTGCCTTTTGAGAGAATTGCAATGGATGTGGTTGGTCCTTTAGACAAGAGTAAAAATGGTAATAGATTTATCCTGGTAGTATGTGACTATGTTACTCGATACCCAGAAGCAGTTCCAATGCGTGCTGTTATAGCTTCAAAAGTGGCAGCAGAGCTTGTCAACTTTTTGACAGAGTGGACATACCTAAAGGAATTACTGATCAGGGTAGTAATTTTGGTGCTGCATTACTTAAGGAGCTGTACGGACGACTAGGTATCACTGCCATAAGGACCTCCCCCATCACCTTCAGACAGATGGTTTGGTTGAGCGTTTTAACCAAACCCTAAGATGCATGTTAATAAGGTCTGTTAAAGGGGAAAGGAAAGATTGGGACCAATGCTTGCCTTACCTACTTTTGCTTACAGACAAGTGCCACAGGAATCAACAGGGTTTTCATCATTTGGGACATGCTGTATGGTAGGCAGCCAAGAGGGCCACTGGATATGATAAAAGAAATGCAGAAAGATAACCCCATTCAGAAACAATCTATAATGTCTTATATGTGTGCCCTAAGAAAGAAGCTGGCAAAACATTATGTTGAAATTGCCCATAATAATCAGGAAGAGGCCCCAAACCAGCAGAAGGTATATTATGATGATGTCGTAAAAGAAAAAGTTTTTGAGCCAGGTGAAAAGGTTTTGCTACTGATACCCACACTGTTAATGAAGTGGCAAGGGTCTTATAAAGTGTTTAGATGTATTGTCAACGTTAACTACGAGATTGAGACCCCCGACAGGAAAAATCCTACTAAGATATAACATGCTAACCTCCTCAAGAAATGGGCTGAAAAAATGCTAAAAAGCTTCTTTACTAGTTTTAACAGAAACTGATAAGGAAGATATTGATGTAGCTTATGATAGGCTGGAACAAACTGTAAATGCTGATGCTGTAAATGTGAATGTTTCCTTAACCTCACAACAAACTGCAGACATTCGTAACGTGCTAAAGACATTTAACAGTAATTTTACCACAGTACCAGGCCAAGCAAAAGGAGTTGAGCATCTCATAGGGACAATTCATGCTCATCATATTAGACAAAAGACATATAGGTTACCAGAGTGGTTAAGAGCTGACGTGGTTAAGGAAATACAAAAAAATGAAAGAATTGGGTATCATAGAGGAGTGCTTGGTCATCTCCAATGGTAATTGTAAACAAAAAAGAAGGGAGTGTATTAGAATCTGCCTTGATTTTAGTAAACTTAATCAAGTGTCAGAATTTGACAGTTATCCTATGCTCAGAATAGATGATTTGGTGGACAGACTGGGAAGTGCAAAGTATAGCAGTACCCTCGATTTCACCAAGGGTTACTGGCAAATACTGTACCTTTAGCTAAAGAATCCAGAGACAAAACTGCATTTGCCACTCCTGTTGGATTCTATCAGTTCACCACCATGCCATTTGGTTTACATGGTGCGCCAGCTATATTCCAATGGTACATGGATGTAATTTTATCTCTTCACACTGAATATTGTGCTGCATACCTGGATGATGTCGTGGTGTGCAGTCCAGACTGAAAAAAAACAATTGGAACACATAGAAGCAGTTATCCAAGCTGTCAAAAATACAAGTCTGATTGGTAATCCTACCAAATGTGCATTGGGCATACAGGAAACCAGATATTTGGGCTATGTGTTGGGAAATGGAGATGTTAACCCAGAAATTTCTAAAATAGAAGCTGTAGCTAACAGCCCTGTCCCTAAAACAAAGAAACATGTCAGGTCATTTTTAGGGCTGGCTGGTTATTATTGGAGAATTGTTCCCAACTTTGCAGAGTTATCTACTCCCCTCACTGAGCTCAGGAAAAAACGGTGCCCAAACAATGTGAAACGGACCTAAGAGTGTGACGAAGCCTTTCAAACCATTAAGGCTGCACTATGTTCAACCCCTCTTTTAAGAAGCCCAGACTTTGAGAAACCATTTTTGTTACAAAGATGCATCAGAGGTAGGCCTAGGTGCAGAACTGAGTCAAAATATAGATGGGATGCAAAATCCTATTCTGTACATAAGTAGAAAGTTGCATGGCAGAAAGAAAAGGTACTCCACCATTGAAAAGGAATGTTTAGCAGCAAAGTGGCCCATGGAGTCCCTTAAGTTTTATTTGCTATGGACTGACTTTGTACTTATAACAGATTACAATCCTCTCTGTTGGCTTAACCAAATGAAATACAGATATTTCAGAATCACAAGGTGATACCTGGCACTACAGCCATAGAAGCATAGAAACATAGAATTTGACAGCAGATAAGGACCACTTGGTCCACCCAGTCTGCCTATTTCCCTACCTAATGAATAAGCTGCAGATCCTAGTTAACCAGCAGCCTACTTCTTCCTACCCCCACCCCCTAGAATTGCCTTATGACTGTCCCATGCATGCTTGAATTCCATCACTGTTTTTGACTCCACAACCTCCTCCGGAAGGCCGTTCCATGCATCCACAACCCTCTCTGTGAAAAAATACTTCCTTAAATTACCTCTGAGCTGCCCCCTCTATCTTCAAATTGTGCCCCCTTGTTCTTGCCCACTTCGTTTTGAAAGATGCTACTCTCTTGGACTTTGTTGATTCCCATGAGGTACTTGAAAGTTTCTATCATGTCCCCCCTCTCCCTCCTTTCCTCGAGGCTATACATATTAAGCTCCTTAAGTCTCTCTTCATATGTCTTCCAGTGCAGACCCTGCACCATTTTAGTTGCCCTCCTCTGGACAGCTTCCATCCTGTCTATGTCTTTGCAGAGATTGGGTTTCCAGAACTGCACGCAGTACTCCAGATGGGATCTGACCAGCTGTCTGTACAGAGGGATAATAACTTCCTATTTTCTACTGGTGATGCCTCTCCTATGCATCCCAGTATCCCCAACCCTTCTTACTGCCCTGTCACATTGCTTGCCCACCTTTAGGTCATCTGATATGACTACCCCCAGGTCCCTTTCCATTTTTTTGTTGTTAGTATCTCACCCCCCATTGTGTACTCTTCCCCTGGGTTTTTGTTTCCCAGGTGCATTGCCTTGCACTTCTTAGCATTGAATCTAAGCTGCCATACATTTGACCATTCCATTAACCTTGCCAAGTCCCTTCTCATCCTTTCCACCCCACCTTGTGCATCTACTCTGTTGCATATCTTTGTGTTATATGCAAAGAGACATACATTTCCTTCCAGTCCCTCTGCAAAGTCGCAATGTCACTTATAAAGACATTGAAGAGGACTGGTCCTAATACTGAACCCTGTGGTACCCCACTAGTAACCCTCCTTTCTTCAGAGTAGACTCCATTTACTATTACTCTTTGTCCTATTCTCCAGCCAATTCTTTACCCAGGCTGTCATCTTGGGACCCACTCCCAGGCTAGCTAACTTGTATATTAATCTTTTTTGGGACTGTGTCAAATGCCTTGCTAAAGTCTAGGTAGGCCATGACCACAGCCCCTCCCTGATCTACTACTTTGGTCACCCAGTCAAAGAAATCTATCAGATTCATCTGGCATGACCTTCCCGCTGTGAATCCATGCTGCCTTGGGTCCTGTGCCCCTCTGGCCTCTTCGTACTCGACAATTCTTTCCTTCGAAGTGATTCCATCATTTCCCTATCACTGAGGTTAAACTAACAGGTCTGTAGTTTTCTGCTTCTGCCTTGCTCCCACTTTGTGAAGGGAATCACATCTGCCCTCCTCCAGTTCTCAGGTACCACCCCATCCTCCCATGATTTGTTAAAGAGGTAGTCAGTGGTGTCACTAGTTCTACCCTTAGTTCTTTTAGAATTCTGGGATGAATCCCATCAGGCCCCATTGCTTTGTCCACCTTCAGTTTTAAGAGTTCTTTCATAACCCTTTCTTCCATAAATGGGCTGGTATCAACTTCTGTATCCAGAGTGTTTCTACTGTTTGTTTTAGGTACATCCCCCTCTTCATTTGTAAACACTGAGCAAAAATATTTGTTTAGTATCTCTGCCTTTTCACAGTCACCCTCTACACACCCTCCCTCCCCTTTATTAAGCCTCACTATCCCTTACTTGGTCTTCCTTCACTCCCTGATGCACCTATAAAAAGTTTTATCCCCCTTCTTGACTGAGTTGGCTATCTTTTCCTCGGTTTGGGCCTTTGCTGTTCTGACTGCCTTCCCAGCTTCCTTTTGCTTTAACTGATACAATTCTCTGTCCTGCTCCTTCTGTGATTCCTTGTACTTCCTGAATGCTTTCTTTTTCTCTTGAACCTTCACTGCCACTTTCTTTTGAGAACCATAGTGGTTTCTTATCGTTTCATTTTGTTTATTTGCTTCACACAAAGGCTTGTTACCTCTGTGATGGCAGTTTTTATTATTCCCCATTGTTCTTCCACCCCTCCTTCCTGCCCATTTGCTAGTGCATTCCTTAGGCACTCATCCATTTCGGCAAAGTCAGCCCTTCTAAAGTTCAGTACTTTTGCCTTTGTATGGCTTGACTCTATTGCTGTGTTTATTGTGAAGCATACTGTTCGATGGTTGCTAGTTCCCAGATGGCTACCCACTTCTACATCTGTGATCCTCTCTCCATCTCCATTTGAGAGAACCCGGTCTAAGATTGCTCCTCTTGAGTGGGCTCCAATACTAGTTGTCTAAGGCATGCCCCCTGTAGGGCATCTAGAATAACCCACTCTTCGAAGTGGCTGCTTCAACTGCACTCCAGTTAATGTCTGGCATATTTTTACATAATTTGTATGGTAGATATTTGTTGGAAGTCAGAAGGATCAACACATTTATTTAGTGTGATCTTTCTAATCTGATGTGGTTAATTTTAATACTATAGTTTAAACCCTTTCTGTATGTGCCTTTGGTGGTGTCTGATATTGAGAACCTAACTGTCAATTGTGGGTATCCTGTCTGTTTTGGTAGGTACTTTATTTTCTTTGTTAAACAGCTGAGTATACCTATTGCCTAATACTTTATAGTACATTGTATCTTTTTGCTCAGTCTCTGATTTTTCTTCTTTCTCCAATGTTTTTAGAACTGTTTAGTTATTGTGGCTGAGGTTTGGTACTGTGTTCTTTCTTGTAGTTCAAGGTGCCTTTGGAACTGCTGATTTCTATTGGTTTAAACTACTACATTTTTTTTTCTATTTTAAAAAAAGCTACATCAACTTGGTTTGTTGTCACCTGTTTGTTGTTGCTAAGTAGCAGAAGTTTTTGCATTGTGCTCTGATTCTGTGATAGAATATGTATTAGTAGAAGGTAGATTATTGTAATTGTAGTTACCTTTTGATGGTAAGGATAAAGAGGTGAGATAGAAGTGTATGTATTTTCAATTATTATAGAGGAACAGTGGCAGGATTTTTAGGACAGTAAATTAATAAAAAGGGAACCAGGAGAGCTTCAGTAGCAGACAAGTAGTGGAATAGCAGTATAACTGCAGCATAATGTGGGGAGTGGTGCAATGCAGTGGCTGTGGGGCAGCCATATTCAGGCAGATCTTCTGGACACTGAGGTGCTGTCCTATCTGCATGCATCTTTCTGGACTGCAGGATGAGGTAGCCAGACTCAGAGTGGAAGTAAACTGGGTCAGGAGTACCATTACCCCTATCCAGAGACCACTCAGTCCAATGCAGCTGCCTCAAAAGGATGCAGAGAATGAGGAGTACTTGGATGACAGTGGGCTCAGGGGGGGTTAGACCAGTCAGGCAGAGGCACATCCCAGATCCTATTCCACTCAAGAACTCATATGCCACACTGCCAAACAGAGACAACCAAATAGAGGTACCCAGAGAAATGGAAGGAAAGGATGTGGAGGTTAGCCAAGTGCAAAAGATGGAGATTAGCGCCCAGGAGGTGAATAGGCAGAATAGGGGCAAAATTCAGCAGAAAGGCAGACAGCAAGGTGAACCACTGATAAAGGGCAACCAAGGAAGGGGCTGGAGTAGAACAGCGAAACAGTCTAGGGAGGTCAAATCATGGAAAGTCATGTGTGCAAATGCCAGGAGCCTTAGCAACAAGATGGAAGATCTGAGGCTGTCATGGTGCAGTCAGACCTGGACATTGTGGCCATCACTGAAACCTGGTGTAATGATAACCACAGATGGGAGTTGGCCATACCTGGCTACAACATATTCAGAAGAGACAGGGCAGGCAGGAAGGGAGGAGGAGTGGCACTGTATGTAAAAATGACATAAGAGCCACGAGATCCAGGAGGAACAAAATGGGGGAGAGATACTGTGGGTTAAGCTGGAAAGGAAAATGGGGCCAGCCATCCGCCAGGTGTGGTCTATAGACCACCAGCCCAGGAGGAAGAAACAGATAGGGAGTTGATGCTAGCCATCCAGAGGATGGCAGACAAGGGTGAGGTAGTACTGGTTGAGACTTCAATATTCCAGATGTGGACTGGAGCATCCCAGCAGCAGCATCAACTAGGAGCAGATTTATCCTGGACTCCTTCAGGGTGCCTTCCTCAAGCAACTGGTCATGGAACCAACTCGGCAGAAGGCAATACTGGACCTTGTGCTCACAAACAGGGACAGTGTGATGGGGGTAAGAGTGGGGAGCACCTGGGGAACAGTGACCACCAGTCACTGTGGTTTGAAATCACAGAAAGAGCAGAACCAAACCACACAAAACACGTATCCTGGATTTTAGGGGCAAACTTTGGAAAATGGGAGATACTTGAAAGAGGCATTAAGGGAATGGGGTAAGAATCAGGGTTGAGGAACAGTGGGAAGTATTTAAAATGGGGATTACAAGAGAAACAGAATTATGTATTAAGCAGGTTAGCAAGAGGAAAAGAAAGAGGAGACCATTATGGTTTTCCAAAGAGGTAGCAAAGAAAGTGAAAGCCAAAAAGATTGCATTCAGGCAATACAAAAAGACACAGGCAGAAGGGGATAGGGAGAAGTACCAGGAGAAGCAAAGGGAGGCAGGGAGGTCAGTAAAGGAAGCCAAAGCTCAGACAGAAGAACACATTGCAAAATCAGTGGGTAGAGGGGACAAAACCTTTTACAGGTACATAAGTGAAAAAAGAAAGGCAAAGGGAGGGATAGTGAGACTGAAGGGGAGGATGGGAGCCGCGTGGAGGATGACAACAGTAAAGCTGACATATTGAACAGGTATTTCTGCTCAGTCTTTACTGAGGAAGAGGAGGGTAATGGGTCTGAATGGAGTACAAGGGGTGAGAATGGTGCAGAAATGGACACAAGTCCCTTTACACGAGAAAGGGTCCTGAAGGAACTGGTAATAAGAGTTGATAAAGCAATGGGGCCAGATGGGGCACCCTAGGACTCTAAAGAACTAAGAGAAGTGGTGGCTGAACCTCTTGCTATCCTGTTTAGCCAATCACTAGAAACGGGGAGGTACCCAAAGACTGGAGGATAGCAGATGTAGTCCCCTTATACAAAAGTGGGAACAAAGAGGAAGCGGGAACTACAGACAGTCAGCCTCACCTCGGTAGTGGGGAAGATCATGGAAGCACTACTGAAGGAGAGATTGGTGGAACATCTGGTTGTCAATGGACTACAAGACCCAAGGCAGCATGGTTTTCACCAGGGAAGGTCATGTCAGACCAACCTCATTGAATTTTTGACTGGGTGACTGGGGAGGTGGATCAGGGGAGGGCAGTGGACATGGCCTATCTGGACTTTAGCAAGGCCTTTGACACTGTGCCACATAGAAGACTATTGCACAAACTGGGAATATGGGTGTGGGCAGGACAGTAGTGTGGTGGGTGAGTAACTGGCTGGATGGCAGGACACAGAGGGTGGTGGTAAATGGCTGTCACTCTACAGAGGGAAGAGTGACCAGTGGGGTACCACAGGGATCAGTGCTGGGACGGTACTATTCAATATCTTCATCAGTGACATTGCACAGGACCTAGAAGGCAGAATTTCACTGTTAGCTGATGACACAAAGCTCTGTAACACAGTAGACATACCAGAGGGTGTAGACAGAATGAGAAGGACCTGCAGAAACTTGAAGAATGGTCAGGGGTTTGGCAGTTGAAATTCAATGCAAGGAAGTGCAAGATAATGCATATGGGGCACAAAAACCCTGGCACAATATATCAGTTGGGGGGTGAGGATATAGCATGCACCAAGCAGGAAAGGGATCTTGGAGTTATCATCTCTGATGACCTCAAGGCAGGGAAACAGTGTGACAAGGCAGCAGGTAAAGCAAATAGGATGCTGGGATGCATAGGCAGGGGCATCACCAGCAGGAAAAGGGAAGTCATAATTCCACTATACAAGACACTAGTGAGGCCGCACCTGGAGTACACTGTGCAGTTCTGGAGACCTTACCTACATAAGGACATAGACAGGGTAGAGAAGGTTCAGAGCAGGGCAACAAAGATGGTGCATGGATTGCATCACAAGTCCTATGAGGACAGGTTGAAGGCACTGAACATGTACTCCCTGGAGGAGAGGAGGGAGAGAGGGGGGATATGATAGAGACATACAAGTATCTTACAGGGAGGAACAGGGTGCAGGAAAACACTATTTTAAGTGAAAAAGATGTTCCAGGACTAGAGGGCATGGGATGAAGTTAGAGGAGGGAGCGATTCAGAGGAAACGTGAGGAAGAATTTCTTCACAGAACGGGTGGTGGACAAGTGGAACACCCTGCCAGAGGAAGTGGTGGGGGCTGAAACAATCACGGGATTTAAGAATGCATGGGATAGACATAAAGGAATTCTGGAGATCAGGGGTAAGGAGCAACAGACTTCCTGGAAAACATAAACTGAACTTACAAACTTAAATGGGCAGACTGGGTGGGCCATAGGCCCTTATCTGCCGACACTGTCTATGTATCTATGTATCTTTATTCAGATCACCCATCAGCAATATCTCCCCTTTTTCTGCCATTCTAAGTATACTTTCTATCATTTCCTTGTCCATTTCCTCCCCCTGAGAAGGGGGTTTGTACACAACCCCGGTGCAGATTGTGGTGCCATTGCCTCTCTCCAAACTTACCCACAGTGCTTCTTCTCCTCCCTGTTTACCCTTTTGTTCTGTTGCTTTGATTTCTTCTCTAATGTAACGAGCTGCTACTCCTCCTCTTTTACCCTCCCTGTCCCTCCTGTAGATAGTGTATCCTGGTATGTTTACATCCCAGTCATGGTTTTGTGTGTACCATGTTTCTGTGACTGCCACAGTATCCAGATGTTCCTCCTCCATCAAGGCCACTAAGTCAGGAAGCTTGTTACTCAGCCATTTAAATTCACGGTGATACACAAATCTGGTAAAGAGAACAGCAATGCTGATTTTCTGTCAAGATATGGGTCAGGGAATTGAGGTTTCTGAAGGCTGAACAACAAATGTATGACTTTACTGTTTGCTCTACTGTTATAGAAAAAACATAATGCACATGTGCTCAATTTCTGAAAGTTAGCAGCAAATGTTAGTACAGAATTAATAGAAAGTTTTGGAAACATGTTTGATAAAACAGGTTCCCTCTTAAGGAGGGGGTATATGTGACAAGGTGGAATAGGACCCTGTCCCAGTTGTTGTGAAGAGTTTGAATCCCAGGGATCTGTTCTGTCCTTTTCTGTCTCTTCTGTCTGCTTGTGCAACCACATTTTCCTGTGAGACCTAGGATTTGATCACCCCGACAGTCTCGCAATTATTTGCCTCTTGCTATCTCTCAGTCTTCCCTTGCTGTTTGTCTTTTCCTTCCTTGCATATCTGCTGATATAAAAATATATGTAAATCATTATGTGGAAATGTAACTGATATTGGGATAATTTTGTTTAGAAATTATATTGTGTTAATTTTTGAAATGTATATAATTATAGTTTGAGATGATTGCAAAAGCTATTAAAAATTCAAGAAGTTACCTGAGTGCAATTTTTAAGCCATTTGTTGAAGAGCTGTGAAAAAGGAGCCTCAGCTCAGGGACACTGTGTTCCTGTCAGCACCTGCCTGAAACATACAAGGACATTTTAGAAAGAAATGGGATGCTTGTTAAGAATGGGAGTTGGAAGGACTAAGAGAACTGAGCTGCAATTGCATGCTAAATGGACACAGAGACTGAAGAAAAACTCAGATGGATCTTCTGTTTATTTGGCCTTTGTAAATAGTTGTACTGAACAAGTTTATTTTTCTATGTTACTGCTAGTGTAAATAAATATTTTGGTGAATTCTACAACTGCTGCTGGTTTTCCTATGCTCCCTGACCTGTGCATCAATGACACCTATGCACTAAGAATGTACAAGTATTGGGCTTGACTTATGCATTTGAATCTTTCAGAGGAAGAATGATGGCTCCTCGTTTGATGAAGAAAATCTGTTCTGTCTTATGGTGGACTTGTTTGTGGCTGGGACCGACACCACCACCATCACCCTGAGATGGGGGCTGCTGTTAATGATGGCTTACCCTGACATGCAAGGTACGCAGAGCCTGCAGCTTTACAAGTATCTCTGTCTTTCTCTTCCTCATTCTCAGGGTAGGTACTGTACTATTGCAAGAATACAAGTCTTTTTCTCTCTTTTACTCTTAGGGTAGGATGAGCCTATAATGCTGCACATTACCAACACAACTATACAAGTGTGTGTGTCTCTCTGTCTCTTACACACACTCTCAGAGTGGGATAAGCCTGCAATACTGCACAGTACCAACATGTCTATAAAAGTCTGTGTGTCTCTCTCGCTCTCAGGGTTGGGTAAGCCTGCAACATTGCACAATATCAAAACAGTGCACTCAGAATAGCTGAGCCAGTGCTTGCCTGGTTTTCCCCATCCGATAATGTCTGGGGAAAACAAATAGGCAGCACTCGTGGTGGAGGAGAAAATTAATACCAAGGCTGTTGACGAGCAGGAATAGGGAGGCCCACAGGAAGGAGGCAGAGGACACCACAAGGAAAGGAAGCAGCTCCTGGTGGGGGACTCAATTATTAGGAGGATAGAACTGGGAGGAGCTGGGAAATCAGAAGTAAGGTGCCTGACTGGTGCCATGGCTTGGAGGAACAGGAAGCGCATCCTCAGGATCACAACAGCTGCAAGGGATTCTGAGCTGGACGTAATTGTCCACCTAGGGACAAATGACTTGGCTCATCATGAGGTTAGAGCAGTGCAGGAGGACATTGCAGAGTTGGGGAGGGGCCTAAGACAAGTAGCACACACAGTATCCTTCTCAGAGGTGCTGCCTGTCAAAGGCATGGGGAGGCGAGGGTAATGGCACCATGCAGTTTAATGAATGGCTGAAAAATGGTGCAGAGCACAGGGGTTTGGCTTCATTGGGGACTGGGGTTCCACCTGAGGGACACCAGCCTATACTGGCAGGATGGTCTGCATCTGTCCAGAAAGGGAACAAGTCTTTGAGCAGTCAGTTTAAATGCTTCATTGGCAAGCTTTTAAACTAGTCAATGGGGGAGGCACTGACAAGCAGCAGAAAAATCCCAGCCTCTCCCTACAAAACAGGGTACTAAATGAGAAAAAGACCAAGGTAGAACGGTCAGTGGGGGATGCTGCAACAGAAGGTAAGGCCATCAAAAAATGGAGAGCAATGAGTACCAATGCCGTAGTCTAGGTAACAAGCTTCCTGAATTAGTGGCCTTGATGGAGGAGGAACATCTGGATATCGTGGCAGTCACAGAAACATGGTACACACAAAACCATGACTGGGAAGTAAACATACCAGGATACACTATCTACAGGAGGGACAGGGAGGGTAAAGAGGGGAGGAGTAGTTCTTTACATAAGGGAAGGAATAAAAGCAACAGAACAAAAGGGTAAACAGGGAGAAGAAGAAGCACTGTGGGTAAATTTGGAGACAGGCAATGGCACCGTGCCAATCCGTGACAGGGTTGTAGAGATACAGACCCTCTCAGGGGGAGGGAAATGGACAAGGTAATGATAGAAAGTATACCTAGAATGTGCGAAAAGGGAGATATTGCTGATGGGTGATCTGAATATGCCAGATGTTAACTGGAGTGCAGTTGCAGCTGCCACGTCAAGAGTGCAGTTATTCTAGATGCCCTACAGGGGGCATGCCTTAGACAACTAGTACTGGAGCCCACTCGAGAGGGAGCAATATTAGACTTGATACTCTCAAATGGAGATGGAGAGAGGATCACAGATGTAGAAGTGGGTAGCCATCTGGGAACTAGCGACCATAGAACAGTATGGTTCACAATAAACACAGCAATAGAGTCAAGCCATACAAAGATAAAAGTACTGGACTTTAGGAGGGCTGACTTGGCCAAAATGGGTGAATGCCTAAGGAATGCACTAGCAAATGGGCAGGAAGGAGGGGTGGAAGAACAATGGGGAATAATAAAAACTGCCATCACAGAGGTAACGAGCCTTTGTGTGAAGCAAATAAACAAAACAAGACGATATAAGAAACCACTATGGTTCTCAAAGGAAGTGGCAGTGAAGGTTCAAGAGAAAAAGAAAGCATTCAGGAAGTACAAGGAATCTAGCAGGAGCAGGACAGAGAACTGTATCAGTTAAAGCAAAGGAGGCTGGGAAGGCAGTCAGAACAGCAAAGGCCCAAACCGAGGAAAAGATAGCCAACTCAGTTAAGAAGGGGGATAAAACCTTTTATAGGTACATCAGGAGCAAGGAAGACCAAGGAGGGATAGTGAGGCTTAATAAAGGGAGGGAGGGTGGGCAGAGGGAGAATGCGAAAAGGCAGAGATACTAAACAAATATTTTTGCTCAGTATTTACAAAGGAAGAGGGGGAGGTACATAAAACAAACAGTAGTAACACTCTGGATACAGAAGTTGATACCAGCCCATTTACAGAAGAAAGGGTTCTGAAAGAACTCTTAAAACTGAAGGTGGACAAAGCAATGGGGCCTGATGGGATTCATCCCAGAATTCTAAAAGAACTAAGGGTAGAACTAGTGACACCACTGACTACCCTCTTTAACAAATCATGGGAGGATGGGGTGGTACCGAGGACTGGAGGAGGGCAGATATGATTCCCCTTCACAAAAGTGGGAGCAAGGCAGAAGCAGGAAACTACAGACCTGTTAGTTTAACCTCAGTGATAGGGAAAATGATGGAATCACTTCTAAAGGAAAGAATTGTCATGTATCTAGAGGCCAGAAGGGCACAGGACCCTAGGCAGCATGGAGTCACAGCGGGAAGATCATGCTAGACGAATCTGATAGATTTCCTTGACTGGGTGACCAAAGTAGTAGATCGGGGCTGTGGACATGGCCTACCTAGACTTTAGCAAGGCATTTGACACAGTCCCACACAAAGATTAATATATAAGTTAGCCAGCCTGGGAGTGGGTCCCAAGATGACAGCCTGGGTAAAGAATTGGCTGGAGAATAGGACACAGAGAGTAATAGTAAATGGAGTCCACTCAGAAGAAAGGAGGGTTACTAGCGGGGTACCGCAGGGTTCAGTATTAGGACCAGTCCTCTTCAATGTCTTTATAAGCGACATTGCAGAAGGACTGGAAGGAAAAGTATGTCTCTTTGCAGATGACACTAAGATCTTCAACAGAGTTGATGCACAGGGTGGGGTGGAAAGGATGAGAAGGGACTTGGCAAGGTTAGAGGAATGGTCAAATGTATGGCAGCTTAGATTCAATGCTAAGAAGTGCAAGGTAATGCACCTGGGAAACAAAACCCAGGGAAGAGCACACAATGGGGGTGAGATACTAACAACAACAAAAATGGAAAGGGACCTGGGTGAGTCATATCAGATGACCTAAAGGTGGGCAAGCAATGTGAGAAGGCAGCAAGGAGGGCTGGGGGATAATGGGATGCATAGGGAGAGGCATCACCAGTAGAAAACAGGAAGTTATTATGCCTCTGTACAGACAGCTGGTGAGACCCCATCTGGAGTACTGTGTGCAGTTCTGGAGTCCCAATCTCCGCAAAGACATAGACAGGATGGAAGCTGTCCAGAGGAGGGCACCTAAAATGGTGCAGGGTCTGCATCGGAGAACATATGAAGAGAGACTTAAGGAGCTTAATATGTATAGCCTCGAGGAAAGGAGGGAGAGGGGACATGATAGAAACTTTCAAGTACCTCAAGGGAATCAACAAAGTCAAGAGGTAGCATCTTTCAAAAAGAGGTGTGCAAGAACAAGAGGGCACAATTTGAAGATGAAGCGGCTCAGAGGTAATTTAAGGAAGTATTTTTTCACAGAGAGGGTTGTGGATGCATGGAATGGCCTTCCGGAGGAGGTTGTGGAGTCAAAATCAGTGGTGGAATTCAAGCATGCATGGGATAGTCATAAGGCAATTCTGGGGGTTGGGGGTAGGAAGAAGTAGGCTGCTGGTTATCTAGGATCTGCAGCTTATCCAGTAGGTAGGGAAATGGGCAGACTGGGTGGGCCAAGCGGTCCTTATCTGCCGTCAAATTCTATGTTTCTATGTTTCTATGTTTGTGAGTTCTTTACATTCCAGATTGCTGAATACAATTCAACCACTGGGGTCTTCATCATGAAAAACTGTACAGTACCAACACAACTATACAAGTCTCTCTCTCTCTCTCTCACCCAGAGTACAGTAGGAGAAGTTTTTCACATAGCGCAGTGACAACACAACTATACAAGTCTATCTCTCTCTCTGTCTCTCTGTCTCACTTAGAGTATAGTAGGAAACGTTTTTCACACAGAGCAGTGACAACACAACTATACAAGTTTCTCTTTCTGCCTCTAAGTATAGTATGACCTGACTGTTCAACAGTTCACAGATAACTCTGATCCAGTTTAGGAATATATAGTTTTTTCCTGGATTTACAACATCTTGCCAGTTTGGGAATTCATTGCTTTTCCCTGGATTCATAGATAAGGAAAATGAGTAGCATAGATCCTGGTTAAAATTAAATTTTTTTCCAGGATATAACAATAAGGACAATTTGAAACTAAGACCCAGGTTCAAAATTAACAGCTTTTCCAGGGATATAGCAAGCATTTGTCAATGGCGAATGTTGCTTTCTTATATGTGCTATTTAGGTATTTGAAAGTGATAGTACCATGCCTATGAACTGTCATGTGCACCCCCTAGACATCCTCTGTGTCTTTCTGTTCAGTATTCACAGAAGAGGGGGAAGGGAAAGGGCCATAGCACTACAACAGTTGCCAAGGCAGGTGAAGAGGTGGACAATAGTCCATTCACAGGCAAAAGAATCCTGCAGGAGCGGATTAAATTGAAGGTGGACAAAGCAATGGGACCGGATGGCATACACCCAAGAATATTAAGAGAACCGTGGAGGGGGATAGCAGTACCTCTGGCAGCTGTGTTCACTGATTCATTCAACACAGGGGTGGTACCAGAGAATTGAAGGAGGGGACATGTGGCCCCTCTACACAAATCCAGAAGCAGGAAGGAGGCGGGGAACTATAGGCCGGTCAGTCTCACCTCAGTAGTGGGGAAGATCATGGAGACATTGAAACATACATAGAAACGTAGAAGATGACGGCAGATAAGGACCGCAAGGCCCATCCAGTCTGCCCATTTATTTTTCTACCTTATAAATGTGCCATTGGCCTTTGCTCTGTCAGTGGCCTATCTATTCATGGTCATTTGTATTGCTCTCTTATGCCTATCCCATGCCTGTTTGAAGCCCTGCACTGTATTCATAGCCACCACTTCTTGTGGTAAGCCATTCCATGCACCACCCTTTCTGTGAAAAAGAATTTCCTCACATTCCCCCTTAATCGGCCCCCCTCTAATCTCATGCTGTGTCCTCTTGTCCTGCTATTTTTCTTATATTTAAACATGTTAGACTCTTTCACCTTGTTAATGCCCTTAAGGTGTTTGAATGCCTCGATCATATCACCTCTCTCCCTTCTTTGCTCAAGGGTATACATATTGAGCTCTGTTAATCTGTCCTCATATGTCTTCTGATGCAGTCCCTGCACCATTTTGGTTGCCCTTCTCTGGACTGCCTCAATTTGGTTAATGTCCTTGTGAAGGTGTGGCCTCCAATACTGCACGCAGTACTCCAGATGGGGCCTAACCAGTGTCTTGTAAAGAGGGATTATTACCTCCCTCTTACGACTTGTGATACCCCTACTAATACACCCTAACACCCCCCTAGCCTTACCTACTGCTTTAGAGATCTGCTTGGATTATTTCAGGTCATCAGTGATGATGATGCCCAATTCTCTTTCTTCCTTTGTGACTGCTAGCAACTCCCCTCCCAGCCTATAGGTGGCTTCAGGGTTTCTCTTCCCTATGTGCATGATTTTGCACTTCTTTGCATTAAATCCCAGTTGCCACTCTTCTGACCATTTTGCTAGTTTATCCAGATCTCTTCTCATTCTGCCCACCCCATCTGGATCATCTACTCTGTTGCAGATCTTGGTGTCATCTGCAAACAGACAAGCCTTACCTCTAGTCCATCTGCAAGGTCACTAATGAAGATGTTGAAGAGGACTGGCCCCAGGACTGATCCCTAAGGTACCCCACTTGTGACTTGCATCTCTTCTGACTGTATACCATTTACCACCACTCTCTGTTTTCTGCCCGTCAACCAGTTTGCCACCCAGTTGACCAACTTCTGACCCACCCCGAGCCTACCCAGCTTTTTTATCAATCTTCTATGTGGAACAGTGTCAAAAGCTTTGCTGAAGTCAAGGTAGGCGACATCAACTGCTCCCCCTTGGTCCACCACTCTGGTTACCCAGTCAAAGAAATCTATGAGATTAGTTTGACAAGACCTTCGTTTTGTAAACCTGTTGTCTTGGATCCTGTGCCCCTATGGATTCCAGGTGTTGCACTATCCTTTCCTTAAGGAATGCCTCCATAATCTTGCCCACTACTGAGGTAAGACTGACTGGTCTGTAGTTCCCCGCCTCCTCCCTGCTACCACTCTTGTGGAGCGGGATCACATGAGCCCTTCTCCAGTCTTCTGGGACCTCTCCTGTGCTCAGAGACTCACTAAACAGTTCTGCTAATGGCTCTGCTAGTTTCACCTTTAGCTCCTTAAGTACCCTGGGATGTATGCCATCAGGTCCCATTGCCTTATCCACCCTGAGCTTAGCAAGCTCTTGTAGGACCCTTTATTTTGTGAAGGGAGTAGTGCTCACCTCCCTCCCCACTGTGTCCATGATGCTAAGCCGTGGGCCCTGCCCTACCTTCTCTTCAGTAAATACTGAGCAAAAGTATCTATTTAGGATAGATGCCTTTACAGGGACCTCCTCCTCCTCACATGCTCCCTTTTCTCCATTAAGCTTAGCAATACCCCCTCTGGACTTTCTTCCTTTCACTAATGTATCTATAGAAAGTCTTGTCACCTTCTTTTACTGTTCGTGCTAGTGTTTCCTCAGTTTGGGACTTTGCCTGCCTTACTGCCTTACCTGCTTCCCTTAGGGCAGTTTGGTATGCCTCCCTATCTTCGTCCCGCTGTGTTCCCTTATATTTCTTGAAGGCCAGCCTTATGGCTCTGACCTTTTCTGCTACTGTATTTGAGAACCAAAGTGGTTTCCTTCTTCTTTTGCACTTCATTTTCTGTCTAACACAATGGGATGTTGCTTCAAGTATTGCATCCTTAATGCTTGCCCACTTTGCCTGTACCCCCTCACCTGCGTTTCTTTTTGCCAGGGCTAGCTTAACTCTGTTGGCCATCTTAGCAAAGTCAGTCCTCTGAAGTCCCATATTTTTGCCTTGGAATGGGGGATGATTTAGATGTAGTAGCCAAATTGAACCATACCATGTGATGGTCACTGGCCCCCAGGTGACCTTCTACCTGGAGATCTGTGATCCCTTCCTTGTTAGTCAGTACTAGACCTAGGATAGCCCTGTCTCTTGTGGGTTGCTGTACCAGTTGTTTGAGGCCCTCCCCCTGCAGGGAATCCACTATGTGTCTAGTTCTGGCAGATGTTCCTTCTGGTATTGACCAATCTGTATCCGGCATGTTGAAGTCTCCCATTATCAGAACCTCCCCTTTAGCTGTCATGTTTTGTATATCTTCTAACAGTAATGTGTCTATGTCCTCCCCCTGGTCTGGGGCCTGTAGACAACCCCAGTTCTTATGGCTGTCCCATTTCCTGTTTCCAGGGTGACCCACAGTTCTTCTGGCTCCTTATGTGTATTCTGAATTTCTGTAGCTTTGATATTTTCATTGACATACAGAGCCACTCCTCCCCCTTTTGCACCTCGGTCTCTTCTGAACAATACATAGCCAGGTACTGAAGTCTCCCAAGTGTGGTTGCTGGTAAACCACATCTCACTAATTGCTACTATGTCCAGTTTAGCCTCTGACATTATTGCCTGCAGGTCTGGGATCTTATTTCCCAGGCTGTGAGCATTTGTGTACATGATTTTCCATTGGCCAGATTTTGGTGTGTTAGTTGTTGGGTAAGGTTTGGCATTACCCCTGTGCGTCGTATGGGGAGACAAACCTTTTTTCTTACCTGGTGATGCAAATGAACTGCAAACATGCTGAATCCCTGTTTGACCACTAGCTGAGGGGAGGGTGTTCTTCCCATTCGATGTATGGGGTGCTGCACCCCTCTCCCCATCTGCTAGTTTAAATATTCTGCAAAGACATCAAACTTCTGCCCCAATGCACTGACTCCTCCTTAGTCAGATGCAGTCCATCAAATTTAAGAGCTTCGCTCCCAGAACTGTTGCCAGTTCCCTACAAATCTGTGTCCTTTTTCCTGGCACCAGCCCTTGAGCCACGTGTTTAACTCCCCTATCTCCCCTTCTCTGACCTTCCGTCCATCTGCTCCCCTCTCCCAGACTGGCAGGATCTCAGAGAAGGAGATGCCGGACCAAATAGATGATAGTTTGTCACCCAGCCTGGTCAGGTGTTCCTTGGTCTCCACAACTGACCGGCTGGTGAGATCATTAGTCCCTATGTGTACTAGGACATCAATGTTTTCTCCTGCTTTGTGAACAATTGCTTAAAGAAAAGATAGTGGGGCATCTAGAAGCCATTGGAGCCCAGGACCATAGGCAACATGGATTCACAGTGGGAGGTCATGTCAGACAAATCTGGTTGACCTCTTTGACTGGGTGACAAAGGAAGTAAATCAGGGTGGGTCAGTGGACAACGCTTACCTTGATTTCAGCAAAGCCTTTGACAACGTCCCACATAGGAGGCTGACAAACTAGCTGGATTGGCTGGCCAGTGGGGAAAGGATGGTAAACTGGGTTAGAAACTAACTAACGCAGGGATCGGTCCTGGGTCCAGTCCTGTTCAATGTCTTCATTAGTGACATTGCAGAAGGGATGAAGGGAAAGGTCTGCCTGCTTGCAGATGACACCGAGATCTGTAACACAGTGGATACCCCAGAGGGGGTGGAGAAAATGAGGAGGGACCTGGGGAAGCTTGAAAAATGGTCTGAGGAATGGCAACTGAAGTTTAACTCAGAAAAGTGCAAAATTATGCACCTGGGACACACAAACCTTGGGGAAAGCTACTGGATTGGGGGGGGGGAGGAAGAGTTGCTGACAGTCACAAAGAAGGAAAGGGACCCGAGTGTTCGAATTTCTCTTATTTCAGATGACCTAAAAATGTCAAAGTGGTAAGGCAGCTGGGAGGGCCAGTGACATGCTGGGGTGCATAGGCAGGGGTATCATCAGCATAAGGAGGGAGGGAGGTAGTGATGCCATTATATAAAACCATGGTCAGGCTTCACATGGAGTACTGTGTGCAGTTCTGGAGGTCTCACCATCGTAATGATATTAACAGGCTAGAGATGGTCCAGAGAAGGGCGAATAAGATGGTACAGAGCTTGCAACACAAGACTTATGAGGAGAAATTAAGGGTCCTCAATATGTACTCCCTGAAAGAGCGGAGGAAAAGAGAGGACATGATAGAAATATTCAAGTACCTCAAGGGTATAAACCTAACTACAGAGAAGCAGGAGACAGCTGCTATAGGTACATGTGCCAGCTTCTGTGTGATATTCTTTTGTTCGTATAAATCTGTAATCTCCAATATTTCAGTAACCACATGACCACACTGCCTTCTTTAGGCAATTTTATGCTGGTTGATGCCTGGTGTCAGAAGGCAGACAGAGGGCTCACCAGATTGTGTTACCATTTGAAAAACTTCAGTGTTCTTTTACTGGTAAGCGTTTTGGAAAGCTGGTGAAGGTCTCACAATATTTATTATGATTTTATCTCCTTATGTCTTTCCCCTTTGGTCCCCCCATCCCCACACCCCAACAGTCATCAGTGGCCACAGCTGCTACCTTCTTCTTGCCAACATGGTAAGTGATCAGCTGCCTTCACAGTCTGCTAAATCTGACCTCTTTCAGTGCCACTTATTGGTCATCTTCCAACACAGGCGAGGTGCTGCCAGCCCAAAACTAACTCAGGACAAGCAGCTTTCAAAGTCGGGGAAAAAATAGAGTGAGCAAGAATCAAGTACTCATTCAAATACAGCGTCAGTTTTAAGATCAGCATACCAGTGTGGACACTGCAAATAGAACCCCAGCTCTTTAAGCAGCCTTATGAAGAGTAAAGGCTTCTCGAAGCATTGGGGTTTATTGTACTGTAACTGGGCTGCATCTGATTCGGTAATTTACGGTACCTTACATCTGGATGCATGGTAGGCCCAACTTTAAATAAACACTGCACCTAAATGAACACATGATACCAGAGAAACACAGAATTTGTGAGCAGAAAAGGACCGCTCAGCCCTCCCGAGGTAAGTATGGCATCGGGAGGGTGTGTGGGGAGGTGGGGTGTGCAGATGGTGGTTGCGGGTCAGAGGAGGGGGCCACGATGACAGCGAGGGACCGTTTTCTTTGTTTCAGGTACTAATTTAAAAAAAATGAACAGCACGGACCATTTTCTTTTTTTACAAGTGTATGAAAACAAATGTTGGGGACACTGGGGTGGGCTCCCAGTGTGCCCCATGACTTTGGAGGTGTGATGTTGGTCACACTGGGGAAGGCTTCCAACATGGCTCACAATGGGGGTGAGCGGTGGAAGGAACATGCCGATGCAGTTGGCTACCAAACATAGGAAGGCACACTGGGGTGGGCTCCCAGTGTGCCACACAATCTTGGAGGGTTGAACATGCTGACAGGAGGATTAGACACCCCCAAAGTCAGCTTTCTAGGGATTGCAACCAGGGATTGCGAGAGGTGGACTGTGGAGCCATCGCCATGTTTACCAAAGTTTCACCAGGCAAGGCAAATAGGGGAGGCATGTCATCAGTGCCGCTGCATGACAGGCTTGGCTCTGATTGCAGCGGCAAATTAATTTCAGATTGGTAGCACTGCAAAACAACTTGTGTCACTGCTAGCATGCTCGCTAATTGGCGAATGAGGGACACACCTTCTAAAGCATGCCCTGCATTCGCCAAAACTGACACACCTCTGCATTTCTCCTACAAAGCTCCTACTGCCACAAAATGTTGCTTTCGCATGTGCAAGACATCAAAATGATACAATAAAGCAAAAGGCAAGTGTCTAGCACCAGACATAAAAAACATAAACAATACAACATTCATGTACACAATAAAATAATGCATGAAGCAATAATCTCCAATAAAAGTAACTCACTGTTGTCTACTGTCCTGCTAAATACACAGACTCATCATTGTTTTCCCCTGCAGCAATATACCTGTAACTGTGGCATGTACAAGACACTTTTTAGGCCCCATTTGGAGTACTGCATGCAGTAATGGAGGCCACACCTGCACAAGGACGTTAACAAAATGGAAGCAGTCTAGAGAAGAGCAACCAAAATGGTGCAGGGACTGCATCAGAAGACATATGAGGACAGATTACCGGAGCTCAATATGTATACCCTAGAGCAAAGGAGGGAGAGAGGTGATATGATTGAAACAGTCAAACATCTTATAGGGCATTAACAAGGTGAAAGAGTCTAACATGTTTCAGTACAAGAAAAATAGCAGGACAAGGGGACACAGCATGAGATTAGAGGGAGGCTGATTAAGGGGTAATGTGAGGAAGTTCTTTTTCACAGAAAGAGTGGTGGATGGAGAGATCACGTGATGCTCCTGTGAGACTAGCAGCTCTGGGAACCAGCTTCCATCCCGATCCTCCAGTAACAGTTTAAAAATAACTATCTGGACGGTGTTCAGCTTCCTTAACGAAGTACTATAATCCTAATGGACTTCCGTCATGTTGGCAGCAACTCGGAGCGTTTTTCCAACGAATGTAGACAGTATAAACTCTACTTTAAAAATCAAGGCGTACTACCACCATGGAGGCCGAAATGTGTCAGGCTCTCCTGAAGCATACGCCCCCTGCAAACCCCGGAAAAGGGACCAAAACGACCTAAAGGCCAGGCCGGGGGCTGTGCTAAGGCGCTTGCATCCACAGTACCCCAAATGGGACCGACACCATTATCGGAGAAAAAATTTCTCGAGGAGCTTCAACCATTTAAACATGCTTTGCAAGACATTACCTCGGAAATCAAGTCGCTTAGAGGGGAGCTTTCTGACACCAACCAGGCTATTTCAGATGTTACTGCCCGCACTTCATCTCTTGAGACCTGGAGGGGTAAAATTGAACCTGCAGTTGTGAATCCAAGGCAGCGTTTGCATAAAATGGAAACAAAACTGGAAGATTTGGAAGGCCAAAGTAGGAGGAACAATATTGCCATTTTCGGCCTTCCAGAAGAAGCCGAAGGGTCTTCCTCCATTCTATTCTTCCAGAAAATGCTTACAAAAATAGCTGGGCCCTCTCCAAATAATTCTAGCTACATAATAAAGAGGGGCCATCAATCGCTGTGCCCTAAGCCTGCTAATGGTAAACTCCCCCGAGACCAGTCATCATTAAACTCTTAAATTACCTTGACAAAGCTCACATCCTCAATCAAGCTAGAATTCTACAGCAAGTCCTTTGGGAAGGGCCAGCAGCTGTGATTAGCGCAAGATCTTCCAGCTACAGTTAGGCAGCATTGGTCAGAATATCACCCCCTGGTATCGAAGTTAATAGTGGTTGGAATTAAATACAAAGTCCAATATCCTTCCCGACTGATGGTCTTGCATGCTGATACCTGGCATTCCTTTGACACCATGCAACTAGCATCCCTGGCTGTACATGCAGTGTATCCCGACTTATTCCCTGCTTGCTGAGGCTCCACGGAGGATTGCTTGAGCTCCATTCTCTCCTCTCCTCTTCAGAGGGTCTGTGTGTAAGAGGGCATTATTTGTTGAATTCACCTGAAGAGTTCCATTTTCTGACCGTTGGAGGGCGTTGGAACCCACCGTATTGCAGAAGATGGACACATTACTTTTCTACTTGCATTAGATTGGCTTGAAGTCAACGCGATCGGGTGTTTGTTTTTATTTACCACAACCCTATTATAAGGATGGTTGACCACTTCACAAGCTGACAGCCGGTGTACAGATTTCCTGTCTTCCCTCGTGACCAGTGTTTTCTCCAGTTATATTTACTGTCAATGCAAGTTTGCATTAAGGCTTTTTTTCCTTCCTTCCTTCCTTTTTTTTTTTGTTCTTCTAAGGTTATTACTTAGAGAGACCACATGAGGGCAGCATAACCTTGGTTTCTAAATCTAATCTAGTGGCAGCTATATAGCATTATACAATGGCAAGAAAGAATCTTGGATTGTGATTGGTCAGTTTGGGGCTGGACCCATGGTGTTACCCCAGCAGGTCGCCACGAGTCTAGTCTCAGCCTCACTGTGAACCTGCAGATGAGCCATTGGAGCTAGATAATTTTTTGGATGATGAGCTTTTTTTTTGCATCTCCTCTTAAGAAACAAAAATATTTTTCCACAATAATAAAAATATTCTTTAAAATTATGTTTTTATTTTATATATAACAATGAGCCATTGTAAAATAGGAATAATGCATTCCAGGGTGTGTGTCGTTTGGGGTAGCAGCACGCTCTAGGAGCGTGGACACACTTAGCCTGCGGCCTAGCATTTAACCCCTGGGCGTGGCGTTATCCCAGCACGACACACACCCTGCATGCATTATTCCTTTCATAACACCCACATAATTCTACATGGCTGATTGTCTTAAGCCTTTTTATGTTACTTAGTGCGCATGTTATGGTCACAGCTGGGCAGAAGATAGCCCTGTAATCGTTGCTTCATAGCAACTGATTTAAATTTTTTTTTTCATAGTTTTTCTCAGCTCAATTGTGTTCTTTTTCTTGATTGCACCATGGCAAACCTTGTTAATTTTTCTTTTCTTTTATTACTGTGGGGTTGTTACCAGACTGTTGTATATAGTTTCCTGTTTTTTTTAGTGATTCAACATTGAATTGGGGGACAGGGCAGGAAGTAAGGGTTCCTGGTTTATCCTGCAGTCTATTCAGTGCACCACGTACTGGCGTAGGGTGGGTTGGGTGGTCACAGTGGTGTCTGGGGTTATGTTCTGGAAGTTTTTGATAGCATTGGTTACTGCACTGAGACTGTTAAGGGCTCCAGCCACAGAATTACCCCTATTTCTCAGAGATATTGACTACCTTGCTGTGGAAGGGGAATATCGGGGGATAGGGAGGGTGAGGGATGGGGGCTGGGCTAACTCAGTAAGTTTGGTTTTGGGGGGATGGCTTCTTTTATTTCCATTTTTTACATTTATAATATGCAATTGGGCTGGGTATTGGGTTAAGGGGGATTGGCTGTTTTTGAATATAGTGTTAAGTATAAAGTGTTGGAAGGGGGTTTAGGCAGGACGACACTTAGTATTTACATAATAACCAACTGGTTATGTGTTTTCTTTGGGATTGTTTTAGTTGCACAGAATTACTATCAATATTTTATTTGGTTATGACAGCAGTACTAAAGTTTTGTTCTTGGAATATTAAAGGTGCTCAGTCTTCCACTAAAAGAGCCAAGATCTTTTTCTTGACCAGCACCTCAACTTTTCCACACATATTGACTCCTTACTTAAGAAGCTGCACCCTAGGCTTGGTGCACTTTACCGGAATCGTGACAACATACCCCTTCCAGCCAGGAAGGACATTGTAACAAAAATGATCCTCCCAATCCTCGACTATGGGGACGTAGTATATGGCGCTAGCCCTATGACCACATTAGCTAGGCTGGACCCTCTCTTCCACTCTTTTTGCCATTTCGCCCTGAACAGCCCCTACTCCACACACCACTGTGCCCTATATTGAGCAGTGAACCTCACCTCACTTGACTGTCGCAGGCTAACCCACTGCGCAAAAATTACAGCTGAGTATTGGACTCAGCAGCTCCCTTCCTACCTCTCTGACATCTTAACAAACCCTAGCACACAAGCATACACACTCAGAAACTCAGACTCCAGGTCCCTAGCTATCCCATACTGGTCTACCTCCACAGGGCAATCAGGGTTCAGCTACCGCATTCCCTCGCTATGGGACTCCCTTCCAGCTAACATTTGTTGCTTCACCTCCCTTTCCCACCTAAACTCCATGCTCCAAGATCATTTTGTCCTACCTGTGCTTGTGTCTAGGCATCTACTAACTACTAGGCAACTCTCTGGGAATGTTGGCACTTAGCAAATTTGTAATTCATCAGTGTTCTAACTGTTGTCCTCTCGCCTTATACTGTCTCATATGGCTCAAAACGTAATTTTGTTGTACATTTGCTGTATGTAACTGTGTTTCCAACTGACACACTCAGTCTTGTATGAACATGGTTTCAGAACCAAATGTTAGTGATTCTTCCACAATGTATTCACTTGTCTATCCTGACTTAATGTTTATCGCATATCGTACGTACTGTGCTTACCAATTGTCTCTCTCAAGCTACTACTGACTTGTTATCAGATCCAAATGTTAGTATTTCTCCCACTATGTATTTTCTTGTCTATACTGTGTAAAACTGTCTTCCTATGTTCTCCCCTCCCCCAGGACGTATCTGTAATTCGAGCATTATTCTGCTCAGTATGCCTTCCTGGTAAGACGCTTAAATAAATAAATAAATAAAACATCTCAATAAACGTAATATTGATGTGGCCTTTCTTCAGGAGACTCATTTGCCCACCTCACAAATTCTCAAGTTGAAGAAGAACATGGGTGGAGCATGTACTGGGAGCTGGATTGGACACACGTAAATGTGGAGTTGTGGTATTGATTGCACGTCGCATACCTTTTAGGCTGCTGCAATCGATATGTGATCCCCAGGGTAGATATACTGTATATTGTTGAGAGCCATTTTAGGCCATACAGAATTGATTATGAGATCGGTTTATGGGCCAGTCGGGAATGATCCACAATTTTTTGTTAGCCTTATGACTAGTTTGGCCTCCTGGTCCACTCTCCCCATATTACTTGGTGGAGACTGGAACCTAGTTTTTTGCAATACATTGGATAGGTCCAAATCCAGACATTCCTCCTTTACTCCTGCACAGTTGGCCTTAAAATATTTTATGAATACTATGAGCCTTTTTGATCCCTGGAAGACCTTTTTTCCTTCAACAAGGGATTATTCATTTCATTCCCTGCCTCATAACACATTCTCAAGAATTGACTTCTTTTTGTTGGGGATTGAGCAGCTAGTGAGAGTACAAAGCTGTGCCTATCTCTCTAAAGTGATCTCCGATCACTACCCAACTCTCCTGCAGTGGTCCCTGCCTTCTTCAGTTGAACAAGACAAAGTCTGGAGGTTCACTCCTCAATTACTGGAATCCCATAACCTGGTAGATCTCCTTCAAAGGTACATAGAAAACTTTCTTAAATATAATGCCCCCACTATGCTGAAATTAGATATTTTATGGGGAGCTTTGAAATGTTCATTAAGGGGAGAAATTGTTAGTTTGGCCTCCATTAGGAAAAAGAAAATTTCATCAGAATCCTCTATGTTACTACAGCAAATCAGAACCTTAGAACAATCCCTATCTGCCCAATCTCCTACTATGGAATTCAAAAAATTAGAAAGCCTCCGCTTTCGATGCAACATTCTTCTTAGTGATAAAGTCGAGCATCTCCATTTTAAATCAAAAGTTACCTACTTTGATCAAGGGGATAAGGCAGGAAAATTATTAGCTGTAAGGCTCAGAGCACAAATCATAGACAGGATTGTGTCCACTATTCAAGATTCGGCAGGTAGCCTCCATACTTCTCCCAGGGAGATTGTTTCCTGTTTTAAATCTTACTATCAATCTCTTTACTCAGGTTCCCCCTACCCTTCAATAGTACTGCATTAGACCATTTTCTACATGATATAGACCTCCCATACCTGACCGAACACCAAATTGCTCTTCTACAAGCTCCCCTGACATTAGAGGAAGTACACAAGGCCATCGATGCACACCCTGTAGACAAGGCGCCAGGCCCTGATGGTTATACATCTAATTTTTACAAAGCTTTTAAATCCCAACTGGGTACAATTCTGCTCAATACTTATAATTATATTTACAAGCATGGTCTTTCAGATCTTAGTTTTACTGCTTCTGCTATCGTGGTGCTTCTTAAACTGGGTAAGGACCCTACACTGCTGTCAAATTACTATCCAGTATTATTAATAAATGTGGATCTGAAAATCCTAGCAAAAATTGTGGCTAATAGGATGGCCAGGGTTTGGCATACTCTATTAAGCCCTGAACAAGTTGGTTTTGTGGCTGGACGCTTATCATCGGACCATCTGCGTAAACTTTCCCATCTCATTTCTGTATCCAGGGATTCCCATACTCCTGCATCTTTGGTGTCCCTGGACACAGAAAAGGCTTTCGATCAGGTATCATGGGATTATCTGTTTACTCTACTTCCAAAATATCGTATTCCTACATAGTTTTTACAGTGGATAAAAATTCTTTACTCACATCCCTCCGCTTGTGTACTACGTAATGGTGTTCGTTCCCCACCTTTTCCCCTTCAGCAGGGCACGAGACAAGGTTGCCTTTTTTCTCCTTATTTGTTTAACTTATTTTTAGAACCACTTATTAGGAAAATTAACAGCTCCACAATGATATTGGGAATCTCGATCAATCTTTCCCAATACAAATTATCGGTGTATGCCGATGACAGGGTTTTATTTAACTCTAAAAATTGATTAGCGTTTTGCTCATAAAAGTGCTAAATCTTTGTGAAAATGCATAGTTCTTGCCTCACTGTGCTTAACAAACACAGCACTATTAGAAAATCTATATAAATACTTTCTGTACAGTTAGTATCGTCCCAAGAAAAAAACTGCTAATCAATTATTTAAAACCCTGCGATGATATTATGCTTCATATTACCCACCCATCTATATCTATACTGGCTACCTTAAGTATTATCCAACATTTTGGGCAGTTCTCTAATTATAATTTTAATTTAGCTAAAACAGAGGTAATGCCCCCTAAATAATCACACTTCAAAGGTGGATATTGCTCATCTTGGGCTCTCCTGGGTGAGGGATAAAATAAAATATTTGGGCATATATCTATCCCAGTCTAGTTCTAAAATGAAGCAATACAATCTGGATCAGTTACTTACACAGATTAGGACAGACTTAAATCATTGGATGCTCCTCCCTATCTCCCTTTGGGGACGTATCAACATTGTTAAAATGAATGTCCTGCCCCATTTGTTATACCCCCTTCAAATGCTTAGTCACTTTCTCCCTAAATCCTGGTTTAATCAAGTGCATAGCATTATTTCCAAATTTATCTGGAAAAATAAGTCTTCTCGGAGGGCAATTACTAAATTACAGAGGTCTAAAGAACAGGGAGGGTTACAGGTTCCCAACATTTACACTACTATCTCACGATTAATTGCTCAGTAGTCTTACAATGGCTGAAACCTTCGGAAGACCCTCCATTGTGGCTACAAATAGAAAACTCAATTTGTAACCTAACTGGAGTAGATATTAAAAGTCTTCCCTATCTGACCATAAATAAAGTCCCTAAACAGTATAAATCCTCACCTGTTATGGCCTCTATTCGGATTCACATGCAGGTGAATACAACTTTTGGGTACCCAATAGAAGAGGATTCTTCTCAACCTATTTTGAAGAACCCCAATTTTAAAATTGGGGGTAAAGTTATTACACTGTCTTGGTGGCCAGCAGGGCTGGGAGTTGCAGTATTAGATCTAACAGAAAATTACAAATTGTTTGCTTTTTCAGCCATTAGTACAAAATACAATCTACCATTTTCTTTCTGCTTTAAATATTTCCAAATCTCCCGTGAATTAATACAGCATCTTGGTAGTGGCCTTTGGTACCGGTACATGCTTGGTCCTATTCTTGGTTCACTATCCAAGAGACCCTCTTCCCATTATGTTGCTTTTTATTATAAGGAAATCCAGGCATGACTAGAGAATTAGAAAGTTCTCCCTGTTATGTTTGGGATAGGATTCTTCCCCAACCTCTATGGTGCCCCGTCAGTGGTCACAAGTTTGGAAAAGGCTGTATGAAGATGTTAGGTGGGATCACTATAGGCTACTTGAATTTTACATATTGCATGATCTATATTACACTCCCATAAAGCTTAACAAAATGGGGAACCTTTCAAATGATATGTGTACCAGATGTGGGTCCCAGAGAGGCACTCTTCTTCATATACTTTGGGAATGTGACAAAGTAACCCCCTTTTGGGAAGACATCCAATCTAAACTCACCCTACTCCTGGGTTTACAGAATGCCTTTCAGCCAGAAATTTGTATTTTGGGGGATTCAGGAGAAACCCTAATAGGAAATCAAAGAAAACATATGTCCTTGATATCTCTTTGTGCTAAGAAAATTGTATTGCGCCACTGATTAGTTCAGCAAACTCCCACGTACACAGAGTGGCATAAAGAAATTCTATTTGCACTGCAAGCCGAATATCTCCTTGCGAGTATCTCTAAGCATAGCAACAAGTATCAGAAGGTATGGGCCACTTTACACACCTTACTATCCATTTAGTGCTGTTTTGGATTTTACCTGGACCTGTCATAGTGCTGCGGATGTCAATGATTAATTTTCCATCCCTCTTTTCTCTTGACTGAGTATTATCCCCAGTTTTATATAGGGTAGTGGTGACATGGGAGGGGTGGTGGGGGGATAGGATGTTATAAACTATCTTCTATATATACTCGGTTCTTGTAGTTAGCTTGCTTTGTTAAATATTATCAATATTGCTTCTGACATTTAACTTTGGATATTGATGTTAGGTGAAGTTACATGAAGATGTTTTCTCTGCAATAATATACACTCATGTATTACGGGAGTTCTCAGAACCACAAAAACTTGTCATGTACTACTGTTGATTACTAAGCTGTTCTATACAAGTTTGAATTGCTTGATGACTTTAAATGTAACAGTGCTTTTAAAATACAATAAAGCTTATTAAAATTGAAAAAAAAAAGAAAGAGTGGTGGATGCATGGAATGGCCTACCTCAGGAAGTGGTGGATATGAAAACAGTGCAAGGCTTCAAACAGGCATGGATAGGCATAAGGGAGCAATACAGATAAGTATGAATAGATAGGCCATTAACAGAGCAAAGGCCGATGGCACATTCATAAGGTAGAAAAAGAAATGGGCAGACTAGATGGGCCTTGCGGTCCTTATCTGCTGTCAACTTCTATGTTTCTATGTTTGTATGACTACATGCATTGGAAAACTATATATATTCTCATGTTTGTGTTTCCCTACAGTGACACCATCCAGATGTTACTGAATGCTTTAGAATGCTATGTATAGTCTCAATACAGTTTTCCCAGCAGTGACATTATGGTGCCACTACATGCTTTGGAAGACTATCTATAGTCTCATTATTAATTTTCTGCTGTAGAGACGTCACCATAGTGTGACCATGAGCACTGAAAGACTATACACTAGAGCCTGTCAGGATGCCATGTGGTGTGAGAGATTCCTGCATGACAAAAAGGATTAACTGCCACTGAAATTACCTTGTTTTCTGCTGTAACTGCTGCAGAATTCTGCAGAATTGGGTTGCATCCTGGCGGGCTATACTGTGTATAGTCTTATTGTTGATTTTCCCTGTATGACATCATGGTGTAACTACATGCGTTAGAAGACTATGTATAGATTCAGTTTTGTCTGCCCCTACAATGACATCTTCATGGTGCGATTACATACATTGAAAGACTATACATTGTCTTATTGTTTTCCTATGCTGTGATGTCATCATAATCTCACCAAAGGCAGCAGAAGACTATATGTAGTTTCATTATTCCCCCTACAATGGCAACATCGTTATCTGAGTTAATGCACTGGAAGTCTGAAGTGAAACAGGTTTTAAAATACCCATCATTTTTCTGTCTGTTGTCAAAAAAAGCATCTGACATTTCTAAAAAGAAGTCTGAATGAGATATAGAGTATCTTATGGTCAATGCCAAATGGCTGGCATTTCAAAATTTATTCAGAGAGAAGAATGAGGCACTGTGTGATCTCTCATTTAATAAAAGAATCACAATAAAGGCAGCGGACTATATTGGTGCGACCACATATATTGGTGCGACTGCATATATTGGAAGACTATAAATAGTCACATTATAGGTTTCCTTGCAGTAGCATCATCATGTGACTGTCTGCATTCAAAGACCACATTATAGATTATTTATTATGATGTAAAACAGGGAGAAAGTAATGACAACCTTGAGGAGAGTAGTGTAAACAAACAGTCCCCAGAACTAAGCAGCATGTGACCGAGAAAAACTAAAAACAATGATTGCATTTTTTTATAGAATCAAAACCATCTCCACTAACCCTGAAGCAGACATTTCATGAAACACTGGAATTTTGTATAAGTTGATTTTGTTTGTTATACTGTAAGAAATAAAAAAGATTAAAGTCAGTTTTTCTACATAAAACTCAGTTGATGAGTGAGTTAGTACTTCTTTCTCATTATAGCTGTTTTTAATTATCATCATGGGTCATAGGTCATGACATCATCTGATGGACTTTGTTGACCTGATACAGTGAGTCTAAACCTGTCATGATTATGAGCAAGTCTTGATAACCTTTGGGAGGGGGGGTCTTTAGCAGTTTGTGGTGTGCTTACTGTTTGCTGATGGGGCTGAAGGACAACTGCTGTGAGGAAGAAGGCTTTGGCATTGCAGCTTTAGTACTGCCATCAGTAGATGGCCAGGTACATAAGTGGCAGAGACCCACCAATAGATGGTGATGTACAGAAACGTCTGAAGCCCACCACTAGATGGTAGTGTACACAAGTGGCAGAGGCCCACCAGTAGATGGTGATGTACACAAGTGGTAGAGGCCTACCAGGAGATGGTGATATACACAAGTGGCAGAGGCCCACCAGTAGATGGCGATGTACACAAGTGGCAAAGGCCCAACAAGCATGACTAGTTAGGAAACATTTAGCAATGGAACATTTTTACAGTATATGTATTAATTTCTTGTATTTCATATTCCTATTGCAGCCAAGTGTTACAAGGAAATCAAGGCCGTACTTGTAGGGAAGAAAGACATTTCTTATGAGGACAGGTCCCGCATGCCGTACGCGTACAAGCGATTCTTCATGAAGTTCAGCGCTTTGGAAATATTATGCCTCTGAATTCACCACACGCAGTGGTGCAGGATGTGACCTTCAAAGGATACTGCATTCCCCGGGTAGGTCAAGTTCTCTGTTCCTTAACCTCTGTAACCAGGTCTGTGGCAGCTCCTTATCAGCTTATGTTAATCTGTGCTTGAGCCTCACTGCATTGCAACTAATCTGTCTTCTGTTGGCACCCTTTGCAGACTGTGTGAGAGGCCTTTCGGCACCATACATTTCTGCTTAAAGTTGAACCAGCATCATATTCTGTGGTGATTTGCATATACAGCCCATGATGCTTTGCATTATGGGGACATGTGTGATTTTGTATTTCTTTGAAACTTGGCTTCCCAGCCGATGTGCATGCACGCTGAGGTTCTTTGTCTTTTAATTTGATTTTTGTTTTAATTGGGTTCACCACAACATAACCCAGATAGACCATGTTAGGGTAGCTGGTTCATTCCACTGGGGTGTCAAACAGACTAGGCCCACTGATGTGTCCTGGTAGAATGAAACACGATGGGAGACTTCAACATGCCAGATACAGATTGGTCAATACAAGCAGGAACATCTGCCAGAACTAGACACATGGTGGATTCCCTGCAGGGGGAGGGCTTCAAACAACTGGTACAACAACCCACAAGAGACAGGGCTATCCTAGATCTAGTACTGACTAACAGGGAAAGGATCACAGATCTCCAGGTAGAAGGTCACCTAGGGGTGACACATGGCATGGTTCAATTTGGCCACTAGAACTAAATCATCCCATTCCAAGGCAAAAATATGGGACTTCAGAGGAACTGACTTTGATAAGATGGCCAGCAGAGTTAAGCTAGCCCTGGCACAAAGAAATACAGGTGAGGGGGTACAGGCAAAGTGGGCAAGCATTAAGGATGCAATACTTGCAGCAACATCCCATTGTGTTAGAGAGAAAAGGAAGTTCAAAAGAAGAAGAAAACCACATTGGTTCTCAAAAACAGTTGCAGGGGGCATGTGAGGAGGACCATGTAAAAGCATCTATCCTAAATAGATACTTCTGCTCAGTATTTACTGAAGAGAAGGTAGGGCAGGGCCCACAGCTCAGCACCATGGATACAGGGGGGAGGTAGGTGCACACTAGTCCCTTCACAAAAGAAAGGGTCCTACAAGAGCTCAATAAGCTCAGGATGGACAAGGCAATGGGATCTGATGGCATACATCCCAAGGTACTAAAGGAGCTAAGGGTGGAACTAGCAGAACCATTATCAGAACTGTTTAGTGAGTCTCTGAGCACAGGAGAGGTCCCAGAAGACTGGAGAAGGGCTCATGTGATCCTGCTCTACAAGAGTGGTAGCAGGGAGGAGACTGGGAACTACAGACCAGTCAGTCTTACCTCAGTAGTGGGCAAGATTATGGAGGTACTCCTTAAGGAAAGGATCGTGCAACACCTGGAATCCATAGGAGCACAGAATCCAAGACAACATGGGTTTACAAAAGGAAGGTCCTGTCAAACTAATCTCATAGATTTCTTTGACTGGGTAACTAGAGTGGTGGACCAAGGGGGAGCAGTTGATGTCACCTAACTTGACTTCAGGAAAGCTTACGATACTGTTCCACATAGAAGATTGATTAATAAGATGGGTAAGCTCAGAGTGGGTCAGAAGTTGGTCAACTGGGTGGCAAACTGGTTGATGGGCAGAAAACAGAGAGCGATGGTAAATGGTACACAGTCAGAAGAGATGCAAGTCACAAGTGGGGTACTTCAGGGATCAGTCCTGGGGCCAGTCCTCTTCAATATCTTCATCAGTGATATTGCAGATGGACTGGAGGGTAAGGTTTGTCTGTTTGCAGATGACACCAAGATCTGCAACAAAGTAGATGATTCAGATGGGGTGGGCAGAATGAGAAGAGATCTGGATAAACTAGCAAAATGGTCAGAAGAGTGGCAACTGGGGTTTAATGCAAAGAAGTGCAAGATCATGCACATAGGGAAGAGAAACCCTGAAGCCACCTATAGGCTGGGAGAGGAGTTGCTGGCAGTCACAAGGGAAGAAAGAGACTTGGGCATCATCATCACTGATGACTTGAAATCATCCAAGCAAACCACTAAAGCAGTAGGTAAGGCTAGGGGGATGTTGGGATGTATTAGTAGGGGTATCACAAGTCGGAAGAGGGAGGTAAAAATCCCTCTTTACAAGACATTGGTTAGGCCCCATCTGGAGTACTGCGTGCAGTACTGGAGGCCACACCTTCACATGGACATTAATCAAATTGAAGCAGTCCAGAGAAGGGCAACCAAAATGGTGCAGGGACTGCATCAGAAAACATATGAGGACAGATTAATGGAGCTCAATATGTATACCCTAGAACAAAGGAGGGAGGATCTAGAAGGCAGAATTTCACTGTTCGCTGATGACACAAAGCTCTGTAACAGAGTAGACACACCAGAGGGTGTAGACAGAATGAGAAGGGACCTGCAGAAACTTGAAGAATGGTCAAGGGTTTGGCAGTTGAAATTCAATGCAAAGAAGTGCAAGATAATGCATATGGGGCACAAAAACCCTGGCACAATATATCAGTTGGGGGGTGAGGATATAGCATGCACCAAGCAGGAAAAGGATCTTGGGGTTGTCATCTCTGATGACCTCAAGTTAGGAAACAGTGTGACAAGGCATCAGGTAAAGCAAATAGGATGCTGGGATGTATAGGCAGGCATTACCAGCAGGAAAGGGAGGTCATAATTCCGCTACAAGACACTAGTGAGGCCCCACCTGGAGTACAGTGTACAGTTCTGGAGACCATACCACGTAAGGACATAGACAGGGTAGAGAAGGTTCAGAGGAGGGCAACAAAGATGGTGCATGGATTGCATCACAAGTCCTATGAAGACAGGTTGAAGGAACTGAACATGTACTCCCTGGAGGAGAGGAGGGAGAGAGGGGATATGATAGAGACATACAAGTATCTTACAGGGAGGAACAGGGTGCAGGAAAACACTATTTTTAAGCGAAAAAGATGTTTCAGAACTAGAGGGCATGGGATGAAGTTGGAGGGAGGACGATTCAGAGGAAACATGAGAAAGAATTTCTTCACAGAACAGGTGGTGGACAAGTGGAACACCCTGCCAGAGGAAGTGGTGGGGGCTGAAACAATCACAGGTTTAAGAATGCATGGGATAGACATAAAGGAATTCTAGAGGTCAGGGTAAGGGAAATAGACTTCTAGGAAAACAAACTGAACTTACAAGCTCAAATGGGCAGACTAGGTGGGCCATAGGCCCTTATCTGCCGACACTGTCTATGTATCTATGTATCTATGAGAGAGGTGATATGATCAAAACATTCAAACACCTTAAGGGCATTAACAAGGTGAAAGAGTCTAACATGTTTCAATATAAGAAAAATAGCCTGACAAGAGGACACAGCATGGGATTAGAGGGAGGCTGATTAAGGGGTAATGTGAGGAAGTTCTTTTTCACAGGGTGGTGGATGCATGGAATGGCCTATCTCAGTAAGCGGTGGATATGAATACAGTACAGGGCTTCAAACAGGCATGGGATAGGCATAAGGGAGCAATACAGATGAGTATGAATAGATAGGCCATTGACGGAGCAAAGGCTGATGGCATATTTATAAGGTAGAAAAAGAAATGGGCAGACTGGATGGGCATTGCAGTCCTTATCTGCCGTCAACTTCTATGTTTCTATGTTAAGCTCTCAGATTTGAGAGAGAACTCCCAAGATCCTACTTTACACTTCAGGAGGGCCCATGTCAGGAGTATTGGAGAGTATAGCAACTTGAGGGACTAACTTTTATTTACACAGGACAGCCCAGCTGAGATACAACATCCCATTTCCAGTGGGATCCTGTTTCTACTCTTTCAGCAGCTGGCTGAACTGGAGAACTGAGTGGTTAAGTGACTTGAATATGGTAACACAGTGGGAATTTGGCTTTAGCAGAGTTTGACTTGGTGATCTCCCAGTTCCAAAGCAGGTTCATTAACCACTAGGACCAAACAAAACCAAAAGAGACTCACACTCCAGAGCCAGGGGAGTGTAACCCCAGTGAAGGTGGCAATTGAATGCCAAAATAAGTACCAATATAGTATTTCTTCAAGAAAGAATCAAGCATTTATTTTGCTTGAATCATAACTGCAAACACTCCCAACACACAGGAATGCTGCTACAGATGCCCAGGCACTTCACCAATTTAAGGCTTCATCAGTGGGTGTGTATCTGAAGAGGATGACCCATTTTATATGCATGGTAATTAACTTCTCAGATCACAGTATATATTTCGACCAATCACAATTCAGGATCCAACAATTTACTCTTTTAAGCTGAAGAAATGGAATTAACAAAAATTAAAACAGGTTAACATAATCAAATAAATGTCTCTACAGGATCCACAATAAATTTTCATGTTTAAAATAAAAATTGTGTACAGACCAATCAGTTCTCAGCATTTCAAAATATCAGAAAATTACATTTTTGGGCTGCTTATCATTTTGTTCCTTTATCAAATAGTTATTCCAATGGCAATGCTGCTGTAAAGTCAGCAAGGTGGTTCAATATGAACAAATTACATGAAAAATTGGGTTTAATATAATTGTTCACTCCAACATATATTAAAGCATTTGTGGAAGGAACAAAAAGAATGAAGCCTTTATATTCAAAATTATATCACAATCTGCCAATACATACCACTTCATTGAATCTAATTTTAAATTGTTGCAATACAGTAAAGTTACTCAAATCCATAGTGGTACATCACTTATCTATAGGATGTAACCTGAAAAGATGAATATAAAGAAATATGGATAATTCAAAACTTGGTTAGATTAACCACCAGGGAAGCACAGCCTCAAACCACTAGACCATAGTCCCTTCAACTAATAGACAACAGTATCTCCAGCCACTAGATGGCACTACCTCCAATCACTAGAAAGTACTGTCTCCAACCACTAGACAGCACTGTCTCCATCCACTAGGCAGCATTGCCTCCAATCACTATACAACACTGCCTCCATCCACTAGATGATACTACCGCCAATCACTAGAGAGCACTGTCTCTATCCACCAGACAACACACCTCCAATTACAAGACAGCATTGCCTCCAGTTACTAGACAGCACTGCCTCAAACTACTAGACAGTACTGGCTCAATCCACCAGACAGTGATGCCTCCATTGACTAGACAGCACTGCCTCTAACCACTAGACAGCACTGCCTCCATCCACTAGACAGAACTGCATCCATCCCTTAGAAAGCATTGCCTCCAATCACAAGACAGCACTGCCTTCAATCACTAGACAGCACTGTCTCCATGTACTAGACAGCACTATCTCCATCAACTAGACAGCACTGCTTCAAATCACTAGACTGCGATGCCTCCAAGCACTAAGCACTGCCTCCAATCCCTAGACAGCACTCTCCAGAATCACTAGACAGCACTGTCTCCATCCACTAGACATCGTTGCCTCCAATCACTAGACAACACTGCCTCCAATTAGTAGACTGCACTGTCTCCAACCACTAGACTGCACTGCCTCCATCCATTAGACAGCACTGTTTCCATCCACTAAACATCACTGGCTCCAATCACTAGACAGCACTGCCTCAAAGCACTAGCCTGCACTGCCTCCATCCACTAGACAGAACTGCATCCATCCACTAGACAGCACTGGCTCCAATTGCTAGATAGCACTGTCTCCATGTACTACACAGCACTGGCTCAATCAACAAGACTGCACTGCCTCCAACCACTAAGCACTGCCTCCAATTACTAGACAGCACTGTCCAGAATCACTAAACAGCACTGCCTGCAACCAATAAACTGCACTGCCTCCAACCACTAGACTGCATTGCCTCCAACCACTAGACAGCACTGTAATACTAGATATCCACAGTATATAATTTCGATTTTTGGACTGGCCATTTAAATTTATGATTTATCATTATAAGAAATTCTTATGATTTCATGGTTTAGGACCAAGCCACATTATACAGTGGATGCAGTCTTGGTCTTTATACTTATTGTTGCTTTCTCCTTTGCAATATTGAAATTTATTTGGCTTAAAATATATGTAACATGCACAAGTGTTGCATTTTTATAATATATATTTTTTTCATATTTTTTGTTTCATTTTCAAAGTCTAAATGGTTGTGAACTGTGTGTTTGTTTTATTTAATGAAAAAGTCTAATTATTATGTTTTCTTCTTTTGTAACATGTGACCAATGATGTATATAAAATGAGCTCATCCCTACTAACTGACACGCCCCCTGAGGAAGATCTTGAGTGGTCAGAGTGCTTGGGCTGTAACTGCATTTTTCCACACTGGAATAAATCTTTTCAAAGCCATATTTCCTTTGGTGTCTGTTTCTATGAGTGCAACTGTCTCTAACCACTAGATGGCACTGCCTAAAGCATAGACAGCACATCCTCCAACCACCAGATGGCACTGCCTCCAACATAGACAGCACTGCCCCCAACCACGAGATGGCACTTCCTCCAACCTACACAGCACTGCCTCCAACCACTAGACAGCAATGGACAGCACTGCCTCCAACCAATAGGCAACACTGCCTCTAACCAGTAGATGGCACTACCTCTAGTCACTATAGTACACTCTCTCCATCTGCTGGATGGCACTTTCTCTAACAAATAGATTTCACTGCCTCCATCCACTAGACAGCACTGCTTCTAACCACTAGATGGCACTACCTTTAAACACTAGAATGCACTACCTCCATCCACTAGACAGCACTGTCTCTAACCACTAGACTGCACAGTCTCCATCCAATAGACATCACTGACTCCATTCAATAGACAACACTGTCTCCAGCCACTAATTTGCACTGCCTCCAATCCTAAATATCACTGTCTCCATCCACTAGGCAGCACTGTCTCCATCCACCAGATGGCACTGCCTCCAATCACAAGACAGCACTGTCTCAAACCACTAGGCTGCACAGTCTCCATCCACTAGACATCACTGCCTCCTTCCACTAGACATCACTGCCTGGGATCACTACACAACACTCTCTCCATCCACAAGACAGAACTGTCTCCATCCACTAGACAGCACTATCTCCATCCACTAGATGGCACTGCCTCCAACCACTAGACAGCACTGCTTCTAACCACTAGGCAGTATTACCTCTATCCACTAGTTAGCACTGTCTTCAACCACTGGATGGCACTGCCTCCAACCTAGACTGCACTGCCCCCAACCACTAGATGATACTGTCTCCAACCTAGATGGCACTGCCTTCAACCACTAAACAGCACTGGACAGCACTGCCTCCAACCACTAGACAGCAGAGCCTCTAACCACTAGATGGCACTACTTCCAGTCACTAGAGTGCACTGCCTCAGGAAATGGCACCACAATCTGCACAGGGGTTGTATACAGACCCCCATTTCAGGGGAAGGAAATGGACAAGGTAATGATAGAAGGCATCCTTAGAATGGCAGGAAAGGGGGAGATACTGTTGATGGGGGATCTGAATATGCCAGATGTTAACTGGAGCACCTTTGCTGCAGCCACATCCAAGAGCAGGGTCATTCTTGATGGCCTACAGGGGGCATGCCTCAGACAGCTAGTGTTGGAACCCACTCAGGAGGGAGCAATCTTAGACCTGGTACTCTCAAACAGGGATGGAGAGAGGATCTCAGATATAGAAGTGGGTAGCCATCTGGGAACAAGCGACCACCAAACTGTGTGGTTCATGATAAACATAGCCATAGAGTCAAGCCATACAAAAGTGAAGGTATTGGACTTTAGAAGGGCTGACTTTGGCAAAATGGAAGAGTGCCTCAGAAAAACACTAGCAAATGGGCAAGAAAGAGGGGTGGAGGAATGATGGGGAAACATCAAAACTGCCATCACAGAGGTTTCTGCGAAACAAATAAACAAAAAAATCAAATTAAAAAAACACTATGGTTCCCAAAAGAGGTGGTGGGGAAGGTAACGGAGAAAAAGATAACATTCAGGAAGTATAAGGAAACACAGAAGGAGCCGGACAGAGAAATGTATGTTAAAACAGAAGAAAGTGGGGAATCAGTCAGAATAGCAAAGGCCCAAATGAGGAAAAGATAGCCTACCCAGTTAAGAAGGGGGATAAAACCTTTTATAGGTACATTAGGGAGCAAAGAATGACCAAGGGAGGGAGAGTGAGGCTTAATAGATGCAATGGGGGTGGTCAGAGGGTGACAGTGAAAAAGCAGGGATACCGAACAAATACGTCTGCCAGTATTCACAAATGAAGAGAAGGGGGCAGTACCTAAACCAAACAATAGAAGCACTCTGGATAAAAAGATCATTACTAGTCCATTCACAAAAGAAACAGTCCTGAAAGAACTCCTAAAACTGAAGGTGGACAAAGCAATGGGGCCTGATGTGATTCATCCAAGAATTCTAAAAGAACTAAGGGGCGAACTAGTGACATCACTGACTACCCTTTTTAACAAATCATGGGAAGATAGTGTGGTACCTGAGGACTGGAGGAGGGTGTATGTGATTCCCCTTCACAAAAGTGGGAGCAAGGCAGTGGCAGGAAACTACAGACCTGTAAGTTTGACCTCAGTAGCAGAGAAAATGATGGAATCACTTTTGAAAGACAGAATTGTTGAGTACCTAGAGGCCAGCGGGGCACACAACCCAAGGCAGCATGGATTCACAATAGGAATGTCATGTTAGATGAATCTAATAGATTTCTTTGACTGGGTAAACAAAGTAGTTGACCAGGGAAGGGCTGTGGACCTGTCCTACCTAGACTTAAGAATGGCATTTGACACAGTCCCACACAAAAGATTAATAAACAAGTTAGACTGCCTGGGGGTGGGTCCCAGGGTGGTAACCTGGGTAAAAAATTGGCTCGACAACAGGACACACAGAGGTTAATAGTAAACAGAGTCTAATCCAAAGAAAGGGGGTTTACTAGGGGGGTACCACATGGTTCAGTACTGGGAGTGGTCCTGTAATGTCTTTATATGTGACATTGCAGAAGGACTGGAAGGAAAAGTATGTCTCTTTGCACAAGGCACAAATATCTGCAACAGGGTTGATACCCAGTGGGGAGGGGAAAGGATGAGAAGGGGCTTGGCAAGGCTGGAGGAATGGTCAAAAGTACGGCAGCTTAGAATCAATGCAAAGAAGTGCAAAGTAATGCACCTGGGAAACAAAAACCCAGGTGAAGACTACACAGTGGGGGGAGGTATTAACGCAAAGAGTTTGTGTGCCCAGGGAAATCACCAATCTTGTGTAAAATGATTCAGTAAGGTGTCTGGTGGAGCTCACCAAGTTTCCAGTACATTCAAATCCAACAACAAAATTCTGGCCTGCTCGAGCAATGAATGCTACTACACACAAAGTCTTTTAAAGTTCATTATTATTTTTATTTATACAGTTCCAACGTTCTCCTAATATTAGACTTCTTCTAGGGAACGGTAAAAAGATTTATAAACAAATATTTCATATATTTCAAACTTGAAAATTATTTTCAGTTTTTGATTTTTTTAATATCTTTCCATATCAGACCATGCTAGCCAAAATAACTGGGTGTACCATCTTTATATTGTAGTTATTAAAGCAATATTAAAACCAAAATTTTATTTAATCACCTGGTTATCCTTTACATTCATTTACAGTCATAGAATTTTTGTACATTTTGGCCAACTATATGCCACCAATATAAATGCATGAAAAATTAATTGCCTTACTTTTTAACAATGTCAGCAAAAGTCAAACATCCGCCAAGCCTCCTTTAGAACTGCCTCCTGTATATGTTCACTTTAAAAACAAATAAATGAATAGAACACTTAGGTCAAGTACTCCGTACTCCAAATTGTGCCATATAATGCTACTTAATCATTTATACTTTGTTTCAGTATTCACCTTTTTACTTGTTCTACTATTTTTTGTTAATTTCAGATATTTTTCTCTTAAACCATTTAATTGATAAATAAATACATAAATAAATAAATAAATAAATAAAAGGAACAGAGAGAGGGAAAAAAGAAAGTTATAATAAAGAACATCAATTGTTCATTTCAATGCTTCTTTAAAGTTATTTGCACACATTATGCAGTGTTTCTAATATGTTCATACACTCAATTCTTAATATTCACCTTTTTATAAATGGTGCTTGCTTTGCTTTTTAACACGTTTTTCTTCATGCCTGTTATCTGTTGGGCAAAGTGAACCAGGGAAGGGGGGGGAGGTTGAAAACAAAAAAAAGTTACTTTTTTATTTACCTACATAAGTGTTAAATCATATATTCATAAACCAAACCATTTTTTATTTCAATCCACCTAATCCCTTCCTATAATAAAACATAAACTGTTGCTTAAGAAAATTATTCTAATGTTTGTTCTATTACACAGATACACAGAAATACGATGACAGAGAAAGGCACCATGGCCCATCTAGTCTGCCCAACACCCTACCTCCCCCCCCTTCTGTTATGCTTCCACCCTCTTTTCCCAACCCCTTTAAATGTATCCCAAGCCCTCTTAAACCCCTCCATCATTTTAGCTGCCACTACCTCCTCCAGCAGCTTGTTCCAGGCCTCCACCACCCTCTCCGTGAAAAATTGCCCCCTGACATTACCTCTGTATTGCCCACCTTCCATTTTGAGGCTATGTCCCATCGTGTTCACTCCCTTCTTCAATTTGAACAAGCTGTTACCCTCTACCTTATTTATTCCCTTCAGATACTTAAAAGTCTCAATCATGTCCCCCCTCCTCCTCCTAGTCTCCAGAGGGTACAAATTCAGCCCTCTCAATCTTCTCTCATAGGGTACATCCTGCATCCCTCATACCATTTTGGTTGCCCTTCTCTGCATGCTCTTCATCAGCTCAACATCTTTTCGTAGGTGAGGCCTCCAGAACTGCACCCCATACTCCAGATGTGGCCTAACCATGGTTCTGTATAATGGCATTAGCACCTCCCTCTACCTGCTATTAAAACCCCTTGCAATACAGGCCAACATTCCATCTGCCTTTCCCACCACCCTGCTACACTGGCTGCCAACCTTGAGGTCACACGATTCCATAATCCCCACGTCCCTTTCTGTTTCCTTCTCCTTAATCACCAACCCCCCAAGGGAGTAAGTTTCCCCTCCTATTCATCCTCCCCAGGTGCATCAGCGAGCACTTTTGTGTATTAAACTTCAATTTCCAGGTGTCAGACCACCTCTCCAGGTCTCGCCTCATGGCTTGCACCTCACTAGATGAATCCACCCTATTGCAGACCTTTGTATTGTCTGTGAACAGGTACTCCCATCCCTCTAGACCCTCTGCTCGGTCACTAACATGGATGTTAAAGAGTATTGGTCCTAGCACTGACCCCTGTGTTACCCCACTGGTCACCGCCCATTCCCTGGAATAGAAACATAGACTTTGACGGCAGATAAGGACCGCTTGGCCCATCTAGTCTGCCCATTTCCCTACCTACAGGATAGGCCGTAGATCCTAGTTAACCAATAGCCTATTTCTTCCTACCCCCCACAAGAATTGCCTTATGTCTGTTCCATGCATTCTTGAATTCTTCCACAGTTTTAGACCCACAACCTCCTCAGGAAGGCTGTTCCATGCATCCACTACCCTCTCTGAAATAATACTTCCTCACATTGCCCCTGAACCGCCCTCCTCTATCTTTAAATTGTGTCCCTTGTTCTTGTAAGTCTCTTTTTCTGAAAGATGCTACCCTCTTGGACCTTGTTGATTCCACTGAGGTACTTAAAAGTTTCTATCATGTCCCCCCTCTCCCTTCTTTCCTCAAGGGTATACTTATTAAGCTCCCTTAGTCTCTCCTCATACGGCTTCTCCTGCAGACCCTGCACCATTTTAGTTGCCCTCCTCTGGACTACCTCTATCCTGTCTATGTCCTTGCGGAGATGGGATCTCCAGAACTGGACACAGTACTCCAGATGGGGTCTCACCAACTGTCTGTACAGAGGGATAACAACTTCATGTTTTCTGCTGCTGATGCCTCTCCCTATACATCCCAGTATACTCCCAGCCCTCCCTACTGCCTTCTCACATTGCTTGCAAACCTTAAGGTCATCTGATATGATTACCCCCAGGTCCCTTTCCTTTTGTGTTGTTGTTACTACCTCCCCACCCATTGTGTATTCTTCCCCTGGGTTCTTGTTTCCCAGGTGCATTATTTAGCACTTCTTTGCATTGAATCCTAGCTGCCATAATGTGTCCCATTTACCACCACCGTCTGACTCCTTCCCTTCAACCAGTTTTCCACCCACCTGGTGATCCTGTTCTCCACCCCTAGTCTGTCCAGCTTACATACCATTCCACCATGCGGAACGGTGTCGAAGGCCTTATTGAAATCCAGATAGGCCACATCCACTGCTCCTCCCTGGTCCACTATCTGTGTCACCCCCATTGAAAAACTGTATCAGGTTAGTCTGACAGGACCTTTCCTTGGTGAAGT